>JACJUM010000202.1:6519387-6686628 GCA_020976665.1 Heortia vitessoides
TAAACCTATGTATGACCTCAAGTGGATTATAAGACCTTTTCATATGTAAGATTTAAATTATTTTGTGGTTTTATAATATGCCCTTAGTATTTTCTTTAATATTATTGTGATATATGCGTTATCATTGTGATATTACGACCCTCTATAGGACGGCCCACTTACTATCACGGACTATCTGCTTGTTTATCGACCTGGTCTAATAAAATAAGAAAGTATACCTCGTCAGCTGCTTGGTCGTTAGAGTTATGGGACATCATGCAGGCATTAAAATCGAGCGCCTTGGTGATGTCGGCCAAGATGTCGATGGCGCACGCGTGCAGTTTGTTGCCGTAGCACTCGTCGGGCCCGTGCTGACAACGGAACCCTATTGCGCCGTCGTCATACACTACTGTCTGCGAATATCCAATACATATACTATACAAACGATTATTAAATTTATCTTTAAATAACATCATTTCATACATTGACCTGACTCAGAGATAAACTGCTTAAGGCACTTGCGTTACGGATGTGAGAGAACTGAGGAACTGCAATCAATAAAATATGATACTTAAATACATATATTATTAACACCTAGACACAAAACAAACGTATCTGACTATTTGTTCATGGAGGGAGGACCTTTGGTGCCGACAAGATAGGAACACTTGCGTGCGCATACGCACGGTGCCATTAACTATACTAACAAGTAAGTAGACACCGCGCTGGTTTATGACTTATACGATATAAATATGATAGCATTCATTATAAGGATACCAGCTTGCGGGCACCAGACGGGGCTTAGAATAAAATTAACTGCAGGTTCATTAGGCGATTACTGATGGGCAGTATCTGAAATAAAAACTGGTTAAAATTGTTTAAAAACAATTGATTCAAGGGCCCTACCAAAAGATATCTAGTATACCACCAATAATTTCCTGTAGGTAACTTTAGTAGGAGAAAAGCCGATTTCACTTTTCACGTCTTACCTGAGCATTGCCATAAGGATATGTGCGAATATTGAGATGGTTTTGTAATTTCTTCACCACACTCACAAATGGAGGAACTAAATGCATGCAGCCTGGACAAAGACTCTCGTAGAACAATTGTATGGTAACTTTGTCTTGCGATGCGATCTGGAATAGGTTACAAAAAATAACCCATCAATTTCTTTCAAGTTATGTTTTAAATTTATACACCCAACAGGTTTATAAATTTAATAAAAATGAGACTACGAATAATAAACACACTAATAATGATAAGATGGTTTGGACATGTAGAAAGGATGGATGGAAGTAGAATGATTTCACAAATATATAGAGTAAAAGAGATTTCTGAAAAAGGGCCAGATCAGAAATACAGAGAATAAACAAGCGTATCTAAAAGGACTAATGTTAGTAAAGGGAGCGAGTGAGGTGAACCAAGATGAGAAGTAGCAAGTGGAGATTCTTAGTCTCTGCCTACCCCGATGGAAATCAAGCGTGATTGTATGTAAAGACTATAAAATATTTACCATTTCTGTATAGAAGACGTCAGCTTCTATTTCTTTTATTGGAGTATTGGCACTATCCAAAACATTCGACAGGATCTCTAGAATATAAATGGAGTTATAATATGATTGAACATGTACGCGTTCTCTACTCATAATAAAACATAATATTGGTGTGCCATTCTTAATAACGTTAGCCGCAAGATAACCGACACATTGAACAAAAACAGTTAAATTAACCGCGTTTCGAAGCCGTTAAAATGTAGTTTTAATATAATTGAGTTAGTTACTACAGTTGAGTTATTTAGTTATATGTTCCTGCTGTTGCGTAATTTCAATCGTACTATGACGTCAATCACGGTCACGGACTATTCCGTAATTTCAATTACATGAGTTAGCGACCTCTCCACTATATCTTGGACCTCGAGTTTGATTATTGGTAGGTCGGAAAAGATTGGTGCGGTCTTCTTTCAATCTGCGTTCGTGTTTGAATAGATAATGAAGGCGGGAGAATCAAGAGAATTATATATTTAATTGAAAATGAATTATATAGAATTATTTCTATTCCTTTTCGTGGATATCCTCTGTCTTAAAGTTCAACTTTACCAAAGTGTTATATAATGTAGAATAGATATTATATTTTGTGCACATAAACTTATTAGGTATATTTTTAAATTAAAGAGAAATGAATCTTCGCTAAGTTATAGTACGAGGGTGGTCTGATAAGTCCGTGACATTTTGAATAAAACATTTTTTTTTGCAGCAAATAAACATTTTATTTTTCTACATAATCACCTTTTACGATCGATACATTTAGTCCAGCGTTTTTCTATTTTTTATTCCTGCCAAATAATAAGTTTTCTCCAAGCTCTCAAAATACGCGTTTGTTTCGGTAATGACTTCTTCGTTATACTCAAATCTCTTACCACCCAGCCATTTCCTTAGATTTGGAAACAGATAATAGTCGCAGTTTACCATTGAAATTGATGGTGCAAAGTCCCCGTGGTATTTATCATGCTTTTCCTTAGTTTCCCTGATGGTTTTTACGTAAAAAGTAATGCTTAATCAGCACATAAAATTAACTTTTTTCCATTTTCGTAAATATTCACGAGGTTGTCAGTTTTGAATGGCTATCAAACACTTAACTGCATGACGTAGCTTGCTCAAAATTTGACAGTTGCCCACTAAAAGATTACAGTTGACGGCAGCACTGTTGCATTTGGAACAACTGCGCGGGAAATTTAAAAAGTCACTGGCTTATCAAACCGCCTTTGTATGTTTGTAGAATTATCTTTGTATCCTAATATTATATATTTTTATTAATTAGGGCAAATAATACGATTAATTGTCAAATAACATATAATTAGGGAGATTTGAAATCAATTGAATTAATTAAATTAATCATATACATACCAATTTCCTGCAATAGAGCGAAATTCCAAAGACAAGAGCATAAAATAAAATAACCGAGGAACATGTTTCGTTCTAGAGGTCTAATGTACATAATCTATATAAAAATACTGACGTTATCATTTGCTGTTAATTATTATATACCACATGGGCGTAAACATACATGGCCGTTCTGTTATCAAACTGAGTATTCACGAATACAATTTAAATGTTTTAATGCATAGTTTCCTCTTTAATTATTTTTCAAGTAATGCTTGGACTTCCAATATAATAGGTTAGTAACATTCATTTCTATGAGGAATACCTTCCTTTTACATCCTTAACTTTAGTAATATAATAAATGCGAAAGCAACTCTTGTCTGTCTGTTACACAATCGTGCCTACACTAACGAACTGATTTAAGTAAAACTTGGTACACAGATTGTCTAGAGACTGGAGATGAAGGCTACTTTTTAATTCGAAATGGGTTTAAGTGGGGGGATAAAATGATATACGGAAGTATCGTTATTTTAGAGCTAGAAGCTTGAAACTTATTTTATAGGACATTGATTCGATATAAATAAATATGACATCCAAAGTTTATATAAATGAAAATGAAAAGCTATGATACCCAAAGGAACTATTACACGCGGACGAAGTCGCGTATCTAAAAGTTCCATTAATATCGGTCTAGCCGTTGCAGCGATTAATCGGAACAAATAGATAGATATACAAAAAACAATTATGTAAGTACCGCACGGTACTTTCATATGCATCTAGTAAAAAGCTGTTGATTTGGGATTACAAACAGACACTTCAACTTTACATATATTATAGATGTATGGACTGGACTAGTTGGTGCCTACTACTTTATCGGAATTAGTTGTTAACGATATCTCCAGATTCAAAGCGGACTTTGTTTATATATGCTATCTTCCACTGAAAAATTAGTTAAACTGGAATAAACTTTTATAGTTTTTTTAACAACAATAATTAAGTTGTAATAAGCAATATCATATATGTATTGTTGTTATGTGTCTAGCAAAAAACTGTTTAGAAATTACACTTTTAATTTGCATCAAAATAATTTGCTATGCATGTAACGTTATTTATGTTATGCATGCATGTCATTAATTCGCAATACAAAGATTTTCTAAAGATATGCGAAAGCATGAAATGAAATGAGGTAAACAATGTCCAATACCTAATGGTAATTAATAAAAAATAAAATTAATATGTTATTCAGTGTTCTATTATAATTGATAAATAGATACGGTGTTTGTGCGTATGTATGTTTTTAATATTTTAAAAAGTAGTTTCAGGATGTTTTTTTTATTTTGTCAGCATATATTAGAAAATAGTAATTTTTCACAAAAAATGTTTATTTAGTTTATTCGTCATGAATAAGAAAATTGAGATTTTAAATATACTGTAGCAGTTTAACAAAATTTTTATTTTTAGTTTTGTCGTCATATACTAAGAAATATTGATTTTTAAAGTATTAGTTTCACAAAAAATATATTTTTTTGTTTAGTCGGTGTTAGATTAGAACATAATTTATCTATAGATTTTGTTATGATGGCTATTCTGTTTATATATTCATATAAAGACACAATACAATTTTCACATACACTTTCTATCTAAGCATTAGATTCTAATGTCTACCTACATCGATAGGTTGTTTACTGTATTATTTATTTATTTACTTTATGTAGGACTTGAAGGATGTACCAAGGTGCATACCGATTTGAATGTTATGAAAAAATTATGTTATGAAAAAAGAGAAAATAAATACATCACATTTCCTTTACCTCAGATTAACACAGATTTTGTTATTCCGGTGGAAATATGTTAAATAAATATGTTTAAAAATATATCCGCGTCTGTACAATTTATGTAAATAAAAATGGAATATTAACCCTTCATTATAAGGACACAAATAGAAAAGAAAATGTACAATAGGACACAAATAACTCACATAATCGTATAAACATAATAGATACACACGTATACAATGTTGCGCTGTATATTAATTATTTAATGTCAATCAATAATAATTATTTCTTTCTTTATTACTGTTGTGTACTTCAAGAATAAGATCACAATCGTTAGTATATGAATACACACATTCAATGAATTTGTTTGTGAAAACACTATGTGTATTGTTTATATATCTTGATATAGTATGTCTCTGGTCTTTACACTCTTAAGATAATAAATAACTGGCACGAATTAATATAAAGAACATAGAACGAAAGTATAAGTATAAAAGTTTATTATCGTTAATCCTACAAATATAAATAGAAGCGTATTTTTGCAACGCTTTCACCCTAATTCTAGTGACTGAATAATTGTCTTATATTAATGCGTTTACTGTTACTACATAGTATAAAACAAAGTCGTCTCCTCTGTCTCAATATAGGCTAAGTTATTTAAATATTCAGATTCTAATGCGTTTTTTTAATTGATACAATGATCCAATAGAAAGGTATATATGTATAAAACATGCAAAATAAAGTAGAAAAATACTGCTAATTTTAGAAGTTTCTAATGTGATGTCGAAAAAAACAATTATTTTTGCGATTAATTTGTAAACGCTGGCTGAGCCTAAGAAGACAAATAACAATCCTTACTAATATTTTAAATGCGAAGATAATTCTGTCTGTCTGTTACGCTTTTCCGCTTAAACCTCTCAACCGATTTTGATGAAATTTGGCACAGACAATCTTTAGACCCTGACTAGAAAGGACAAAGGCTATTTTTTAATTCTAAATAAGGGTTGTAAGGGGTCGAAAGGGGGAATGAAAAGTTGTATGGAAGTATCGTTATTTTTAGAGCTAGAAACTTGTAAATCATTTTTCAGGCCATTGATTTGATATAAATAAACATGACATTCAAAGTTTATATAAGTTAAGGTAAAGAGGTTTGGTACTTTAAAAAACTATTCCACGGAGACGAAGTCGCGGGCACAGCTAGTAAAAAATAAAATAAAATAATTTTTTTATTTTCAAAATAAATACACAAAAAAATACACAAGATAGATCAAAACAATGTTTTACAGTATTGTAAACCATATTAGGGATAACCACTTTTTATCTTCATTGCAGCCGTGCGAAGATAGGGCGGCCGATAGTTTTATGTAAAACCATGAAACTTCACATTAATATCACTCATATATCAGAAATAAGGCTTTAATTTATAAAGAAATTAAAATATTGACTGTACAATCAATATATCTATAAAACTATCATTTATGTAAAAAACATATATAACAAGTTGAACTACAAATATGCCTTTGAATAAATTCAAGAAGTGCATAAAAGTTAAACTTATTGCTGGGGCTTGAAAGATGATATTAATGATAAAATTGTTTGGGATTTAATTGAATTGCTCTAATTTCTACTTTTGAGACAACGATTTGTTAGCGCTGACGCCGGTATGGGTTTCTATAATATTCCATTAGACGTTATTGGAACCTATATCACCATCAGTTTTTCTAGCAGTTTCTTTTCGGTAGACTCGTGTAATGAACCTGCAATAAATTTGTTATAAAACCTGTGGTGTGGTTTGTGGTGCCAGCAGATTAGTATTAAGGTAGGACATGCGATAAACTATTTGTTCAAATTACTCTTTTAGCACCTAAAGATAGTCAAGATGCCGTCACAAATGTCCGGTTTTATTTGTGTCTATACTCATAGAATTGTTTTTTTTTTTGTTTTGACGATTTGAAAGTGCTTATGATAGGCCTATTTTAATAAAGACATATTTAATTTTGACTGACTTTATAAAAACGAAGTGGCCTATATTAAATACCGTAACGAGCTTGCAGTGAATGATAATAGTACACAGTATGATTGAATTTTTCAGGTCTTCTACTATAGCCAGATTCAATTTCTGCGATGGAATCAGGTAATTGCTTTTGCAATTAACTATGTTTGCTTCACGAGCGAGGTCACCAGTGCAGCCCGTTTGTTTGATGTCGTCCTTCGTTTGCACAAAAGTCCAATTTAGTGTTTGCAAATTGTGATGCCTGTGATTTTTTTATTAGGTCACAAACGGGTATGTATAATTCGCGTAAAATATAATACGGGTATAACATGCAGATTTATAAAAAATTACATATTTAAATTAAGAAGACCTCTGTTTTGAAGGTCAATGTATCCGCTTTAATGATTCTATAAGTTGATATGAGACTAGATGAAGCAGAAGTTTGAATACGGTTGTGTATGAGTTTATTTGTGAGTGAGAGTTATTGAACTACAACGATACAGAAAAACTAACTATTGCAAATTACCAGATTTTTTTGTCACTTTTTGAAGGTAATGCTTCAAACCTTGGATCAGGTTTAATTTGATGTTAACTTTAGCGCTAAGGTATTCATAGTTTTTTGGCTTAGTTTGTCTTGCAATATGTATTTAGAAATGATGGTTTGGTCTTTTCTAAAGAGTAAAGTGTATTGAAGCGGGTGAAGTTATCTGTCGTCGATAAGCAGCTTTTAAAATTTAGAGCTGTCTGAAAGTATGGTATGAGGAATCAATGATTTCCTCATGATAATATATCATGAAAATTGTATATAAAAAAGGTGCAACATCCAAAGAAGTTTAACTTCTGACTTCCTCGGAGTATTGTTCTAAAATATCGTTTTACCATGCTAGATTTTCGTTCACTAGTTTCTGTATATTGCTTTCCGAGTGCTTTAACGTGACTTCTTGTTTTGCTATGTCTGAAACTTTTTCAAGAGGCACCTACTTTTGAACTCAGAGCAGTATGCACGTTAAATAAAGGGTTCTAGAGATCCTAGGTCGTTAAATAAACCTATCGTCGCAGTCTGCGACTGGAGTGAGTGCGGTGGCTGTCCGCACACAATGCCATTGTAGTTTGGCGTCGTTTAGAAACCTTTCTGACATCAAACTTCACAAATTATTTTCTCATTCTATCACATGGCTCTCTTTAACTCAAAACGTGATCTGTCTCGCTCTGAGGATGGTGGCATATTTCTTGCCAATATAATCAACAAGATATATCTACTTTACTGTATTAAATTATGTTTGGTCCATTCATACTTATATAATAAACGCAAAGTGAGAGTGTTTATCTGTAAGTTCACTTTTAGGGTCTTTCTAGTGTACAAATGTTCGTGAATTTTGGCATGTGGATTGCCTGAACTCCATAGAAGCAATCTGGTTTTAATACCGGAAAAATAGACGGGTGCGCGTTATAAAGTGTCATTGAAAGCTACATGATTTATCATCATTACATATAAATTAAATGCATGCAAGATGTGTAAACGGTACATACTACTAAATACATACCTATATTTTACATTTTTGTCAGTCTGAAATTTCAAACGCTTCTGTTTGTTTGTTTGAGGCAATCTCTGAAACGCCAAGACCAGTTTTTATGGGATTTTCACTGGTAGTTAGATGATATAACTAAGTATATAACATCAGGACTAATAGGAGAATCAATCAAAAATGTGGAAAAAACGGGAAAAAATAAACATTGTGAGAGCTTTCGGTGCATGCTCAAAAAATATGTAAGAACGCAGACAAAGTCGCGGATGCCACTAGTCTTTATATACAAAAAAAATTGGGTCACGTTAAAAATACAAAACGATTTGAATGAATTTTGCAAACTGTGTGTAGTTTAATCGAACTTAAAAGATAGGGCAATTTATTACTCAATTTGTTTTTAATAGCATTATAATAAAACGTACATAAATAATCACTCTGCTAGCGACCGACTGTTTCTTCTGGCTAATCTACCTGAATGACCTCAGTAATACAAATGATAAACCTAATATGGGATCAGGGACTTCATTACAACTATAATATGTACCATTCCTTATGTGACAATAAAAATTATTATTATTATCTCTAAATATAGTGAAAGAGATCTCACTAGTAGCTGATGTTATAAGAAGTAGCTTTTATTGTTTATTCTTCTCACGAGCACGGGAATTTCGCGACTGACATCACGGGGCTCTACTATTCAATATGTATAAATAAATTAAAATAAATCTAAATTAACAGTTTTTTACAAAATGCATATGAATGCATATATTTTTTTTTAAATGTTGCCTCGCACAAGTGCAATGCGGATAAAAAAAAGTTATTGTGGGTAACCTAATCACGGACTTTTTTTAGCCGTTTTAAGGTGCACAATACTGATGTAATTTTTTTATCTATCTCGCATTATTTTGTAAACGCAAAAAATATATTTATTTACAACATGACATTCGAAAAATTAAAGGTTTTTTAAACGGTTTTCTACCATATTATTCTTGAACTATACATATAAACCTTCCTATTAAATCACTCTGTTAAAAAACTGCATCAAATTCGGTTGCGTAGTTTTAAAGATATATAGGGGCAGACAGTATACTATGTAGTGAAATTATCTCATAATAAGCTTTATCAATCTTTGTCAAAGAACTATATATATATCCTTCTTAAAATGATAGTTATTGTGGGCTACCTGCAGAGTTGTGCCCTCTGTTTATCAGGTGTGTTAGAATGAGCCGGAACCGATAGATGGCGGTATATCCATTCAAAACAGTTCAGATCAAATAAATAGATCGGAGAGGGGCTCTAGCATCTTTATCTACAGTCTACGGCGGAACTGAACTGACGGTGCGCTGACCATGTTAAGATATAAAAGGAGAAGCTGACTCACTGAATAAATCACTCGTTGACTGACTGACATATCAACGCAGTGTCTGAAGTATAAGAGTTGGAAACTTTTTTACAGGGTTCCTTTTATGAGGTAGAGAAGCACTAAAAAAGGATTTTTGCGGTGGAACGGTACAAAGTTAGTATGGAATTTCTGAACCAGACTCGAGGGGCGGTATATATATATATATATATATAAAAATCTTACTCATCTTGAAGTTTATAATTATCACCTCTCGATTTATACAACTTAATATTAATTAATTAATCTAAAAGAAAATTACAATAACATTTTATATACAGAACATATTTGTCTTTGACAATGACAGCTCGATTGACGCGACACGCTAATGGTGCGCGACCATAAAGAAATATATTTCTCGTGCTTAAAGAAATATATTTCTGTACATATATATATATATATATGTATATATGTGTGTGTGTGTGTGTGTGTGTGTGTCTGTGTTTGTTGTGTGTATAAACCTAGCTATGGGAAGTATCCTATGAAACTCAAAATTTCCAATTATTTAAATTCCTCTAAAATGTACAGACATGCGTATATCGCGACTCAAACGGTTGTATCTTTGTTTCACGTTGACTTATTTCTTGACAGATGCTGTAGATTTGAGTATATGCTTTTAAATTCGTCTCAAAACCTTTGCACTTTTAAACAAATGGTCTTGACGGATGTATACATGGTCAATAAGGTATCAAAGCTTTTTTACTTTTGAGGTAAGGAACCCTAAAAAGACTAAATTCAAAGCAAATATAGAATAATGCTACTCCTCTGTTTTTATTTTTCGGTGAGCAATAGCGCATCAAACATACTTATCAATATTTCTTTTATTCCAGCTACAATTTACAAAAACTTATTACTACAGATCTGATATTATGAAAGTTTGAAATTTAATTTAGTGTATTAAAATTCTGATAAGATTTTCTTATCTAAAATTATCATGTTTATTGGATCTTATATAGAAAAACTTTGCAATTTTGTAAGGATTCCTTGAGTGTTCGGAAACTTTTACAGTCTTCATCGGAACTGAATCAGTCTGGATTGATTACAATGCAAAGGTCAACAAACTGCTGGGTATAATTTTAAATAAGTTTCTATATATTAAGGTACGGTACAATTCGAAACAGGATAAATCTTAGGCAAGTCTTATCACAATTGCCTGTCATCAACATCCAAAAAATACTGAAGTAGAACCTTAACAATCGTGGAGCTTGCCGTTTTCTTAATTCGATTTCCAACTCTTAAAATAAAACTGCTGTTCTCAAGAAGTGGTCTGGGTGTTGCAGATGTATCAATTTATGAAAGTACATCTAAAATATACTGTACAAGACGGCATCATATAAATGTTTTTGAATTGTCTATCAATAACATTTCTACTTAACTTTATACTCTTGTTGCAGATGACTCTCGTGATCTTACGTCAAATATATAGGTAATTAAAAGAGACCTACACTAAACATGTCTGAAACAAAAATCTGTGGTGATAATAATTCCACTAGGTATAGTGGAGGTGGGGTTGGAGTCAGTGTTGTTGTGTTGTCAGTCACCCAAAAAACCGTACAGCAAATTGAATTAGTCGGGGATAGGCAGCAGCATTCCCGTCATAAAGCTGCGGTCTGCGACTGCCACCACACTTGCCTGGTAATTGTCTTTCTTGGGGAGGCCTGTGTCCAGCAATGTTTGTCTTATGGCTGATGATAATGATAATATGAATTATATTGACTACTTTGTAAATTTACTCAATCCCAGTTATAAATGCAGGAACTTGCGGTGAAGTACCGTTTTGCATCATCCCTAATTAGATTTACCTTCGGGTCCAACCTAATGGTTCATTTCGTAGCCCTCCTAATTGCGGGTAATGTGAATTTACGTCAACCGCCTTAAAAAGTATCGTATAATGTTATGTTTATTTAACTCGGGGTTTCATTTAGCTGCCGTTTGTTTAATTGGAACCAAAATACTCTAGATTACGTTTTAAATTACAAATATTACACTATGTGGAGTACACAACATAACATTAGTTGCTACAATGGTTACTACATTAGGTAGATTTATATATAAAAGTACCGCTAAAAAACAGTGTTCGCATTGAAGATAAATTACTGGGTAATGTGACATTATATCTTTATGTAATAAGGTTGGTAAGGTTGGTTGGCGCTTGTAATATCATAGTAATATTACGAGTGTCTATAGGTTGGTTTGACGCTTACTATTACTGACGGGCTATATGCTTGTCTGTCGACCTAGTATAATAAATAAACACACATGATCGCAGCAACTATAAAACGTCCACTGTTGGATATCGTTCACCTGAAAAACTTCTCCGTGTTGCTTTTCAACTTCGCTGTATCGGGCAGAAACGCCGCCATCTGTCGGCGCCTAGTACAAGAGTATTATTCTATTCATATTTTATCCCTTCTAAAAGTATCTGGCAGGAATTAGTCAGACGTTGTTGTTTTCAACAATAACTCCTTTAAATATTATTTGATTAGAAAAACAGATATCAATTTAGTAGCATCGCACAATTTATATATATTGACATTATTGAAATTGGCAAACTTTGTTATAAATAAAATATTAATAACATTACAAAGTTTTAATGGAATATCAAATATTAAAATAATTAAGAAACATATTACATTGGCAGCTGTCATTCTAGTCAAACTATATTTATAAGGCTATTATTGCACTCCTTAATGATATGGTTTTCTAAATAGCACTGATTTTATTTTTAATAGATATAAATTGTAATATAAGATATACGGCACGTAATGCGGGATTTTAAGTATGTACATTTTTTTTCTCTAGAATTTATCTACATACCCCTAATAGTTTAGAGAATAAAATTATTGTCTGTGTGTTAATACTATATTATTTCTTAAACTTACCTATTCAAATAAATGAAGTTGAAGTCATCATAACTATTCTTTACTAATTGAATTCTAAAGTACGGCTATTTGTCTTATTGTTTCAGCTAATCATCAAAATGGCTGGAACTGGAATTGTAAACAATTTAACGTGAACAAATTCGCGGGCACCAGCATTATATAAAATAAATAATTCAATAAAATAAAGAACCTCTTTGCCTCAAAATCAAATCCACCATATTAAAATCTCATTAGGAAGCCTGTTGGCTTCAAGACCATTAGCTATGCTGTTTATTTGGAGTTTGTAGCAGCACCTTCCCATTAAATGGAGCGGTAAGTTCCTGATTCCTGTATTTCACTTGGAAAGTTGGCGGGTTCCAGTAAGCCACCGGACGGGGGTTGCGATTCAACAAGCCCAACTTAATAAAAACTTCGCCGTCTCAAATCTCCTGCCATCGACTGGTTTCTGAACTGAACCAAAACACGGTGAACTACACTCAATTACGTTACGATTTTAAACAATCGACGCCATTTTGAATTAGCTCGTTTCCTATTATGCGAACTTACTACGTAGGTGTAAAAGCGGAGGAGCCTCAAACGAATTTTTAAAAACGTTGAAATAGCATTAAAAGATTTATTCAGCAGTTTTATAGCGTCAGCGACATTATTTCGAGCGCTTATATAAAAATACATTTTAAGACTACATTCGCTGTGAAAACGGACTAAAAGGTATAGTACTGGAAAGCCCCAGAGAGGCAGGTGGCCGGCGAGGGCAGCCCGTTTATTTATCTGCAGTGAAATGAAAAATTGAAGTGAATGTTGTTGCTCGCGGACTCAGCAAAACGCAGCGTGCGATGTCTACAGACAGATATTTTAAAGAAAATTTCGCTTGATAGGAATTCACTTTGCCGGGACTGCTAACATACTCGTTCTAAGTTTAATGCAACGCCTTTATTGACTTTCTTATGAAATTGCAAACTTGTATAGCGCGGGCTTCAAATATCTATATAAACTTAGTACTGCGGCACACCAATCGCTTGATCAATATAATCATGACTTATATTACACAAACACGTCGTTATAATTAAACTCAAAACGGCATGACTAATGAATATTGCGGGGAGGTAACATTGAAGCCTATTTTTACTGTAATAATGCATGGTTGTAGCAGGTGGGGGTTCTCAGGCCGGTATTGACGGCGAGGGGTTTCCCTTCGCGTTAAATTTTAATTTGATATCAGCCTATAGCTTGTGCGCTGCCTTCGCTGTAGCCAGGAGTTTATATTCATCGCAGCTCTGCGCAGCGCTAATGGTATATCAGTGGTTTCATGTTTAGATGATATGCAACCCAATGTACCTAATTGGGTTGCATTGTATACTACAAAAGTTTATCGGGCTGGATGTGTGAATATTAATTATTCTTTGATAAAGAAATTTGTGAATAGATTTCGTCTAATTTTACAATAATAATATATATAATTCTGAATGACATACAGAATATAATATTAAAGATATGTACGAAGAAAACATGTATATGTTCCAACCAACATCCACGGATTTTTATTTGTCTTTATGTTTTCTTTTGCATGAACAATTACATTAAATCTTGTCCAAGGTATGTTTGGAAAAACTTCACTCTCTCTTGCATTGACTGCCCATATGCATTTCCGCCTCATTTTATTATTTCAATACTAATTATATTATTACTAAAACTCAAGGTACAAATTTAATTTATCTTTGAATTATGGATCGAACTTTTGTTACGTGCAATCAACGAACTTAATAAGCGTCTGAAAGTGTCTGTAAAACACCATATATTCCAATCAGGAATGAGTTCTGGATTAATTGCAAACGAATGGAAAGGTATATTTGAACGAATATTCCCATTCAGGTCGTGCTCCGATGATCTAGATTTTTTATGAGGCTGAAATAAAAAGCCCTCTCCGTTACAGTTCTGCATTTTTCGAAACAATACGTCGGGCTTTCACGTGAAATGAAATCTGTGCGCAGTTTCGATCGCTCTCCCCGCCCGGAACATCTGACTCAGGTCAAACAGCTCGAGGCTTTGTTCTAAACTGCCATTGATAGTATCCACTTCAAATATGATCTTTATCGCTTCCACAATGCAGCCAGAGAATAGACTGTCGATATGCTGCAGCACTTACATTAATTTTACTTCAATCACTCAAAGTTATTACTTTAGCAAGGACTAAATAGTCACACAAAACAAACAATATTCATAATAAATCTGTAATATCAACCGTTCTCCCAGCTCTAACCTTAACGTCGAAACAAAACGTTAAATAAACCGCGTTTTAAAGCCGTTAAAAAAGTAGTTTTATTATAAGTAATGAACGTGGTAATGTTAGAAAATATTAAGAATTATTTAATTCAAACCATATATATTGCTCATTTGACATATTACAGAAAATCAGATTTAGGTGGAAACTGCAAGTGGCCGTTATGACATTATAATAAAGATCTTGTTAGTTGTGTGAACTATTATACATACAAAATCAACTTTAGCATGTTTGTGTCTGCAAAGCTTGAAGGTTTATTTTATAGAATAACTTGATTGTTTTATATTATGTATTTTATATACAATTTATTTAATTTTAAAAATATAGCGTGTTAATATGTTTTATATTATTATAGGAAGCAGAATGTTCATAGAAAATTGTAATTAAGCTCAGCAGTGGCGCTCTCTTATCAATGTTTAGATAAAATTCTTATCAACAATACAAATTAAATACTTCTGCACGGTCTGACGTTGTATTTTTCAATTTACGAGTGTAATATTTCCGATGATTGTCTTCATGTCAAATCTATTACTAAGAGTATTCGATTTGACATGAAGATAGGAATTATTAGGAATAAGTAAGTAATCGTTCTACGAAGCAAATATAAAATCTGAATTTTAAAGGTTTTACACGTAACGCATTCTAAATACATATTCAAAAAACTAATCTAACTAATCAAATCCTTGCACATAACAAAAATAAGCTCTTATTATTTCATCAAATGAATGCACGCAAACACAAACACACTAACACTCAAAGAGGAAATGGAAATGTCATAATCTCGACAATAAAAACAGAGAAACAAAACGCAAATTGCGCTTCTGCAGGCGCCTAATGAGATTTATTTTCAATTAGAACCGCTCGCCGATCGCAGCCTAATGACATGATTTACATCTAGCCTTATTTACGCCTGCCGTAATGAAACGACGACCCGACCGAGCGGGTGTACAAATGAAATTACATTTATTAATTGCTTTCCAATTTGAAGCTATCGGTGAGGCTCGGAGGCTTACATTACATATAACTATAATTTGTAACCGCAACTAAATAAAAATCTTCGCAAATCCTTTAATAATTTTTCTAAATCCCTACTAATATTATAAAATAAATATTATGAATGCGAAAGTAACTCTGTCTGTCTGTCTGTCTGTTACGCTTTTCCGCTTAAACCTCTTAACCGACTTTGATGAAATTTGGCACAGACAATCTTTAGACTCTGAGAAAGGACAAAGGCTATTTTTTAATTCTAAATAAGGGCTGTAAGGGGTCGAAAGGGGGAATGAAAAGTTGTATGGAAGTATCGCTATTTTTAGATTTAGAAACTTAAAACTTATTTTTCAGGCCATAAATTATATAAATATAAACATGATAGTTATAATTCTTAGTTTATATAAATTAAGGTAAAGAGGTATGGTACCCAAAAAAACTAATCCCCGCGGATGAAGTGGCGGCCATAGCTAGTACATATTAAAGTTAGAAAATAGGAGGAATAATACAAATTTAGAAACTTAAAAATATTGAAATTGGTGACTACTGTTGACCGTGGCAGGAAAAAATTGGAATAGAACAGGGGAAAAAATGCCCATAATGCTGGGCTAAAGTGGTTGCAAACGTAGAGCATGTATTAGCGATTGCCACCGGGCAAACTTCTTATCCCCACCTTGCATTTGAGTTATTCAGTTTTGGGTTACCACGCGGCTCTTTTGTTTGCCTTTTAGAAAAATAAAAAGATAACAAATGAATACTTTAATTCCAGTTTGGAGTAAGGCTACTGCGGACCCATAACGTGCTGACATTAACTTATATCTGTAACTCCTTCAGCAAGCTATAAACTCAGAGAGTACCTGGTGGTGTGTATCGCCTAAATCTCTCTACCAATGTTGGCTGAATTGACAAGCTGGGAATCCGAACTCAGTAGGCTACCTTATGATCAAATTCCTGCACAAATGTCTAACATACAGGAATCGTTAGAGGCGGGTCAAAGCAATTAGCTACTATTGTTGGAATAGGTACTTCAAAACATTTGTATATCATGAGTCCATATTGATTTCGTAATTTGAGTGCTGTGAGGTGCTGGCAGAATATAATGTTCCTCTCACTGCACCAGATGTTGTAAGAGGCGACTAAGGTACCAGAACTAACAGATGGCGCTATATCCATCCAAAACAGTGCAGTCCAAATGCACAGGGCGGGGATGGGCAGCAGCATCCCCGTCGCGATAGCTGCTCTCTGGGATTGCCAACAAGCTTATCCAGCGTGGCAAGTTTGGGCAAAAAACCTCCGTTCTTGGAGAGGCTTTTGTGGTTAATATTATAGTAGACTTCCAATGGCTGGTATAATGAATTTGGGTGCGGGTAAATATTTAATAGAACAATTCTCACAGCTTAATGCAAGAAAATATAAGAGGGTTATCACCAGCTGTGAAAGTTCTACAGGAGATTATGTGGATGTTGATAGACTTATTCATCATCATCATCATATCAGCCATAAGACGTCCACTGCTAGACATAGACATCCCCAAGTAATCTCCAATAGGACCGGTTGTATGCGGTCTGTGTCCAGCGCTATCCTGCGGTTTTAGTCAGATCGTCTGTCCACCTGACCTATAGGGAGGACCTATGGGAGCGAAACCATTGGCCTTATTGGCCAACTGAAAGTAGCTCAACGAGCTATGGAGAGGCAATGCTCGGAGTTTCTTTGCGCGATCGAATCAGGAATGACTTACATAGCTCAGTACTATTAGTACGTAGTTTTTGTTTTTAAATTTTTTCATCACAGCTGCCTTACAACGACCACTGCTACATAGCCTTCCCAAAGAAAGGGGGAATTTTGCCCATAATTGCTGGGCTGGGCATCGTGTTTTCAAGCGCGAAGCGTAACTTCGCGACGAGAATGCTGCTGCCCATCTCCGCCCTGTTGGGTTTTTAACTACACTTTCGTTTCGGGTAGGTATACCGCCGCCTCAGTTGCCTCTTACGACATCTGTAACAATATTCTGATTTACCGGTGCCCCGCGGTATTGAGATTTAGTAATATTGTTATTTATCTATGAAAATAGTTTCAACTGTATCTAAATATAAACACCCGTGAATGTAAATTGTGTAAAACATTCATAGAACACTCCAAAACAGGTTTATAGGGTGTGAAAGCTTTGGGATATGCTATGAATTCTGTACCAATCGCGTCCCTGCTACGGTAAACCAATTTGCATAGAAATCCACAGGCAGTGTTCACCGCGACTGATTTCATTTACGACGATGTTCCACACACTTTGACAGGAATATTACGCACATAGCTGTACTAGAACTTTTATGATGAAAGTAACGCGTGTCAAATTAACATAAGTAATTCAATGACTCTCGTCTTTGCCTCCAGAACCTCTACTACGAAACTGTTCTTACAAATTCACAAATGCTATATTTTCATTCGAATACGAGTTTATAGAATTATTGGTTCTTATTCTATAACTTTTGACCAACTTTAAAAAAGTTAGAAAAGCGAAATTACAACTATGTATGCAATCAACGTGTTAACTTTTTTGCAATTACATTATTTTATGTAAAATTATCGATCCCATTGGAAATTACTTGGAGAGGCCTATGTCCAGCAGTGGACACTTTGCGGCTGACATGATGATGATGCAAAATTCCAAGAACATATATAGTATTTTCACAATATCTCATACATTGTGCTCCTTCCGTGGTAAGCCGCTTAAAACACTTATGTTACGGACTTTAGACAACAGAGAAATTACAAATATACTACATAAATGAATATATTTAATACTCAGACACAGAAAAAATACAATATCAAGATATACATATTTTTCCTGAGTGATTCTTGGCGCACAAGATAGGATCACTACCATCTGCGCCATCGAGCCCGATCTTGTACAGTAACATAAAATATAGTCAAAAAATATTGTGGTTTCATTTTTTTTTGTATTATGCAATTCCGTATCGTTCGACCCTGCCATATCCTTAGGTACTTACCTAAACTTCTGCTGAAGTAAATAAATACGTCGCATAAATAACCATAACTAAATGTTGAATGAGTACTTCGTTTGATTTTATTGCTGCATGCATATTAGATTCAGAATAAACTGAATTTTTATGTAACGACGACGAGAAATAGTGGACGATGCAAATAGTTCGTTCAGGAATGTTAAACTAGTCATATTTATGGAGATATAGTATGTTCAGTAGTCGCGTTCCGTGGTTTATTACAGTTATTTCTAATAAAACCCTTGTATGGTACAATCTCGACCCGCTGTGAAGATAGAACAGAAATATTGCTCTCATATCTTCCACAAGCCAGTAAATTGATGGAAAAATGTTGTTGATCCCTCGCACGGAATAAATAAACTAATACATATTTCATAGACGTTATCATATGCTTTCTGACAGAGTACGTTCAAGGATGTGTTTGAGAGAAAGCTTCTGATTTGTGCCTTGTCAAAATTAGCTAGAAATGGGTATACATTACTTAAATGCCAAATCTTCAGTATAGTATATAGTAGTATAGTATATGTTATATATAAAAGAAGTTATCATACTTCTTCAAAACGGCTTGACTAATTTTTATGAAATTTTGTAAACATATTCAGTAGGTGAATATGTGTTTGTTACATATGTATTTAAGTACTGCATTAGTGATTACGCTGTTGTCCGTAAAACAAGTACTTTAAGTGACTTATCTTGGAGTCAGGTCAATGTATGAGGAGTTGTTGTTGTTTTATGTAGAGATGCGAACGTATTTGTCAGGTTTTCATGTTCGAAGTAGCACAAAATAAGCTGTAACGCTAAGTAAGACTACTTTCCAAAATAAATGTATAGCTCGTTACATAACATGCACATGCTGGTGAAAATATAAATTAAGAGTATCATGTGACACCCTTTAAGGGCATTGCTATATGTAAGAACTTACTACTATTGTTTATTTATAAATCTATTCTTTCCAGATAAAGTTTCTATTTCGTAACATAGTTGTTATTATACAATAGACAACTCCCTTTATTCTCAGAGGCCTGTTGTATGATATTTTTATACTTTCATAATTTTAATAATAAACCGCCTATAATTTAGAGCGACTATTGTTCATGACCAGTCTAGAGTGAAAGAAAATGTGATGAGAAACCGGGAGATAGCGAACATTATGGTTAACGACAAAGAATAAACAATAACCAGCAGGATAATATTGTCTGAAATTCTAAAGAAATAAAGGAGAAGAGACAATGAATCGTCAGTCATTTCGAAACTTCACTTTTTAGTGTAAACACCGGGGTGCCAGATCGAGGCTCTAGATTTTGTCGGCGCACTTGAATATTTCATGAGTTATCAAAGGCCCGGGGCTGGTCGCACTTCGCACAGTCGACGCCGTCTCGACTGGGAAAAAATTGTCTCTGTTGTATGACTAGTTTCGCCCCACGAGGGGGCGCGTGATACTCGGGAAATGTTTACGCGTGGATGAACGCGTGGTTGGAATGTTGTGCGCGTGGAATGGGGGTCGTTGAACTGCTGTTGTTGCAGCTACTTAATTGGGCATTCATTTCAATATATTTTGCATATGCAAATATGTCATCATATAGTTTATTAGTTAAATACGTTCTCTACTATGATTATTTTATACTTTTAATCTATCTATGAGTGGTGCTTACGACCTCATTCATAATCAATTCAGTTTTAGTTAAAACCTTTTAATAACATTTTTTACAAACCTCACAACAAAACGAAGGCTTGAAAAATCGTAATTTCTGTAAATTTATTTATGCATAACTGCTACGAAGAACTATATAATTTGGCATTCATCCTGATTATTTTTTTTAAATAAATATTGTAATTAACTTTGTTTGGACATTTTTGTAACTTTGTCGTTGATGATCTTAAATCTGGAACCAAAAGCTTGTACCATTTAATAGATGGGTATCTGCATTTCACATTTACCTATCATGATATAAAAAATAAACTATTTCTCACTTAGCTATTATATTTAGACTTTTATGTTTCAAAGACCCGGCTTCGTTCAAAAATCTGGAATTTAGGTATTTAAAAGGAATCTAGTACGTTATTTGGTAAAATCCTTAACACTACACACGACATGTACACATTAAAGTAGCCTTACATTTTCAGTTACTGGATGCAAACATTATCGCATTTACTTTTTCGTTTACATTAGAGTACATTTAATATTAATAGTCAAGCGATGCGGACGTAATAATATTTCTTCCAGGCAACTATATTTTTCCATCCTTATAAAGCGTACCAACATGAACTCGTTGCGTAAATATGAGAAAAACACGCACGTTGCTAGACCCAAGTCCCTCTGGATTCAATTTCCCTCACGTAATACTAAACATACACTTCCCTAATTTGTTCACTTCTCTTGCGAGGATATTGGTATAATCAAGAATGCGTTACTTTCATAACCGACGGCGTCTACTTTCATGGATATCTATTTATATTCTGAATTGAGGTTAAATAAACATTGGGATAGAAATTAGCGAATTATTATTAGGGACTACGAATGCACATGATAACCCATTTTAATCGTGTCTGTGGTCCTGAAGAAACATTGTATTGTATTTATTAAAGCATTATTATGCGTATTTAGCGTTAAAATTTTCAAAAACATAGTTTTATTTAAAGAATTAATTTTTTAATTATATCTGTTTCTTTAGGAGATAAACTGTGTTCTTGGAAATTTATGGATATCTGTTGAGAATGACACCATTCTGCATTTCCTGACAGCGTAAATATGCATTAATATAATATCTTTAAATTGATTCCTGAAATATAGGTATAACTAAATAACCTATGATAATTTATAGCAGAGACAGGTATATATAAATAAAAACAATCATATAATTCGACTTAAAGAATATTAGCCCATATGCTGTACAAAAAAACTACTTTGTTAGGAACATCAAGTCACTAATTTATAAATAATCCCTCAATTTATATGAAATTAATAGTCGATAAAAATATTACTTGGTTAGGAGTGCTAAGGCTAGCAATTACTAGACAGTAGAATAATGATCATAAGTTACGTAATATTTTTTTAATAGAATATTTATAGGGCTTTATATGTTTATAACGGCCATCCACAAGTAAAAACTTAGAAACCAAGAAATTACCTGTCATCGTGTTATTCATTCTTTATTATAGACTCAAACCCGTATAAAAAATATTTAGGTTTAAAGGTTTTATGCATAATGCTAAATTATATATATGAAAACATCAACATGCTAGGAGTGAAGCCTGAGAAGAAAAGTATTTCTTTTTTTGTATTTATTAACAATTAATTATTGTAATACAACAATGATGCTTCTTTCGTTTGCTCGGAACAAATGGACGTGTTAAAAACATGAGTATTTACTTGCAAACAATATAATGACTCATTTTACATATATTATCACGCATAGCCAGTTGTGTACTTAAATTTGGGATAAATAAGCTTAGTATACGAAGTTAATTTTTGATCAAAATCTTCTCTGGCTCGATGTTTATCCAATGAACTATGAGTACATCTAACAAAAATCCATTAATTAAAACAATATGGACGGACCTAGGGCACCTGCGGCTCACTACCAGTTAATGCAATACTGTGTCTTCAAGGTGCTCAGGACAATATTCTGAAGGTATTGACGCCTATGTTTAGGTGCCTGGAAATTTTAGAATAGAATTCGAAACGCTACTATAGCTGATATATGAGAACTAACTGGGAACACAATTTAATAAAGAATATTGCCAGAGCCGTAAAATAAATATAAAAATTGAACGTTTGAACGAATTGAAGTTATAAGCAAGGAGGTACTTAGTTTTTAGAAAATGAATTATACTTTTGCTTTTAGACGGGCACAATGCTTGCTCAATGCAACACTTTCCTATCATGTGCCCCAAGGTATTCTGTCGAAGTGTTAAATATGAATTTAAATATTATATTAGTAATTCCTCTTTTGATCCTGATATCCAAAGCACAAGAGCCTGTTATCCAGCCAGATATCCAAAACAAATAACCATAATAATCTAAATTATTTTGTTAAATGACATCTTCATTATTGCACGCCGGTTTTTACAAAAATAAGTGTGATTTCAAAAAGAAGACATTTAAGAAAACGGCATAGAAAGAAAAGTAACAATTAAACTAAGATTTATAAAACTAATTATGTAGCAAAAGTTGATACCCCATGTACTCTTTAGATTAATTATATTAATGAAAAAAACCTCGTCTTAAAATTTAATTTTGTCTTAAAATATTAGTACTTACCAAAATTTTGATATGTTTGTATTAAAAGTAAAAAATAGAACCAATGTTAGCGCTTCTGCAACCCTTCATTTATCAAATTATCTATAACCCAAAGTATCTACCAGACAATTATTTACATACATTAAATAAGTTTGAATACGCAATCGCAAAGCGACCGGAAATATAAAAAAATAAAAGCATATCCTCCCAGCCGCAATATAGTTAACTGTATTTTTTTTTATCTAGAAACGCGTAGATTTACATTCCTTGATAAGAATAAGACTTTTTTATTTCACGTCAGTATGGCGTATAGAAAATCTCGTTGAAAATTTGGGCGAGGGCGGGCGGCTCGGTCGTTGACGGCGGGCGTCAACCTCGACGACGGTCGCTGGTCGCGCCTGTACTCGGTCGTGGGCTCGTGGCCTCGTGGGTCGTGGGGTCGTTACACGCACAATGTCGTAACGAGGTTATAGCATTTAGTGGGGTCTGTTACCTCTATTCTCATCTCTTGTATTCGCTTAATTATACTCGTAAGGTAATTTGTACTGAATTTATTTTAGTACGTTGACTTAAGAAGTCGACTGTAAAAGTATATTGTAGAGAAATTACATTATTTTTGTACTTTTTTAGATTTATTTTGTCGCATTAATGTTAGAAAAATATTTTTTTACTTAACTCAAATAAACAATTTTCAACTAAATATTTGTCGGCTAGATTGATTGCAACCAACTTTTTTAAATGGCTAAAAGTATATATATTAATCAAATCTTGGTTCATTCGAATTATATTTGTTTTTTTTGTTTCTAAACTGTTTGTTTAGCTTTCTAACCTTGGCCGCTTTTCAGTGCATTCAGCATTGAAAAGCCCTAGGCTTACTAAGCACGCACGTAGCTTTACAGGGTTCTAGCCGCCCCTCAAGATATTTAAAGCTAAGGGCATATAAAGGGCTAAATGTACTATTTATAAGAAAAAATAGCATTTCATCATATATTAATAAAGCAGAATAACAATGATTATTTTAAGATCATTTTACAAATTGTGAAAATACCAGATATATTTTTAGTAATAGTTATTACTATAACTGTAATAAAAAAAACGTTATAATAAATATCTTGAAGTTTCCAACTTGTGCAGTCCGCACACAAATCAAATAGTTTCGTAATTTGTTCGCTTCATCATCTACAAAATAACTCATCCGATAAAATGAAATCCTTACAAACTTAAAATGCTTTCCCTGAACTTTAGAATCAACAGTGCACTTTCGTGTAATTGCTTTTCTTGTTGCTGTGGTCTCGCATCAGAGTTCATCTGATTTTGTGCGCGAGACAACTGGCTCATAATACACGCGGACAGCCCGCGCCGGGAAATTGAACTACAGACTACGACACTCGCTAATGTTGGTTGGCTTATTTTGGAAAACAAATCTCTACCCCTGAATTGGATTAAAAAAACATACCTGTGTTGTTTACATATCAAATTTCAAAAATTGATAATTAAACTAAACAAATTATTAAAAATATACATATAATCACCATAAATTACACAACGCAGTCATATGTTAGCGAGAACAGGTATTTCATCATCATCGTCATCAACATACCAGGCATCGACAGTCCACTGCTGGACATAGGACTCTCCAAGAAAGGAGGTTACTTGCGCGTAATTGCCGCGCTGGGCAATTGTGTTTCTAATCGCAGAGCGCAGCTTTCGCGACAATGATGCTGCTGCCCACCGCCGACCTGCGCGTTTGAGCTGCACTGTGTCGGACGGATATACCGCCAACTGTCGGTTCTGGTGCATGAGTTGCCTCTGCACGCCTGGTGCAGTCGGGGTGATGCAGTACTGTTACCTGGTGCAGTACTATTCTACTCTCCCGGTACCTCACGGCAACAGGTATTTTGTAGTTTGTTATAAATTTATCTTAAGGTATTGTGATAATTAACCTAATATAAAACGTTATTTAATGCAGAAAACAGTCATACGAATCTTTTCTTTAAATGTACAGGACATACTAGAATGGATTCTGTATCTTCCAGGGATTCCTCCGGAAGACGACACATATGTTATTATTATTGTGGTTTATATGTGTGCGGCTGAGAAAACTGGTTCAGGCTTCGTACAAATAGGTTCATAGGAATTATACAGCTAGCGTTCATCTATCTACACTTATATTAATATTATAAAGAGGAAAGATTTGTATATTTGTATGTAGCGAATAAACTTAAAAGGTACTGGACCGATTTTAATAATTCTTTTTTTATTAGAAAGCATATCATTGAGTAACAGAAGCTATATTTAGTACTAGATTACTTAAAAAAATCCTATTAAAACCAACCAAAGGTGTAAAACAATTAGCCATAAAATGTCTTTCATCGCATACGCTGCGAAGAATATTAATGATAGGACAAAAATTTTTGACAATATTACAGAATATATCAATATCTACAAAAAACTTCTGGAAACCATATGTCTAACTATTGTAGTTACGTCACTAAAACTACTTTTTTACATTTAATCAATTGATAGAAATGCTGATCAAAATCAGACCGAATTTTTTATTCAAATAAATAACTTAATATTCAAAACTGTCAGTATACCTGATGATTACTTTTAGAATGATTGAAATTGGACATTCTTTTCAAAAGATATAATGAAATTAAAATAAAAATACATGCTGGTGGCGGCCGCCACGCAGTGCATCAGAGTAACTAACTCGACGAGAGCAATTATATTTGGCACTTTCTCGTGTAGGATCTCCTGAAAATCAATACGCTTCGTTGCCACCTACAAATAAAACAGCCAACGTAGTGTACAGGGAGGCTTTAAGATAAGCATACATTTTTTTCAAATTAGGGATTTATGGGCGTTTTAATTAGCATGCTTATTACTTAAATACATGTACCTATTTATGCCCTACCCGTGCGAAGCCGGGACGGGCCGCTAGTATTATATAAATAGCTTAACCATTCCCAAAACCATATTACGAATAACTTTTTGAAAATTCGAAAATTAAAATGTGAGGTTCCCAATATTATTTTAATTACATACATACATAACTATAGATCTCCATTTGTTATGATCTTGGCGTACCTTTCTCGCTTCCCTTACTCGCATTAGTCCCTTCATACACGCTCGTTTATTCTTGGTACTTCTGACCTGGCCCTTCTTTAATACCTCTTCTACCTGGTTTCGTCGCTCCTTTTAGCCATGAAAGACGGAGAAACAAACAGACACACACATACATTTTCCCATTTATAATATTAATATGGATAATGAAAATATTGCACCGTACTTTCGCTTTGAAAAGTTTTAGCTGTTGTTTTCTACTGCTCGTTAAAAGGCAGACGCCAGCGCACCACTATAAAGTAAATAATTTATTTCATTTACGGGCTCGCTCCAAGCTCCAGCTATGTCAGTCTGTCTGTTGGAGTAGCAACACAAAGAATTTCACCTTGCCGTCTGAAGCGTAAAGGCGAAACAAAGTAGGTAGCAAAACTCAGCGCGTATTACGAAGGTAATTGCCGAGAGACTTGGATACTGCCGGTCCGCCTCAAATAAATCCTGGCTGAGGTCTAATTACATTCAGCGCGCCAATTAATTCAGCCATTGAACAAAAAGTAAATTGCAGTCAGTTTAGTTATTTTACATTCATATCGAGGAATCTAGATTCTTTATTCCCTTTTTCATATCTACTGTTAACAAATCATTGTTAAACATCAATTTTGTAGATAATTTAGCAACAACGATAAATTGGTGTGTGTGACTACACAAATCTATTTTCTCTTGAACATAATTACTGATAAAAAATGACAAATTCGTTGCGAAATTTGTTTGGTTTCGAAATTTGCTACATTCTGGAGTTCAATCAATGATAAACTTTGATGTAGCAGAAATCAAGGGGAAGTTCACGCAACAAAGTGAACGTGCCTAACGTGGTCTAACAAAGTATGAATGACGACACCTTTTCATTCGTGTTAATATTCTGCTATTTTTTCTAAATTTAACCAGATAGGTTATTAATTACTTGAGAATAATGTATAAAAATTTCGTGTCTAAACTTCGTTTAAACTTCTAAACTACTGAAACGATTTTTTTAATGTTTTCTTGTTATGTACAGTTTAATCCAACTTAAGAGATGGATTAGTTTATAACTTATAATCGTAATATTTTTTTCATGTTAAACATAGTTAGACAGAACAACCATAAAGAAAACGTTGTATTTTTGAATATTTCTATCATTGGAATAAATAATTTCAAAAACTACTGAACGGATTTCGATAATTCTTTCACGTTTGTATTGTTGCATTATCCCTGAGTAACATTTATCAACATCGTCATTCCAGCCATTGGAAGTCCACTGTTGGACATAAGCCCTTCCAAAACAGGAGGTCTTTTGCCGTGATGCCGCAGGATAATTACCAGGCTGGGCGAGCGTGTTAGCTATCGCATCGAGGATGCTGCTGCCCGTCGCCGCCCTGTGCATTTGAGCTGACTGTTTCGGTTTTATAAACCGCCATTGCCTCTTACGACACCTAGTACAGTTAAAGGTATTATTCTATTCTACCGGTACCTCGCGGCACAATTTGAGTAACATTCACTATATTTAGTCCTATAAAAAATTAGGGATTCCTACTAAAATTCAATCATGTAATCATGACTTTCATCGCATGCAATGCGGATGGGTCAATTCGTGGGTTATAAGACTACGATCATTTACAGCCAATCCATATAATATAACTTAAACTTTAATGTTTAAAATAATTGTCGAAAGACATATAGACAAAATCGTATATTTGTATTATATTTAATTAATTTCTAATAATTATTTTAGGAATGTGAGTTTATATTTTTTAATAAACTACTAACTCCTTTACTATCGAATAGTATTGTTATGTTGCTCTATATGCAGAATCCTTGCATATATACAGATTTAATTTATAATAGTGCTATAAAGTTTAACTATCTAACAAAATTAGTACGGTACTTAGTAACGCTGAAATTGCATGCATTTGGTAAATATCGCGCGGTGCGGTCAGGCAGCACGCGCCGATCCGCGCCGCGTCGTTTCCGCCCATTTCGAGACAATTTCCCTACAGACAGCCATTGAATCGAATGCCGATAAGGTAGCAGATTTTATTATTCGGGTGACTTATTTTACATTCCCGAAGTCTACTTCATTATATTGTCTAATTCAAATCGTAATGTACAGTATTATCACTATGGTCCTTTAGATGTAGTTAGATGGATTTGATGTATTGAATGGATCTTTGATTTTTTCTTTTTAATTTTAGTTTAGATTAATCATATATGTAAATATTTTTGAAATGAGAACTATATTAGATATATTTATTTTATTATTATGCCTAATATTGAAATATAAATATGTCATCCAACATTACTATCCTCAAATCAAGCTATATCTAAAGGAGTTTATAGTTCACAGACTAGTTAACACAGAAATATCATTTTTTATTATTATTTCAGTTTATCTTAATGAGGTTTATAATAGAGTGAGGTTTAACTACAAAAACTACTTACAAAATATACGGAATCTCGAATATTACGTATTTCATAATAGCGCTCACTCCACATCAAAATTTACTCTGAACAAAATAAATTTCCCGACTTTATACAAGCGGGAAGGAAATTTCATATCGGAAAAGTGGATAATCCCTCAGCGAGACTCCGTCATTGTGGTGTGTTGTGCGCCCGTGAAATATTATAAGAGGCTCCCTTCTCGATCGCGGAATAGTTTCCACATAATAACATCAATGCCGAGAGTGGATAATAAATCACTTTTAATAAAAGTCTTCGTAACTCACCTTTGTGATGGGAAAGCAAAAAGTGAATCTTGTGTACGTAATTCCTAGTCAAAGGAATTCGACCGGGTTGAAATATGGCGGGGTTCGTCAGCGGGGCTTCGGCAACTTTCCGAGAGGTGTTTGAGGACACTTCATGCCGCGGTGAACCGAGTGGGCGGGATTAAAGGACGCCATACAAGATAATAATAGCCGCCCGCCCTGACTTTGTCCCGATACATAGTAAATTATAACACGTTCATCCTGAAACCGTGAGTTTAATATTTTTGTATTAGATACTTATTCAATTACGTAACACCTCCATTAGTTAGAATATTATGCATTTACATATAATTATAACGTTTTATAATATATTCTATAAATAATTTGCAATAAAAGTAAACAAAATTTGATTCAAATCTTTTTAGTAGTTAAGAAGTTGGCGCGGACAAAAATCGTGATACAAATACTTCTAAAATGTATTTCCTCTCTAACATAAGATAAGTTTATCTATAATGTAGCAATATATTAAGTACAAGGGCGAATGAATTATAATGGATAAACATTAATGGGTGAAACCATAAATACAATGAAACAGGAGAAGGCGGGCTCTAATCCGCGAATTTGCCCAAGCCGAAGACCTTATGATGTCTTCGTTACCAATCCGGGCATTTGCAAGTTGAGGCTAGCGTTTGTAAGTCTTCGCAGGACTTACATGATTATACTTTGAAATGAGTATCCCTGGATATATATGTTTTATTATTTTGTTTTACTTATTAAATTTATTTACATGAGATACACACAAAGGTCGCCTGCATTGGTACCCCACTCTCACCCATTTCTACCGACAGATAATAGTATAACAGTATTCTCAATGCTGTGTTCCACAACACGGGTTGTGTTTGAAGGGTTGAGAGAGGCAGTGAAATTACTAAGTAATGTGACATAATATCTTCAACTCACAAGCTTCGTAACACGACCTTGTGATATTACGAGCGTCTATACGCTGCAATAGCGCTTACCATCCGTATACATGTTTGTCGACCTGGTCTCATAAAAAAATCTTATGGAATGTAATTTATGTAAAATTAACACGTGGGAAAGTATACCTATTTTTAAGAATGTTACCTAAAAGATGAATGGATGAAAAAATATTTTTTTAACTAAGTACACCACAATATTCAAAAGAACATTGAAGAAACTCTGCGTTTTCAAGCTTAAAGCTACAATGTAGTTACATGTTGGGTTGCTTATGTGCACTGAAGAAAGAAATGCGCGAACTGTATTTTCTTTATCTCCTTCAAGAATAAATATTCAAGAACTTTGGAAAGCTACCGCCATAATAACATTTATTGCTTACATTTTGTTTCATTGCGAATGTAGCATCCACGAATAAAGAATATTCACGATATGCGGGAAGTAAATTGAATTCAATACAGCAATATAGGTACTACACACTCGAAACGGCTATGTAAAGGCTTTATTCGTGTTTCAGCGGAGCAGCCGTGGAGTGGTTGAGACGGTCGGACGCACAAATCAATGTAATGTGCAGCAGCGAACCAATCCGACTGAGAACTAGTCTAGACTTCTGCTGAGCCAGTCAACATAGCCCGGCTTAATTAATAAAATCAAGTGGATTGAAGCGGAGCTTTTTAATTTTACCGCTCCTTTTGCTTTCACGTATGTTCACGTAGTCATTAGCTTTAAAACGAGTTGATTTTTGGTATCCTAGTAAGAAACTTTTAAAAGTTTTTTTTAATGAACTTTCCGACCAAGTGAACTTATACCCAAATTATCTTTTTCAAAGTGAACGATAACGCTCCTTTGTGGACTTTGGAGCCTTCTCAAAGCAAATTATGGGGCCTCTAAAGATAATATTAAGCGATTATTGTCATATGCAGCAGACAGCAAAGTCGTGGGCTCCAAGAATTATTGATTTTCAAATCAATAAGAATTAAGTGAAGTTTTAAAAAGAAACAGTTCTTTTTAAGTTTTAACAGGTATCACAAATTCATTCTACTTTCACAATTTTTTTTTTCAATTACAAGTTAGCATAATCTAATTATATTTTAAATAATATTTTATAGTATATAGTATTAACTTGTTCACTTTCGGACAAAAATTTTCAGAGTCAAAAAACCTAAATGAATAATAAATATTTTGTTTCTTCTTTGACGTGTAAAATCTTACGAAATGTTTTGAAATTACATTGCTAAAACAGAAATTCAATGGCCAAAGCTTTCTATAGAACGATAATGCCTGAAAATGTACATGCATCTTCGTTCAGTCATAATATTTTGCCATTTATCTTAAATCTATCTTGGTAGGCAAAATCTAGTTTCAAAGTCGAAGGATTAACGAACTTTCGGAGGGCACTCGGCGATTGAACTGAGGCGAATGACACGCCGGCGTTCAACGTTAACTGAATTACGTCCCTATAATAGGTTACTTCATTTTATGTATATAGAGATGCCCTAGTAACTCTTATAAAAGATAATAAGCAATAGTAATTCATATTTATACAGTATACACGTAACACTGCCATTTTATTATGATTTAAATATTGAAATTTTGTTTCAACACATTTGTTACACATTTATTTACAAAATAAATTACCAATACGCCAGCTGACAGTTCTGCTCCATAAAAGTTTTTGGTTGTAAATATTATAAAAAAACTTGTATTAAAAATTGTTCTTGAGGACTACAGAAGAATAGGCTACATTGTCGCGACTATTTGACGCGACGCGACGCCATGAAGCTAAATAATTTGACCACTTTGATAAAAAAAAAAAGATCTAGGTACTTTAAATGTCCAGGCGCTGGGCAGGCGTGGTGACAATCGCAGAGCGTAGTTTCTTGACGGGAATGATGCTGCCCATTCCCGCCCTTTTACATTTGAACCACGCTGTCTCGGATATCTTTACCGCCATCTGTCGGTTCTGAAATCTCAGTCGACCATTAAGTCACCTGGTACAGTACACCTACTCTGCCGGTACCCCACGACTTATTAAGATTAAAATCTAACATATATTTATACATTGCTTGCCTATATTTGTTTTCTGATTTTTTTATTATTAACCGAAATTGTAACTTGAACTTTTGTATTTAGAAACAATAAATATTTCCAAATACAAAACCTTTTTAGTACCATTGTTCTATGCACTAACGCCTAATACTTTTTATAGCAATTTTACTTTTTGTCGCATTCCTCAATATTGTACGTAATCTAATGTACGCAGTATAAAAATAAGCATAGAAGCCAATATACAAGCTTGTTTGGAAACTTTGATTTTTACTAATTAAAGCCTTGCGCCTTAATTAGTTCTATAAATAAGTCAATTATGATATGCTTATTTCTTTTAAATACGATGACAGCACTGCTATTGGTTACCCTTATTATAATATTGTAATTGGTCGGGTCAAAAATTTATAAAATTACAAACTATATTAACTTAATGTCTGAGCATTTAAGATAATTTAGGGACGTTAACCCATAAAATCGTAAACCATTGCGTTTGTAACAAAGAGAAGAACATTTAGCGATTAAAGATACTTAAACACTCTAAGGTACAAATATTTTTTTTTATCCTGGTTCTATGCCATCTATAAATGACAGTTAAATAAGAATTAACCGAGATGTATCAGAGATAAGTCAGAACAAATAGACACATAGGCAATAAATGTGGTAAAATATTTTTTTTATTGTAAGTAGCTCTACTATGAACGTTAAAAGATTTAAGTAAGTAACGCAAAGTGAAAATAAAATAAATAGCTTGATAGATTTAAAACAAAAAGGCAAAACGAGAAAAATGTCTCCTGGGTTAACAGTTAGAAATAGTTGTTTGCATCCTATTTTATGCCGCACATAAATATTACACTATCATGTGTATATATCAAAATAGGCTTTTAGATTCTGAGAACTACTTATAGGCAGATAAATTCGTAACTGTACTTGTAATTGTATGCGTACACAGCGGAGGGATGAGCGACCTCAGGGTCAAACTGTAGACGTTTCTGAGGGGCGCGTTGCTAGGCAACGGGAGCCGGCACTCTCCTCCCTTCATTCATAACCGCCAAATTCCTGCAACAGCCAAATCTTTAGGTACATAAATACACGTTATAGTAGAACAAATAAACCTTTACCTGAATTATGAGGATGGTCTTAACTGTCTGCTTGTTTTATAGTGAAAAGGTGTCGCTGGCACGGGCGCTGGTGATGTTAGTAAACTTTATAATTGTGGAAGAATTGAATTATTGCATTTAGTTATATGGACGTCCGTGTTCATATTATCTCAATATGGCTGGGAGATGATATACGCTTACGTTCGCTTTTGTTTGTTATTCTATTTTTTAGACATTCTGCTTGTTTACATATGTAATAGTACTAATGAAATTATTTTCTATGATTGGTTATATAATTTAATTGTCTTTAGTTGTTTTTACTTTCCATTCAAACACAGAGAAGCTTCATTCGAATGATTTTAATTAAAAAAAAGTTTCCCTTATTATTACAAATCAAAAGGATTAACATTCTTGTTACGCCATCTAGCGGTATGATATATCATCTGTGACATCTACGATATCTCTGCCTGTGCGAACCATACTTGTAGTTTGTACCTTGACGCAAAGCTAGATGGCGCAGGCTTTATTGCTTAAATTATCCTGTTATTCGTTTTCTCAATCATAATTGTATTATTTATTTATTATGTTTTTACACTTAATTTTATTTAAAGTATATTTTTCTTTTACTAACTGAATAATAGCATCAGAAGAAGTGGCTAAAGCGTTTAAATGTACGCACATAGATGGCGCTTATGCTATAGTTTCCAGTGTTAGGACTAAATTATTAGATTTAAGATTAAAGTTATCAAATTATCATTACGTTGTGGGATATTTTGTTAAAAGAACATAACCTAAAATTTTTTTGTAAATTAGTGCATATAAGATTTTCATTCATAGCGTGTATGTAAAATTGGCATTCATTATTATACGACGAGGTGGCCGAGTGGTTAAGGCGTTGGACTGCTAATCCAATGTGCTCTGCACGCGTGGGTTCGAATCCCATCCTCGTCGATAGTTTTTTATTCTCCATGTTGATTTTTGACAATATTATACACCCAGTGTGTCAGTTTGATATTTAAAACCTTCTAGCAATATCTGTAATGGAAATATATCCATTAAATTTATTGTATGCTTTACTTCATCCAAGCTATATAATATAAAACTAAATTACAATTATTTAGGGTACAATAAATTGTAAGACTGCTTTTTAGAAAACGATTAAAAACATAAGACACAATAAACTTCTTAAACAAAATATTTTGGTCAGATTTTACTATTTTTATATTTGTAATGTCTGTTTAACATTTTATGACCTATTTTATAAATTACTAGCAGTGCCCGCTACTTCGTCCGCGTAGAATAGTGACTTTGGGGGTATAAACCTTTTCCCCGTTTTTGCCACATTTCTCACTGACGCTTCGCTCCTATTGGTCTTAGCGTAATGTTGTATAGCCTAAAGCCTTTCTCTATAAATGTACTATCCAACAAAAAAAGAATTATTCAAATTGCACCTATACATCCTGAGATTAGCGCGTTTAAACAAACTCTTCCGCTTTATAATATTAGTATAGATATTTGTGATGAGCCCGATGGCGGTAGGTAGATAGGTGGTAGTGTTCCTATTTTGTGCGCCAAGGGTCGTGGCTTCGTTTTCCGTCCAGGACATCAAACATTTATATGATGAATATGTGTTTGTTCCATGTCGGCATGTTAAATATATATTATATTTGTAATTACTCTGTTGTCTGATGACCGTAACACAAAGGCTTTAAGCACTTACCTGGTAGGACTTATCTGGTAGTCAGGTCAATATATGAGATGTTGTATAGATTTATTATAGTGTAATTAAATACAAATTACACTTTTTACATTACTTCATTACAAAATAGGTCATAAGAATTGTTCCAATAATGTTTCCCTTATTTCAAATTAGCCCACGGCACATTGCTCCATAATCTAGCGGTATCTGAATAATCGCCAACGAAAACAGATATACGAAGATAACATGGCTCGCAGTATAGCTATCATTTGTTAAAATTTATCTAGACCTGCTTTCCACTATCTTATCTAGTACTGTAGCAGGTACATTTATGAGTCTTGTATGAGCTGGGCACACCCAAAGGCTATAGTCGTATGCAGTGTTTTTTGTGATTGATAACTATTTAAAAACTGTGCTTTGTTTGTCTGTGGTTATACAAGCACGTAAGTATAGGACATGTGATTTTGATAATAGTGCTGTGAGTGTCGAAAACTGTGCCAAATTAAATACTTTCACTATCTCCAAGGGCAACCAGGTAGGTCTATTAGTGCTGTTTCGTGCCAAAGTAAAACATTTATCAGGTAATATTTAGGGAACCATACCCCATAAGACATAGCGATTTTTTTATTATTATGCCTAATGTCTTCATATCTTAAAGGCCCCATAAATCGTAAAATTCGTAAAAAGGGTAAAAAAATCAGATATTGGCTTCGTTCCGTGTATTCCTCTTTTTGATATTAGTTAAAATTCATGGAGTAGGTATAGTAAATTACAACAATAATGTAGTCATATCTAATGTAAACGTTTATTGCATATATATATGGTTGGGTAACAGATGGTAGTATATCTAACGCATATGTAGTTTTGCACATTGACCCTGCAAGACTATAGCAGTTTTCATTAATATGTCCTAATTATTGCTCATTAATTGAGTATAGTAATAAACATATAGTATATACATAACGCTTAAACAATATGTGAGTATATTGAAAGCGAAAAAGATGATGTTAAATAAAACACTTTCTGCTTCGATAAAATAGAAGAGGCGATATTTCTTATCAACTTGTCATGCGTTTTTATTATCCTATTTCCGTTTAATTTCTTACCGTGGTAACTTCAACAATAGCCAGTAAATTATAATTGGAACATTTTGACACAATTATGGAAATTAGAAAGATTAAAGTTTATGGAAGATGTATATAGACAGAGTCAAACTCAAAAAAATCCTTATTATATTCAATTATTAGGCCCATAACAGTTACAAAAGGCCATGACGACGAAACCCCTAATTGAAAATGTGTTTGAGTTTATGCTCATAATATTGACGACTTTAATAACCCTATGTGTTTACAAGAGTCCCACAACATATAGTAATTCGGCATACTTTAAACAAGCCTGCCGCAGACGGCAGCCTCTTACAATAATTGTTTTCTGCAGGTTCATCACACGAGCCACTAGATACGAATATGCATCATTAAATGAATATACATTTCATGTATTCAATAATACATTGTATTTAGATATAAATCATTTTTAAGTGAACTTATTACATTGAATACTAGAACTAGTTTTATTTTGTAGTTATCGTACTCCATTAATCCATTCAAGATTGTTGATTGCCACGATTATACAAGATTGTTGGTTTTAAGCGTCTGTAAATGCCTTTGTTTTTCACAACACATAATTATTTTGTTGGCGACCCGAAATGTGATTTCGCTAAATATTTATTCATTATATGAGATACCTGCCTACCCTATATGAGTTAACTGGTACACTACTGTCAAAATGTATCCAATGCATTGTAATCAGATCAGATTCACACGCCTAACATTCAATTTGCGTGACATCCAACGATAAAACCAACTTTAGGTACAGTGACTCGAAAAGTAGACCAAACAAACATTATAAATTGGGTAACCCTTAGGTACTCCGATTCATATTTCGTTGCCGATAAGAACACGGCACGCAATATTTACGTACGCATTTGTGGTTTTATCCAATAACCTTGATAGATTTTGGCCAAACATTTTCTATTTATACAATGGGCCTAATTTAAATTAACCTTAAGCACTCGATATGTTATATACAAAGAGATGTATATATCAAAAGTAATTATACTTTAAAAAAGATTGGCAAACCTTTTTTGTTTTGTGCCACCCAAGCCCAGAACATATTTGAAGTATGTACTCGGGCACCTTCCTAACTATTTTAGTAAACAGTCAATACATTTTGTCGCACTAATATAATAAAAAAAGCAAATTTTCTTGAAGTGGGATGTATATGTAAAAGTTTACTCAGGTGACGACGAATACTCAATACATATTAATTAGTTTCATGATATACACATGGGGAGCTCTAGTACAATTAACGTATGTAGGTACATATATTTTAGTGGTTTCCTTGCAGTTCTTTACATCTTAATATCTGAGAATAAAGATTAATTATATTGAAAATACATTTATAACTTAGGTATGTATCACACTCAAAGGTGTGTTTAATGTTATCATTATCATGGATGCCATAGAGACCCGTCATACTTGATTATTCGACGATAACGTCTTATCGTAACGTTTGTCACTCTTGTTAATCCTATCTAAAACAATGCATTTTAGATCGATACATAAACTCTTATAATCCTTTTACATTCAAACTGCAACCGTTCTTTAATGATACCTACGACATTGTTCATGCAAAAATGAGTGCGTCACTAATTTCCAAAATCTAATATGTACTTACTTATTTAATATCTAGAAATAGATCTTTACGGAATTGCCATTAACCAACAGTAACGATGGCGAAAGATGATTTTATTACTCAATTTTTTATTCTAAATAAATTAATTTTAAATTTATTTTGTATAGGTATTTAGTCTACAAAAATTTAAGCTAATTTACAATAACCTATGCACTACTAACGCTGTTCTTATATTTTTCTTACGGCCGGGTAATATTACTGGATTATACTCTACTATAGATATTTAAGATTTAAAACAACTTTATCAAATAAATGTTAAATTTTCCCTTATTTCAGCAGACAAACAAGATGTACTGGTTTCCAGTATTGGTACTGGTAGCAGTTGCAATAACAGATGCGCAAGCGCAGGCGACGGCGAACGTTGGCGTAGCTCCCGAACTAAGGGAATGTTACACCAACGCGACGTTGTCCAACCGAAACAACCTACCTCCATCCACCATACAAGTCCTCATCGACATTATACGCAAAATTGAGGATCACCCAGATGTAAACGTGGATTTAAGGATGCTTGCCACTCTGATACTTCACACGTAAGCAAATTATAATGCGTACTTCCGAAATCTCAATAATATCTACACAAGATGATGGATCAACGATAACTGCGTGTTGAGATAAAAAGATTGAGATTGAGTTAAAAATTATCTGTGAAATATTTTGACAAAATAGTAGAAGTAGTATACGTCGCTTTATGTATAAAAATCTGAAGAAAAGTTTTGACGATTTCTTACTTTATATTAGTAAAGTGCAATCAATATCCACTAAGAAATGCTGACAGGTTTGCCAATTGGATCTACTGTACATTAGATTAATTGAGAAAAAAAATTAATGGAAAACAGTTTTTAATATAGAGTCAATATTTGAAGCGGACCGTCTGCAATACAATCTCACCTGTATTCTGATTGACGGGTGAAACAGACGCTGAAATGACTAGGTAATGACTGATCTCTTCAGGTCGCATGGTTGACAATGTGATTAACACGACGTGACATCTTTTTGCTACGGTGTAGGCTAGTTTACTTTGTTAGTAATATAATATGAAAAAAACTAAAAAACACGCTTTTAATACTACTACTTGTATTTTTATCATTATTATTTTCACTTTATTATAAAATATTTTTTACTATTTAGTTTGATGTATTTTAAAAGATTGTTTTTGAAGTTATATTTTGAGTCAAACTAACTTCGAATGAGTTACAAACATACACACATACATACATTCTTCTCTTCCTTAACCTGGGATACACATGTTAATGAAATCAGCAGTAAGGTTACTGGAACGCTTTGTGCTCTCTATCGATTAAAACATTTTCTTCCTACTAAAACCAAAACTTTCTTATTCAATCCTTGGTTTTACCCATAATTGACTATGGTGACGTGTGCTGAACTAATATCTCTCAAGAACTTCTTAATGAATTGGATCGTCTATTAAACAACTGTCTTAGTTTCATTTTCGGCTTGTGTAAATACGATCATATTTCCCATTACCGTTCTTTTCTCGGCTGGCTTCCTATTAGTGAACGTCGCAAAATTCGAGTTCTAACCATACCATATTTTCAATACTTTTGGATCCGTACGCACCAACTTACTTAAAGGACAGATTCCAATTCCTATCTTCCTCTCAAGAACGTAATCTCCGTTCTTCTAATACTCTCTCGCTCTTAACTTTCCATCACTCTAGTTTTTTGATAAACTCTTTTACAGTGAACTCACACTTTTGAATATTAAGCATACCCCAAACAAATTTATCCTGAAACGCTGTCTCCGTACTTTATTTACTGATGCTGCTTCTCTAACTTTATAACCCTATTTCTGGTGTACGTTATTTTTTATATATACATACACATATATATACCACTATATATATATTTTTCTGTTTTGTGTAATGGTTGACTGGGAGATAATGCCATCTGGCATTAAGTCCGCCATTTGTACATTTTGTAACATTTTGTGCAATAAAGTTAAATAAATAAATACATTAAAGCTAATATAAAGGATGTTAAAAATAATAATATTTAAGCAAGTGGTAAAGACCCCAAATTACGGAAGTTCGAAATTTCTCTGTTAGTGAATGTTTATAATTTACTTTCTCAGGTACAGACAAGATGGCATCCAGTATTATCAAAGAAGCAATACCGGAGTATCTCAGTCACCACTTGTTATACCGTATTCGCCGTCCTTCCATTCATTTCACCGCCACAGATTAGTATTAAGGCTTATTCCCAACAATCTACAGACTTTGTCAAATACCACACTACCATCTAGTTTAAAGGTAAGCTATTTGAAATTGATTTTTAATGTTATTTTTCGTACAATTTACAAAATTATGCGAGACGCGGACGTCCTGTTGTAATTTATCATCGTCTGCCTATTTGAAACAAATAATTGATGAATAAAATGAATTTAAACATGCAGGTAAGTACAAAACTTAGATGTGGCATAAATATGTATATATTCTGTCATAGCATATTCTATTATGTCTTAGTGTGCTCTACACCATATGCTATCCACAACCGTTGACGCTCGAGTCAGAGGAGATGAAAATACTTGCGGACAACTGTCTCAATACCGAGCTCTGAGAACATCACGATCTGTCCGAGCCGTACCTGAAGACGTCGAAATCCTGGACCTTAAAGCACTGTATGTACTCTAATTCCATACTACAATATATAATATGCATTTAAGTATATAATAAAATGCTATATATGCCATATATAATATAACTCACATCAGAATTCTAAAATATCAGGTATCGTTCCCGCAAACCTTGCGGGTGCGACCGTAGCTATACGCGCGGTCGCGGCCGCGGGGAACGCAGGATAAATACGGGCATCGGGCCCACAGTAATGAGAGGCTCCGCGCTCATTTTTCGGTGGCACTGATATTAACGTCTAAGTAGTGCTGCAATAGGTTCGTCTGAAAAAAAAAACAAAAAATCTCCAAGAATAAATATCAAAATGCAATCCATTTAACTTTCAGAGGAGCAAATCAAAACGGTCAAATACGACAAAATAATCCAAATGATGACGTAGAATCTACATCCTTCGGAGCAGATAAATCAGCTCGATTGTTAGTAGGAGAAAGCACTTGCCCTATTCTAACAGGCGTAGTACATACTCGATGGGGAGCAATATCTGCTGGGAACCTGATCGCTGGAATTGCAGCAGGAGCAGAAATGCAGCGAGTCTCTGTTACAGATCTTACGAAAGGAATTGAATTAAACTACCAAAACGTACCGGCCACATTAACTACAATTTATCCAGCTACATTGTCAGGTTAGAATAATACTAATTTAAATGATCGTTAACGCGCCCGCTTCGCAATCGTTGGAGTGAAGCAGTTTTTTACAAGGAGTTCATTGGGGGGGCAAAAATATATTGTCTCTAGATCCCCCGTGCTTCGAAAGGCACATTTAGTCCATGGTATTGGCTGCATTCCACTCCTCAAAACGCACTTATTTACATTGGGCCATTAGAGTGGGTGACCCTTCGTCCCTTATATACTCATAAGGTAACCCTGCAGTAGGGACATTAAAAGATGCTGATTATAATGATGATTAATGTTGCTTAATATGTCCCAGGCTTCTATTCAAAACGATGTGAAGAATTTCAAGTTAACTATTAATCACCCAGTTTATATTTTTAGGTGATTTAGCCGAAGCTGTTCTGATCCAGGGTACAAGAGGAAGTACTAGTATATCTATTGGCAGCAGTGGCAATTGGAACAGCACGCAAGCCAATAGATATTTCATGTTAAGCAGCCGAGATAATTTGCAGATGACTGACCCTGAGATCCGAGGAGGCATTGATGGTTTCCTTCTAGGGTCTTCATTGACCAGTACGCTCGGAACATTCAGCTCATTAAAACTGTCACAATTGCTTGATATGTATTATACTCCAAGGGTAAGTTACAGTATTGTCTATTAAGTCAAACTAATTTAAACTACTATTATTACGTACTATTACAAAATAGTAAAAACAAAGACTCTTTCCGCTCTGTCTCTGCCCCTATGTATGCTTAGAACCTTAAAATGACGCAATGACTTTTGATGCGATTTAATAGATAGAGTGATTCAAGAGGATGGTATATATGAAAAACATTGAACTGACTCAGTGGTAAGTCGCTTAAAGCACTTGTGTTATTGAATTATATTTTTGCAGACTGGAGTTTTCAATTCAGTGTTAAGAGCATGCAACCGCAGAACAGCAAGTCAACAAAGTATCGTCGGGACCAACCTAGAAAGCGAAACCCAAGCATTTGCTGCTGCTCTAGATACAGTTTTACCTCTGGAAGGGACTCTAACAGATGGCTTGCAAATACTAACTAATAGCGCTGTTACAAATTTCCAAACATATACTAGTAAGTAATGTATTTATTTGTTTTGTCGTCGAGTATTGGCAGAGTAGAATAGAACCTCCTACCCAAGAGGCGAATGAGATACTAGAACCCACAAATTGTTTTTTTTTTATTTATTCAATCAGGCCGACAAACAAGCGTACTGTCCACGTGATATAAGTATCATTCATCACTAGCGTGTTGCCAAATTTGTGACTTGAAGATATTATGTCACAGAAATTTCGCTGCCTTACCCTTCAAACCGAAACAGCAATGCGAACGCTGCTATTTGGCGATAGAAAAAGAAAAGAGTGATTTACCAAATCAGGCGACCTTTGTATGAGGTCTTCCCTATGTATATCGACCCGAAACAGCGTAGTTTATGCAATAGGGTGGGGTTGACAGAAGCCATTCACCGATTGCGACGACTGCCATCTCGGCTGCACAGCAATGATGCTGCGCGGCAATAATAATAACTAACACATGGAAATTAATTTACAGACAACAATCTGAATGATTTGAACTGCGCGATTACGGAAACAACCACCAATGATATTCGCCTGAAAACAAATCTGTACATAGTACTCGACGCTTCTTGGCAGTATCAAACTATATACCCAGCTATTTCTTACCTCCTGGATTCCATTGAAGTCGGAAAGTTTGGATCAAGTATTACTCTATTAAGTGCTTTTGATGGAAGCATTCTGGTAAACAAGACTTTCTCATTGGCCGATTTCCACACAGAATACACATTGGCAAGGCATCAATCATGTAAGAATAGTTTCATTTTCTGTATTTGAATTTCTTCCGCAGGCATCTCATTTTACTAGCTGCAGATACTAAACTTTGTTATTTCAGACATGACAGGGGTCAATTTAGTAACAGCCTACTCAAGTATTCGTGATATAATGCGAAATGAACTTAGAAATGAAACTGCCGCCAACTACGTAGGCGGGAATTCCAGCGTGTTACTGTTCTTATTAAATGCTGGCAACATCGATACCAACAACGTCTGGGAGCACGCACGAGTCATTAATGAAACTGTACCAGGTATGTTTTCATGTGTTTTTAAAATTATTTTAGGAATCAGAAGACTTAGGAAATCTACGTTTCCTTATCTTGTTGACTTTAAATTTTATCTGAAGGTGATTCACGAAATATGTATATTATTTTTTTCAGACTTAAGAGTTCTTTATGCGACAGCTAGTAATCAGATGGATAATCTTTGGGCCTTGGTACGTGATATGCATGAGGATATTTTCACTATTTCTCTTTCATCTGCAGGCACCAATGTGCATACAACCATGTATCCAGTTTTTGAAAGAATCCAAACTGGTATGTTTAGTTTTGATATTTATTTGCACATGCAAAATATTTATATATAATTTATAACTAAATATGTATATATTATAGTTGGAAGGAGAGTCATCAATCCCAATTGTGGTCCAAATTTCGACGGTGAATCTTCGGGTACCAGACAATTTGATGATTTCGTGGAGCCTGCTTATACTAACTACTACAGAATTAGTCCAAATTACTTTTACTCTAGTAACAGCAACCGGAAAGTCCGCATAACTCGAAGTGCAGCTGGTACAGGAAGTCTTACTATCTGCGAGTCACGTTATGTATCATTGCCAAGGTAAATTAAACGTTACATTTTCCTTTATCTACGTATAATTTATTCAAGAAGGTTTCTTTACGATGGCCAAAATATGAATAAAACAACACTGATCTAATAACTATATAAATGAAAGTTCTTTATTAATGATAAATCAGATGTGAAACGCCACACCTCCAAAACTGTTAAATGCCTCCTTGGAAGACGCTTTTAAGCTTTTGGAATTTCATGGATTTGGCTTCAAATTGCAACAACCACCCACAAAGAAAGACCTGACTAAAATCGTAGGCTCACGCTGGGTGAAGGCCGCATACAACCGATCCTATAAGAAATCACTTAGAGAGACGCCCATTAGTGGACGTCCTGTGACTGATACTATGATGAATTATTGAGTACTTATTTTTATTTTAAGGCAAAATGCGTCATCTGGCGAGAGCTCCATTAACTGTCAAACTTTAGCTACAACTGGAAATATTGAGATTGGTCTTCAGGATCCCTGCAATGGATTCTCTACCATCGGATCATGCCCGCCGCTCTTTTTTTCTGTACAGGCAACGCCTGTCAGTACTACATCTTCTGCAGTCTGCACAGGTACAGTCATTTTTGAAAAAATCAGCAAACCCATTCTACATATAATGTTTGTAAATTTTGAATTTTGCTAGTAAACTTCATAACCGGTAGCGTCCCTCAAGTAGGTATATGTGGTTGTGATATCACTACATTTTGACATTAACTGTATAAAAATGGTGTTCACCAGTATGAGTGCATGTCACATCTCATAGGTATACTTTCAGATTACAGTTATAACACACATTTCTATAAAAACGACATTAATCTGTATAAGCGAACTATTAGGGTCAAAATTGATAGATTTGGGTAGGTTGATTTGTTGCTTATCGCACTACTGCTACAGAAATGAGTGAGTTTCGTGAGTGAGAAATGAGTGTTTGAGACTATTCAAATTTTGTTTTTCAGACTTGAACCAATGCAGATTCCCATACAGCATCAGGTATCAGGTGCAAGTGGAAGAACTGGGATGTTTCAGTAGCGCAGCAAGCATCACTGCTAGCGGAGTATTCTTACTTTTAAGCGTTATTTTGAACTTGTCTAGAAGTAGCAATTAAGTATCGACACAGACGCACATTGTGTCTAGGACTTTATGTAGTTTGTTCACTAGTTTGTACTTTTTAGATTGACATATTTTCTCTATGCCCAACGATTTGTTATACGATCATAATAATTTCATTGATTTCAATGTATGGTATGTTATATTGTCTTTAAACAAAGTTCAATGAATTACAGGGTAACGTTTAAATTATTATAACATTTTATTAACAATTCAAACATTGAGAAATGAAAATAAATAGTATAAATTTAAATCTTGACTTTTACATACTAAATATTATGTAATATATATGTATCGACTTAACTTTTACTATGTTCTTACTTGTCTTTTTAGGCTATATGTGTTTGTGAATATTATTTTTTTACCAATAAAGAATTTAACTCATTAATTTGTTATTAATGGCGAATTATAACTGATTTAGTATACTTATTTACTAGATGACCTTATTCATTAAGAGATAATACCCAATGTTTTTACTTTGTTATTTTTTATATAACTGGCAAAATTCTTAAAAATATCAAATATGATAAAAAAAACACCACTAAAACCCAAATAAAAATATTTTCAATATATTTTTGTCAGAAAATATTTCCTCACTGCATGTATTAAGAAAGGATACTGTTAATTCTGCAGTACAATATATGCTTTTGCTTGCTGTCATTGTGTGACAGCCATGATTCATTTGTCAATGTCAAAAGCCTGGGTGTCAAAAGTTTGGGACTCACTTTGTTTTTACCCTACAAATAAAATTAAATAGGCATGTCAGGTGAAGACTGTGATAATTTAGACCGTGGTGACTTTGATAGTCAGAAGTCTGACAAGATGTTTACCTTAAAGAAATGGAACGCTGTGGCCATGTGGAGCTGGGATGTAGAATGCGATACCTGCGCTATTTGCCGCGTTCAAGTCATGGGTAAGTTCGTATTAATCCATTTTATTCTTAGTCTTAGTTTTATTATTGTGTTTTTTACCCTGTATGCCTAGTATACGATCGAAGAAAATGTATAACTTTATCTCGCCGAATTGGTAGTAAACATTAAAAGAGCTCTGTTCCCACTTACTTAAATTTTCCAGTTGCTTCTAGCATGTTATGAATTTTTCTTTGTTACTAAATCTAAATCAAACCAAATTGTTGTAAATACTTATTGTCTTGCAAGCTATTGTAGACTTTGTCTGGATACTATCGAAGCCCTTAACCATCTGACCTTCTCTTTATAAGAGATTAAGTTGTACATCAGTAAAAATGTATATTCAATGAATATCTATAGTTACAATACAATGTAGAACTTGTAGGGTAGTAAAAGACCAGTTTGTAGAAAATTAGTTTGGAATAATGAAATGTGTTAGCGACTTGGTTTTCAATTTTTATGAATTATTTATATACCCTCAGTTTTGGTGGAGCTCTCAAGAGGTCTTTATAATGAAATAATAAAAAAAATGCCTTTACTACATACACAACTTCTTTATTAATCAAGTTCATAATTTAAAGATTCACATAAAATGTCATACTAGTATTTACAAATAAATAATAGATATTGTTCAAATAGTAAACTCATATTTCTATTAAAATTTTGTTTAAAAATTGATTCTTTGAAAAGCTGATTAGCATTGAAAAATATTTTTAGTGGATATAAATAATGGTCCATAAATAAATAGTACCTGTAGCTATATATTTATGGAGCTAAATAATTTGATACATATGAATAAAATTATTAACATTGTTAATATTGTTTATTAATTGCACAGAATATGTCTAATATATATTTATTATCATTTAGTGAAATTGAGAATTATGTTATTTATATTTTTGTTTATTCTCTTGGTTGTGGTAATCTGTTTTTATTTAACTTAGCTTTTTTTGTAGATATTTATCTGTTATGGTATTAGTTGCAGTGCGCCTTGCCAGTTTGCTTGGAGTCCTATTAATTCTTAAGTGTATCAATAGTAAATATTTTCATTAAATACTCGGTAACAATCAAGATCCACATAATTTAGCAGCTAGGGCATTTAGCCATATAATCTTTGCTGATATTTAATACTGTGTTAAGTTATAAGCTACTTCCAATTGTACATTATGTTTATGATCTGTCTATTCAGATCAAAGCTAACAATAAAGTTTATAAAATGTCAGATTTTTATCATTCACACAATTGTAATTTATCCCTAATTTCTTCTTAGTTCATTGCCATGATCTAGAATTGAAGAATTAAATTCAGTAATACTATATTTCATTTAATAATAAATTTAACTGACTTTGATTTAATTAATTTTTTTTTTATTTTTTATCTGTCTGGACATTTCCTGTTTTCACATGACAATTAATTTCCTCCCTCTAGAAGAATAGAAGTCAAATCACTGACCAATACCAGTTATTATATTAAGGCACTAATAAAATATACAAGAAAAACAAAGATGTTTTAAAAATTCTAGTCAAAAACGAGTTTGCTGTCTATTTAAAACTATGTTTTCTTATACATAAGTACATTTCCATCTATAACTTTAATGTCATCTTAACAACCACTGGGCAAAGGTTTAATATTTGCTATGGAGCTCATTCGTCTTGTTCTAGGTACTACTCTTCCAGTCAATTTATTTTCGATTTGTTCAAGACTCTTTCCTCTAGTTTCTGGAACACAAACCACTACGAAAAATAATCCTGCAAAACAAATGCAACCAAATAACCAGAAGGTAGCAGCCCGTCCTATGCCTTCAATTATATTATGGAATGTTTTTGTGACTGCAAAAGTGCATAACCAATTGAAAGCAGTGCATATAGATGCAGCTGGTCCTCTTATTTTTGCCGGTAAAATCTCTCCCATCATTAGCCAAGGTATGGGCCCAAATCCTAAGGAAAATCCCAATAAATATAACATAAGGCATGTTAGAGGTATCCAACCAAGAGAACTGACATCCATTTGTTTTTCTTCTTGTATATAAAAAAAGGTGCCAAACACAACTAAAGTTATAGTCATTGTTACTGTTGATATGTAAAGTAGTACTTTGCGACCAGCTCTATCAATCAAAGCTGTCGCTATAAATGTAGACATAAAGTTCACAAGCCCCACTATGATTGTTGATAAATATTGGTTTACTGTACTATGAGACATTTTAAAAATAGACACCGTATAAAATATAACTGCATTAATTCCTGATAATTGTTGGAAAGTCATTAAACCTAGTGATATTAATATAGACTTCATATATTTTCGACTGAAAAGCTCCCGTATACTGGAATTGTCATTTGGCATCTCAGCACCAGCTAATGCCATCTCGTGCATTTCATTATCTATTTTAGCTTTTTTCCCACGAAGCCATTGTAAGGCTTTTCGAGCTTCATCTGTGCGTCCTTGTGATATGTACCACTGAGGAGTTTCGGGGATCAAAAGCATTAACACAAAGAATGGTATTGGCAAGCAGGCTCCTAAGTATGCAAGTTGCGACCAATCTAGAGACGCGCCGGCAACATAACATATTAAAATACCTATGTTTCCTATAGCGGTCGGGAATAGGCCTAACGTCCCTCGGACCTCAGGTTGTATTGCTTCCCCTAGATATACCGGATATGCCAAAGACCCTATGCCGACGCATAGACCGCAAACAATACGACCCACTAGAATAAGATGCACAATTTTGGCCGTAGCTATAAGAATCCAACCGATGAAAAAAGGCAGTGCCGTAAATAGGATGGTCCTTCTTCTGCCAATGTAATCCACCAGAGGACCGCCGATGATGCCGCCCGCTAGTGCTGCCAGGGGCATCAAACTGCCTACCCAGCTTCCCTGTCATATAAAAAAACAGTAGTAGTTTCTACGTCAATGTCTACTGTACCTACGCGTTATGGTTTGATATTGTTACTGAAATCATTTTATGACGGTTTACTTCAGTAATGAAATCATGCAAGTCTTGGATAAATAGGCCGTGTCGTGACCGATGTTGGCACAAACAAGTTAGATTGATCTATTTTTAATTGAACGTAATTGCAGATTTCTAAGTTGTGCAAAATATATTTGTTTTTAAAACTTTGGATAGTTCTTAATGTGTACATGTTGGATTTACCTGCTCTTCGGTGACAGATACGGTGGAACTATTTGTCATTGTCACTAGAGCTGGTGAAGTATAAGCAGAGGAAAAACCGATGATCATAGATCCCATGGATACAGCTACGGCTGCCAATACCTGGAAAGTATATATACACATATTTATTTTAAATGGTGTAATTAAAATATACACCTAACTTGAGAGATAGGATAAATTACATCTCAATTTATAGTCGCAATATTTTTTACATGATAAACTACGAGTAGATTTATAATTAAGACAGCTAGTGGTATATATAAGAAATACAATTACAATCCACTTATTGAACGCAACGTAAACGGATGTATAAAATGACATTAATATTTGTGACAAAAAGTTGACGACAATCTTTTACGGAACAGTATCTAAACCTTGAAAATTCGGCAAACAGAATGATTTCGTGTTCAATAAGATCAGTATGATGAGTATTGGTTCTTGATTAAGTACGCAACATGTTCCCTATATATAGTGGATACGATACAAACTAGCTAGTGTGACGTTATTGGTGGGGAGGTGTGCGCGGCCCGCCTACGTTTAATTTATGCGATCAACCAGCACAGATTGAAGCTGTTATAGCTACAATTGTAATAAAATTTGTCACGTGTGCAAAAGTAATTATGTATTTCAGCATGTTGTAAGCAAACGTAGTACGATGATGTATTTTACTATGCTACTATAGTCAAAAGAGTTTTGATATAGTGTTTAAGCTATATCAGATGTCTTGTATCTTTTAAATAAATTAATGATTTTTAAAAGTTTCTATTCTAAATTTAAATATTCGCCATAACCTATAATCATAATTATTTCGCACTCGTTAAACGAATTAGTTGCAACTGTTACCTATTTAAAAAAATATAATACATAGTACGTTTGTTTCATATTATTGCAAAAGCATATCTAACTAGAAATGCATGATAAAGGATTCCGTTTCTGTGATTTTCCTATTTGTTTGTTGTGTTTCATATTTTTTTTTAAACTAGAGCAAATAATTTACTAGATATATGTAGAAATATGTGATTGTGTATAGACACTATAGAGTATGTGGTTGATTTTATCGTTTTGATATTTGTGTGTTGCATGAACTGTCAGTTATATTACTGGCAGTTAATACAACTCACCTATATATCCCATTCCATAATTCTTTGTGTAGTTTATGTTTAATTTGAATACATCGTTATCATCAATCGATAGAACGGATCAATTTCTTACATACTTATCGCTTTAAAAATGTGCCATGTTCATGCAAACTTACCTGTGAAAAGGTATATTTGGGTTTTCCATAATCGCTTCTCACCCCTATGCTATAATGTGTGTCGGCTCTCATTAATATCTTCATTTTCGTTAAATATATGTGACACTATTCATACACAATTCCACAACACTTCTATATTATTTCTAGTACTAGTACTATAGCGCACTATATGTGTTCTCGTGTTAAGCTAAAGAAGAAATGCGTGTCCCTCGCCACGCTTGTTGCGATATATATGAGCACAAATTGATTGACAAAACTGATTGGCTGCCGAGGCTGTGTGATTCAAAACAATGTATTTGATTTGGACAGCAAAAACGCACGTCTATTATTCTTCCTGAAAGTTTAACAACAACAATTATGCTTCTATACTCTATTAACGATAAGGGGGAACGCATCTGAAATATCGAGTAGATATGTCTATACTTTTAGCAACTTCACATTTTAGTGAGCACTTGCTCCGTGAATTATTAATAGCAAATTAAGGACCTAATTGTTCAATTTGTGGCGTGGTAGTTAACTCGGTTGATTCTGCGTGAATGCTTTAATGTTCTAATGATAATATTTCTGAGCAGTTTGCGACTGTAATCGTAAACTTATGCCATTTCATCTCTCATTTTCATAAGGAGTGCGGTAATTTCAATCTCATGCGAAACAATATAATGGCGTGCATGACTTGTATTGTAAGAGAAACCTTTGATACCAATATCACGTTTTGGCCGTGACTAACGACGAGTAGTCCCTTCCTTAATATGTTTACGAGATTTACTACTTTTCTCTTGATCTCGGATACATTTAAATATAGCCCAATAGTTAGTAGTTTACACCCGAGTCTTCCAGACCAAACTGGAAACTGGAATAGTTTGGGGGTTATGTATCCAATTTAACACGCTTTAAAATACATTAAACGTAATTCAATATTGCGAAGTCTCTGTAATAATTCACTCACACTAAAAATAAATGAACACAATTATAAATGGGACAGTGTGTGTGCCTGGTTGTTTGTCCGTCTTTTATGGCAAAACTTTGCGACGAATTGACGTTTAAGTAGAGATAGTTGAAGGATAGAGAATGACATTTTTAACCCCCCAATTAAAAATTGTATGCAAACTATTTGTGACTAACAAAAAAATCGTGCAGCGGCCCGTGGCCCGAAGTTACTCCGTGAGCACAGAGTTGCCAGGCTTAGGTTTGCTCGAAATTGTGAGTCATGAACTCAAGAAGACTGGAATAGGGTATTGTTCTCCGATGAAGCCAGGATATCTCTGTTCAGTGAAGATCGACGTCAGCGAGTGCTACGAAAACGCGAACGCTTTGCAGAGGCATGTTTTGAAGAAATCACACCTTATGATGGGAGCTCTATTATGTTTTGGGCAGGAATAAATTCAATGGATCGTACAGAGTTAGTCTTCATTGAAAACGGCTCACTGACTGGAACATCGATACATAACGGAAGTTCTAATTCCTCATGCACAACATTGGCCGCATTGGCCGCTTTAGGCGACGACAACGCTCGCGCCCACTGGTCTGGCGATGTAGAAGCGTATGTGTCTGGGACGTTCTGAAACGACGCGTGAGATCAGTACAACCGGCTCCGCAGGCCATCAGAGAGCTGAAGAATGTGAATGCGATTACCGCGGGGTGCAAACGTATTCCGCAAGCAAGTATCCGGGATATCCTCGCTACCATACCCAGACGAATTCAAGCTGTAATTTCAGCTAGAGGGGGTCACACTCGATACTAAACATTTATCTGCTTTTACTTTATTAAAGAAAAAACAAACAAAATTCTTTGTTAACTTTTACTTCACGAGCATAGGCACTACTAGCGAGCATACACCACTAGTGAACTTTAGCATTAAAACCCATAAATTTTATCAAAATTTTATGATACGTTTACTGACGAAAACGATTATTTGCTTATTATTTTACAAAATCGTAAAAGTAAAACTACCTATAATTTATCAAACAAACCAATAGTAATCTATGAAATGGTTCATTGCTTAGGTGCCCGTTTATTTTGCAAATGAGTGTATATTAATCAACATCATCATATCAGCTACTAGCGGCCCGTCCCGGCTTCGCACGGGTAGACATAAATAGGTATATATATTTAAGTAATAAGCATGCTAATTAAAACGACCATGAATCCCTAATTCGAAAAAAAATATATGCTTATCTTAAAGCCTTCTTGTATGTACACTACGTTGGCTGTGGTATTTGTAGGTGGTAATGAAGCGTACTGATTTTCAGTAGATCCTACTCGAGAAAGTGCCAAATATAATTGCTCTCGACGAGTTAGTTACTCGATGCGCTTCGTGGCGGCCGCCGCCGGCATGTATTTTTAATTTTATTTTATGATATCTTTTGAATAGAATGTCCTATTTTAATCAATCAAAAAGTAATCATCAAGTATTAAGACAGTTTTGAATATTAAATTATCTATTTGAATAAAAAATTATAAATGGTATGGATAACACAGTCTGATTTTGATTGGCATTTCATTATCAATTCGTTAAATGTAAAAAAGTAGTTATAGTGACTTAACTACAATAGTTAGACATATAGTCTAGATATTGATATATTCTATAATATTGTCAAACAATTTTTGTCCTATCATTAATATTCTTCGTAGCGTATGCGATAAAAGACATAATATGGCTAATTTTTTTACACCTTTGGTTGGTTTTAATAGGAATTTCTAAAGTAATCTAGTACTAAATATAGCTTATGTTACTTAACGATAATGTAGCTTTCTAATAAAAAAAAAGAATTATTGGAATCGGTCCAGTACTTTTTAAGTTTATTCGCTACATACAAAAATACAAATCTTTCCTCTTTATAATATTAGTATAGATTGAAATTCCACTGCTGGACATAGGCCTCCCCACGAAAGGGGGAATCCTGCCCCTAATATAATTTACGTGTACGCAATCGCAGAGTGCAGCTTTCGCTTATTATTATTAAAAATGAGATATTGGAACTGGTCAAAACTACTGTATTCTGGGGTATAACTTTAGACGACAATTGCAATGGGGGAAACGAGATCCGTCTATTAACAGACATAAAAACTGCTGTTAAATGCTATTTTTATTCTGCAGAAAAGGGCTATTCGAGTGATTTATAAAATGCCTCGGCAGGACAAAAAATTCAACACTCAGTATGTCTATGAAAAATAGTGTTATCATCACCATATCATCCTTAGGACGTCCACTGCTGAACATAGGCCTCCCCAAGAAATCTTCAATTATACCGGTTGTATGCGGGTCGTGTCCAACGTGATGCTATGGTACGGTTTCAGTCAGATCGTCTGTCCATCTTGCGGGTAGACGCGCTGCGTTGCGTTTTGCCGGTATGTGGTCTATTTCAGAACTTTACGACTCCATCGGCCATCGGTTCTGCGTACTAAGTGCCCTGCCCACTGCTAATTCAACTTACTAAACTGCTGGACTCATTCATCAGTATCATAGTAGATAATAATAATTATGAATAATAATAAAAGCCCAATTTTAATAAATTCAAGAATTTCGTCAAGGAAAAAAATATTGCTAAGGCTTCTTACTGCTTAAAAGAATATATGAATGATGAAACTGCTTGGGATTGAATTGAGTTGCTCTAACTTCTACTATTAAAACAGCGGGTTGTTAACGCCGACGCCGGTACGTGTTCCAATAATACCTGCCGTTATTGTTATTAGAACTTTTTTCATCATCCGTTTTTCTTGTTAGTTCTTTTCTGGCGGCCCGCGCTGTGAACCTGCTATAAAGTTACTTATAAGACCTCTGGTGCCGGTAGACTAGTTTTAAAGTGGGACATTGACCTATTTGTTTAAATGACTCTTAAAAGTTATCAGGTTCAACGGACGTTTGTTTTAATTATAATAGACTGGTCTTGCTGTTTTGACGATGTAAAAGTGCCTGTGACAGGGCTATTTAATAAAAGACATATTTGGCTTCCACTTGTATATATTATAAACAAATCTTTGAATGATTTTAATTATTTAAACCCCGCTATGTACGCTCCGAAGTATTTTCAGAATGAAAAGTTGTAGACCACAGACAGTTTATATATGTCTTCAACTAACAATGGACTTAATTGAAAACAACAAATAAATAAAATGCATTGATTAATAGGATGGAATGAATACTTGTTTATTCTAGTTTACATAAGATTCATAATGAATATAATAGATTTATTCAATATCGATTCGTCACACTTTTGGTCAGAAAGCAAATAATGTAGAAAGGTTATTAACATCATAATAAAGCAGAGGTACGTATTTTTAAACAAGAACACTCGTCGTTGGTACTGTAGCATAGGCGCTCGTTAAATCCATATATGTTTATGAAAAAAATTAGTCCGTGTGTGGTTCCAAACAGCTTTTCACAATAACGGTACATAAAAAAATAATGTTTTGCAATACGTAGTAAGTTGACTATGTATTTATATTTTAGAAAAAAATAGGGTACCTCTGAATACATTTTAGGTAATCAACATAATCGTCATTATCATCATACCAGCAATTGAAAGTCCACTGCTGGACATAGGCCTCCCCAAGAAAGAAGGAATTTTGCCAATAATTGCCGCGCTGGGCGAGCGGGTAATCGCAGAGCGCAGATGATCTGGGATGCTGCTGCCCATCCTTGCCCTGTGAATTTGAGCTGCATGGTTTTGGATGGATATTCCGCCATCTGTCAGTTCTAGTACCTTAGTCGCCTCTTACGACACCTGGTACAGGGGGAAGAAGAATAAATAAATGTATAATTATATTTTTGTACGTTTGTAGCGAACATTTTTAATGACAACTGGAAACATTTTAAAATTCTTTTACAAAAAAAAGCTTCATTATATATAGTCATGTATTGTTTTCTTGTTTTCTTAAGATAACACAAACCACGCGGTCGAAACCGCTAGTAGGTACTATGTAGAGATCCTCTTTAATGAAATAATGCTATTGTATAAATTGTTTGTTTTAATTATTTGTAATATTTAAATCTTTTCATAATTTATATATCTATAGTTTCGCTTGTACAAATAAAAAAGTGAAAGGTTTTTTTTTATTACAAAACAGAACATGATTAATGGTGTGAATTGACGTAAATCTATTGTTGCTATAGAACTGCTCCCATCCGTAAATAAATAAACTCGTGCATATACGAGTTTATGTAGTAAATTACTTTTTATTCAATACTAGTTGTCCCGGCTAACGTCGTTCTGCCATATAAATTATATAAAATGAACTAGCTGTTCCGGTAAACATTGTTCTGTCAAATGAATTAAATAAAATTAATAAATGATTAAGATCAATAAAAATAGGAGTCAGTGATAGAAGTAAGTAAGTAAGGTGACAATTTAGGGCTGTGCGTACTTTTAATGCCACATTATAAAAACAAATGTTGAACAATAAAAATGTTAGGTGTGGTCAACCCTTTTCACTTATGGGTATAAAAAATAGATAGTATCCGATTCTCATAACCACTGAATATGCATATAAAATTTCATATCGATCAAGCCGTTCCGGAAGGAGTGTAGTAACGTTTATATTTAAGACATTCTTAAGTAAGATAAAGTCTGACCGCGGAGCGCTCTTATCTCTGTATTAAGAACGCACCGCTACGCGGTCCCTCTCGCGTACCTCCCTTTCCCGTAAGAATAAGGGAATAAAATACAAGTATTCACATCATCCCATATGTTGACCTGACTGCTAAGTGGCTTAAAGCGCTTGTGTTACAGACATCAGACAACAGAGCAATCACCGATATCGTAATTTAAATATTTATTTTTAACATCCAGACACAGGACAAACACAAATGTCGTCATATAAATATTTTTCCTGGGCGGGGATCGAACCTACCCTGGCGCATAAGATAGGATCACTACCACCTGTGCCTTCGGGGCCGTCAAAAAAATATAGCTTATGACGATATACACGATGATTAACTATATAGATTTCCATTAGTGAAAAAGGTTTTTAAATCCGTCCCAATAGTTTTTGAGTTTATTTATATAATCATACAAATCACACATAAGTATAAAAATTTACATCCCGTTTACATATTTCTATCTTGTAAATATAATATAGCCAATGTTACTTTAGAAGAATGTAGCTTTCTATTAGTCAAGAATTATATCAAAATTGATTTAGTAGTTTTTGAACGTATACGTTACAAAAAAAATAGTTAAAATAAATAAGTGTTATTGATGACCCAGAGTTAACTTTTGAACATATGTGTATAATTTTAATTACATAAATTTAACCATATTCAAAAAATTGGAGAAGGAATAAGCAACTAATATTACAAAGGATTAATAATAATTGAATTATTAAATATACCATACTAATATTAATGAAGTGAACGTATGAAATTTGGCATGTGGATAACGGGAATCCTAGGGGAATAAGTAAAGATACGGACTAGTTATATATTTATAATATTATCTCTATTTGTAAAATATACTATTTTTTAAAAGCTGAAGAGTTGTTTAGTTGTTTGTGCCCAGAACCCACTGGTACGATTTTAAAACATATATATGTGTTAAATGGCTCATTTATGTATATAGAAAGGCTATATATAGACTATATGCCATCACGCTATGAAAACCAATGAAATACGTATGTTACGAAAATAATTTTCTCTTCTTTTAAGAGGTTAGGTTGTAAGCGCAGCGTTGATAACCCAATAAAAGTTTTGAAACCAAAATCCGCGCCAGCAATTGCATCAAAACATAAACAGCCGTCGCCTAACCTGTTTTATGCTAATCAAATTTGTTCTAAAAATTTCATGTAGCGAATTTAATTTCCAGTGACGGTATCTTTTGCGCTATTGCGGTTGTCTCATGATGTACTTTTTTTAAGTTTTGAAGTAATTGGAGCACAGTTTATCTTTTTTCATAAAGTGGAATGATATTTAATTTATTTAGCTAGCGATTCCATCCTAATGGACTTGGTTTTATATGGTGTCCCACATTTTTAGTGGGGTTAATAGTTACGTAGGTTCCTCTTCTGAGTTCAATTTGTATACAATTCAACTTTCATCAAACTCGCTTCATTGGTTGAGTTGTGAATTCTTAACAAACAGGCAGCTCTTTGCATTTACAACAAAAAAATTACATAGATTCCCATAACGTTCGCAAAAAATATCAATGTATCAATAGACAAAAAAGAGTTAGAAATATAAAAAGGGATAAAACTTCGTCATAAGTGGAATGTTGCGTAACGGAGTCTCAATTTCTGCAAAGAATCAATCCCTGTCCCATATTATTGTTTGGGCTCATGTGTCTTTTATGACCGTATTTTATTATCATATACACATAACACCTATATATGCTTTAATGCGCGCAAAACGTAAACCATCGTTTTAATTGATTTGATGTAGGTATATAGCTACTTATGGCGTGATAATAGGTGTAAGAAAAAACAATATAGAATATGGTGTATTCTGCTTCTGTTTAATATTTAAACTAGCTGTACCCGCTAACTAACTTCGTCTGCGTAAAATAATGATTTCTCTTACATTATGTTTGCGTAACATCAACCGTTTCCGCAGTGTACGCAAAACACACAACATCTTGCCATATTTTTAATTGATTCTCCGCTTCTTTTAGTCGTAGCGTGATGTTATATAGCCTAAGTTACTTAGTTAGTATATTAGTTATACGGTAAAAGTCCCATTAAAATCGTTCCAACTTTTTCAGAGATTATCACGAACAAACAAACAGACAGGCAAAAATTTTAAATAATTATATTTTGTTACATGTACCGTGTATACATCTATAATGCGTTTAGTAAAAAGCAGTTATTTTAACAACACAAGCAAACACTCCATTTTTATTTATGAACTAGCAGTGCTCGCGACTTCGTCCGCGTAGAATAGTAACTTTGGGGGTTATATAGATGGACTATCCAACACTGAATGAATTTTTTCAAATCGCACCAGCGGTTTCGGATTAGCGCGTTTAAACAAACAAACAAACTACACCTTCATAATATTAGTAACGGCATTTACTCCTCATCTATGAGGAGTAAATGCCGTTCTATCTTACTTAAGTAAATATATTTTGAGTACTGTATCAACAATTGGAATACATTAATATTATGAAATATTCACAATTACAATTTTATAGGTTCGTTTTCAAGAAAAATATATTATGTATAAAAAGCGGTATAAGAATTCAAAGTGGTATACCGATGTGCGTAATGCCCCTCGCCGCCATTGCGATACCAATTAATAGCAATGTATGTAACTAATAACTAAAAAATTCTAAATATTTAGAAAAATGTTTAGAAAAATTTTAATCATATGATTAAATGTCTTATAATATTAAAGCTTCAAAATATTTGGTTTAATTCGATTAAAACTACTTAAAATTAGAATTACTTATGCCCAATTAATTAATTAATGAGCAGAAAACATACTTTTGCTTTAATTTTTCAATCTTTAAAATATATTTTAAATGGTGATACTAAATGAATTAATGCTTCTTTTAAAAATTCATTTAATCTTTGATGACCAATGAAGGTTTGTTTGTTCTCTCCCTGTCTGCAGTCTATCCCGTTGGTCATAATGAGTTCGTCGCTCCAGGCGAGCAGCCAATGATACTCGACACTACTGGTTTTATTTGGTGTACTGTTCATATTATTAATTTAAGGGCCTGTTTCAATACACACACACATATATATATTTTAAGTAAGTTTGTTAAGAAATCAATGGCGCTAGTATTGACTACAGAAGAGCTATGCCCGAAAAATGGAGGGTACTATTGTGCTCCGATGGTACTCCTCGACGAAAACATAGGAATAAACTTTAATATATAAATTAAACATTAATTTATTACATTAATTTAAAATTTGGTTTATATTCGGGTTTTAATTCGGTTTACCTAATTTGAACCATCTCATTTGAAGCGTATCTGAAGTCAGAGTTTACTTCCAGTTGGCCGCGTACGCTAGTAAGCATAGCTACTGCAAATTGCAATATTGAAGAAAACATGCAAGTTGTACATAATTTTATCGTGCCTTTAATTATTATTAGTTCAGATCCAGTTAAATTCAGTTGGTTAAGACGTAACAACTATTTGTGTTGATGTTGAGTGTGGGCAACAAAAGCCATCGTTGTTTTCGGAATACATGAGAAACATGTTCTTACGTACGTGTTTTGTTTATTTATATTTCATATTCATTGATCTAACTAAAAAAATCATCGTAAAAAGTCATCTCGGAAATATTGGTTTTTTTAATATACGTAATAACATTATAACTTGGAAGTAACTTTATCTGTCGGGTCTCGAATATAGGCCTCCTCATGAAAAAGGGAATTAGATCGCAGAGCGTAGCTTCGCGACGGGGATGCTGCTGCCTATCCCCGCCCTGTTGTATTTGAATTACTCTATTTCGGGTGTATATACCGCCACCTGTCGGTTCCGGTGCCTCGGTTCCCTCTTATGCCACCTGGTACATGGGGAGGTACTATACTATGCTGGTATCTCACGGCCACCATTTGCAATCAAAAATCTACCAACACAAGGCGTATACTTCCAAAACGGTATTATTAATTTTTTTTTTGCTGAGTGATTTGTTGTTTAGTAATGCAGGTAGGCACTAAATTAACAGATGTCTACCACAATTTATTTGGAAACAAAATGAAATAATACAAATAAATTTTACCTGTCTCTTTTTTTTCAAATGATACTGTATTATGTTTACTAATTTAAATTTGTATTTATTTAAAGACGTTCGTTCGTAGACAATAACAAATAGAAAAATATTTTCCAATATAATCCGCGTCACTCTAAGAAAGAAAATTTAAATATAACATTACTATTTTGTATTCGTTTGTAAAAGTCTATAAATGGAAATTGGACCTCATATTATCTTAAAATACCTACATTGTCGCTATATAACATAAGCTAGTCTTTATACCGGACAAATTAGTGCCCATTTTTGTACGGTAACGGAACTACGCAGGTAAAATCGCTCCTAGTGTTTTACACAAAACACAAGGAGCGATTTTATACACAAATTTTACACAAATATCCTCATGATATTTTATAGGTAACCTTAGGATGAGGAAAGAACAGTATATGAATAGAAATCTTAATATATAAAAACTAGCAGACCCGACAGACGTTGTCCAGATAAATGAATTAGATACCGACTGCAGCGCCATATGCCGGGCTGAATTATTAATCCAAATCATCCAGGCCCCCACTTGAATGCATACAAAAAAATATCATTCTTCTCGGCCCAGCCATTTAGGATTTTCATTGACACGTACTGTTGGAATATATAAAGATTACATGTTTGTATAAACTTCTGATCCGAATTGAATATTGTTTTGCTTACTGTGTACAGCTTGATCCATCTTGAGTGATAGTATTTATCAATTTTAGACAGAACAATATACAAAAAATATGCCTAACATAATATACCTCCGGATACTGTTACATGTATGTAATTTGATTAACCTTCTTGATTATTATCATTATATGTACTTATGATTCATAAATAAAATTATGTCTACATGTGTCATTTACCTACCTATCTCAATTTGCTTAACTTTCATATTAGATTCGTATGTTTATGTTCCACTTTTGTAAATCTGTCTGTTTCTGGATATTACGATCCTTAATTGTTGATATTTGCTATCTGATGATGTTCTTTTGTTGTTACGTGATAATCTTTGGAAACAACATATCATGGAGACAAGCGCAAATGTTGAGTTTGTTGAAGAATTTGTAATTTGTTACGCCTTGACAATCTAAGTTTCTAATAAGTAATTCTTTTTAAAAATCAGTTCTGTAGTTCCCGAGTTAACCGATAGCGAATTCTCGACCTCTCTAGATAAAATATAACTCGGTTTTTTTTATTCTATACACATAGGAAAATACTTAAGTATATGATAAATTATCCAAGGACATTGAATAAAAGTATAAAAACACAAACAAAATACTGTTAAAATAGTTATATTTATAAAAAGTAATAATAATAGAATAAATATTGCCTCCGTAATATACGGAGTCACCAGCAGTAAAGTCCTATATCTAATAGTGCTAAGGTTCAGTTGATTTTTAACAAATTACTTACACATTATATTTGGTCATATAATAAGTACTTAAATAGTCTTTTGTCATGATCAACTCGAGATTTAAATTATATATCAAACTATCCCACAAGTATTTACAAACAATAAGATGAATATGAAACTTCTAATATTTAATACAATTATTGATAAAATCAAATATTAATATTGAGATTCATTAACATATTCTTATGAGGAACTGAATTAAAATCCGCTGTGCGGGATGTTATTGTTACGAAATATGACTAAAGGAACTATCAAAGACAATTTACCTATCTTACGTTAACTAATATAATTTACACAACTGTACGCACAATACAATTTATGGCTACAATCCAAATCAGTCTTCGGCTTACACACTGAACCTTACAGTGTGTGCTTTAATTGCACCTCTTTAAAAATCTATGTATTTATCAGCACATGCCTCGTACAGCCAACGCTCTGTGGAATGTTCATTCTAAACTAGATATCACTTCTACGCTATATTAATCCTAGGCAGCAAATTAGCACCCGTTTTGCAACTGCTTGTTGTTGTTCTTTATGTTACGAACTCTCCTTGATCCGCTAGTTAATTTCTTTTCAATTTCTTCCAAACTGATGCCTCTTGTCTCAGGCACAAAGAATATAACAAAGAATAATCCAATTACGCAGATGACACTGAATAACCACATGGCGCCGAACATATTTAGAGCCAGGCTGATATTGTTGAATGTTTTTGTGACGATGAAGGCGCAGGTCCAGTTTAACGCAGTAGCTAGTGATGCAGCCGTGCCACGGATCTTCGATGGTAAAATTTCTCCCAACATAAGCCACGGGATGGGGCCGAATCCGATAGAGAATCCTAATACGTATATGACCAGACATGCAAGTGGCAGCCATCCTAAATGATCGACGTTCACGCCAACATGCTTCACGTAACAGTACGATCCCAATGTCACTAATGTGATAATCATGGACACCGACGAGATGTACAGCAACATTTTTCTGCCTAAGCGATCGATAATAGTTGTCGCTATAAATGTGGAGACGAAGTTCACAAGTCCAATTATGATGCTTGATAAGTTTTTATCGATGCTGCTGCCCGCCATTTGGAAAATTTTTTCAGCATAGAAAATAACTGCATTTATTCCACTAAATTGTTGGAAAATCATCAGGCCTAGTGAAATGGCAACGGCTGGTAAATAACGCCTGCTAAATAGTTGGCTTATTGCGTTTCCTCGTACATGTTCAGATTCCACTTGTTGTCTTGTAAGATCTTGTAATTCCCTGTCGATATTTATATTCTTGCCTCTTAACCATTGTAACGACTTACGAGCATCCTCCATGCGGCCTTTCGACATGAACCAAAATGGCGTCTCTGGTGTAAGAAGCATCAATAAGAAAAATGGAACTGGAAGTGCTGCTCCGAAGAATGCCAAATGAGACCAGCTGAGGTAATTTCCAATAAAATATGCCAAAAGAATACCGGTATTACCAAATGCTGTTGGTAGTAAACCAAGTGCGCCTCGTACTTCTGGTTGTAGTGTTTCTCCTAGGTAGACCGGAAAGGCTAGCGACACCACCCCGATACATACACCACATAGTGCTCTTCCAGCGTATATCATTGCTGGCCCGTTCGCAGTTGCAATGAGTATCCAGCCTAGGAATAACGGTATTGCTGTGGCTGATATAGCGAATTTACGTCCAAAATATCCAATTATTGATCCACCGAAGATGCTTCCAATGAGAGCTGCCAGAGGCACAAGTCCGCCTATCCAGCTGCTCTGTAAATAAAAATAAAACTAGTGTGATTCTTTGACTTTAAAACATAAGCAATACATATTTTTGGTATGTAACTTTCTAATGTTTAATGTCAAAAACTTTCCGTTATTACATTTACCTGTTGCACTATTTCGAAAGAGAAAGTTTATATAAATATTTGGGTTTCTTACCTCTTCTTCAGATAAGTTCATATCTTCTGTCATACTATTCATGGTTGGAGATGTGTAACCTGATGAAAAACCGACGATCAAGGATCCCATAGATACAGCAAACGCGGCCAATATCTGTAACAAAGGCATTTTATTCGGATACGATTCGTTAGGTATACTCGTAAATTTAAAAACTATTTACTTCCAAAAAGGCGAACCTGTTGCGAAACATTTTTTTTCATGATAGACTTGTTCTATTTTTATTTTGGTTTGCGTTCTCGCGCAAGCCTTTCCTACAAAGCTATGAGCTTTTGTGGGCGTTTGAGTCTTATTAAGTACGGAGGTAAGCTAACAAACATAGCATATACATATGCAAGTATATTATTATGTCCACATGCTAGGAAACGGTTTCTTTGTTTACGATTCGGTCGAATATAGTCTGCATCGATAAAATGAACTTATTCATCTATAGGCATTCTGTACCGTATCAAAGAGACTACTTACACAAATAATATCATTCTTACTACATACTCTACTATTATATTATAGGTAAACGCCAGCGTAGATAAAATTATTTATGGAAATTTCCCATCTTCAATAACATACATTTTATACCCCGTTTTTCATATTTACAGATTTTTTTACGTATCTAGCATAAATTATAGAATATCTCGTATAGCATATCTAAAACGTCCGTAAAAATATATATTTTTTGGCAATAATTCCAAGTTTGAACTAACCTGAGTCCACAGATAAATGCGCTGCGTGGTCGAAGCGTACGGCGGGTTGTCTCCGTTTATAGTGTAATCGGTTTTTACTTTGTTACTCTCTGTGCTCAACTGTTTCACAAAAGGAACAGAGTTCCTCAAGTTCTCATCCTTTGCACTTTTAATCTCCATCTCCATTTTGTATTTAAATTCGTTCCCTAAACTTATTTGACGCAGCTGTTGGAAATGGCGGCGGGTTTTCTCAAACGAATCTTGCTCGTCTTCACTACTACTCTCGGTCGAAACGTTTTCAGGGATGGTAGCGTAGTTAGGTGCTAAAGTTCCTTGTGAGCCGCACGAAGTAGCCAATGATGTGCAAGTCGTCGACGCGGAAAGTGTAGGTCTTGAAGGCACCCTGGCGTACTTCGGCCCACGTGTCCGATACAACCGCTCTTCGTCGCCTTGTCCACGTCTGGACTGTTCGTTTCCACCCTGGAATATTAAAACATTATTATTTAACAACCGGTATCACTCAACACATATCATATATGATTCCGCCGAATTCTAGATTCAAACATTTACATATAATTAATTACCTATAATTAACTACTTAATCACGAGAGACACGACACCGAAATGGACAACCGCAAATAAGGGTGGACGTATTTATTGTATCTGCTATCTATTGTGCGTAAGCGGAGTTCGGGTCAGCTAGTCTAAGACGTACACATCCTATAGACCACTGCCTGTCATACGACCACAGCATGCCTTGATAACCTAATGATAATACAAAACGTCCACCCTGACCTGTTTCGCGCTTGCTTGTCTCGGACGCTAACAACAAAATCAAGATCACGAGCCTTTAAAATTATTTGTATCCAATAAATCCAATTCTTTACTGGGCATAAGTTGTTTGAAGAAGCATTCGCATTGCGTATAATGAGCACCGACCGACGGCACGCTCGTCAGAATCTTGACGTTATCGTCAGATCATGCAACAGCTAGCTTTAACGATGTTTATAAACACAGACTTTAAACATCTTTGGTCATTCCTATTGTAACCATTAATATCGAGTTACAGGTACCAATGTGATCGCTAATTTGACATTGCTTAAGTATCCTGTACCTGTATCAGTTACCTCCAACTCATCGCGGAACGTCCTGTAATTTTGTCTGTTTATACTGACATCTCTGAACATTCCTTCCATTACTTTGAATTTAGATTGTATAACTGTTGCTATATGAGAATCGGGTTGATAATTAGGATTTTTGTACAGTTGTGTCATTTAGACAGACTCTTTTTTTTTGTCAGTAAATAGCGTTTATATAAAGAAGATCAAAGTCGAACTATGATCTGACAAAAATATAAGCCATACGTAGGATAAAAATATTAATCCGATTTTAATGGCAATTTTAACTACTACATAGTTTTACTGCAAATAAAATAAATGTTTACAATGCACAAATATTAATGTATGTACATACTACCTTATCATGACCTGATAATAAATGACGTAGTTGAACTTATATCCAGGGTTCAAGAGAATTCTTCACGTGTCTGATAGGTATATTGTATAAAATAGGTACTAATTAGAGTGCAGTTAAAACCTTTAAAACACCACAAAAATAACTAAAAGTCATCTGAATATTATTTTATAACAATTAATTATTTAATTGTAATAAAATAATAGTGGGTAAGAACATTTTAGTAAGGAAACAATTATTTTTACATGTAGTTCTTTAAATAGAAGGATTTATTGATTATTAGTTACTTGTGCAAATAAGAATTGAAATAATTATTTTATCTAGTTGAGAACCTAATGTATTTTTTGCTCTACTCGTAAAGTAAATTTATTTCTTAATTATAGAAATCTTTCAGTACTAAAACGTAAATACTTTTTAACTCGATATTTATACTCTACATTTTATGTTTTTTACCAGTGAGTAGTTTTAATTAATTAATATCAATGGTTACAGCGACCCCTATTGTACTTTTATAGAAGATTTATATTGCCTCTATTTAATTCCAGAACATACCGTTTCTGTCTGCAGCGCTAGTAATAAAAAGTTTATAAAGCATTCAATAGATGGCGCTACTGAGATAGGTAACTTATTATTTTTCAGATATTTCAGATAAGGTCTAACAAGTTATTGCACGCTTTAATAGAAGCAATAGTTTGCAGTTATAAAAATAGCTACGTTATCTTTAAAGTTATTTTGGAACATTTCAAATTTAAATATATATCATAAAATTATTGTAAAGAACTACGTTTATAATTTTCATTAAATTAATTCAGATAACAAAACGAATTATAATTTGCATATGATTAGTATGTAAAGATGCAGGAAAAAGCTAGACTTCTCATATGCCATTTGCATGTAGTCGACCTTGCAAGGCCATTGAGTTTAACGTTCCACCGGCTAAGCAACGCTACTATCGTTCAGTGCGATATACCTTTATTTTATGTTCTCGTGAAAATACAAAATTATTGATTGTTTTTATCTATTTTGCATTGCCATGTATCGGTGCATCAGATAAACTTGGTACTGGTTGCCAAGCAACCGGTGGACTCGGCCGCCCACCACCCATCACTGTGGGTGTTGCGGGTGGCTGCGTTCAATCTTGAGCTTTCCCAAACGGAAAATTCGAGTAGCACTATATTATTGCCACTTTCACTTATTATTTCATTGTAAACACTAAACGCATTATAAATCAGAAATCTAATATAATGCGTTTAAAGCACTAATAAGGGTTGTGTCTGTTAGAGTGGGTCAACGGAGATGTACTTAACAATTAACAGAAGAATAATTAACTAAAAAAACTCACCATTTCTGTGGACAGCTGCTTGAGGTACCCCATGATCTTCCCCACTGCATTGGGGTTGTTCTTATTGAAGCTCATCTTGATAACGTATTTTCAATGATGTCGTCTCAAAAGTTCTCTGACGTCAAGGAACGTCGAAATGAAAATGTCTATAAAATTGTACACAGTATCTTATACTTGAATCAAATTGTTCCTTATAATCCAGGTTCCCGAGTTCACCAGTTAATAAAACACATCACTCGCAGCGTACCTATATCCGCTACACGGGCAGTAAACTGTACCGCGATTTGACACAGTTTTACGTACCGACAGGTTTCAGTAATAATAAAAATTGTTTTGTTGATAAAGTTTCACAATGTTTTCATTCAACAAAAAATTGATTATGGCGCCACAACCTACAAGGGGGCACAACATAAAACTTTTGTGCTCAACAAACGAGAATGTTGGCAGCGCGATCCGAGTTCTACAGAGCTCAAGTTCTCTATTGAAACTTGCAGATGGCAGCGCAGTGTTTTATACATTGTTGGTGGCTGCCGGCGCCGCCGGCAAGCGCCCCCACCGCTGCCTACCTGTACATCACTTCTGATCATGTGTGCGTGATTCACACACATACATACCAACTCTGTTATACCCGACTACTCGAACGTTTGCATTGCACTCATAAAAATTTGGTTACTTCGATCAGCTATTACACTAGATCGTAATTATTTCTTTACAAATGGTAAAATAAAATTAAAAAACAATTATTTTTAATGATTACTTAAGTTATTATGTTTGTTTATAAAGGCTTAAAATTAAAATTATATATAAAGAAAATCAGTTCTAGCTTTATTATGTAACTCGCATCATCTGCATATAACAACTGACCTATTTTAAGTTTAATGATTTTGTAAGCTGTCTAAAAATGTATGTTTGTACTTAATTTCGATTAGTAGGTGTTTTTTTTTTTGTTTAATGTAGATATGGTACATTACACGTTAAAATGTGTTCAAAATGAATTCATAGTGTAAATGTAATTCCTTATTAGCTTTTTAGAATGTAGATGCTTAATTATAAAAAAGAAGTACTGCAATTTTTATATTGATGAATGATGTGAATGATGAAATGAAAATATCACGCTCGTCAACACGTACGATGCAAACTTCCTCGAACATAAATATTTTATAAATGACTATGTAAATGTTTATTTTAACCTGAAACAAGGTCGGAAGGCTCGTGAGGTCATGACTGATGCTGCATTCGGCATGGCATGTGATGCGCAGAGCGGAATCAGAGCGGAAAGCAAGTTAAAGTCTTCATACTTTCCGGTTTAAGCTAGTGTCTTTATATGGCCAGATTCGCAATCCTTGTTCACCTGCAAGGTTCCGTCGATCCAAGTTAAGTCAAGGCATATTCAAACGAGTAATTTTCAGCGCAATATCTACTCTATACTCAATCTTCTCAAAGCAATTTATGTAATATACTATTGGTTCTGAATTTTGAAAAATGTATTATTCGAGGTTAGTGATATGTACAGTTATGTAGCCCAGTTTTGTTTACGTAATAACATGTTATATTGGCTAGCGTCATAAACCGCCGCCCGCCTGTGCGGTTTTGCGGCGGGCGAGCCGGCCGTCAGCGCCGGCGCCGGCGACAGGCACTATCAGAGGTTTCTGATATCTTTCCATCTCTCACGTTAAGGTCACTGCATTCTAGTATACACTAACCTGACACCATCTGAAAATATCTGAGTTTATGAATCACTATCCATAAATTTTGTATCAAAAGTTACGGTATGAACAAAATAATGATAAGGTTTTTATTGTTAGTATTGAGAGATAAAGTTCAGCATGACCCACTGAACTATAATTAGAAGCATGCCCGTTGAAAACTGCCACTAAGCCTGACCAGCACGGCAATTAAAAGCAATATCCATTTTTATGCTGATGATGATAAAACTATAATAAAATTACTGCTTATATAATGAGAATATTTCACAAATTTTTATAACTATTAATCATTTATAGCACAAGGTACTATCAATAAAACTGTGTCCGGTTAAAACATGAAAAATGCATAAATAATAATAATAATAATATATTTGTCAGCTATAATTATTATTTTGTAACTTTTAATTAAAATGTTACTACGTGATATACATGTCATGTAAAGAAGTATTATTATTACGGCATATTACTACAGCATACGCACGCTTGGTCACGTCGTCGGAGGCGGGCCGCCAACGTCATCAATAAAATAAATTTGTCTCTATGCCACACCTACCGCCATGCAATATAATGTAAAGAAAATAATAGTAATAACTAGTCATTATGACGGTCTTATTTATTTACACGTTTCTTTTATGAAAAATGCCATCTCTATATAAATTGATAACAACAAGCTAGGAACTGTTTATATAAACTTTAAATGTAAAGTATAGTATTTTCTTTGAGGATATGTGTGTAGAATCAATGTTACTTAAAACGCAACAAAAAGAATCAACAAAAATACCTTCATTGAAAACGCTTATAAAAGGGATACTAAGAATCACCTTCAAATAACCTTTTTAAAACATTTTGATCAGTCTGTGAAAGAAGGCGGGTCATCGACGCCACAGGTGTGTCACGAGTTTACGTGTCAAACAATTGGCGTCCTCCTCTGTTTAACTAAATCACATGCGCCGGCGCATACTTATTGAATAATGACAGACAGCATCACTTCACCCCAGAACTACGACGCATTCGCGCTATGCGTAGGTAGCACATGTTCTGTCCATATGCCAGATATGCGCATTTCTCTAGCATACTTGTTAACTTGCACTTTGATAACTGCATCTTATGTTATACATAAAGTACTCGTATGTTTAATGAATGAGGATGTCATATTTTATACATATACAAAAAATATATTTATTTTATAATATTTAGACAAATCCTACGACAATATATTTTTTTCGTAAAGATGCTGTATATATAAACAGCAACTTTTTTTATGATTTCAGGATAAAATATTAAATAGTTCTGACAATATTTCGTAGATATGTAATTGTAAATTTTATTTGATTGTCAAGTTTAGACATTAATTGGCAGCTTTATTTTTATAATAATAGTTATTTATGATTTTATTTGGCTATTTTTGACTAAACATATCACCGTAGTTAGTAATAAATTATGAATAATGATTATTTCCTGCAGCGCCACTACAATGTGGTTCTTAGCTCATTCACCGCTTCCTTGGCTTCCCTTTAAAAGCTTTATTAATAAGTGTATTCAGAACTTAAAATATTTAAATGGTTAGTCCCGGCACCTAATTGAATTGCGCCGGCGCAACTAAACGACGCTAACAAACCAATAAGATGTGTCCCAAGGCCTGCAGTGACGTGCGTGTACGTTGTCTGCAGCAATTGTTTTGTACTGTCAGTGAACATTACTGATTCGGCTAGTTCTTATCTAAATATCAAGCATTTAGTATGACTATATTCCGCACGCGCATTTACTTTTAATGTATTTATAACCCACACATTTTGCGTATTATATTCTAATTCCAAGATAATTTTTTAGCGCTCTTACTACATATTTAATTCCATTATAATGCTTGCTAACACTACCTAAATGAATGTAGTTTACCCCAACTTTGCACATGTTCTGCTGTTTTCTACTGATCTCTGTGTCAAAGATGTCAATGTGACGTCAGCCATTATTGTGTCGGGCAGAAACGTCAGTTTTACGCACGGATTGTGTGAATGTTAAGTTAACGTCATTTTTTTAGCACAGATCTCAGGTCGGCATATAAAAACAACGTAGTTCCCCAATTACTCATTTGTTCATTAATGTAAAGATAAGATGTTATTCAAGTAAGTATTTTGAAAATTATCTAGTACGTTTAATAAATCTGAGATTAAAATCACCTGCATAGTTCGCAGTATAAAAAATAATAAAGTATGATTAAGATTGCACGACAATTCTGTTAATGCGTAAAAAAAACTAATACAGAGGTATTATATATTATCTTAGGTCTTATTATATTTACATTTTCAAGCTGCAATACGAAAAATACACTAGCAACTGTTCAAACTACTAGGCAAAATCTTTAAATAATAGGTTCAAAGTACAGGTTGCAAAGTTTAGTAGAATAATGATTAGTTATGTTTTAGTTAGTATACTGAATTGTTTCATAAAAAAGTGACACCTTTACAGGAAACATAAAATATTAGTCTAAAAGTCCTAAAATATATGATGCGCTATAATAAAAGCTCCTTAATCTAAAACGCAGGTTGTTTCATAGAAAGTTCTAGTGGTGATATTTTGGGTCGGCCACACGTGGTTGTGTATTGTGGCATGAATGGATACATGCATCACGGCACGTCCTAACCCTCGGCATTCTCAAAATTCTTGCACCGGTCGGCTGTCTGCCACGCTTGCCTGCACGCACACACCCACATTCTACCTTTTGCATTACGTCACACGCGCGTCACGTAGGTACTCATATCATTCCATGCCCGTTTCCCTAAACTGGTTCGCTTCATCAGACATGTTAAGCTTATTCTTGAATAACTCTAAATATGTTATAACCCTTTGGTTTCAACCAGTTACGTCAGCGTGTAAGCGCCGCGCTGAGATCGCGGTCACAATTGGACATCGAACGCACACTTGCATATAATTAAGACATACACACAAGCACACACTCAACTCCATACATCATTCACGGATTCAAAAATGTCAGTGGAATATTACTAGCGAGAACAGGCGACAAGACGGGTCCCGCCGTTCTCGAACGTTCTCTTGACGGCATGTCTCGTTATAGAAACTTATTGCAATGCGATCGTAAAACAAGTATCTGTAATTAAATTGGTATATGGTTCTCACTTCTATAAACTTTGAGTTCTAGAATTAGAACAGAAGCTTTTACGCGTATTATAAACTTTTGGAAAGAATAAATGCAGAAAGCTGATAGTCGTAAAAGCGTAGGTATATAAAAATATAATGGTGAAATAAACTGCATTGGAAAGCAGCCTGATTAAAAATATCTATATATTTTTACTGATTGACGAATTTATTATACCTAAACTATAAAATAGTATCTATGCAACTTTCCAACCATACTACGATAGACCGTAAAGAGATAACATTTTACAATCAAATACTGACACGCAAATGTGTCACGCGTCTCTCTCTAGAGGGAGTGTCTTATCTTATCAATTATAAATTTAGATAAATATCCGATTAAAAATTTCCATGGAGGGTTTATATTGAGACTCAAAGTTTCAACATTTGACTATCTATGTACATCAAAAAAATAAAAGGCTATGTAAACATATACATAATCATTCTTGCATTTCATTATTATTAATACAGAATAATAAAAACGTAATGTGGATACATGATGCATTTAAAGAACATACTATAATTAGTGTTTATCCGAGGCAGAAAATATTGTTATGTTAATTTTTGTCCTTGTTTCCGTTAATATAAATCCAAACGATCCTAAAAAATGAAAAAAAAAATTGTACATGTTCCCAGAGGAACCAACATTATTATTTGCATAGCCTAATTACTGTACGAACGGAGCAACAGCTAGTATTTCAATATGGTTACTTCAAAGTGACACTTCGTATCATAAGTATTAATTATACAAAAATTATTTGTAGCTTAACAATTTTTTTTTAATCAACAAGAAGAAACACAATGCCCTTGTAGAATCAAAATGGGACGTAATACACATAACAGGCCAATGCCCCGGCTTATGTATTAACGGACTTCCTTAGTCCAAATTTAAAAATGAATCTAGTAGTAGTGGCTCGCTAACCAGGCCACTTTCAGTTATTTATAACGTAACTGGGCCGATCGATAATTCTTTGCCCTAGGTTTAGCTAGGCTCTTAGTCAATACCGACGTATTGACACGGAGTCTAGACAGAATACTTTTGATTTATATTATATTATTTTGAAGTAGAATCAAAGCCGCAACGTCCTTGTATAGGAATATAAGCAGGAAAGTTAACTTACTATTTAAAAAAGTGTAGACCATGAGACATTAACAGCTGACAATGGTAACTCGCAGTTTTATCTTATCAGAGATTAAGTTATTCATTATGCATTATGCTGGAGATATAAAAAAACGTGCAATTCTATCGTGAATGCCATATATAAAAAATCCAGTTTTACTGTACATATCCCATGTGTAGATTATATAAGTTTACAAATAAATACTAATAAAAAACAAGTACACAATATAGAAAAAGATAAGGAAATTTTGACTAATAGCATTCAAAAACTGGGTACCTACATTAAATAAAATAAGACTATAGTCAACATTTAAAGAACTATAGATAAAAACCGAAGATGTTAAAAAAGACAGAAAAAAGAATATAACAAAGTACCAAAGAGTCTTAATGACTGGTAACGCGCCGCCTGTGGTTTTTTGTTTTTTCAGGAGTACTCGTTTGCCCGTTTGCCTCCTATCTTAATAATTATATACATATTTCGTGTCACGTTGTTTGTTCAGGATGATCTCCGAAACTAATAAACCTATTTCAATAAAATTCTGCTCTATGTGTACAAATTGATTCAACTTCATAGAAAGTTAAATTAATTTATGGTTGCAATTTGTTTTTTATTGCTAATTATTTGCCTATTGTATGACATAGAGTTATAATTATGTATGGATTCATAAGATTATACCAGTATTGAATATGTTACTGTACTTATATAGCATAATATGCAGCGCTGGTATTTCGATAGTACGTAACTACCCAATATACTTATATTTATAGTGTGAAGTAGTGAGCCGACATCGACCGTCCTTGGAATGACCATCGCTGTTATATAAACAAGGTCGACCAATCGATCAGTTAATTAAAAATGCATAATGCATCCAAACGAAAAATTTTCATGGGTAGTCCTTATGAAACGTCTTAATATTTTTTTTTAAATGATCATATTTTCTGTGACTAGAAAGAGATTTATAACATTTTAAAAATAATATTAACAAATACAGCGAGTCTCAGGCTTCAGGCGGGACTCGAACCTGCATCTTTCCCTTGCCGGGGGACTGCATGACGTTGTGCTACCGAGACTCAAACCGAAAATAGAAAGGAATTAAGTAACTACATATTTCATCTTTATCTTTTGCTTCAATTTGTCAAAGTTTAACTTTTGAGTGTTTGTAGGTATTTACCTGCAACATTTAATCATTATTTCTCCTAATATTATTATAAGCACTTCTAAATATAATTTAAATTTAAATCTCTAAAAGTATTTAGATGTATATCATGTCAAAATATAATGCAATGTAACTACTTTAGTGTTCTCCTCCACAGAATACTATACGCCATAAATTGACATTAGCATTATTAAATATTAACGTGTGTGCCACGTGGTCGGTATTACAGTGCTGACATATACGCAGATGCATATTAATGGTGCCTATTTGAATATAATATCTATTGTAATATACTAATGATACCATGTACTATGTTTAAAGTAAATTAAATCATTATTATATACCTACCAAAATCGACATTGTCCTAGTTTATAAATAATTTTTAAGACATACGCAGAACAAATAAAACAAGAGTTACAGATATTTTGGACGGTAGAGTTAGACGAATAAACCATAATTTAGATCATTTTAGTGTGTGTATATTTTATAATAGCTGTGCCCGCGACTTCGTCCGCGTAGAGCAGCGACTTTGCATGCATTTTGCGGCGGTGGCACAACCGTACCGCTCATTGGGTATGGGGCCAAGTTTCTTACTTGCCTTAATTAATTCTTTCTTTTTATGATTTGCTTTACACATTTTTTTGACTACGTAATTATTTTACGTCATTATATGGTCCGTAAGCTTTTTTGCGGGCGTAATCACACAAACCATTTATCCCCATTTTACCCCATTTCGAGTAAAATTTGTACAGTCAATGTAGTATGCATTTTTAATTAACAAAAGCATAAACAATAAATTTCTTGCTACTAGCCTTCAAAATGATGTAGTTTTCATACAAACTCTCATTCCCTTCTTCAACCCTTTTTCGTATTAAAAATAATCGTATTAAAAATATAGTCGAGCTTGAGAAAGGCCATAGGCTACCTATGGCCTTTCTCAAGCTCGACTATATATGTACCAAATTTCATTTGTGATTGTATCTCTCGATAATATAGTTGTTTGAATGTTTTTCCTATATTTGCTAAAAATTTCATTAGCTCACAATGGAAAAACTTTAGCCGTTATTTTTGATGAACCCAATAGACAATCACGAAAGATTTAAATAAAAACAATATCTAAGCTTGAATTACAGCGTAGACGGCTTTCGTATCGGTGAAGCAAAACTACTTCGAAAACAAAGTCAGAAAAATATATTGACCTTGAAGAAAACCTTCCTTTATAATTAAAAACTAAAATGCAATATGGTCATATAGCTACTTTATCCATAGCCATAGACAGATGGAGGAACCTTATACGGTTTCTGGAATAGGAATATTATAATGTCTGACATTTTTGCTGCCTTATTCGCCAGTACACACATAAAAATATTTTAAAGCTAAGTTTACATTTTCTCTGGTAAACCCTCGAGCTTTTTCTTGCAGTAGTCTAAAGCTCTAACTCATAAGTTGAGCTACTCTGATTAATAAATCTACCTATATATTTGTAACTTTTCAAATTTTTTTTTGCACTGTAAACCTGTGTAATAATAAATTTTTTATTGTACATCAGACACGGGAATACATGTAAATAAGAACAATAATTGTGAAGTACAATAGGCGGTCGCAAAAAGCGCGGCAACCTAGCAACCTTAGGATGTGGAAGAGCGAATGTACGTAAGAGGTAGTAAGACGTGTATATGAGATAGAAATATTTATTAATATAAATTGAGTTCTAATTATCTGAGTAACTCATTTATGTTTAGTAACATTTAAGTAAAGTGTGTGTTATTCTTTACTAGCGGCCCGCCCTGACTTTGTCCAGATATCGTCCAGTTAATCCCGTTTCGATGAGAGTTTTAATTTTTGTTTAGATTGAAAAGTGTTGCTTAGTTATAATAAAAAATGCAAATACCACCACGCACAGAATTAATTTTAATTAGTACGTTTTTTTTCTCTAGAATAAAAGTGTCTGTGTGCCTTATCGAAAATACGAATGAAAAAATTACCCAAGTTGGTCAAGCCGTTCTCGAATCTTACGTTTAGCAACATTATTTTAATATTAAAAGATTTTCTTTGATTAAGGTCTCGATCCGGGTATTCGCTATCTGGTACCCGCTGTATCTATCCGGCATCTGGCCGGATAACCGTTTTATCTGCAATGCGTATTAAAATATCTGAGCTAGAGACATAGATTACATGTGATCGCTACTAAACATAGGCAAAAATTAATAACATCAATAAAATGCGACCAAATTCGGATGTACCTATAATCTTTTGTAAACCTGCGTAAACTGACTAATTCCACAACTTTTCCCTTGAAATATTCAGAGGTTTCACATATAAGAATGTTTTATGAATTTTTAAAGTGTTGTGCAACTTTAATTTATACAATGTTTTAAAGATGTTTATATGGCCAACATTAAACCGTGAGGTAAAAGTAGTTAAATGTTTAGATTAGCTATTATTGGTGGCATCCATCATGCAGTAGACGTGGTGTGGCACTGGATGTGGCGCCAGAATGATTATTAGACATTCCATGTGTTATACAAGAAATATTGCCATAAACATTCCTTTGCAAAACATTTATGCCCCGTATTACAACGGTTGCAATTAATACGATAGGTGTAGTTTCAGATATGATCAAATTCCTCTTTATTTTGTATTGATAGATTGTATTGTTTTAGGCTAATGAAATTTTGTATTTATTACGTTATTCTAATCATTTGTCTTTATGAAATATAATTACCAAATGTTTAAGATAGTTCTTTTAAACTTTTTCATCACTTACCATTTATTACACTACATTAACATATTTATTCCCATTATATATTAATATGAGGTAAATATATGCATAAAATCTATATAATGGATATAACATGTGAATATTAAACTTATTTTATATTATCTATAAAATGTACAGAATTAGAATCGCTATGAATATATAATAGTTTAGATTTAACTTGGTTTTCAATAATTCCTGTTTTATATCAATTCAATTATATCTTATAATTGAATTGATATAAAACAACTCTTAGTGAAAATAAAAAAAATAATTTGCTATACTTTACCAGAACTCGACCAAACTCTAACATATTTTCGTACACAAAACTGTGAAGTTAAAAATTAAGTAAATCTTAAACCTTAAATAAATATATTTAGCCTTTTCGAGCTGTAGAATCGATTGCCCCTATGTATTGTAATTATATAGGATTTTAAAAGCGATAGTGAAATATATGCTTGGTTGTAATTAGACATACAGTAAACGATCGATGGAAAAGTACTGGAAAAAAATGTGCGACCGCATGGGTCGCTAGCGCTACAGCCGAACAGACTGAAACAGATCGAAAACATTTTTATTTTACAATTGTTAATAATTCAGCTAGCTAACGATGCATAAAATATTATATGATTATAATTTAGATTATTTGTAAATTTACTGTAACTTATTTTTAACGTTAACTTTGTTTAGTTGAGATTTTTTCCATAGACATCTCGGAATGTTTGACGGTGGCGTGAGTCACAGTTTGCGCAATGACTCGCAAGGTTTTTTCGGAAAGGTTTAGCTTCGCTGTTGACTGACGCTGAGGTAGTTGGCAAACACTGACGTGAAAATGCACACTGACACATTTTTTTGTAATAAAACACGGCAACGCACACATTGGCGCTTCATTCACACAGATGCAATAGTGCGTATGTATTAAAGTGAACGACAAGGTGGATCATAACTAAAATGTACACACAGACAAACAATTCGTTGATGTGTTAGTTTCATAGAAACGCGTCAATTTAGAGGATCAAAGTTTTCAAATAGTAATCGTATTTTTTTATATTGACATTCTAAACATTACCTTCCTATATCTGCCTGAAGTTAAGTTAAGTACCTTGGATTTATTTAAATCACTCTTGTAATAGTAATATGTTACTAATTCACTGCATATACTCACACTGTAATACAATAATATTAAAAGCTGAAATCAGCTACTCTTTGAAATAGGATGAAACATTTTTTTAGCCAAGAAATCCAACACGGGTGAATTAAGTTTTATTATAATGAATGATCATAAAAAAAGTGAAATATCCCCCGCAACGTGACTTTGTGGGTTGTTTAAGGAAATTACTAGTGATGAGTTAGCTGTAATATTTACTAACGAACAGACTAACCGACTAATCGATTATTCAATTGCCGACCAATCGGTCAATTAGTCGCGCATCAGCCATGCTTTCTATAATATCATTTTAGTGAGTAAGTGACTGAAAAATTATTTAGTTTAATAATTTTTAGACCAAAAAATGTTACATTTCCTTAAATTTAGATTGATTAGAATGACTTCGTAGTATTTACAATTACATTTATGGTATGTGACATCATAATTTGTATTATTTATAATAACTAACAGAAATAATTAATATTATTAACTTTACAAACGTTCACTCATTAAGACAATAAATCATAATAATTATATTTAAAACACGTTAGTTTGACAGCTGTTATTCTAAACAAACTATATTTAAAAAAGGTACATGTTTTCAACTGTTCATAATCAGAAGTTATTTTGTACCTAAAAATAAAAAAAAACAGGTAGAGAACTTCCACCACAGACAATTGATAGGCAGGTTTAGTTTTTTTACCAAATTAATGATGTTGCCTCGCAACATTGCTCGATTCGAGACGAATTGAAAGTTTTTTGATGACTAATATAGGTCTCAGTTAGGAAGCTACAAATAAGTCAATTAGCGGTAATGACAGCTACACAAATGAGGAAAGTGACACAAAACTACATTGAAATGACACAAATAGTGAGTGTCCGTTGCAATTTCTGTAACGAAGCTTTATGACATGATAAAGAATCTAGTATTACTGCCCGATTGGTATTACAGCGCCTGTCGTGTATATATATATATAGTTCAATAATATAATGGATGCTGAAAAGTGTACAACTTCCCGAACAGTCAATAGATTTATCAAAATTTTGACACAAATATAGTACATAACAAAAGATTTTTTAATATTTATTCTGCGCTCCTGGCCGCCATAAATGTAAATCACATATTTCATTAGTATGTAGGTCTGTGTAATAGGCCAAAGATTTTGTATATCAGACTGATGTTGTATATTTTAGGTATATGAAGAAATGCTTTAATTGTCCCAAAAATTATCTTCTACGGATATTTGTATATCTTTACTTTGTAAAACCATAAATTGTGTGAAATTGGTGAGAAAGTTGGATGACTATAAAAGCTTTATGTACATGAACATCAAATTCCTACCTACCTACATAAACATCATAATTTGTCCATTATATAATTTATTTTATTATTATTATATTATTTATACTTGATCGATTCACGCTTACTCATAGATAGCGACTGTTATTTCGCCATCCGGTAATCTTCGCTTGTTGTTTGAAATTTGACGCTTTTTGTGCGTGTCAAATGAGGACAATCATTTTTGATGACTGATAGCTTCTTAATATAGTTTCTGAGGAGTCATGTCTAGATGTATTATAGCTGTTATCTAATAAAAGCCGTGATAAATGGCTGCTGTTAGTTTCAGAAAAAAGATTCAAAAAAATAATCCTAAATACGGTATACGTTATACCGTGTTTAGGATTATTTTTTTTGCGTTAACTTGCGTTATTCAAATACTGATTTCAAATTGTAACACCAATTCATTCTTCACTATATAGTATAAAAAAGTCGCTTTATCTGTCCCTATATCTCTAAGTATGCTTACATCTTTTGAACTACGGAACAGATTTTAATGCAGTTTTTTTTGTAGATACAGTGACCGACATCCATTAAATAGTGGAGAAATGCTGTTATTTATGAAGTTTCTAAAGAGATGTTGTGAATATGTATTTTTTTGCGTTTACAACGCAAACGCTGGCTGAACTTGACAATATAGATCAAAATAATGTGCTACAGTATTGTACACTTTACAAACGTTTGCAAGAAAGTCTCTTTCTATCTCTTTGGGATAACCCACAATGACTGTTCTTTATTCTTATTGCACCCGTGCGAAGCTGGAGCAGGTTAACAATAAAAGTGCAATCTACAAAGGAATTTAGAACATGTACACTGAATGCGTGCATACGTGTGGGCACCCACGTATTCTCATATGGCTATTTTAAAATATCACCTTATTCGATGCATCATAATAAATTTATATAATGACACATGGCGTGGGATCAATCACCCTTCATCCACATACTTTGGCACAAATAAAGTCAACTGATGCCGTGCTACACTTCTAGAACATCTATTCATACAATACTAGCTGACCTGACAGACTGTCCTATCTCAACTACGTATGTAAAAGTATGGCAACTATCTATTGAGATGTAAACTATACTATCAAGTTGGATCAATCAGTATACTGTAAGCATACATTGATTAAAATCGGTTTAAGTTTAAAAGTCCATCCAGGACAAGAACACCAAATTTTTGTATACGAAGATTTACAGTTCATCTTTCATGAGTGAGTACAAACATGTATTCTTTTCAAGTTATTCTGTTGTGTGTCATATTTTTCCCATGACGTCCTATAATTGCCGCTCGAGGCGAGCGCTGCATTCGCGCCGAAGATGCTGCTACCCATCACCACTCTGTGCATTTAAACAAGGTGTTGAATGGGTATACCGCCACCTTGTATCTTAATCACCTCTTAAGACACCTGGTACAGGGGGAGACACTATTTTATTCTACCGCTACTTCTTTTATTTAAAAGGTCATTTTATATTGATATTCGCGCACATTCTAGCTAGATGTTATTGCTATTTAACATTCCCGAATTACAGGAATTCCAAAGCAAACATATTCACACAGATAGTTTACAAACTTAGTCTGTGTACGTTAGTTTCAAAGAAAAAGTCAATAAATTGTACTGTTTAAAACAAAATATAATGCTCCTGTGTAATATGAGAAATACCGCTAGCTAGCGCTGGCTGGCTTTTTGATACCTAACAAAGAAACTACTAGACTAAAAAGCGGTCAAAAGAACCGTAATACTCACACACTGCATTTGAAGGATTCCGTCCTTAAAAGATAAGAAACGGAACCCTAAAAAGATCATTTTGTTGTCCGTCTGTCTCTCAAATCACCCTTTAATTTCTAAAACATGTAGAAGTGCCGAATTGAAATTAAAACCATATACTCAAATTCTACTAGCCTCTTTAGTATGAAAAAACATCAATATAATATGACAATTTATAGAGTAGTTCCCGTAGGCCTCGAACTATAAAATGTGGTATTACATATCGTCTTATACTGTATATGCAAAAAAAAATCCAATAAAAACATTTGCAATCGAATCATAAAAAAATGTACGAAATTATGTTCCTACATTCCATCCGAACGCTCGTTGGGCGAGTCCAGTCTACTTGAATGAATTCTACTTGCCCGATTTTTAAATACTAGTTCTTTATATCTATAGATACAATTGGAGTAGGTACATACTCTTAAGATAAACATATATATTTGTGTTAATGAATGCGATAGCAATTATATTTCCCTGGACTAAAACATACATATACATATAACGTAAAATATTTAAGATTAATAATAAAAAAATACGTTCATTGTTTGTTGAAAAAAACTTTAGTATCTAGCAGTGTAAAATATAAGCGGGTCCCACGTGATTTGCGTGTTAGTAAAACAATACACCGTTGTGACGTCTTTGCTTCGCGCAATTATTTGCTTTGTGATATCGAGTGAAACTCATAAAAATATAATGCATTCGATTAATATTTACATTTAATATTTTAGATTAGAATACAATTAATATAAATGTATGTGTAGGACAAATAAATGATAGAACCGTTCTTTATAAATTATTTTCAGTTTCACGATTTTTGAATTTACATACAAACATTACCCCTGTGACCCATCGGGATGGGCAGAGTCTATGGATATCCACTTGCTTCGATCTTGGTGTACCTTTCTCGCTTCCTTTATTCGCATTAATCCTTTCATACACGCTCGTTTATTCTTGGTACTTCTGATTTTCTTCAATACCTCTTATACCTGTTTATGGTATGTTGGCCCAGTTCCTGTTATATATATTTTTGTAGTAATTCTACTTTTATCCTTTCTACATGACTCAACCATTATAAAAAGGAATCTTGTTAGTAAAGGCGTAAACATGTAAAAATAACTGATAATCTTCCGAAAATTAATAGGTTTTAGTGGATAAACAAAGTTACATAACAACAGATTAAAGACCAGCCTAAGCAAAACTGCTAACATTTCAAACTCAATGTTTCACCTATAGAGCTTAGTATCGAAATTTCCACAGATATCTCTTGTAGGTTTGATGTATTATTGTGTACTCATCTGAGTAGTTGTAAGCCATATATCCAATTACTATTACATCATGCTCGTTATAACATAGCATACATAAATATTTCTACGGAGAAGAGATACCAATATAATCGCATCACACATTCTTTTACAGTAATTGTTTCTGGTTTTAATTACGTATCCTAAGGGTAAACAAAAAGACGAAATCTCGTCCTGACGCAAATCCACGAGTCATTGTACTATAATAATGATCTACGTGTTAACTGTGTGTTAACTGTATGCTTGACAACAGCTGGAAAATACTGGATTATGCTTACCATGGAAGATTTTATTTTTTTTTGCTCGGTCACTTTAAGGAAATATATTTTCAATATACATATTTTCATTGAAACATAGGGAAAGTTGATACCGATAGATGATGGTATATCCACTTGAAAAAGCGTAGCTGAAATATAACAAGTGGGGATGTGTAGCAGCATTGTCGTCGCGAAGCTACGCTCTGCGATTGTAACCACGCCTGCCCAGTGTGACTATTATAGAGGCCTATATCCAACAGTGGACACACGTTACACAGCCGATGTGGTGATGATAAATTAAATTAATATAATAAATCATAACGATCTATACTGAAACAAGACGATTATTATCTGTCTTAAAAATCGTATTACCAGGAATCTTTGTCACAGGAAGCCCAAATCACTTATTGCCTTAATTCAATCGTTAGTGCTAATTGTTGTTTAAGCAAAACAGCCAGTTTGTCCGGTCCACTGTAGCTGTACCTAAACAATCTGAAACATACGCAGATTTGACCTTAAGTGATGAGTTGTTTTGTTCAACAAGTTCAATATTGCAGCTGCTACACGTCGTGGCTGTGATTGAGTTTGATTGGGGGCGGGTCGCGAACATTGTGATTTATTGAACTTTGCATTCAGTCGTAAATGGCCCAATCATAACAGGACCACACCTTCTTCGTAATAGTCTAGGTAATTTGGCCGTCAAACAATTTGTATGTAACGAATTGTTTTATACGTTAGACTCGCGAATCCTCCTTCGTTGTCGATACTTATATATTGATTTTATTGTTTGTGTATAATATCAATCGTCATCATATGAACCGTTGACCGTCCATCTTGAACATAGCCTTTTCTATGATATTTTAAAAAGGATTATTTGTATGTGGCTTACATGTAGCACGGTTACATTTTTGCCCTTAATTACCACGCTAGGCGGGAGTTTACTAGAGTAGACCTATTACGAAGGTAGTCTGCATTGGTATCGCACTCTCACCTTCTACCGCCAAATATCAGTGTTCGCGTTGCTGTGTTCTTTCTGGTCGGTTCCGAAGGTGAGAGAGGCGGTATGATGGGTGAAATTACTGGGTAAATGTTATATCTTTGAGATGACACGAGTGCCTACAGGTTCCAGTCACGTTTATCGTCAAGCGGACCGTACGCTTGTATGCTGACTTGATAATAGAAGTAGAGATAAATACAGGCCACAGCTTCGCGACGGAGAAGTTGCTGCCCATCCCTTGTTGCATTTGAGGTACGCTGCTTCAGATAGATATACCGCCATCTGATTTGAGCCGCCAGAAATTTTCTCTTCATGTGTTATTCATACGTGGAGATTAACTTTGTGCGTAAAAGGTTTTTTTGCGTTATCGTCTATTAAGTTCGTCAGACAAAACAAGCACATATCGATGCAGAAAAAAATAAGGTGTGTCAACATTCGACGCATGCGCACACCATTGACGTATCTTGTAATGCTGTCGTATTTCACATAACACGAATACTCAAATTATTTATTCTTTTGTATAATATTTTCTAACATATGCGTTCACTACACATATATTTTTTAATTTTGACAAAATGTTCAGACGAAAATGGAAAAAGTTAAATAAACTGCATTTTAAAGCCTTAAAAATAAGTTTTTTCATGACAATATGTGCTAGTAGTATATAAGCAAAAATAATAAAACACAATATGGCGTGAGGTACCGGCAGAGTAGAACAGTACTTTCCTCTGCACCAGGTGTTATATGAGGCGACTAAGGTACCAGAACCGGCTGATGGAGGTATATCCATCCTAAACAGCGTAGTTCAACTTTGCGAATACTGGGGGGATGGGCATCAGCATCCACGTCGCCAAAGTTCTTCTCTGTGATTGCCAACACACTTACCCAGCGCAGCCAAGCTGTAGACTTTCACTAGATAATACGATGATGATGAATGATACACTCTGAACATGAATAATTAACTAATCTGTGAAAATATGTTATGTACACAAAAATAAACCTCTTACAAAAATTCTTCAAATCCAATTTTTGACAGACTAACTTCAGATCGTATAACAATATTAGAAATAAATTAAATAATACATGTAAGTAAGTCCTCAAACTGTCCTCGATAAAATATTATCCATTAATTTCTTCAGTATAGTCAACAATATTAAGGAAACTAACGCAAGTGTCAGCATCCTTGGCGCCCGAAGTTTCACTCGGCAGAGTTATATATGACTGGCATACCAGGTAAAGCCTGTAATATCTTTATAAGGGGATATCGAAAAACATGACGTACACCTTATTTAAGTGTCGTCTCACTCTCACCTATCTCTACCGCCAAGCTAGCTAGCAGTGTTTGTTTATGAAGAGTGAGAGTCAGTGAAATTTCTAGATGATGTGACATAATATCTTCAGGTCACGAGGTCGACAACACGTGTGAGTGATATCCTTGTGAGCATCTATAGACTGCTGTGACGCTCACTATCACGTGGACTGTATGCTTGTATGTCGACTAGGACAAATAAAAAGCCGTGTATCGGCAGAGTAGAATAGAGCCTCTGTCTGTACCAGGTGTCGTAACAGGCGACTGAGGTACCAAAAGGCGTATAACTAGTTTCAGCATATATTTTAAGGAGTGGTTCAAAGATTATGGACTGACGGTGTTTCCTTTCCTTTCTCTCTAGGGAGGACTACATCCTCCGTAAAGACATCTCATAATTTCACGTATGTGACTTGTGTGACGTGCTCCATGGGTAAAACCTATCTAGAACTTTATATAAGCAGGTATGCATTAAGTTGTAGCTTTCTCAAGTTGAAATTAGTTGATTCGTTTTAACGAATAAACAGACGAAATCACTGTAGCATAGCATACAGTGTGTAATAGCCGCGGGCAGACCCAGCAATCGAAGGTAGCTCGAGGAGAAGACAAGTATCCGGCACTGTCACATTAATATTCATAACGAATGTCCCTGTTATTTATTTGTAATTTAATTGAAAGGTTGAACAAATATTTCGTAGAAAGTGTCGAGAGTGGAAAGTTTTAGGATGTCGATATTTTTGATCAATGAACTGTGTACAGTCTTTACTAGTGTTATTATTGTGTATCTTATCAATATTGTCAATGTTGCCTCTCAAAACTATTTAAGATTCTAGTTTTAATTTGTTATAAGTACCACTAGACTTGTGATGTTCATTTAAATAGTTCCTATTGTAAGGCTATAAATATATTGGAAAAATTTAAAATACATATTAAAAATTAATTATTTTTTATATATTTATTTTTATTTAATTAAACTAGTACATATTATAAAATCATATGAGAGAAATTCATTAAAAAATATGTATTAAATATTATTTATTATTCTATAAAAATTATTGCAATCCATAAAAGAGACATGTCCGACCCAAAGGTCCCCAGATTACTTGCTTCATTTCCACGCTGCACAGCAAGCGAGATCCTGTGCATCAGAAAAGCCCTGGAGCTCTAGTCCAATCCCCCGGTAAACTAAACGCCTTCCTAATTCTTTGATAAAGCAGTTTCCTTCTTTATTCCATACACCAGATATTTCAAAAGCAACTGGCACAAAAGAATAATTAACTGCCAAGAAACTGTTTTGGTCTTAAATACAGTTTATTGGCTGAAATAAATTAAAAATAAGATTACTTAATTTTCTGATGAATAAAATTATACAATTAAGGACTATTTTAATAACAAAACTTTTGGTGAGCTGAGTAAATTGACTAATTTTGATTATTCTGGGCTTATTATGTCTCATGTTATTATTGTCTTTTTTTATTGTCATTACTAATTTTATTTAATAAAATTTGCGCATTGACCTGATTAATAGGTTATGTCAGATTATGCCTGTACTAGAACTTATAATTAAAAATAAGTAATTAGAACCTTTACAATTCATGAATAAACTATAACGAACGTACAATTGTGAGATAATTTTATTAGTGCCATTAATATGTAAAACCTAGGCATGGCATTCCACGCGAGGATGAAGAACTATAGCTAATTACTTATAATCTATTTGTCCTATGAGTTGGCTGTAAATTTGTAAGTTGGAATGGGGTAATACTGTAGATGATCGGGTAAACCAATGTAAGATATTTCAATACCACCTAACAAGCATGTCCTTAGCCATAAGTGGGCAACATGGCCAGATCAAAAGACGCAAGCATCACGAGTCTTCTTAAATATATGTCATTATTGTAGTAACACTAATACAACTTCTATTTAATAGTTACTGCCTACATTGACAACCTGTCAGTTTGTTCAATTATCTGTTACCTTGCCCCAGAAATAACACAGCTTTACTAAATAATAACATGTTATTTTATCACTTTATTGAAGTTATTTATAAATTTTATCACTTGCATATACTGGCTGTTTGTTATCCGCTCCAAAATTGGCAACAAGGAAGAATTCGCATGATTTTTCGATGTTGTAAACCTTAAGCTAATAATATAGTTAAAATTATATATTACTCGCTAACCCGACAGGCGTCGTCCTGTGTTAACTATATTTATACGTTTATTTAAAAAAAAACATTGGGACTATAAATTGAGATAAAAACTATCCTATCTCTCAAATCGGATAAAACTGTACATAATAAACAAAAATTGATAATCCGTTCGGTAGTTTAGAAGTTCATCCCGGACAAACACACAAAATGTGTGTATGTAAACTACGAAATAACACACTAGTAAAGTACGATAGAAATATCGTAATCGTATTTGTAAGTCCCGACATATGATACATATACCCCATGAGATGAAATTTATAATAGCTTCTAATTTGTTGCCAAGGCAAGGCAATTCGGTACAAGCTGACATCGAAACCATCTAGATTGACCAATTAAAGTACGCAATTCTTTTATGCCTTTTTTATCAAATGTTGTAAGCTATTAGACTTCAGCTAACGGTAATATTTGACTTATATAATATATAACTTATAGCTAAACCGCACATAAAAGGAAGCTGGGCGAAAAAAAACGATCTGAAATATCATTAAACTTTATTCAGTCAGTTTTTTTTATTCAAAAACGTCTACAAATATCTAGTTTTGTTAACGTCTCCGCATTCTGGTTGACCTCAAACGAGGCCTGTTTTCGTATTCGACTGGTACGTGAACCTACAACAGCATTATATTAAAACCATTACACATTTATTGTGGTGTTACTAACCAGCTCACGATATAAATTATAATTTAAAGTATACCTATCTGACATATGTAAAACTAAAACATCACAATACAAAGGAAAAATTAAAAATATCTGTGCAATCGCCGATATTAGCTGTTAGCGCAATGCGAATGCAAAGCACCCAGTTAATTATGTTTACTAATATTTATAGCTGTGGGGTACTGGCAGAGTAGAATAGTACCTCCCCCTGTACCAGGTGTCTCAAGAGGCGACCGAAGTATCGGAACCAACAGATGGCGGTATACCCATCCGAAATAGTGTAGCTCAAATGCACAGGGCGGGGATCGGAAACAGCAACTCTGTCGCAGAAGTTGCGCTCTGCGATTGCCAACATGCTTACCCAGCTCGGCAATTATGGGCAAGTTTTTCCCCTTTTAGGGAGGTCAATGTCCAGCAGTGGACTTCCAATGGCTAATATGATGACTAACATTTACGCATTCTCTACTTAGTTGGATAGATGTTCTTGAGCAGTGTACCGATACTCGACGCCTTCTTTGCGCCTATTTTGCGTTGTCTGGACTGTTAGCCCTAATCTTGCCTGCCCAGTTCCTCCAAGATGCGCAGCAACCGCTTATAGTTGCTAGTCACCTTCTGTATTGACCTTGGAGATCCGATGTATCGCGACTGGTACTCTGTCAGCCCAGGACAGTCCAGGACGACATGATTGACAGTTTCCTCGCTCCCTACGCAGACTGCAAAGTGGGCTGTTGGTGATATCTAGCGTGATCAAATGGTTATTTAGTAGAGTATGCACTGTGTATACTTCCACCAGTAGCCGCAGCTGTAACCGTTGCAGCTTTCTTAGGTGCAGTGACAGTCTGCGGCCGATGGTGGGTATCCCTTCTTTGGCTTGTCAACATCTACCAATGTTTGACGAGTATTTTCGGTGTTTCATTACTGTGTCTGTTACGCAACATGTCTCGTAGCCGAGCTTGCTTTAGAGAAAGGATTGGTTCCAGTCCAACGACCCTTGCCCTCGATCCTCTTTCTGCCAGCTCGTCGGCCGCTACAATGCCTCGTACGCCTGATCTATTGTATTGTAGCTTCAAACGTTCACCACTCATATTAAAACTACTCTTGACGGGTTTAACATTAACGGTTCGTTTGACTTTCCGACGTTTTGGCTACCTTGCAGTAACCTTGAGAACGGTTGCCGCAAGGTAACCGGAACATGCAACAATAAATGTTCAAAGAATCTAGTTGTCGTGAGGTACCGGCAGAGTAAAATAGTACCTCCCACTGCGCCAGGTGTCGTAAGAGGCGACCGAGGTACCAGAACTAGTTAAGGCAGATGGCGGTAAATCCCACCAGAAACAGTGCAGCTCAAATACACAGGGCAGGGATGAGCAGCAGCATCCCTGTCGCGAAACCTGCGATTGCGAACACGCTTGCCCAGCGCGGCAATTATGAGCAAAAAACCTCCTTTCTTGGAGAGGCCTATGGTTTATGGCTGGTATAATGATGATGGTATTACAGATATAAGAGAAACTTTAAGCTTTAGTTAGAGTAAGCGTATTGTAAGCTACAAGGCTCTAAGTTATAATCCTAGCTTTAGATTCAAGTTAAAAAAGTGTAAAATAATGCAATTCACGTTTTCACGTGGAAATAATTTTAGAAACACTTAGTATACATTTCGCAGGTTTTTTTTTACCTAACCGGGCTCTTAATAAGGCTTGTTATGAATTTAAACAGTACGGAAGTTTTGACATCGTAATGTTAAATGACAGCATTAAGTTGAAAAATAACATAACCACTCCTTGAACTAACTCTGAAATACGTTTTTATTAGTTTAAAGCACTTATGTTACGGACTTCAGACAACAAAGGAACTACAAATATAATACGTAAATACATTGAACACTCAGGCATAGAACACCCAGAACAAACACAAATATTCATCATATAAATGTTTGTCCTGGTGGGGAGCGAACCCACGATCCTAGAAAGGGTAATTACCATCTGTTCAAGTTTCCGTTCATTTACGTTTGGATTAGTCCCAAGATTAGAAACTTAGATACCTGAATTGCTGTGTTCCGGTGAAAGAGTAATAAAGAATGATGTGATGAAACACAACCTTATGAGGTTGCGCGATAGTGATATGTCTTTGTGATGACACGAACGTTCATATGCTACGGTGCGTATTAGATACCATTATGTGAACCGTTTACCGGACTTCTAAATTAGTGAAATAAATAGCCATAGACAAACCATCACAACGTCGCTTTTATCTGTGGCAGATTTAAATATTCATAAATATGTTTTTCTACCTCAAATGTAGCTTCCAACACCGGGGCATCATTCAAGCGATGCCGAACCTGTAAAAACCTCCTTACATTCATATTACCGAGTTATTCAAAGGAGATCTTTTTCAGATGCCTGCCTTCGATGCCAGGGTGAAAGCAAGAAGGACTCATCAAAGCAGGACTGCGTGGTTGTGTGGGGAGAGTGCAACCACAGCTTCCACTTCTGCTGCATGTCGTTGTGGGTGAAGCAGAACAACCGCTGCCCCCTCTGTCAGCAAGAATGGTGTATTCAACGGATGGGCAAATAAGTTCGGTATTACCATAAAATGCTGTATAGTGCGAGTTCAATGCTTTATTAACCTCACCATTGCATTGGTAAAGTTTTAATGACGCACGAAAATCTCACTCACACATGGACGTAGAGATACCCAATCTGCACATACGTCTTAAGTGTGCGTGACAAAACAAACCAACGTGATCGTTAACTCCCTCTCATTAGTTACTGGCATTAGTTTCATTTCAAAGAAAATACAAATAATTTAAAACGCTCTTATAATTGGTTGCAGATTGTGGAATAGCATAATCTGTAAATACTGTTTATAATAAAGTCTGTAATATATCTGTGTTTTTTACTTCGTTGAGTTTATATTTCCAATAATCAATATATCATTACGGTTTGCTTTACAAAAACTTCACATAACACGTCATTATAACGTTGACCTGACTCTGAGGTAGCTTAAAGAACTTGTGTTACGGGTATTGGACAATAGAGGTATTTAACGTATAATACATATAAATAAATATATAAATGACACCTAGACACGGTACAAATTCTTCATATAAACATTTGTCCTGCGTAGGGATCGAACCCCCCTTTAGGGCACAATCACCATCTGCGCCATCCCGTGCGGGTCAACGATATTGTTTCCATTGGCTACATCGTCTATCTGTATTGTCTCAGCATCTCAGTAGTCCAAAATGACGAAGCCGTTAATATGTTCACTTCTCTTAATTGTCTCCTGTTGGCCAGAAATGTTACTCAGAACGTATTTTAATTAGGATAGTTAGAGTAGCAGCAAGTGGCTCCGGATATGTTAACTAATGGAAATGCGAATCGTGCGATCACGCGGTTAGCACGATCTCTATGAATGGTATACACCATTATTACACATTGTGTAAATGTATTTATTCTACTAGTAAAATGTATACCATAGATATATTTGTATACTTTTCCATAGTTTATGCAGAGACTACCTCCTGCCTTTGGATCGTCCTACCATTTTTCAGTTTATCGTACAGAATTTGTCACAGATTACCAGAAATATTTTCTTTATGACTAATTCCTGTTGAATAATAATATCCTGGAAAAGAAATAAGTCTTAGTAACTGGGCACTTGAGTGTTCAAGCGGATTTTTTTGGGTGCGCCAAATTTCACCAAAATTTTCCACTCCGAAAATTTGTGATTGTTCCTAACTATCACAATTTCTAACTACTCTGTCTCTAATGTTTATAAATAAGCGGTAAGCGTGTTAGCAATCGCAATTCGCACCGGGGATGCTGTTGCTCATCCCCAACCTATGCATTTGAGCTGCACTGTTTTGGATGGATATAGCGCCATCTGTCGGTTCTGGTACCTTAGTCGGCTTTTACGACAGCCCGGTGCAGTGGAAGGTAGTATTCTACTCTGCCGGTACGTCGCGGCAAATATATATGTATTATACTATTATTTGTTTACCTATATTTTCTCAACATGTCCATCTTTTACACTATTATTCAAAGTTGTATCTTTTTTGATTAGATTTATTTTTATTCATAATAATCAATATTATATACAAGTATACTTGAAGATGTGCTTGCTTCGCACTCAATTATTACTTATATGAAATGGTATTTTGTTTTCATTAATTATAGCGTCTTCTTAAATTTTATCAATAACGGTGTCTGCCTGCAAAGATAATAGTAAATCTTCGGGATTTTAAACATATCATTTTTGAACAATAACATTTTACTCTTATACCAAGGCACTATTTAAAGTCATTGATTTAAGTGTGATAAGATCTGTGACCAGAACGCACGAGCCGAGCGAGCGAAGCAAGCTGCGAAGTGCCAAAACCGAATCGGTAATATACTTAGATATTGGTTTAGGAACGATTAAAACAGCAGTAAAAACTCTCAGGCCATAAACATACCGTAAATGAGTAGTGTTTTGGTAGGAGTTTAATATATATATTAATACATCAATGAATTACATTTTCAGAAACAAGAGTGTTTTGAACATCGCCGGTAGCACCAAAATTGTAGGAATGAAAAGTATAGGATAAAAATTTAGATTTTAGGAAAAGTGATAATTCTGATTACAAAACATTAGGAAGATAAAGAACTTTGGGTGAGCTAATATAGACCCATTTTTTATCTATTAAAACAAAAATGCGAGTCAGTAAAATAGGTATGTAAGTAATATAATCGTCAGATTACTGTTTCTAAGTGAGAGTACTCAGATATCAATTTAGTATAACGAATGGTCATTAATGCAATCATAGCAAATATTATAAAATATATTTAATATTTTTTTCATAGAAACAGCTTAGCAGCTTTGCATTAATTACTACAATAGATCACTTCAGTCAATATGAACACAATAGTTCTCCATCATCATGCAGTTTGTTCATAATATGATATTAATCTTTATTTGTATGCTCGTGGAAAGCTTGGAGAACTGCCTTTGCTAATAGATCCACAATGCTATGGCAAATATCGTATTCGTTCCGATAGTGTTGTATGGTTTAGTTATCACAGTTTAGTTTTGTATAGTATATCAATAATGGCGCGAATTATCAGTTTGCTTGGCCCCGTACATATTGACAATACTAAGTCATCTCTGTACATATATCTCTAACTATAGTTAATGTTGTGGTGAATATTTTAATGTATTCAAATCACAGAAAACCCAAGTAGATTTATCATCATCATCATCATCACAGCCATTGGAAATCCACTACTAGACATAATTGCTGCACTGGGCAAGCGTGCTGGGAATCGTAGAGCGAGCTTTCGCGACGAGGATGCTGCTCCCCAATCCCCCCCTATGCATTTGAACTACACTGTTTCGGATGGATATACCGCCATCTGACAGTTCTGGTATCTTAGTCGCCTCTTAATACACCTGGTATAGAGGGAGATACTATTCTACTCTGCCGGTACCTCACGGTTTATAGCAAGTAGATTATAGAATACAAATTGCATTTGTACGTATAAGTTTACAATTAAAGTTCTCCTTGACATAATCGAGCAGGGATCTTCCTGCAATACCTTGAGAACCAGTTTGAGAGTAGTCTCGACACGGCAATGGCACTGTTGTTTTAAACTGACATTGGTGAAAATTACAAATTTAATAGGAACATATCGAAAGGGCGCGATTCTATATTGTTTCATCCTTCTCAGCTTAACCTTGAATAACTCATAAAAAATCACATTGATGAAGAATTATATCGTAGTTTATACATATTAGTAACTGAAAAAAAAGTTATTGTGTTTACCAAACACACTGACGACAGCGGTCGTAAATACGATAATCAATAATATCATAAACAAAAGGTAGTTTTTCTATTTCGCCATTGTTTTTATAACGTATTCACAACACTAAGGAACAACCTCAAGGAAACAAAGCTTGCACAAAGGTACTTAAAGAAATATTGTTATGGTTTAATCAGCTGGTCATTTTAATAAGAAGAATATGTAAGCGGAAATATTATTGTGACAAATGAACACATAATTCATACAATAGTACTAATGTATGTATTAAAAAATCTCTTAAGCAATGAGAAGCAATTTGCAGCAATTTATCAGAGTAATCGACAATATCAATGTCAGATCAATAAAATCATTTGAAAGCATTGAGTTATGTGAGCGACGCACAAACGTCTAGATCGGTGACACTCAATTAGCATCGACAGCCTGCTATTGAAATAACCTAAATCAAGTTTCCTATTCAGGGTGGGTATAATTTCCTGAGATACTACAGTGTCATACGTAAACTTGGCTGCAACGCTTCGCGATATTTAACCCAGATAATACTGTTTTGATTAGATGTGTAATAGGATTCCAGGCAGTTGGTATTTTCCAACCATATTCTTTACTAAAATTGGATATTTCAAATCACGCAACAGTTACGGTATCTCGCGATTTATCTTTGGAACAAGTAATTACTTTATTTATAAACTATTTCTGTGATGCTTTAACAGAAATGACACGTTAGAATATTTTTTATCAACTGGTGATTTTATTGTAGTATCATCATATCATCATCGCAACCGTAGAAAGTCCTCTACTGTATATAGACCTCCTCAAGAAAAAGAAAATTTAGCCCATAATTGGCAGGCAAGGAGATTAGATTCGCGATGATAATGCTGCTGCCTATCCCTGCCATGTTACATTTGAGCTACGCTGTTTCGGTTCCAGTAATTAATCTCATTTCAATTAATAAGCAAATAATCGTTTTCGTCAGTATTATCATAAAATTTTGATACAATTTATGGGTTTTAATGCTTAAGTTCACTAGTAGTGCATGTTCACTAGTAGTGCCTATGCTCGTGAAGTAAAAGTTAACAAAGATATTTGTTTGCTTTTTCTTTAATAAAGTAAAAGCAGACAAATGTTTAGTATTGAGTGTGACCCCCTCTAGCTGAAATTACAGCTTAAATTCGTCTGAGTATGCTAGCGAGGATATCATGGATACTTGCTTGCTGAATACGTTCCCACTCCGTGGTAATCACATTCTTCAGCTCTCTGATAGTCTGCGGAGCCGCTTGTACTGATCTCACGCGACGTTTCAGAACGTCCCAGACATGCTCTATAGGATTGAGGTCGGGACTTCGAGCTGGCCAATCCAAACGAAATGAATGCCGACCTCTTGCACATACGCTTCCACATCGCCAGACCGGTGGGCGCGAGCGTTGTCGTCCATAAAAATTGAGTCTTCGCTTAAAGCGGCAATTGCGGGTTGTGCATGAGAAATTAGAACTTCCGTTATGTATCGATGTCCAGTCAGTAAGCCGTTTTCAATGATGACTAACTCTGTACGATCCATTGAATTTATTCCTGCCCAAAATATAACAGAGCCCCCACCATAAGGTGTGATTTCTTCAAAGCAAGCCTCTGCAAAGCGTTCTCCTCGTCTTCGTAGTACTCGCCGACGTCGATCTTTACCGAACCGAGATATCCTGACTTCATCAGAGAACAATACCCTATTCCTTGAGTCCATGACTCACAATTTTAAGCAACCCTAAGCCTGGCAACTCAGTGCTCACGGAGTAACTTAGGGCCGCGGGCCGGGCGATGACTGCGTATATTGGCCGCGAGAAGCCTCCTCCTAACCATCTATAGATTAATATGCACATTTCTTACTTCTTCGAGATTGTTCTTAAGGTCCACAAACCAAGACTTGCGATTTCGCAATGCGCGACTCACAAGAAAACGATCATCTCGTGGTTGGGTACAAGGTTTCCTTCCAGAACCAGGCCTTCTCTCGACGGAACCGGTGTCTTGATACCGCTGCCAGGTCCTTTGAACCGTCGAGCGACTCACACAGCCTCTGAGCCACGAAGCATTAGCTGCAACCCTCTTCGAGCAGCGCAATAATTTTGGTAGCCTTTACCACTTTCTCTATCATTATTGAGACAGCTAAACAGCAATAAATGAAGAATATGAAAATTGACAATTAAGAATATGCAATTAATTCATAAAAATTGACTAAAAGTTATGAAAACCGATATTATCTTTTGAAACTTCGAACCAAACATGTAGGATAGAAAGTGGTTTTCTGTAAAAACGAGAACGTACAGTTTTAAACACCACGGCATTTTTAAAACCGGCCAGTATCATGTACAAATGATTGAAATCATTTTGGTACCGTATTCTTTTAAAGAAGAATTAAATTCATAACCGCCCGTTTTTTTTGCAAATAAGTTTATATCGAATGCGCTTTATACTTTAAGCGGATTTGATATATCTCGCACAAATCCATCCTCTGTGTGACAGAGTCTCTCCTCATCAGGACTAGGTGGGGTTAGTCATTGATTTTTTAATTTGTTTTTTAGATTTTGCGTTGACTGTGAACTTGTCTTAAATTTGGTATTTATTAAGCTATACGAGTCTTAACCTCTTAACTGTACTTGTTTGCATATTTGTATGTATCTGTTTATGTTCCGATGTCCTTTCCTCGCCAGCAGTTGAGTAAACAAATTCAATGGTGTTGCGTCAAGTTTCCCGTACCTACAACTAGTTTACCTACAAAAGTGTTTAATTTGAAATAAATATGACCTTAGATAGTTCCTAATATGCTTCACACTATAACACGCATATTAAAACAGCCGTAAGTACAAATGGTTATGTTATTTCACACATGAATAAACTGCACGATTATCCATAAAGTCATAATTTGTTCGTACAAATAATATTTTTTTGGTATGTCTGTAAATTTCTATTTGAACAAAAAAAACTGTAATTATCACGAAATGTTTATGACTACCAAATAGGAATTTAATTCGTAATTTTCGTACATGAAAACAGTCAAAATTATTTAGTATAAATTTTGGCCAATATCAGACCATGTTGATAACATATTTAAATCTTGCATACCGCGCGATATAGGTCACTGTAACCTATAGAAGCTTGTGTCAACACTAGGATATCACTAGCGCATGACTACCTCTAGTCTTGAAGGTCACATTACCTCGTAATTTCAATGGCCCGATCACTTTTTACACCATAATACACCCTAACTAGTGCGGTACCCGTGCAGAGTATACTGCATTCGAATGCTCTAACAAATAACAGTCCTAAATTAATAGTAAATAGACATTTAAAATTATCGAGTTCAGTATTTAGATTTCCTGTTAGTAATTTAAATTTCCTGACCAATCTGAAATTAATCAATAAAATTAAGTGACAGATTGAGCAATTTGCAATAATTCAAAATTTCCCCTTTTTATTGCTCTATGCACGTTGTTGCCATAGTGCAAATCTAAATATCGGCTTACCTACGTATCGTTTTCATTCCAACAGCCTTTTCCCAATATTATAATTGAAGTATCATTGTGAACCGAAGTATTGAGGAGTCAGTTCTCAAATTATTTTTACAGTACCCGATTCAGTGAGTTGACACAATAAATAGTGTTTTTGATTTATTGCTTAGTTTGCATCATTAAGGCTTGTTCACCGAAGTCAATAGGTAATAAAAAAAATTATCGTTCACCCAAACAACGATGCGGACCCCCAGCTAATTGTTAATAAGTAGATACACAAGACAACAAATCAATCTACACAGATGTGTAAAATTTTCTCAACCAATTCTGTACTTAAATATTCTTATAAAGAGTTCAATGACGACTGCAACATTCAAACAAAATTGTGTAGCTTAATCTGTTATTTCGTGTACGTGAACAAGAATTTAACATATCATGTCCTGCGGTGTTTTCGATGGCGAATAATATAATAATTAAATTAGTTTTCTCGAATGTTTAACATGAAATGTATCTCAATTAAGTTATTAAAAGGTTAAGAATTTTGTTGCTCTAAAATGGATGAAAAGAGAAACTAAAATATTCCAAGACTTACTGGTTTAAAGACCTTGCTGGGGAGTAACTTCTCGATGCAATTAATATGTATTCCAATCTCTTGTTTAGTTATATACCTACAAACTGGTACCTACAATTTCATTCGAAGGGAACACACTTTCTTCCCAAGTGCCTTTTAAACCTGTCACTAGCAGTTTGTAACTCTCACTTACTCTACTTTGAGCGATATTAATTAACGGCGACTTTTGAGACAGTTTAACAACCAAACCACTATGAACATTAATAATTGTACTACAATAAAAACATAAACCTAGGTTATCAGAAATAATTAATAATCAAGGACTGTCTAGCTGCACAGAGGAAAAGGCGCCATGTTAATTATTGTCTCAAACGATGCTTAATTGTACTTTTTATTGTGGGATTTAAGAATAATTATTTTATTTATATTTAAATATTTCCTCAACATTAATTTTATTAATAAGCTCTAGCATTTTTTGCGCAGTGATTGTAAACTATCCGTGCTTCCTAGACATTAAACTTCGCGACCTCGATTAAAAGTCAAAATCAGTAGGTGCGATTGTTTGAACGTATACAACGTTTGAATCGGCCATTTTAAAAGTGAGTTCCGAGTGCTTACAAAAAAATATGCGCAAACTACACGCTCTCGAGAGTTGTTTTTCTAAAGTCAATACACGCATGACATTCAGGCCCCTGGTTCCTGGTTTGTTTTTTGTGAAGCAATATTCCTTGAACGACTGGTGCCATTTGAAACGGAGCCTGTTTTGCCGCCACACCTCGCCGCGCCTCCGGCGGCGTCCAATCACAAGCCTCCACCGCAAACCGTAATCAGTCCGTACTTTCAATGCAACGGCCTATAGACAACCTTGAATAGAAATAAACATTGCGTCAGAACCACTCGAGTTTGTAATAATTAATTAATCATTAATTTATAGTAATAAATTTTAAGACCTTTGTCCTGATAATAAGCTCTTCGCATTGATTATATCAACTTGATATGTAAGTACATACCTAGTAATAAGACAGCATAGATACTATGTTACAATAGCGCGTGTGTAGGTAATAATAATAATAATAATATGAGTTCACACGAGATCAATAAGCAACTTAAAATACTTATATTACGGATATAGACAACAGAGGAATTACAAATACTAGCTTATCAATAACACCTTAACACAGAACAAGTACAAATATTAATTATATAATTATTTGCTCTGGGTGGGGATCGACCCACGACCTTTGGCGCACAAGATATGATCACCATCTGCGCCATCGGGCCCCTCAAGCTAGTTGATTCCCAGTTGTTGTCCAGTTTATGTTTCTACACTTGAACACTTATAGAGAAACATGCATGCGGTTCGCTCTTGTTACGATATAGAAGTATTAGTATAATTGCCAATCAGTAATAATCATATCTATTATACGTTATAATGCTTTAGATAGTATTACGATAAAATCAGTTATAAACTTCTACCTATTAAATACTTACTATTTCTTGCCTACCGACTACGTACGTACCGATAGGTACCTTTGTGCTGTTTAAATTATCTTAAAAAATATTACATTATTATTACACACAAACATGGCACGAAGCCACAGTCTTTAAAATGTTTAGCTGACAGAAATAAATTTTAGGATGTGTTTGTAATTGACAGAGTTTAGCTTGTACGGTCAACGGCATCGGAGAGTACGTATAGAAATTTTAGAAGATTAGATAGTTTATAAGTAAGCGACCTAAAAATGGGTTCAACGAATAAAAATTTTAAAGTCAATATTCGATGTAGAATCCTTCAACTTGTGCAAACCTTGATGGTCACTTTCCTTCCTAAAGTCAACGAAATATAAAAAATATGTAAAACTGATAGGTACGTGCCATAGTTAATCAAATCTTAGCGAATAATATGAGTGTTTATCGCCAATGACACTAAGAAAGCCTGTAAGACACGTTTTGGTGGCGCCGGAGCAAAAATTAGCTGACTGCTACTTTGCGAAAAATCTTAACTATTTTTCTGTACCTACTTACTTATGTATTATTCCGTAAGCAACTCAGCAGAGGCTAAGACGACCTCATATCACTAGATATTAATATCGAATTGTTTGCATATGCATTGCTTTTGTTTTTGTTAGAGCTATTTATAAATAAAATTTGCAATGACTGATTATAAATTGCCGATAAATAAAAGTTTAGAACCCATACTAAAAGATTTGTTTCGTTACTGGTAACCGACCTTCAATTTTTCTTTTAATTAAGAAGTTGAGGTAAATAATGTGTAGTGATTTTATAAAGCGTTCTAGAAAGAATTTTTCGCTCGATGAATTTATTATCTGGCGAGAAATAAAACACTTAAACATTAAATAGTTTTGGCAAGTAACTAACACCTAAAATAAATATTCTAAAATAATCATTATTGAAGGTACATAACCTTTATTTAACGATTTATATTAAACTAGTATGTTTCGGCCAGATTTGGCTATAAGCTTCCAAATTATACAAACTTGCTAAGTATAGGTAGGTATACAATTTATACGACTACCACGTGTACGTAGGAATTGTGCGATCGTCATCAATCATTTTAGTGCTCAAACACCAAACGTATAATTCCTCGTTCCCATAACAGACGCATGTATTATTGATGAGATGGCTACAACGGTATCGCTGTAATTTTCCACTGGGCCAATGAATAATGTGGCAATGTTTATGAAACAAAACGCTCAAGAGCGTGGAGTATGTGCGCAAAGGCGAGGGTAACCTGAAACACGTCTAGAAATTTCGACGTGCACAACTGGGATCGGATTGTTTGTGATAGGAAGATGTTGACTGATTCATAGAATGTTCTAGAATATATTTTAGTTCTACTTAATTTTACATGAGAATTGCTATGGTTAAAATATCACATTGAATTGAATTCAACCAACAAAGTCAAAAGATAAAAAAGCCGACTTTTTAAAGTTATTTTCTCATTGTCACTAATATTATAAATGCAAAACTAACTCTGTCTGTCTGTTACGCTTTCCCGCTTAAACCTCTTAACTGATTTTGATGAAATTTGACACAGACAATCTTTAGACTCCGAGAAAGATTTTTTAATTTTTTCTATTTAAAAAATAAAAGAATTTGAATCTGTTTTTAATCGAAAAAAGGGTTGTAAGGGGTAGAAAGGGGGGATAAAAAGTTGTATGGAAGTTTCGCTACTTTTGGAGTTCGACGCCTGAAATTTATTTTTCAGGCCATTGATTCGTTATAAATAAATTAGACATTCAAAGTTTATATAAGTTAAGGTAAAGAGGTATGGTGCCTAAAAAACTATTTCACGCGGACGAAGTCGGGGGCATAGCTAGTTTTGTCATAAAATTAAAATGCTTAGTTCATTTCAAAAGATTCGTTTAAAATTCACTTCTTATATCGTAAGTTTTCCTGATTTCGATGAGATATTCAAAATTACCGTGATATTTCCACGCCAACAGAAAAATATGCACCTACTAACTAGTAAAACGGAAACAAGGATTTTATTTGTATGTTCTGAGGCTCTTCTTTCATTATAACCAAGAACCTTGCTTTCACATAATAGAGATCGTTTATTTTGTGTTGTAGATTTTAAATTTGACTGAGAGCAAAGCACACACTTACAAGCGTCAATGAATTGCGAAATAACATGCAAATATGTGTAATTTATATATACTTAACAAATATTTATGTTTCGCTATTTTTAGGTAGGTACTTAAATATTTTTCGACAAAGATCTCTAAAAACACTTATCGCCACTTTTTCATTAAACACATAACACTTACGCATTGCCACACAACTTTGCAGCGATTTAATATTTTCAAATGGTTTTATGAAGCACTTGGCAACAAATATACGACAAACTTACCAAGATGTAATTAACTTGCCTACCTCAATAAATTTATTTCTCCATGTTACGTATACGTATGTTGGCAATGCCGTGGAATCCCGACAGGATAAAATCATTCTCGCACATATCCCTGTACCAGGGGACGTAGGAGACGACTGAAATATTAGCACTTACAGATGGCGACATATCAACAAATCTATTAAATGCAACAGTGCGGGGATGGGTAGCAGCATTCCCATCACGAAACTACGCTCTGCGACTGTGGTAGCAAGCATACTTATGTCCAGCAGTGGACGTTCTACGACTAATATGATGATGAGGGGATAAGCAGCTGCATTCTCGTCGCGTAGCTATGCTCTGCGATAACCACTGTCTCCCTGCTTCATGAAAAATCCAGCAGTAACTTTCTACGACTACTATGATGATGATCATCATAAATAAGAATGTTGTAATTTCTTCTTTTACCACTACATAAATGCTGAATGCATATACCGAAAGCAATATTGGCGCAACTGAGGGAATGATGATAAATCAGTATGTGACAGAATTACAATCAAAGTTAATGTCGATAAATTAATATTATGTTGCTAACAAATACGCTACTCATTGTCATTTGTCATGAAACGGTCAAATTCGAATTCACGAAAATGCACATCATGCTGTTGGTGCTTATTCGGAATCTAATTCTTACTACAATAAAAGTTATCCGGAGGATGACTTTAAAAAAGTGGTAACACGTACAATATCCTCTAAAAAAATCTGAGTTATTAGTAATTACAAGTAAATAGTACAGCAGAGAAGATTCTTACAATGCTGACGGCGCCGTTGCTTTACTTCAATATTTCATAGAAATTTCGTTAATATTTGTATTATCTGAAACAATAAATCTTTTGAATATTGTATGTACCATCTCTAAAGACTTTAGAAGAATGTGAGCGCTGTTTGTCGACGTTAAGTAAAGCCAAAACGTTCACGCGAAACACATGCCATTGGCGACACTATGGCGCAAGACCGTCTCAATGCATTATGCACGACAAGCATAGAAAAACGCCTAATCAATTCGATATCTGATTTTCACAAGAGAGTGAAAGATATCTTCGCTGGCCAAAAAGACTGCCGAATGGATTTTCTATACAAGGAATAGAAATAAATTACATTTATAGTTTTTTTCTTTAGTGAACACCCATTCAAAAGTTTCTCGAGCCACCTCTGTTATCTGTATAGAGCTTATTTACTTAAATACTATTTATACATGATTCAATAATTAGTGGCATTACACAATTTAGTTGATTAATATGGTACTTTTTATATTTGAAGCCTCTAATATATATATATTCCTTTGCGAACCCTCAGAAATTGTCATCAGAAACTGCTTAAATTAATTATTTATTTACACGGGTACAATTAAAATTTATTGTAATTGCATACAGTACAGGCCTTTTTGGCGTGATGAAAAACATTTCAGTATTCATTAACATTAATGAACGAAACAATTAGCAAGAGTCCAATTCTAAGGATTCAATGAACGTTAATCACGGAGTTACATGACACGACTGCTTGATTGTAATCTGTGTTAATAACCTTTTGTGCGATGAATCAGTTATATAATCTTACTTACACAAATTGATTTATCTAAGTATTAATAGTTATTTGGGTAAATCAAAACTTTTTTTTTACTTATTTCAGCCGTATTAGTAAGCGATGGTTCATAGTTCACAATCGACCACCTCTAAATATCTTAGCTAGACATCAAAAAGCAGAATCTTTGCGGTAGACAAAAAGGAATCTAGATATTGATTGAAAAGTTGCACGATCTTGTATTTGAAATACATTACAAAATAATTATTTAAACACAGACAAAATATATTTTATATTCCACTTATTACTTTTGATTTACTTAATTAAAATATATACCGATATTATTTTTTACTTATGTTGGTTTTTATTTTATACGTCACAATACTTTATATCCATTTCGGCAACTATATATGCAAATTACGCTCTCAAAATCAATTGCTTAGAAGTAAATTATATTGGTTACTAACAACATAGAACAAAATTGCATGTTTGTAACTGTGCATCACTTACGCAAATACCATGAGATAGATAATATCTTCGATACAATGGTCAATAAATTAGGTAGCAGTTTGTTAAAGTTGGAGTTCGCTACATGGCACCTGTAGGTGGATGACTAAATAAGCAAAACAAGAATAAAAATTACATGAATATTATTGCATACCTATACTTCTTTCTTTCTGGCATATCTAAAAAATAAATAGATAATTGACATTTGGAAATATCGACTTATTATATAACGTAATGTTGAGCAATTATAAGACAAGTTCTGTGAGTAAAACCGTGAAAATCTGGTAAAACAGGCACTGGTACTATAGTCCACACTCTGTATCAGGAGTGGTCAGAAGTAACTGAGGTATTGGAACCGATTTATGGCGGTATACAAAAATGTTTAGCAGATTGGCAATAGTAGCAGCAATATCCCCGCCCCCAAACTATGCTTTATACCTATAGTTACCACTATGCCTGCCCAATGTGGCAATTATAGCCAAAAAACCCAAAAATATTTGTCTCATAGGAAGATCTGTGTACAGTTGTACAGATCTTCCGACTTGATGACTTAGAGTTAGTATGGAGTTTATTTTCTTGTTTTATTTCATACTTTTAACAATTGCTTTTACTTATCGCTTGAGCGTTGTTATTCGTGTTCTTGCAATTTTGATTTGATTAGTATTTTGCACTGAACAGGGATTTGATTTTATACACACATTTTTTTATGGATTTTTCTCTAAAAGAATCAACCAATTATTTTATGATATGATACTATACTATATTCAAATAGTAAAAACTTACGTTACATAATTAAACTCAGCGAATATTAAACTTTAAACTGGACTATTTAACAAGGCATTTGAGTAAGTATTAACAATCAATTAAGGTTAAACTCCTGTGACGGCACACAAGTTTGTTCCAATACTACCAATCTAGAGGCAATCGGAAAATTCCGCTTGTGATCAGCAGCAATTATTTCAATCTAGTCAGTCTATGGCGCCGATGTCAATACATCAAGTGATCAGGCTGGCAGTCACGTACGCGATGCCATCTGCCATCGCCGTGAACCGTACTCTTGGGCGTTAATTTTTCTTAAGGGCAATCTTTGATAGTACTGTATTATATATATATATATATATATATATATATATATATATATGTATGTATGTATATATATATATATATATAAATATGTGCCTCTAGAAGCACTTACAAATTACACAAAATGTAGGTACTATACTATGCGGTTCGTGCGTGATAATAAGCGTCACGCAGCCTATACTATAGACAGATACAAGGATATCACTAGCGCGTTGACAAAATTATGACTTCAAGTTATTATATCACATTATCAAGTAATTTCACTGCCTCTCTTCAATCAGGAACACAGCTATGCCAACACTGCTGTTTGACGGAGATAGGTGAGAGTGAAGCACCAATGCCTATTCTAAACCTTTTCAACTATTTACTTTTTAACGACTGTTTAGTGTATTACGTTTGAATTTTTTTTTGCAAATATTGTATATATGATTACCTGCAAACTTATGTGGGTTATTACATTATGTTTAATTTCCTTCAAATTTCGTGTTCCTGTACTTTTTGTACTGGCCAATGAACTCTTATTTAACGGTCAATTAAAAGGATTAACTTTTTGAGTTACCTGCAAAAAGTGTTATTGATCTTGTCAATATCAGATTAAATGAAGTTTTGCATTACGAATATTGTACTATCTTTCATAAATACGTACATCAAAGTGAGTAAGTATCTCCAGATAAACTCTCGTCCGTTATTTTGAACTGTTGACTATTGCTACTTTGAATGTCATTCTACCGGCAACCGAAAATCATGGAAGATCATTTACGAGCAATCCCCTGAGATACAGGATTCAACTACAGGAGACAAGGCATGGAGGCAAGCTTCTTCTGGGGTCACAAGATCTAAACGGTACTTATCACTTTCACTTATGGGCGCCTTTAAGACTCCTCGACCTCTAGGACTCCTATAAAGAGGCCTCGGCTCGTGTAGGAGTCGTTATGAATGTTTGCAGTAGAGGTCAGCGTTCGCCAGGCCGCACTAGTGCGGACGTTACGCGCATACTGCACGAACTAATTGGTGTAAATTCTGTAAGCAACAGGTCAACTTACCCAAATCTGTCAAATGTTTACAGTCAATTGAGAACTCAATATCTCGCTTTTATAGATTAATATAAATAGCGAAATTTTGTCAGATTTGGGTAGGTTTATCTGTTGCTGTGTGTACATCGTTCGTGATTAAAGAATTTCAAATCCAACGTAAGAAGTAGTCATAGCCAGAGATCATTAGCGTGTAAAAATAGTTTTTAAGCGTTTATTGTAATCAATATATACTTTTTCTGTGTGAAACTTATTGTATGTATTCTGGTTTCTATTTGTCGAGCTGTTAACCCATTAGTGCGTTCATATACAAAGAGAATTGATAATTTATTTATATATGTATATTAATATATAATTTCTGTAGATATATAAATATGAATGGTTTTAACTTAAAATTTTAAATATCAAGGTCATAAAGTTATATATATGGATAATAAAGCTGCTACTAATTTTATAAATATCAGAATTTGTATATGTATATATTACTCTTTTGCACTTAATTGGATCTAGATGGAATTGACAGAGAAATATAGATAGATATATTACCTATAGTCTTTGAAGCCAGTAATTAAAAGCTCCCAAACAACGCGATATAATAAAAGGACGCCCAAGTACACAAAGTCGCACGCGAAATGTTAGTTTGACTTAATCGAAAGTACCTTAGTGTATGCAATTGTGACAGTTGGGTGAGTTCAATGACCGTTTCTAATTTAACCTTTGGTACCTATGGACTGCATTCTCGATTTAAATGTATAATGTAGATTAGGAAGTCAAACAAACAGTGCTATTATTTTACATATATTTACCTATATCTAATACTTACGTTCATCGTTATATCATAAATCACAAAAAGATATTGCCCGTTTATTGTTTAGGTTATCAAAGAACCAATAAGACATGGCCACACAGAAACAAACTAAAGTTTATTCATTTTATTTGCAGAACACTTAACTGCAGTGATGTCATCATAAAATTGTTTTTGGTGATGCGTCAATTGCTTGTTTGCAGAACTCACAATTTTACTTCATGTATCTTGTTAGTAAGTTTGTGTTTGTTACTCAATCAATAAAATATAATACTTAACAAATTGGCTTGTTATGAAAATGTAATTTGGAAGTAGCCAGTAGTAGTAAGGACATTGCCATTATATGGGTTCTAATTATGTTTTACTATATTCTCTCGATTTTTGGGTCCCATTTGATGTAAAACTATTAGATAAAAATTTATATTATCTACACGTACGATATACAAATGTACACCGACGGAACTGTGAATAACACTGACGCATATAAGCGTCTGAAAAACTAGCATTAAATCAAATAAATAGCAGTTTGTTTACTGCAAATCCCCAATTTTTGGTTTAAATTCCGTCACTTCTGAGGCAGATGCCGTTTATACTATAAGTCTATATATAAATATTATTACCTGTATTAAATTTAATGGCCATAACAGTTCCGTAATCAAAAACTGTGACTCCACACTAGACGCAGACAACGGAAAGTACGAGGTGGCTACCCATGGTGGCTAACCACGTAAAAAATTTTCCTGTCTTCTATTTCTTTTTTTCTAGTACACACAGCAAGCGAGCAACCCAAAATTGTTAAAACTTCCCAATCGATATTAATCTATAAAGCTGAGATTTTTTGTTCAAAGTTGACTGTAAAAATTTGACAGATTTGGGTAGGTTGATCTGTTGCCCGCCGTACTCCCTACACTCTTTCCCGTATTCTAGACCGCATAGTGAATATCACTATTTAAACTATTGGCCCAATTGAATTGTCCGTGATCTAATTCGAAGATGGGATCTTTATGCATCCCATCAGCACGTAGCTGATGGGATGCATAAAGAGAGCGACTCCTAGTTTGGTCCTTAGCTATTCTTCATAGCTGAAAGCACAACTTAAGTACTTAAGTAATTTATTAAATGTCATAGTATTACATAGGTGATGGATAAACACTATACAAATACAATTAAAAAATCTTGTCTTTTCGATCTGAAATATATTTATTTTATAAATTAATCTGTCTAGAAATAGTGTTAAATTATCTTGTGTCATTCTAGATACGTCAACAAATATTAATCATAAATAAAATCTTTAAAAAACAAATCTTAATCGACGTTGGATAGCCGAGCCCACACTAGACTGAACATTAGCACACATGCAACGGTATCCGATAGTTGAAAAACAGGTAGAGGTCAGTGACGTCAGAGACCGGTAGAAAGCTGCGCCGACGCAAGCGGCAAGAGTGCGTGTCGTCGGGCATGTCCCGGAGGTGTGGCGTGCACACCCGCTTCAACGGTCTTGGTAAATAATACTGATTCACATAAAAAACACGCATTAAAATAACAAATTGATGACTATGAGGATATTTAAAACATACCAGTTACCGGGAAATTGGCTTGGAATAAATACGAACAGGTATTTATTCTAAAGGCATAATACCTATAATAATACATGTTTTATTAATACTTAACGTATTATTAAGCACGTAAGGATTTCTATGATCACACGATGAAAACACCGTGTGGTACTAAGAATCCTAAGAAAACTTTTATCATATTTTTTTATTGTGAGTCATTATATATTTTCACCTGCTTAACATACAATAATTAACCTAGCGTAAGGAGACTAAATTGACAAATATTACTACGGATGTGATGTCTTAATAGATACAATTTTTCAAGAACGCTGTACACGCGTGCGTATCCGCACGCAAGCATGTGCCGCGCCTCTAAGTGCTTGCGGACGCACCGGGGCCAATTGGCACAACAACCTAATCTATTGCATCAGAAATTTTATTTTCGCCGGCTGTTAAATGTTGATTAACAATAGCGTGTCGTCACTTAAAATATTATCAACCACACCCACATGATACAGAGAGTTATTTAAACATAGAGTGCCAGCTGATTTTCCAAAAATTTTATATTAATGTGCACCGAAAATACCCCAGGAAACCTATAAAACCTCTGTGTATACCATTTCGTAGGCCTACACGTGGAGCTAGCTCACCAATCATCAAAATTTGTAGGGTGTATAATAATGTAAGCGACGTTATTGATGTGCTTTGACATAAACCATATAATATAAAACAGCTCTTCAATGGAAACACGTTATAACTATATTATAATACATTATAAAATATACTGCAGGATAAGTATCTACCTTTTTACATGAGATGTATAAGGCAACTTTAATTGTAATTCTAATTTTATATATTTATTTTTATATTGTCATAAAATGTTGGCATATTTTTCTTTTAAGTAGGTAACCCTTGATATGAAATTATGCATGCGGTGTTTGCCTGTAAATATTGTACATCTAACATGATTATTAGAATGATAGTTATTTAGTAACAGTGTAGCAATTGTAGGTAAACTTTTGATAACTAGGAAAAAAAAACAGGATCGCAGGGATAGAAATTCAGATTCACAAGTCTAATAGCTTATCTCCTTTCAGTAAATAACATAATATATACAATATCTTGGTCCAGACAAAATCATTACATTTATTACAGCTGTAACGTATAATACATCACAGACTTTTTACTTACCACCTAACTGTCCAGTCATTGGCCTTTAGCATGGCACAAAACGGCAAAACGAGAATGGTAACCTGTTCCAGTCGATTAATGAAATTTGTTCCTACCTATTGGAAAATATAAACACGTTTTCCCTGATCTGACGCAACGCCGGCCGGCAGGCTGCGATTGGTCGACACGACCAAGCCCCCGCGCGTCATGTCTTTTATCTCTAGCACGAAACCCGTGACTGAATGTGTACACGATCGACTCTTTTATTACATTTTTATTGTTATCCATACATGTGTATTGGTACACACACTTTCAAACAGAAATAATTTAAGAAAATTTGAGTCGTTATAACTGACGTTATTCTTTTTAAATTCAAATAAGATGACGCAATAAAGACACTTGTTTTTGCTATGTATGTTAAACAAGATTCAAACTACTTATTAAAGTTTCTACAATATGTAAACATGTTTTATTCTATTAACACAAATAAAGTAAGCAAAAATCATTCACTTTGTTTATAATTTCGTTAAATCAGCTACCATATAAAAACTATGTAGGTAAGTATGAACGTTGAAATAAGCATTTTAATACGATCATTGGCACGTGCAAGTGTAACGGCCTTCGGTCGATTAGACTGGATTCGAGGAAATTATGGGTGTGGTTGTTAATTCTAAAAAATTACGCGTCACCTTGCGTAAATGATTCGTAGCGATTTATTTTTTTAAGGCTTCGTGTTTAAACAAATGGTGAGTCTTTAACTACTAAGTGTTTCATTGCTTTATCTTATTTGAGTGCTTCACATTGTGGACCATGTTAAGCATCGTGACGTATGAGAGATTACCATAAAACACCTAACAATTATAATTCAGCCTTGAGCAACTAATTAAATACTAAAAGTAAATGTTCTGTTGCACATTTTTCCTGAATATAAAAAGAACTCACTCCAATCAACTCCTATGGTCATCATATAATCTTCTGATAGTATATATATACATAGGTACCTAGTTATAAATGTCTAATAGCAACTATATAAAACTAAACAACTCATAGAAACTAAGGATATCGTACTTAGTTTCAAATAGATAAAAACAGAAAAATATTACCTACTATTTTGTAGGTAGGTACATACTTACATTATGGAATGAATGCTGATGCGTAACAGAGCAGCAATAGGGGTCAATTAGTTCGCCAAACTGAATAGGCGGAGATGAATTTTCATTAATATACGGTGATTTGCGTCAACCACATCCGTGACGTCATTCAGTTTTTGCTTTCATTATACATGAACATTGCCAAGGTCAACAAATCGAAATGTTGCCGGATCACGCAAGCTGAACATCATTGGTATCAAGGTTTTCATTAAAAAAATTCTGACCAACGGAACGACAGACTGTGCTGAAAATAATGAGCATGGGTAGGTAAATTGAATCTAATATTAATGGTATGGGAATTAGTATTAGGTATCTAAAACAATACTTAGGTACACATAAAATAGCGATTTAAGGTAAACGCAGTACCTACTTACACAGATATAGGTACTTTCATATATTTCATAAACAGTACGCAACCTACAGTTAAGTTTCGTCATTATGATGAAGGTTGCGTACGCGACATACAATAGACTGATATGTACATAACTATACCAATAGATTACAGAACAAACTAGCCGATGGAAAGTTTGACGGGTAAATATTCAATGACGATCCAATACTGCACACTAGTTCTAGTAAAAAGCGTGATCTAATCAAAGAGGACTAATAATAAGTGTTAAATAAAAGAACATTGAACGTTTCATAAAAAATTGTTTTGTGCTCCAATCACTTCTCGACCTCGAAGTTGTACACAAACACACCTCAGTATCACACAGCTGTAAAATAAAAGGCGTGTCGTGTCTGTGCACAACAACTAAAGTAGTTATGCGGGAAAGCACACAAGGATAACTGCATATGTGTGCGGGCCGGTTGGTATTTGCGATTCATTTGAAATGGCGCCGCCGGCCGCCGGCCGCTGCACGCAATCCGGTCACCTGACCGTTCCTCATCCATTACCCCTGTATGACATTGCAATTTGTGCTTTAACGTTGGAAGAGTAAGCCTGTTTTCAATTACTTGCATCTTTATAAATGTCAACTAAGACGAGTCAAGAAAAAATACTTCGGTTTCAGAACATAACGTCTTATCTGTGAGTGTAGTTAGTGAAATCTTAACTTTATGCAGTTAGTAAAAAGTAGGTTATGCAATCTGATTGATAAGAACTTGAATCAGCGTGGGGAAAACTGGAATTGTGACGCCTGAGCCGCTCCTCCGAATAACGTAGAAGTCACTACGATCGACTCAGATGATTTGATTGAATTTATCACTGATAAGGTTTATTAATTTACGATGATAATACGAGTCATGCCATTCCTAAAAAAAACAATTGATGATCTAATGTTTTGTAAATAACAGTAACAATAGTCATGGGATTGGTTTGATTTGGACGTTTGATTGGAAAGGTACAAAAGTTAACGTTTTCATATTAGTTATTATAATTAGATTACAATCTCTAATTTTTAAAGCAGCTTGCTTTAACACTCAAAGCACTCGAAGATAGAGTTTTTTTAAATTCGCTAACTAGGATTTGAAATTTTTTTTTATTAATACGTATTGAAATACTTATATATTCGAGCCGGATATGATCCACACTTTTATGATTTTATATTTTCTGGTAGATATTTCATAATTCTTCTTAATAGAGAATAAACTATATTTAAATTATTACCCATAATTTATTAGGACAGATATTTTTCAATAAAATGAGTTACATATATGCATTTCGAGATAGAATACCTCATAACTAAGTCATCAACTTAATTATTAGTTTATGTTGTAAACTAATAACTTTAAATTGACTCGAAGTGTCGCTGAAAATAGACCTTCAAAATTAATAATCATTAGAATATTTGTCAAATAAAACAAATTTTATTTCATTTCTTAAATCATTTCTTAATCTTTTTATGAATGCGCTCATAATGCACAATTTGTTTATACTATCCCAGACTTCTGTTACCACAGGCGCACGAAGTTAAAAATTACCATGCAATTAATTAATGTTAAAATTTACTATGCCATTGGCAGCCATCCACGCTAGTGGCACCCGGTATAGAGAATGCGTATTTTTTTGACGATTAAATTCGGAGACACTTAAGGCAAGCGCAAACTGTTAGTTAAAAATTAACTTAACCGCATCCAGGAAACAAAATAATAGTAATAATAAATTCACACGACATCTGATACGTTGTCCAGACTCCGAATACTTATAAATAACATCCAGACCCAGAGCAAATACAAATACTTACCTATATAAATATTTGTTCTGGGTGGGGATCGAACGGACGACCTTTGGCGCATAAGATAGGATCACCATCTGCGCCATAGGGTCCGTCAAAATATTAAAATACATAAATAAATTAGCGGAGGCGACATACGTTGTCCTTCATGATATTTGAAACGTGGGATATAAAACATGAAATGAAAGACAAATAGTATACATAGATAAATAACCTATATTCCGACTATATCTGCTTTGTGAATCTAAACGGACAAGTCAAACGACCAATAATTATATATTTAACTAGCTGTGCCCGCGACTTCATCCGCGTGGAATAATTTTTTGGGTACCATATCTCTTTACCTTAACTTATATAAACTTTGAATGTCATGTTTATTTATATCGAATAAATGGCCTGAAAAATAAGTTTTAAGTTTCTAGCTCTAAAAATAGTGATACTTCCATACAACTTTTGACCCCCCTTTTCGACCCTTACAACCCTGATTTCGAATTAAAAAATAGGCTCTGTCCTTTCTCAGGGTCTAAAGATTTTCTGTGCCAAATTTTATTAAAATCGGTTGAGAGGTTTAAGCGGGAAAGCGTAACAGACAGACAGACAGAGTTACTTTCACATTTATAATATTAGTAAGGATGATACATAACATTTCGTGTCACGGACTCGGATCAAAGAAATAGTTCACACTAATGTATTAATTATAAATATCTTAAAGCAGTAAAATAAAAGCACTTCATATGATACATAATCCAAAATATTGCTTACATAATAGGATCCAATAAGTGTAAAAATTACGAAAATTAGCGATTAAACATAAGAAGACTCAAATAATAATCAGATTATGATGCTAGCACTAAACACTTAAATATAAATGAGGGGATTATAAACTAATACTCTGAACCTGTTCAGTCTAAATATATACACTTTTTGTAGTCGAATATTTCTGCATCTATAGAAAGACATTCATTAAAATCCATCTTTATTTAACATAAAGGAAAGCTTAATCTTGATTTTAAAAAATCATGAAGGACACAAAAAACCTGAGCGAAGCTGGTTGATGACCCCGACGTGATTTGAACACGCAACCTTCTGATCTGGAGTCAGACGCGCTACCGTTGCGCCACGGAGTCGTTATGATTTAGTTGTGAAATTTAGATACTATTGTTATTAAATTGTCTGTAAATTATAAATATTTTAATCACTTATTTAAATTTCACTTCTGCATATAGAGATGGGTTATATGTATTTATATTATCACAATTAACATCATAGCTGTCTTAAAAAACTACAATTGAATGTTTTCTACATATATGAAAAACAACAACTTGCAGAGGGCAATTCTGCTAGCGCCCTCTTAAAATATTACATAGTATTAAATAGCGAGACACGAGAGTTGAGTTCCATGCTAAGTATCTGATCCTTAAATAGATGTCGCTGTTTCAATACAAGTTACTTTAATTCGTTCATTAAGACTATAAAATGTTGTCTATAATGCTCTAAATTTATTTATTATATAGCATCAGATTTGCTATAGCTTTAAGAATAATACATGCTACATGATTTCTTTCTTGAAAAAAAAAACACAGACAATATAATCCATTTATATTTATTTAATGTTATGTATATAAACGAATTATTGTATAGTCGTTACGTTATCTTTTCTATTATGTTTAAGACATGTAAGTATGTATGCATATAATAATAAATGAAATTATATTTAGAAATTCGGTAAATCTTAGTATAATTAAATAATTCGTCTAAAATTACACAAGCCCCTGTGGCCTAATGGATAAGGCATCGGCCTCCTAAGCCGGGGATTGTGGGTTCGAGTCCCACCAGGGGTAAAGTAATATTTTTACTTATCTCAATTAAAATTATTTTTAATTTCTGCAGATATTTGATTGTATAGTATTGTAACTATTGTTTGTATAACTTAATCGTGAATTTGTTTTTTTTAACTACAATCATTAATTTAACAAATATAAATTGACATGACATTTAGACGTTATGTAATTAAGGGAAGGATATATTAAGAGAATTATTTTGAGCTTTGTATTCTCTTCAAATTCATATAAACAACCATTTCAATGGTATGCTTACTCTTGCCTGCGACTTGATTCGCATTGGAATCCTATATACAGATGGCTAGATAAAATTTAAGTAACTTTTTACCACGGAAGTTGTGTATTTTCATAAAACAAGAAGTTCCCTATGTGCTATCGCATTTACAATATTATTTATTTATCCATATACATTTGTATATTAAAATTTAGACGTCTGTTTGTAATATCGATATGATAGTATGTACGATTCTTATAACAAAAATATGTCTGTTTCTGTAAAATCCGAAAAGGCTGGATTAATTTTAACGGGACTTTCACCGGCAGATAGCTAAAATTATAAGGAGTAACTTAGGATATAATTTATTATTCTTATGGGAACGGTGGTTACGAGCCCGTGACCGTGTTGTGGGATGCAGCTAATGATTAGTAAAGAATCATTTAATAACCTCACTATTTTCGTTACTACACCCGCTGCCCGTGCGCTTTGATCTACTACACCGCGGATTTTAATTCATTTCAGCACAAGACAAAAGTGATTTAAGGCGGAGGTTTAAACGTACAATACAAACATATCATCGTTCAGGGAAACCGAGAGTTAAAAAAAATGTGATATCGTATCTAACATAATTTTGTGCGCTTAAATTACGAATACCTTACGTGATAGAACAAAATCATGTACAAAGGAATTGGAAATCTTGTTAATATCTCCTCAGGATAGTCCACACTACAGTCACTCTTTTTAATCTTATACATATTACAAAACACTATGTACTATTTATCAAAAATCTGTTGCAGATACTGTATGTATATAATAATTAATAGATAATATTTTTATTAATAAATAATACATTTTGTAATTTTAACTTTAAAAAAAGGGTTACCTGTAAATTAATAATAATATTATTAATCGGCTCACTCTGTAAGTACCTATATCAGAATATACATTGTACCCGTGCCAAGCCGAGCCGGGTCGCTAGTCTATACTTTTATATACATAAAGTAAATAAAGTTCAATTCTTAATTTGTTACTACAAACAACGCTATGCAAGCTTTCCACTAATACATGTAGCCCAGCCGCTAAAATAATGAAAAGTATGTTAGCGGCTGGGCTTATTTAACGGCACTATTAGTATCATATAGTAGATGTTATAAACAGCAACAAACAAACGGGAACTGCTGGGCGCTGATAGTTAATAGATAAAATGTATCAGCCACAAAAGAGATTGTTTAAAAATATTTTTTTTTTACAAGAAAACTGTGCTCCATGACGAACAATATAATACCTATTTATCGTTTATTCGAAATTAAATACAAGAAGATAACTAGAACATAAAGCGATATTTGTATTTTTACATTTAATGCTGAACTGCGCAGAGGTAAACACTTCAATCCAGAATGACGTATGTAGAAGCCGACTTGATGAGGCCAGCGACAGTCATTATCTGTCAACAAATCATTCAAATATGAAACAAAAATCAATTGCCTTTGCGTATGAAACCTCCTATAAATAGGTACTATGTGGTAACAATAAATGAACAACTATTCAAATCACTACAATTATATATTTTTTATATTATTATTATTATAATATGCCAACCAGTTAAATATTAAATTAAAAAAGGTATAAACTAAATTTGATCCCATAAAAATAATATTTTATTTTATAGTACCATCATCATTCCGAAAATTAAGTTTAGATTATTATTTTTGTCTCAGAAGCTATCGGCGCCGTGGCTTAGTTGGTTAAAGCGCCTGTCTAGTAAACAGGAGATCGGGGGTTCGAATCCCCCCGGGGCCTCTCGATGTATGAGTATGTTTTTTTTATTTTATTTTACCTTACGTCTTATAATCTCAAATCTTTTGATTTTACTATTGTATTATAGTTTTAATATTTTTTTCCTAACACTGTGCGCTGTGAAATTGGTAATCTGGTTTAAAAATGAGTGATTTTATATGAAACTTACGAGCACAAAGATTGGAAGAGACAGATGTAGTGACGCTAAAATAGGCTGGAGGACAGAAGTCTAACGAAGGGCAGGGTGCCGTGAGGTTGAAGGAGTGACTACCGCGCTCTGTGACGGTCTGACAGTTGTGGGAAGTGTCTGCGCCGCGCCAGTTGCACACTAGCAGTTGTCCTTGTCCGTCATTGCGGAACTGCAAAATATTTTTTTCTCAATAAATCTCATCGTAAATGTTCCAATATTGATTATTAAAATAATACAATGTTCCTCGTTATTTTAATTGTTCTCTATATAACGATTTCCATAGTGATATATGTACTATTACTGAATATATTATGAAGTAATCCATTACTTTGGATTTTAAAAAATAAAAAATTTACCTTTGGAGGTAAATTTTTTACCAGCTAGCTAGCTTTACGTAGCTTTATTTCTGAGAGCAATAGATTATGTTTTATTCAAAACCATAATAGAGACCATACGATTTTTATCATAAAATAATTTACTGGGACTTTTCAATACTCATTTATATTCTTATATACCTACATAATGTAGTATACATGAAAAGCACTATATAGCGTTCCATTAACACTATCAAGTATTGATTGATAAAACTTTTATCACCACCAGTTTTTCTGGTAGGATTCTTTCTGGCGGTTCGTGTAATGAACGTAGTTTTAAGAGCCGTCTGGTGTCGGCAGACTAGTATACGATAGGCCTAATTTATATATTAATTTCGATAGTGCTTGTGAAAGTGTTTTAATATATAAAACAAATAAATAAAGAGCTTTAATTATTTTAATTTGATGTCATATAAAAATAATTAAGTCACAACTTATTGTTTATTAAAAAAAAAAACTGAAAACTTGATTTGCATTGCGGCTCACAAAGCTCGTTATTTATTTTAGTTGTATATCAAAACACTTCATTTTCTAAATTCTGTACAAGTTAGTTATCTATCCAAATTAGATTGACTTTAAGAAATTGCTTAAGGCGATAATGCCCACTGTCTAATATTTATATTTTCTTTTTTCCTTAAACACACATTATAAACACACATGTTTACTGTAAACTATATAAAATTACGTTTCTCAATCGATTATTACTCACCAGCACATTAACTAAAGGTTGCTGCCTCAAATAGAAAGGATGTACCCGGTAGGTGACCTTGCGACTGGGCAGTACAAAGTCCTCAAATTCAACTTGCTCGAAGGTTGTACCATTGAAGGGACAACTGGCGCCAATTATCCTGGTGGGTATGTCGCTCTGTACTATGTGTGTATCAACAGCCTCGATGACGGCATTCACACTAGTCGAACTTACCTTTAAAAAATAAATAATCATGTAGGTACTGCCCAGACAAATTTTTATTTGGAAGGCTAACAGCATAATGAAACATATTAATAACAATAAGATTAGTAACAATTATACAGCCAATTAAAGGTCTTCACGATTAAAAAATTTCCTAGTTACTTACTAAAAAACTTAAACATTGAAATTAAAGCAATGTTAATAAAGTATCAATACGACTCGTTCATTTTAAATTGTTTATCAGTAATCCCTTGTAGCTCTCGATATGTGACTTGCATTATTTCTCACAGCTTTCACTCGCACGCCACAGGAAAGCACTTTGTTAGTAAAATTTTTCATGAACAGAAATCTATGTTATCAGCAAGTGACGTAGGTAACATATTGTATCCCCATATTGTCACAGGAAAGGGAATTACTTTAGTGAAACTGCAGAGCGCTGCTCGTAGATAATAGGTGAGCCAGATTGGTGTCAACACCAGTCTGCCATATAGCCAGATTTTTATATCATCAGTTACTCAATTGGCATTTGGGTTTTACTAAGGAGAAAATATCACCATCATCATTATCAAAGTAGCCGTAGAATGTCCTCTGTTAGACAGCTCGTCTCGAGAAAGGGGGTATTATCCCTGATATTGTCGCGTTGGGCAGGCATGGTGGCAGGCAAATCGCATGTAATAGCTTCGCGACGAGAATGCTGCTGCCCATCCCCATCAGAGCCACGCTATCATAGAAAGACGTACAACATCTGTCTGTTCACCTGGTATAGGGGGATATACTATTCTTAGCCAGTAAATGACGGCCAGGAAAATAATATGTTCACGTCAAACCAAACCAATTGGCAATCATAAAATGGCCTAGAAAGTACTATTTTTAATAAAATATAGGTATGCTTTAAATTCAAATGATTGAAATAGGTAGTTGCAAATATTTACCGACAGAAACAGCTCCGAATAATCCATATACTCATTATTTATATTTTGAAAGTCAGTCAGATTTCTGGCGACGTACGCGAAGAATACATCAAAGAAACTGGTCCTGAGGGTCTGCATCAGTTCCGATGCCCGCAGCAGCTCGGTGCCCGAGGGCCGGTCACTTGGGCTCACAATTAGTGCCATGGTCCCAGGTCCCGCGCTTGCTTTAGTGTCGAACTCATTAAGAGTCTTGTTGCGAGACAGTTGAGTGATCCGGGATATGACAACGGGTAGGTTTAATCTATTCGGCCCTGAAATACATACGTATGCAGTTTAATAAATTATATGATAGAAACTTGAAGCGGGCGAATAACTATATTTTAGAGATATAAAATCAGGTCACCATAGGAGAAGCAGGGACTGGTGGAATGCGGTGTACTAGTAGACACCCGTGTCATCACGAATATATCACTAGTTCCAACCTTGTGAACTATGATACAATGTCACATTTACTCAGTAATTTCACTGCCTCTCTCACCCTTCTACCCGGAACACAGTGATGCGAACACTGCTATTTGGCAGTAGAAATAGGCGAGAGTAAGAAACCAATACAGGCGACATTTGTAAGAGTTTTACTTCTAGTAAAGCATTTGTAGAAGTTGTGCTATCGGGCGAGAGTTTTTGAGTTGCCACATTATCGATGTTTCGGACCCATAGAATCGACCGAACTCTTGAAGGATTTTATTATTGTAACTGATAAAGTGCAGTTATATGTGGCCTACAGTGCGTTTCGGCGGTTTCAAACAGATCGTCGGTCATGGTTGATATTAGATCCATATTTTTATTTTGAAGCCAGCTTCGTCATATATGTGAATTTGCTCTATATTTTTAGAAGGCTCTGCATATTTGGTATCGATTTCTTATGTAATATACTCACAACTGTCTGTAAAGTTGCTTATATAGGAAAATACAGCAGTAAGGTTATTAGAAGGTGGTACAATCCATTCGCCAGTATTCCCATGGAGGAGAGCCAGCGAACTGGGTTGCAGATTGATTTCTAAAGCGCCACCGACCCACCTGTTTTTACATAATACACAGATTTTACATAATATTCAAATAAAATAAGCTACAGTCATCATTTTACTAAGCTACAAAGTAAATCACAGAAATGCTCCACCAACAGTAAATAATTTCGATCCATATTGGTACTGTATTTAATTAAAATTAATATATTTACATTTAATATTCGTAGTTTCGGTGAGCGTTTTATAAAAGTGACAAAAATGTCGATTAAATATTAAATTCCTTAAAATGTACTTTATTATGGGTAGTTAACGTGGTAAAGTAACAAATATCGTCTGTGTATATTGTCGGATTCACCCGGATTATTACAACAGACCCGGGTCAGTAAATTGCGGGTCCACAGATCAGTTTACAGTAAATATATCAATCAAAATTATATTTCAATGTTAAATTTGACAATATGCATATTGGTACTAACGACATGAATTGTTCGGCTTCGTATCTAGACCACGCGCCATCGGTAGCAACGACCAAGTCCATGATTGGCACGCTGGCGCTCACGTGGCACTCGCTGTGGTACTGCCGCAGGACGGTTGCTGCAAGGTTTATTTTTATTATAACATGCCATTAACAAAGGTATCGGTAATGGTTAAAACCTACTTGGTACTTTTTTTATAAATTAAAAAAAAAAATGCTACATTATCTATTATCTTTTTCACTGCGTATTTCACTAGACCAGAATGAAACGAAAGAAATGTGAGAAAGGGATGTAGATGTCATGCAAACGACTATTACTTTAAACAATTATATAAACAAATACATTTTTAAGCTTAAAGTAACGTGGAATATAAGTCGCTGCAGCACTTAAAAGAAAAAGCGGTTCAAGAACTCTCCTTTCATAGGAAGCTATGAAAGTGATGCGTCGACCTAATCCAGTTTAAATTATCTTGCTCGCTCTTGCGCGTTGTATATTTAAGTATTCAAAAGGAATTTGAAAAGATAATATTTGAATTCTAGGCCGTGGGATACCAGCAGACTAGAACCTCTCCCTGTACCAGGTGTCGTAAGAGGCCGCTGAGATACCAGAACCGACCGATGGCGGTATACCCATCGGAAAAGTGTTGCTCAAATGGGCGGGGATGGGCAGCAGCATCCCCTTTGCGAAAGCTACGCTATGAGAATGTCAATATGCTTGCCCAGCACAGCAATTATGGGAAAAAGTTTCCCTTCTTCTTGGGGAGGCCTATGTGCAACAGTGGACTTTCAATGAATGATATAAGGTTGATGATTAGTATTCTATCTATTCAGGACAGTTCTGGTGTATCATAGGCTATATTATATTAACAAAAAATAAATATAGATCCCTACCTGAAACGGAAATATGTAAATAGGATTTGTAGGTTTTGTAAAAAATAAACTCAAAAACTCTTTTACTTATTAACAGAAACTAACGTTAATACTGAGTAACATATGCTATATTTTATCCCTACATTTTACGGGAGAAGGAACTACGCGGATGAAAACGAAGAGTTTCATATATGTAGATAAATATTGGACGGTAACCGGACGGTAGATATATTATTTTTATTAAATCTCGGTGAACGAGTATTTATCGAGTAACTAGCTTCCCACCCGCGACTTTCTCCGCGAAGTCTCACCTTTATATCTCATCCCTGAGCATCGCTTGTTATTACGGGAAGAAGTACTAACAGCAAAACTGTGCAAGAAGTCGGGATGATTTCATAGAGGAATTTATAATCCAGATCTATCCCACGGGAAACTATCGCGTTTATAATATTAGTAACAGTAGGCCTGCGGTTTTAAATTCTTTGTAATATATACCTACGTCTTTTAAACTAACATTTTAGTAGGTATATCATAACTCCAATGAAATCTCCAGGAGATGTAATTTTTTTTTCAAATCCCCTGTCTACTTACGAGCATAATTAGTGAAAGCTGTGACCGCCGCTTCAGCGATCCTGTCCATTTCCTCAACCGGAACATGCACCGATATTTGTCTCAGAGACAGCACGTTAGCGAACCTAGACGTCTCCGTGTATAATGTATCCCTTGAAAAGATCTCGTTAAACAAAGCCTGTCGGTTACACGCCCGGATAGAGCTGTTAAACGAGACTCCTTCGTGGGAGTAATACATGTCAATGACTTGCGACAGGCGTAACGATCGCCTTTGTTCTACCCATTGAGCAAGATGGCTGGATAGTATCAGACCTGTAAAGTAATGCGAGGTTATTATGTTCATCGCTCCATCTGTATTACACATAGTCTTAATCAATCTAATAGATAGTGAGGATGGTTTCAGGTTGTTATTGGTTAAAACATTCGAGAAATTTATACCTGCTGGGATTTTTTCACGACACGTCCACAGAGAAAATTGTACGTTAGCATTAATATATGCTAAGAGTTATACGTGCTGGGGTAGGGCGGATTGCTTGTCTATGCTAATTATACAGATAACGTATTTGTATTTTCGTTTGTAACGAGTAGGGTCAAAAGCAACTTAATTGATTCTGGAAATTGATTCACTAATAGAAAGCTACATTCTTTTGTAGTCATGGGCTATATAATGAAAGTACCAAGAACAAACAAGCGTGTATGAAAGGACAAATGCGAGTAAGAGAAGCGAGAGAGGTATGCCAAGATCGTAGCAAGTGGAGATCCATAAGCTCTGGCTATCCTGATGGGATACAGTCGTGATATATGTATATATGTGTATGAAAATATGTCAACGGGATTATTATTATTATTGTACCTTTTTAACAAACATACTTAAAAACTACTGCACCGCTTTCAAAAGCTCTTTTACAAACAGATAGTTACATTATCAGAGCTATATTTTACTCTCAAATTTCTTACGGGAAAGAGAATTACGCAGGTGAAGCCGCGGAGCGCTGCTAGTAATAAAAATGCGCACAACACACTGTTGGATCACAAGACATGAGCTTTTAAACGGTCACTAGAATTATTGATATAATTGAAATAAATAACTGATAGTAACTCGGACAATTTCAAAAGATGTTTTGGAGAGCGTTTCTTCAAAATTTGGTTGGAAATACTGACCGGATTTTTTTTTCCAACCCCACAATACCAGATAACATCAATTTACCATCAATGCCAGCAAGAATTTCAGCATCTGTAAAATGCCAGTCGACAACAGATGCATTTTGTGGTAGCAAATAGTATTCCCTGGGCAAGAAAGTGTCATTCCATCTGTTGTTACTGCCCACGACGAGACTGCGGGGCACGGCTCCCACCCGCGGTCCTTGGTTCACTATCACTTCTGCTAAATCACCTGAAAATAATCAACAAGGCCAAATTCCTGCATTAGCTTAAGTATTTTTGTATTCGCTGTATTCATATATGTGCTGCGGACTCGACCTTAACATTATAAAGAAATAAGTTGTCTTTATATATAGAAATTACGGATCATTGTATGTCTGAGATGAACTTCTAAACTACCGTACCAATTTTAATATTCTGTTGTTTACTGGTTACAGTTTGATCCAATTTCAGAGATAGGATAGTTTAAATCTAGCAAGCAAAAAATTATAAAATTAAAATAGGTTTATTAGTAAGAAAGAAGTTAATCAAAAACAAACACTGTGACAGGATTTTTTTAAAGTTAAAAAGTAATATTTAACATTCACAACCATTCTTGTATTACTTATTTCTTCATTTTTTTTTCGGCCTAATCTACTGCTGGACTACGCAGATGTCAATTCCAGCGCCACCGAATGAGTGTGGGTCGCTCTCGGCACAGAGTCGCTCGTTATTGAGCAAACCTTGTGCCCGTATTCATTTGCGTGCCCCGCGGCGACGTCCGCGCGTTTAGCTACGGCCACTTTCATTATGCTTTATCTAACATATATAATTCATAATCATACCAGCAAGAGTAACAGCCCAAGTATTGCTTATGTCGGCAGCGGCAGGCCTTTCGTCAACGTTAAAAGCTTCGATATTATCAAACCACTCCTGCTTAGCTGAAGCCATTAGCGGTTCCGATATACCAGCCTTGAAGATATCCGAGTTCAGGATGTCTGTGACCAACACACGCTGTACCTCTAGAGAAGCGGTCAATGCCGCTACTAGAGTGCCTGGGGCTATAGGCCCCCAAGCAGTGTTGATGACGCCTTCCTCTATGGGACATCGGCTATGAATCCTACAAAGTGAGCAATACATAGAAATCCATGTATAGAAGAGTCATACATATTTTAGTTTAGATTTTGCGAAATGAATGCCAAAATACTGTTCAAAACATTGAAGGTTATTTTTATTTCATCAAAGTAAAAAATATGCATAAATGACGACCTACACACAGCAACAGATAAACCTACCAAAATTTATAAAAAATCGATTACGAATTGATATTTAAAACTTAGCAATTGTTATTTCTAATTATAAGCTTAAAATAAATACGTACACTCATAGTTTATATGACGCGAATGTAATTGTTTTAAAACATTTTATCACCACTCAAATCGCGTGACAAATAAGACACGACTTCGTTTTTTTTGAGCAACATGAAAATGTATAAAGGTAGGTATTTAACTAAAACACGCGATGGACTGTTTCTTATATAAGATGTTGTCAATAAAAACACGAGGCTGATTAAAGACACAATTTGTATGGTAACACTGACCTACCACTACTTTGTAGCGCCATAGTATCTCGCTGCTGCACGGAAAGTGGACACACAATATTTTCGTCGCCTCTTTCCCACTGCCTTACACCAGAACTCATCATTCTGTGTAAGAGACACTTCTCGGACAACTGCAGACTGTCATCTACTTGTAGAAGGTCTTGCGTTGGCAGGAATAAGTCCATTAGGAGTTTGAACTTGGTAAATTGAAAGCCTGATGCTCTGAACGGCAATAAGAAATCTGACTCCACAACACTTCCCGATTCCTCAATACCGTCTAGTCGCAAGCTAAAAAAATAATTGTACGATACAATGAACTTTCACAACCTATATAAATCCGTTGGTTTCCCTTAATACCTAGTATACAGTTGTGTAGCTGTTTTTAATAATGCAATATCACCTACAAGGATTTGGATGCGACTTAGTTTGCAGACAAAAAACACTGAGGCACTTTTGAAGTACCGCCAGAAGTGAACATTTAAACAATATTTTTTAATAGTGCGTTTTTTATACCTACCTAAATATAAAAAGGCATATTCAAAAAGTACTGATTTCATTCTAAAAATTCTTTTTACTAATATGAAGCTACCATATCAGCGTGTAATATATCGCAATATCTTATTCCCGTATTTTCACGGGGACGGGAACTATGCGGATTACTTATGAACGAACGATGTTAACAATCTTACAGGTAATAAATAACATAGTTTGTTATCAAATAATTTAATGAAGGTTGTTGTTTTCATATTACAAAAAAAGCTAAACGATGCAAATGAAAAGACCGAAATAAGAACTTATTTCGGCCTTTTGATTAGCACCGTTTATCTAATTTACACACCATAAACTAACTTACCTAATCTTTGTTAAACAATATATATTATCCATAAAAATACCAAGTACCTACTTAATACTTTCAATACAGAGTTAAGAAAATTCCAGTCAAAAAGATTGTAGGGTGAAAAGGTTTGTGGCGGCTCTGGTCTTTTAGGATTTATTTTCTATGCATCATTTACTCAACTAATAAGATCTTACCTCCTAATTATCGCCGCACTAAACATCCTCATGTCTAACTTAAAATCGAGCTCCAGTTTCCTCAACAGCGACAGAAACACGTCGAGACGCCGTGGAGCCCTGATATCAGGCCCACCACTACGGTAACATGCCAGCAAATGATCAGGTATCCTCGGCAAAACGACCCCTTCGCTCACTAATAATAAATATATTTAGTTATATAAATTTACGAAATATTACCATAAAACATTATAAAGAAAATATATATGTAATACTTTATTAATGTAATTGAATACTTACTACATAAAAATAACACAAATATGTATAGTTTCATTTTGGTAACGATATGCTAAATTAGAGCAAAATCAAACACAGCACACATTGTTACTCACGACACCACACACTGAATACGGGGGAGTGATAAGATAGTGAATCATTGAGAATGCTGATTACGATATACCTGCATCATAATTGCGATTTGTTTATAAAAAAGATAAGAAAAAAGGTTATTAAAAAATATATTTTATTTGTGATAGTAAATGTGAAATGGAATGGATTTAGTCCATTATTAATGCCAATATTACATCATTACAATGTTCAGAAATAAAATATAACAATAATGTACACACACACTGTCTTATACATGGATAATTTAATATAAGCAATGCATAATAATATGCTTGTAAAACCGAGATAAATATATGACAGTTATATTCTTAGCACTTATCCAATAAAAATGACTTGATTCATATCATGCCTACTGTCTGTGAACCATATTTCTTTAGAAAAAATAAATAAATTTTATAGCAATTGGAATGATAATGTAATTTCACTTAGTGCAGAATTTTTCTGTATACAAAATTACACTATTTCTTTGTTTTTTACTAAAACGATCGAAAGAGTGCAATAACTACAAATTTAATCATTTATTCATTGAACACAACCAAAAGTAAACTTATTAGTTACCTACTTTAGCGAAATTATTTGGTAGAAAGTTGTCTATACCTAAAGAACACAGTCTTTTAATATTATTTTATGTTACTTTATTAAATATAATGGCTAAATGCAACAAAAGGAAAATTCTGTTTTTCTTACATGAATTTAATTGTTTAAGGTGTCTCCATACATTATTTAAAAATGTTGAATCATATAAATAATTTCTGAGCTATTTAAGATTTTTATGTATTCTGTACCATCAATAAGTAATTTTTTAAAGAAACTACGCTAATAAACCATGTCTTAATAACTTCTCTTATGCTGTAATTGACATCTTGAGCTCAAGACAATACAGCTGGAACTATTACTATCTTGTGTGCTAAGGGTCTTCGATCCCCACCCAGGACAAACAATCCCTACCAAGCATATGATGAATTAAGGATTGTTATGTGCCTGGGAGTTAAATACGTTTTTAAAATTTATATTTGTGATCCTCTGTTCTGATGTACTTATTTCGGAGGCAATAACAAGCTGTTGAGTAAATTTATTATTATTATAATTAAAAAAACTCCTGTTAACCCCAGTTATCACTAACAATCCACTATTTAAACAACAAAATTTAAATTTATTGTTGTTTAAATAGCGGGAACAAAGAAACTTTTAGTCATGTCTTTGTGGACTGTCCAGAGCTCAGCATATAGGGTGTCCTACATCATATCTCCTAGGTCATTCCGGGGATTGACTTGCAATTAAGAGGTTTTGCTGCACTTTCTAGAGGAACTGGCCTGGCAAGATTAGGCCTAACAGTTCACAGAAATGCAAAAAGGGTGTAGAGTTGGGGAAACCTGTCCAAATTTGTTTCTAAAATGTTCACTGACAAATATTTGGTGACATTTTTAAACTTTTCTATGAAAACACACTTACTAGTTCAATGCTATACAAATACAAACTAAAATTCAATAAAATATAATACTATCATAGTAGTAAAGGTTAACAAATCTAGTTCCAGAATAAAAAAATCTAAAACTATTTGCCAGAAATTTTACAATTGCCATTAATTTGTTTCTTATACAGTACATAACCATCCAGAAGTCAAAATTATGTGTTAAACAAACCTTTTGCATTTAGTTCATCACTATGTCATATACCAACAATTATTATCGTAATACTAATTTGGCCGGCTTTCCCTCCACTTGTCGAGATGACCCATGTTTTATAGTAAATTCTCTCTTGATGTAAGCAAACAGTAGATCAGTGATGAGGAATATCTGTGCTGTTGCAAAAGAGAGAGTGACTCCAAAGAAGAAGTTAGCGTTGGCTGATCCTGAGTAAATCCATAGGTGCCAAACAGTGGGTCCAAGCGCAGAGGTGATAATAAATGCACATCCGACAATGAACTTTTGCTGCATAACTGAAAGTAACAAGTAAGTATTCATTAAGATAATTAAAAATTTCAGTATGAAGATAGTCAAAAAACTGAAGGTAGTAACTTTTAAAAATGTTGTCCAGATTGGTCTCACCTATCACAACCACTTAAAAGCAGAGTTGCCATCTTAGTATCAGATTTATAATGCACTAGCATACTTATCTTAGAAAAACTGGGTATCAATGGGTTTCAGTAACAGTTACCATCATGCGAACCATTTACTTGTTGGTAAGAATTTTCTTTTTTATTAAGAGTTTTCCTCAGTTTGTTTATATCAAATGACAACAGATTAGGCAAGAAACTATAATTACTTAGAATCTTGTGTATCTACTAAGAAAATACTGAATTAACAAGTTTAAACAACTTTCTATTTACTTACATGTAAATAAATGTTTCCACATAGGTAGTAATGCCAAGTAAAATCCAACATCACCAATGCATGGATATGAACGGAATATGGTAGACAATGCTATCAGCACTGTAGCAAGTAGCACTGGCTCCCTCTTGAACCTCAACGTTAGTGGGACTACATACAAGGCCAGAGCGTTGATTTGAAATGCACACACAAACAGCAGTCTAAAATGTTCAAACATCTCTGTAAAGAAGTACCAGAACAGTCCTATGTTTGGTTTTAAATCTGGTACTGTCAATCTGAAAATAAACATTATATTAATTATTTATTAATCTATCCATAATATAATATAAAATATATAGCAATATTAAAATAATCATATTGTACTTACATGAATCCATATGTGTTGTACACATATTTATAAGATCCATCCATAATAAATGCAGAGATAAAAATAAGAAAACCCCAACACAATACAAACATAAGTAATGTTCTGATATAGGAACACTTGTTACATCCTTTATTGACATCAGCTAACAGAATGGCAATTGGTACAATTAATAACACTGGGTACAGTGCTTGATGTGTTGCTAGGGCCACAAAAACGCAGGCTAGTATACCATGGCCACTTGAAGCTCCCCACAGTGAAGCTGCTACTAGTAGATTTTGTACCACAGTAGTCGTCATTCCAGCACAGTTTAATACAGAGTAAGGATTAAATAAATAAACCGATAGTACATATTCTGCAGCTTCATTTAATTGTGTATCATTCAAGAGCATAGTCTTTGATTCTTCAGCTACAACGCTAATTTGTTTTTCTTGTGATTCCTTTAAAATTCTTATAAATGACTTTGACGTTTTGTACAGAAGGTAAGCAGTGAGTAGATCCAGTATCGTGAAAAAAAGAGGTAATAAATAGGGCACTTTCTTCATCAGACAGTGGAAAAATATTAGCATTATCGGCGACTCATGGAACGAATCGCCTTCATAAGGGTTTATATTGCGATCGTACAAGTAGACGCCCTCGACTAACCTCTTCCATGAGTTTAAAGGTGTAGCGATTTCAACTCTATTTGCTATAGTCTGCCAAGAATCAATATGAATAAGCCAATATCTTACTAGTCCAGCCACAAAATATTTTAAAAGTACAGTCATTGTTTACGTATTTTCACTCATTAATCTCATTTAAAACGGCTTCGTTTTCCAGTTTTCCTAGCTATTACTCTTTCAGATTGCTCACAGTAATCGGCTATCATATGAATTTAATTGTCGCTTTAGCTCAAGCTGTCAATGTCAAATGAAATGAAATTCGAAAAACCGATTTACGTACGTACACACAGCAACAGATCAATCTACCTAAATCTGTTAAAATTTCGCAATAGATATTAATTTATAACAGCGAGATATTGAGTTCAAAATGAACTAAAAAAATTGACAGATTGATCTTCAGGGGAGGTTCATTTGTTACCCACCGTACCCTCATTTCATGAATTATTATACTTTAATATACAAATCTGCTATAAAAACATTTTTCATGTTTTTATAATGTTAGACATACTTATTTTGCAATTCTTTGTGACAAAGTCTTCGTGCCAGATAGTTGTTGTTAAATATGCAAATATACAAACGAAATTACATCACTAGTACTTCGAAAACTACCAAAGTATGTTTTTTTCGTTGCTTTAAAATAAAAATGTTTATTGAATATACTGATGTATTTAGGTTTTATGCTACCAAAACTTTGACATACTTTATGTATTAAATATGTCTTGATAGTCTTCTACTAGAGAATGTAAGCTCGACGTGATATTTTGTTATACCAACCAGATTTTAACCAATTTAGAAGTAAACACACTTTTTAAAGTTTGCCGCGCAAGAACTCGAAGCTTGTTCTTTGGCTCGACTAGGGTTTCTCTTACTCCTTAAAAGTACAGTAGAAACTCGATTAACCGGACTGTTGCCGATAGGTATTCAGTTAATCAAAAATTCGGATAATTGAATACATATATTAAGAATAATGATATATGTTGTTCTAAAATAACAAATAGATATAAACGAAAGTCAACGTTATGTTAAGAAATCAACATTTAGTTATTATTATTTTCTTTAATTACATACATAATACTAAAATACTGCAGCGTTAATTATGAAATAAAATATTAAGGTACGTATGTACGTATAATTTATATACAATATGTATTTGGAAATCAATAAATAAGTAGGTATATAATAAGTTTAATTTGTTTTAAAATATTTGGTAATTGTCATTTGACGTAAGCATCTTTTTCTCTTCATTGCTGCTATTTCACAAATTCGTTTCAGCTGTAGTAAATTCGCAGTATCACTCTCTGATTGTTTTTCAAACCACTTGCGAGTTGTTTCCAGGGCTTGAAATGCTACATCATGAGATGGTCCTGTATCATTTTCCGCGTCTATGTTTTCTTCTGTTTCATCTTCTTGCATTTCCTGATGTTCATTTCTCTGAAATATTTTTTCTACGATATCGTCATCAGACATAATTTGAAAGCCTTGATCTTTAGTGTCATAAGTGACCCTTTCTTTCATATCATCATCATCACATTCCTGGCGCAGCGCGACGAAACGCGCGGGGCAGCGATCCCACACTGGCGGGCGGCGCTGGCGGGATGTGCAAGTTCAGACACGTTCATGCTTGCAAAAATTTGCTTGTAGGTACATATAAATTGGTTGCGGTTGGTAATCCAGATAACCGCGATTCCGGATAACTGTGGGCCGGATAAATGAGGTTCTACTGTAGTATTAAAAAGCAAATTTGTATCATCATCCAAATACTATGTAAATATATCGACACATAAATTGGATACCTATATATGAAAATAACGATAATGGTAGTTTATGGTAGCCCAAAAAATATAATTTAATAAGACCATTGACCTATATTTTGGCATGTGTGACTACAAATCACACACATGACACCGATATTTGTAAGGTCACTCTAACGTGCAATGTATAGTAAGCAGAGACAACCTTGCAAGTTAACAGACCTTGATCGCGTAAAGATCTATAAACCTCTTCAGCTGAGTAAATATATAATGGCAGTTTTTGATACCGCCAAAGTTGATGGGTCATTGAATATTGTCAAAAAACAAGTACGTAAAAAAAATAAAAAAATAAGATGCATTAGCAATTATTTTAATTAGTTTTGAAAGTATTTATAAGGTAAAACCGAACCCTAAATATATTTATCTAACAAAACATTACATTTATCACAGTCGTATTGCATGTTGTTCAATCAAATTTAACAAATAAATTATCTAATATTGTACTTTAAGTTTTTTTCACTATGAGAAACGCTCTTATGATTTTGCAGGAAATAGCTGGTCATAAGGAACTTTGAGGAATATCCTGTTGGCGACTTTAATTCCAATTTTGTTCCAGTTTGCTTGGGCGAAGGGAAGAAGCTCTCGGTATAAAAGTCTCCAGTTGTTGTTTGTGAATCTATTTCCTATATCCGCTGTAAAATTTATAAAATATATTATTGACAGTTTTTATAGCTCTATCGAATTAATTAATAGTATACATTGACAAAGTATTAAGTAACACTCAATGAAAAAATAATATTAGTACAAGATGTATTGTATTCCTTTTAAAACTTTTTACTTTTAAAGATTCATGAATAATTAAGAACTTTTTTAATTTTTTGCTTGTTCCAAAATATAAAGTTATTTTTAGGCACTAATAATATTTTCTAGCTTATTATTTTAAATGCCAAATATTTTCTGTTCAATAACTTTTTAATGTCAATAATACGGCAATAAGGCTACATAGCCTTAGCACAAGAGAGAGAAGCACAAGATAAGACATCTTATCTTGTGCTTCTCTCTCTTCGATTCAAACACAAGATAAACATTTATGTGTTCTATATATTTTAGAACTTTATATTTGTACAGATCGCAATAAAATAGTAGACATTCTACTTACTTAAATCTTTGCTTTCGGGATTGTCATTGGTCAAAACAGATTTCATGTCACCAATGTCGGGGCGCATGTAAAAATCAGTAATTCGCATAAAAGTTCCATTTTCATTCTTCGCTGGAACGCCATCCAACTTCCAGGTGTACACCAAGTCCGCTAAAAAAAGTTGTTATATTATTAAACGATATTTCACTACTACTGGCTTATCTTAGAAATCTATTATGAAGGTACTGGAATTATTTCTACTGGTTTTATTTATTTTTATTGGTATCAATATATCAATATGAAGACGATCACGACTGACAAACTCCAATGGCGCATAAGATTAAGGACACTATTTTTTGTTCGGTCGTAAGTTTGTTCTGTTTATATGTGTTATTTATATATATCATTATATTATCTATATCCGTAACACAAATGCTTTAAGCTTTTTATTTATTCCATAGTCAGGTCAGCAATAGCAGTTAATAGTGTAAAAACCGGGATTCAATACTTACTCATAGTAGAGTTGAATTGTCCATATGCAAGAATTTGCAATGAGTTGTATCGGCCCTCCCCTCGGTAGTGGCCGGTGACGCGCACTATTGGCGTCTTCATGTCTACCTCCAGGCGGAAATGGTCTTCATCAGCCCGCAGCCTAACACACGCATAAAGACTGATCGTAAGTATATCATTATTAAAATCAAACGCTAGTGCAAGTAGCAACTACTAGTAGAGTAGTAATTACCTGGCTGGCAGTAGGCTTGTACAATAAATGTGTACAGCACAAAACTTTATGGTTGTATGTTTTAGTAGTATATTTACCCCTCCCCCTGTTACTGTAATTTATTTATTCTGATCTAACAATATCTAAATAAATAAGACCACCTTATATATATATAAGGTGGTCCTATTTATTATTAAGTCATATATATATATATAAAAGGTGGTCCTATTTATTTTTAATTGGGCTTTGGCTATGCTCTTTGAGTATTCACTATATTATGGTTAACTAAATACGCCTTAGTTGGCATTATGACGTCAGGTAGATATTTATTTACACAGTCAATTAAACCGGTGACTAGTAAAAACTCGCCTGGAAAATTTTAATTGTGTAAACAATACGTTTATTTGCAATTAAGTTAGTAATTTCAGCGTTCACCGGTTTCCTGTTTAAAACCAATTGTTATAATGCACACAGACAATATACGTATATAATACGTGCTAACCTCAGAAAGATAAGAGATGAATAAAGGCTTTTATACTGCTAATGCTGTTAATTTTTTTACTTCATGTGTGATAATGGTATGTTTGTTTAGATTACTATTATAGAACAATTTAATTTCATCAAGATCATATTTTTCTTTTAACTACATATATATTGCTTATAATCGCAATTCTAAATTTGTCACTTAATGCTTAGTAGCTCTACCCGACAAGCGTTGTAATGCTACGTAAAGAAAACAGTCCATTTTTATGGGATAGATCTCTGGTTAAATTATACAGTACGGTAAGCAACGGAAGGTTGTTGTGTTGATGTACTCAAAGACAAACTATTTTATGCTTGATTTGTTCATGTGCTACATTTATGCGTCTGATCATCGAGTTTTCTGTTTCACTTTATAGATAAAGCCACCATATGTGCATTAGAATAAAGCAGGTAGTTAAATACGTAATTGATTTATACAATTCAGATAAACAACCTTATTATGTATAATGCGTTCATAACAAATTTCCATAAAGTAATATGAAAGGGCTATTTACATGAGGTGACTAGTAAGAATGAACGATGTCTATGTCAATGTGACTATAGAAATCATAAGTGATGGTAAGACGATTCCGTCTGTAGCATAACTATGCTTTTGCAGTCTAAACTTTTTAAATATGTATCCGTGTGACAACCTGTTAATCGGAATAATTATTTCTTAAACTAAACTTAACCACAATCATTCCATTGCCCATGTCTATATCCATTATTCTTTCAATTCTTTGATGCTGGTGACACACAAACGTGTGTATCTATAATTGCTTGCTTAAAACTTGCTTAAAACTACTGTGCTCACTGCTCAGACTCTGTGTTTTTCACATTTAATGTTATATTTGTTACTACGTTACAAGACAGCTCCATGTTAAATAAATAGGCTACTAGACACTAACTTAAAAATAATATAATGCCGCAGTTAATAAGTGCAGCATTATATTATTTTTAACATAACAAGTGAAAATGTTTTTAGAATTAATTTTTAGGCAGTTTGGTTTTGGAGTTTATAAATAAATTTTTTACAAATGTCCTAAAATAAATGTATGAGTATAATACGTGATTCTTTAAAACTGTCATCCATTAAAGTTTTACTTGAAGATGCACTTAAATAATTCCTAGGCCTTCCTGTTACCACGTGCATTTTAAGCAATTTTAATTTTAGATCAACTCATTATATACCGCATGAATAAGTTGACAAGCTAATATCTTTAATGTAATGATTTATAGTTCTCTAGCACTCCCATAATATGAATGGTTTTTGTATGGAACAAATATATTTGTTAAAATCAGTAATATTTTCGATTGTGGAAACGTATTAAAGAATTCTTTGTTAGTTAGTAATTAGCCACGGAATTTTCATGCGTTTTCGATATCATTTTATTTGTTGATTCTTGTACCTAAGATACATACAATTGTTTTTAATATAAAATTCACAACGTCGTTATTCTTGTATTATATTTGATATGATTATTATATAAAATTGGTACTTATTAGCGGTCAAAGAATATATGCGTATAATTTTCAATGATATGTAAAAAGACTTGTCAACTTGTTAAAAGCCGTTATATAAAATTTATATGAGTATATTACTTAATAGTTCATATTTCATTTTACCTGACATCATGGACTTTGGATGACTTAAGACCCGCAACATAGATATCTTTTGCAGTCATTTTCGCCAAAATCTGAAAAAAAAAGACTGAATTTTACTCACTGAACTGAGCTATCTAGCTTAATTATAGAACAATGGATTAATTGGACAGGAACTAGAAAATGCAATGATATAAATATGCCTTGGTTGGTAATACTTAAAGACTCACACAAGTATAAAATAGAAGGAAGACTACTACTAGGTAAGTTTCATTGTAGAGTGCTTGGGAAAGCTATCAGCCCGCGCACATTTGGAAACATCTTGGTGGCAATTTTAACCTAACTACCAATACAGTGCACTCGTGGTTTATTCTCTAAATAAACAACACAACTGTACTGCCTTACCATTGCCGTTTACTGCGTGGATTTTTTTTTATTAGACTAGGCCGACAAATAATCATACAGTCCGCGTAAGAGTCACTGCAGCCTATAGACACTCGTAATATCACAAGGATATAACTAACGTGTTGCCATCCTAGTGGTACTATGCGGCATTATTTGGTAAATTCACTGTCTCTCTCACCGGAACCTCTCTTCAGACCGGAACACTGAAAGGAGTCGGTACAAATAAGACAGAGGGGTACCTCAGGTTTTACCATTTGCCAATGCAGACGACCTTTTGTATGAGGTCTATCTCATGTGATACCCGAAAGCCTTGAAATACATCCTGTTTGATTTTAATATTTTCCCGCCTTTCATGTTGATGTATCCAAAAAATATTTCTTAAAGGAAAGCAACCTTTTAAAGCACCCCTCTTTTATATGTCCCCTCAATAAGAAATACGTGGAGTATTTCTTTTCTAGCGGCATAAAAATATGCCAAATTGCTAACAATTATCTGCTTAGAATTATTTACTCAACAGTTTGAACACAGACGACGGCTTCGCCGATTCCAATAAGAGCTTCCTACCATTAGGTGTAATTGGAACCCTTATCACAATCAGATTTTCTTGCAGTTTCTTTTCTGGTGGATTGTGTAATGAAACTGTCTAATCTTTTTGTTTAGATGACTCTTATGAGACTGTTTTATCCGGGTCATCGGTAAATTGCAATTAGCAAATCTATACTCAATTATTTTTTTGTTAATTTTGTCTTTAATAGATATGTAATGATTTTATATAGAAACTTAAAATGAAATATAGAAATAGATGAATTTAATAGATTTGTAATGACCCAAAGGCCTATAATATCTATTGAAATGAAGATATATTTGACTTTAATTTTGGGCCAACTTAAAAACTTTGCTTTTGTATACTGAGGTGCTAGCGACAATTAACAGTAACTAGGTATTTATTATGGGTATACGGAAGCCTCCATTATATCAACTCTATACTTAAACGTAATACCATATTATTACTAAGATTAGCGCTTACTAGTACGATTGTATGTCTAGAGAACTAAACTTATCTTCCTCGTATTTCAACGTAATAAATAACACAATATTCGGTTTTCCCATATAGAGTTTTGTGAGTTAAAAGCCACTGGAGGCCACTTGATTTAAATTAACGCTCGAATTCGCTTTTTGTTTTACAAGAAACAAGAATCTTATGATCGATACACGTCAGTGGAACTTATTCCAAAAATAGTGATGCAAAGAGCAACCATTTCCGTTAAATATGACGATAAAAATAGATACATATATTAAATTGGTGTGTCTTGTTATTTACTTTATGAATACTACAGGTTTATCGTATCGTTTATATTATAGTCAATGTTTATATCTTGAATCTTTTTATATGATAATCACAGCTGAATTTAATTTACTCTACTAGCAGAAGAGAGGCCTTTTCATTATTAAGGGTTGTTGCATTAGCGCTAATATTAACCGATTATTTGTCCAAATCTCATTTGATCATATACGGTTAACCGACATTTTAATTGTTTTTTTTTATGAAATCGACATTTAAATTAGAATATCATTTGACAACATCCTCATTTAACCAAACTCTCTTTTTTTAATACGTATTTTCGAACAAGTAATGAAAAAGGAAATTAACATTATCGAGCAAATGAAATTAAAACAAAATAAGTAATAATTGCTTATGTATCTTTTGACTGATTTATATTATCCGATAAACCATGTTTTTATAAAGAGTATATATACGAACATACCCAAATATGTATAATTTAAATACCATTGCATAGCAAAAACTAGTTGTTCTTCAAATTATGATTTCTTTTTAAATGAGTAGGTGCCGTACGTTGGTATAATGTTAACTATGTTTTTTGTGCAAAGGTCAAATCAGATAAAATGTTATAATTATATTGTTTTTATTTGATTTTATTATGATTATAGATATCCTTCAAGATAACTTGGTAATAAACAAATGCTATCAAGTTTCTTGCACACCACATTATGCACATATTAATTTATTTATTATTAATCTCAAACTCAATCAATACGGTATTTTAAAAAGGATCTAATATTATTTTAATTATTTTGTGGCTCCACACAAAACTAGAATGTTTTGATCGGCGACCATGACTTCGTTTGCTTGAAGCCTTTTACCGAGATTTTAAACAGTTTGTTTCTATAAGTTCGTCTAATAAATAGTGTTGTACCTGGTTACTTCGTGATTTATTATTCACATAAAGAAAAAACTTAGTACTTCCTCCTGAACCTTTTAAGCGGTTGGTTTGTCATAGTTCGGTACAATTTATAATGGAAAGTATCTAAAAATTAAAAGTAGTATCTTTGTATCATTACTAAACAAATGCATGCAAACGAAGATTAAGGTAGGCGTTTTTGAAAAGTTAAGAAAAATATACCTGATTGTTCTTGTATTCGATACGCAGGTCTTTCTGGTGGTATGGGTCGATGGATGGTACTTCAAGCTCCTCGATTCCGTCGGCTAGAACCTCTAGACCCTCCTGTATAGAATCCACGAGGCACTCGCTTAATTCCACTGAATTCCGATCGCATGTCTTTAGGTATTTCTCTGTTGGAAATTCGTGAATAGATTACTTTAGGTACGTTGTCAAATAGAGCAGAATCCTAAAATAAATAAAGTCTTATTAACTGTGTGGAAAATATAATAGGGAGAAGTGTAATCAGAATAAGAAAAAAACATGAAATAAGATTAAGTAGGTATACAAACCACTCAAATGGAAATGGACAGGAAATAATGCTCAGAGAGGAGAATAAGAAATGGACACGAATGATAGAGTACACCATGGCTGGAAGAAGAAGTAGAAGCCGACAAATGTATCAGAATTTCAAGGGATAGGGATAGATGGAAGTGTTGGGAGGAGGCCTTTGTCGAAAGACAATCTGTTGTTTGAAAAATTGATCGTCAGAATGATAAAATGCTAAAACGCTTCCACTGTTTAGTTTCAGGTTGCGAATTGATTCTGGTGTAAACTTTCTACCTCCAGTATATTTTTTTATAACATTGTAGAAATAGTGATGAACAAAAAATACTAGTAGTATTAAAAAATCGCGGGTTATAGGTCTACGAAAAATATGGCATTACGCACCCCACGCATTGTTCCGAATTCTAGTATTTTTTGTGCATATTTTGTGGTGTAATAATCTTATTGGTACTGTAAAGCTCATTGGTATTCATTATTCAGTTGTTTCTGGAGAAAATATAGTGATAGTAAAAAACATTTGGATTAACGTGAGTTCTATTTTAAAGTATTTTGTTCAGCTTAGATCCAAACAACTTTAATTTACCTATGTAAACTATTTGCACCCTATTTACTCTTAATCGTCTCAAACATTTTGACAACAGGATATGGATAATCACATATGCAATCTACTACGTCACTGTTCTCTTAGAAAAAAAAAATAATTTGGCTTTGTCTTTGTTTGTGTTTTCTCATACGTCTGATACATTTTTGTGGTATTTTGCAACCGTATTATCCACTTTTAGGATTCCATAATTTTAACGGAAAAACGAAACATTTTATTGTTCGTCTTTTAGTTATTTCTTAATATATAAAAACTAGCTGTCTCGGCAAACTTATAAATTATATAAAATGATTAAATTACTAGACAACTATTAAAACACAGGGGTTTGTGATACAAGGGTGAAAATTTAGGGTTGTATGTATTTTTAATGCCAAAATATAAAAAAATATTCCACTGAATTAAAACAGTGTTAGTGTTGGATAACCTTTATCACTTAGGGATATGAAAAATAGATAGTAGCCGATTCTCAGACCTATATACATACAAAATTTCATAAGAATCGCCAAGCCGTTTCGGAGAAGTATGGTAACTAACTGACTGTGACACGAGAATTTTTTATACTAGATTTCGTGTCACGTTGTTTGTCCGGAATAAACTCCTAAACTACTGAATCGATTTGAATCAACTTTTGCACACTGCATGTATCCGAATTTTTAGTGGCATTTTTTTTATTGTAAGCTATTTGTTTAGCTGTGTAATATAATTGATTAAATATCCAATACAACTAATTTACACAAAATCATTTTACTTTGTACCAGGGCGGGTAGTTCGTTTTTTATATGACTAAGTCAAACAAACAAGCTCACATCTTAACAAGGATGTCCACTGCTGGACAAAGACTTCCCCAAGATAGGCGAATTTTGTCCATAATTGCCGCGTTGGGCAAGCGTGATGGCACTCGCAGAGCGCAGCTTTTGCGACGGGGATGCTGCTGCCCACCCCCGGCCTGTGCATTCGAGCTACACTGTTTCGGATATACCGCTATCTGTCTGTTCTGGTACCTTAGTCGCCTTTTGAGACACGCGGTACAGGGAGAGGTACTATTCTACTCTGCCGGTACTCCACGGCCAACGGTTTAAACACATAGTATAGTTTTATTATATTGCTCCCGTAACCATGGTATTTTAATCCCGTTCTGTATATTTTACTCATGAATTATCTTCCTACATACAAATATTAGGTAACACATTTATTCAGTATAAATGTTTGTAATAAGTAATGTCTCCGAGATAAGTCGCTTAAAAATCCGGACTTCACACCTACACCTTCGCATATAATAGATTATTATTTTTGGACAGTTTTCACTAGATTATAAATAAGAAATTTTTATGAATAATGAATGATTGAAAACGTTTTTAAATAAACCGTTTGCGCAGACAATTAAAGCTTCTGTTCTCAAAATATTTCATTTCCCCTATCTTTTACCATTACCTATATTTTTCTTAAATTTTCATTGATATTCCGCTCTTAATGATCACATTTAGCGTGATGATATATAGCTTTGTAGTTCTTTAATAAATAGGATATCTAATACATTTCTAGCACAGTTGATCCATCCAGCGTTTTACCAAACAAACAAACTGTTTAGCTTAATAATAATAGTGTAGATCTGACGTCAGCGTCATATGTCTGACGAAACAAAACAAAATGAATGGAGGCTCTCAACAGGAAAATCATCCTTTCAACGAAGGTCATAAAATAACGTTTGTTTGAATAATAATATAAAATATAGCTAATTTGAATACCGGGGGGTACCGGCAGAGTAGAATAGTACCTCCTCCTGTATCAGGTGTCGTAAGAGGCGACCGAGATACCAGAACCGCAAGATGGTGATATATACGGCCAAAACAGTAAAGCTCAAATGCAAAGACCGGTAATTATAGGTAAAATACCCTCTTTCTTGGGGAGGTCTATGTCCAGCAGGAGACTTCCAATGGCTGTTATTTTGATGATGATGAATTTAAATACCTAGTATAATCATTGAAACTGGAAAATACTTATACATCGATTTTAAGATGCACATTGACGGGCCCGGTGACGCATTATGAATTACAAACGTGAATATGAAATACTGCTAAGTAAGCTTTCAACGTCTACGAGTAATTAATACTTTTAGTTAATAAACATTGTGTACAAATACAATAAAAAAGAACACGTAAATATATAAATATAATTTTTAACTATCTAAATCGGAAAGTAAAAAGTGGCTAGGTAGTGGCTAAGTAGGCATCTTCGGAGATCTGTCCCATTCGCGGTCTATTGTTGATTATTGTTGATTTTTTATTGTCCTAATAATGTTCATAATATTCACATAACATCTTATATATTGACCTGATACCGTGGTAAGTCGTTTAAAGCACTTGTGCTACGGACATAAGAAAATAGAGGAATTACAAATACAACACACAACAATTACAAACACTTAAATACATGTTTTTAACACCCAGATATAGGACAAACACAAATATCATTATATAAATATTTGTCCTGGGTGGGGATCGAACTCACGACTCATGGCGCATAAGATAGGATCATTACCATCTGCGCCATCCTCACGGATTTAATATCTTGATAGATATGATTAAAATAGTGAAATTTAATGTAGACTGTATCTATTATACAATATGTATACTTAACAAGCCGCCCGCCCCGTCTTCGTCGGGTTATATTGTAAAATTGTATCCCGTTGATCCCTTTACCGTGAGTTTATTGGATAGTTTCCAATGGATACTTACTCAGTTGCCTTAAACCACCATCTGTTTGAATCTTATGGCACTCGCAGATTATTATAAATCGTCAAATAAAAAACAAAAACAAATCTTGCGACTACATGTAAAAATACATAAACAACTATAGGATAGTCTCAAGTTGGATAAAACTGTGCACAAAAAGCAAATTGTTTAAAATCGGTTCATTAGTTTAGAAGTTCATCTCAGACAGACTGTGTCGAGAACATTTTAATATATAAATTTAAACAGTAAAATAAGTTCAATTACTTTCAAGTTCGATCAAATTGCACACAATGAGCAAAATTTTTTTGGTTCAGTATATAAGGAGTTCATCCCGAACGAACAACGTGACACGAACTTTTTATATATAACGATAGATTCTATTTAGTGACCTCTATAAAAACTTTCTGTGCAATAACGAGTAGGTATTTGAATAAATAAAATACATTGGGACACACATTTTAAATTTAATTGGCCGATCTCAATGTTATAACGTGATGTGCACTCATATTTGTTAAAAAAAATAAAAGCACTATATTATAAACTTGGTTAAAGTAACAATAGCATTAAAAACAGTCTGAATACTGGAGAGAATTCAAAATATATACTACAAATTCGTAAGTTTATATAAAAAAAAATCTTAGATATTCTTTGGGGGCTAGCGATTAGCAAATTTAAATTTGTTAAAAGAAATAATAACTTACGTATGTCAACGAATCCGTTGCACAGTGCAAACAATCCCGCCAAAACCAATAAGCCTTGCACGTGTGTGTACATTATAACAAACACCTCAAAATTCAGATGCTTCAACGGTAGATCACTTGATCACTTGTTCTCTATATAACACAAGTTGCCTGAATGGACGCTTGGCATCATTTGCTGGTTCGAGCGACCGCTTAATTTAATATTGCATAAACTAACCACGCAATGTCATTTACTAGTCCTACTAAACACGTAACAAGGCTTTTGCACTATCTATGGACAAGGCAGTCTCATCATGATTTATTATAATTAGTTTGCAGTAGTCGAACCTTTATGGCTAGGTCTTGAAATATCCGAACAATTATAAAGTTATTAGACTCGCATTTTAATGCACACGTAACGTCTGTCGTTTACGTTACATAAGCTCGTTACGTGATTAATTGAATGCACCAGAGTGACTTAATCAGCAATGTTGTAGATTTATATATATCTATATATTACTGAATTAATTATATAAATTGAAAAACTCGAAGCAAGCCTTATCATAGAAATATGTCTCAGCCTATATCAACGGCAGAGTAGAATAGTACTTCCCATGTACCAGGTTTCGTAAGAGGCGACTCAGGTGTTTACCAAAGCCGACCGATGGCAGTATATCCTTTCGAAACAGTGTATCTCATATGCACAGGGCAGGATGGGCAGAACTAACCCCATCGGGAAAGGTGCGCTTTGCGATTTACAACACGTTTGCGCAGCACGGCAATTATAGGCAAAATTTCCCCTTCCTTGGGGAGGCCATGTCCAGCAGTGGAAGTTTTACGGCTGTTTGGATGATGAAGACAGCATCGTCATCATATGAGCTATGGATATTCTTGGCACGATAAGTTACTCTAGGATGGATCCTTATGGGTTTATGTCCATAATCGCCACGCTGCCCGGGCGTGGTAACAATTGTGCGCAGCTTCGCGGCAGTGCTACACAACTCCCAGTTGTAAATTATACCGCCATCTGTAGGTTCCTGAATCGCCTCATACCACGTGGTACAGAATATTAAAGCACATAAGAAAATTATGGAACGCTAAAACTATATCCAGAGTGATAATACTATTAATGTTTTTTTTATTATTTGTTGATAACACATTACCTACCATTACCTTTCCTTCATATATAAAACTATCAAGTTACTATAATCTGGTTTGAAAGCAAGAAATGTATCTAATATTTTTTGCTTTTAAACCAGATTGTATCTTACCTACATGATCTTAAATAATAGTTATGTATAGTTGTAATAGCTTGTTAAATTAAAAAAAAACTTTTGCTACAGAATATATATACGTATATATATTTCAAGTGTTTTACATTGGGCAGGCAATAACTTGCCGCTCACTAAATCGGCCAGCCAACTCACTAAATCATGTGTCGGCACAATCGACAAAGACAATTGAGAGAGTGCAATGTGCCTGTAAGGCTCAGTGTAATGTTTCAGTAAGGTGGTACACTCACCTCACGAATTTGCGCCTTACGCACCCACACTGGACAGCTCATAAAAAGTCGCAGGCAAAGCGCTGGCAAGTCGCAGGTGAAAGATCTCTGGTGTCTAATTCCGTTGGCCAGATACCGATGGGGCCTGACCGACTTTCGGAACAACTCGAACTAACTATCAATACCACAGATTGTTTTGCAGGTTTATAGTCGTAGTCTTTAATTATAATTTGATATTTAATTGTAGTTAGATAGATAGAGAAAAATTACAATGCAAAATTTATTTATATTTTTAAGTGCATTTTTAAATTAAGACCCTTTATATCTATGTATTTACCATAAATGCACCTAAATTTTAATTTAAATCGTTGACTCGTGAAAAAGTCTTTACCGTACAGACAGATAGTAAGACATGCATTTCTCTTTCGCATTTCTCTATATTAGTATTATCTATATAATCATGGACTTCGCTTTACGGTGTCCCTAAAGAACTCTTGTTTTCAACTCAAGATCAAAATTAGCCTAAATTTGTGAAAACCACACTAGTAATCTAGCTGTTCACATGCCAAATATCTCAAACAGACTAAACGACCATGACACATTTGTGTTTATTGGTACTATAGATGTTACTAGCGTACTAGCATTCCGCACGAGATCGACGGCGTTCACCCTCGATCCCGCTCAGATTCTGCTAGCCTTACGGGAGCGACTGTAGCTAAACGCGCGGTCCCGGATGAATACGGGCACAGGGTCGCTCAGTAGTGATCCTACCCCATCCTCTTGTTCGTTGGCGCTGGAATTGACGTTTGAGAAGTCAGCTTTAGGCTCGTAAGTCGCTCGTGAATCGCCCGCAAGGTCTTCATCGCATCCCGGACGGACCCTTGTTATTTCGAGAAGAATTGGTTTATTACACGGTAACATGTTTTCGGCATAAAAGGTAGCTTATCTGTTACTCCAGACTATCAATTATCTTTGTGCCAAATTTAATCTAGATCTGTTAAGCTCATCCGGCATGACAGAGTAACAAAGATCGAACTGTGTGAGACGAGTCTCATGGATGTATATATTCGTACTGTCAAACAAACACGTTTATAATATTAGTTAAATAAAACTAATGAAGACAACCGCAATAATGTCTATCAGTCCGTGGATTCGATTGAATAATGAACCTATTGATATTTTAGGAATTAATTGGTTATAAATCACGACGCTTTACAACTTGATTTACAATCGACGAAAATCAACCTATAAAAATCTTGAAATCTTCACAAAATAAATACCAATTTGAACTTAATTCTCGCATGTAGAGTTTAATATCTATTACGAAAATTGCTTTTTTTTTAAGTTTAACTGTTGCTTTGTGTACTTAGACTTTTATATATGGCTTGATAAGAGACTAACGTATTTTCAAACTATTCTGTATGTACATGCAAATGTATGCAGAATACGAAGACTGAGAGTCTAACCTACTACTTTAACTTGTTTTTATAACCTGCTTGGATTTTACAGTCGTCATTAACCGTACAAGTTTCCATGCCGCGGTGTCGTAGTATTGCCATAAATAAAGAAGTTATCAATATGGTGTCTATTTATAAATCTATAACTACTAAATATTAAATAAAATTCAAGTGTCAGTTTGTAATTCTAAATTAACATTATTTCACTAAATGCAATTGAATGTTTTTGAGGTTCTTACAAAATAATAACTATTTTTAAAATTTTTGTCTGTCCGTCTTTTTGTTACCGCTATACCTACTATGAAATAACTGAAATAATTTTTACGGGCCTTCACAGGAAGATAGCTGATTTTCTAAGGATCAACTCGGGCGACTTTTTCACATATAAGTAGTTTCACGTGAAAGGGAACTAGGTGGATGCAACCGCGAGGCGCTGCTAGTATACGGTACTATATATATATATGTATACAATTAATATGATAGTATTGAATTTTAAATTCTAAATAGGAAATTAATATCGATCATTTCGTTCATAGTCTTTTAATACGCTAAAGAAGTAGTTAAAGTACTATTTATAACGTTTTAATTTATACAATTTTCAATTTAAATATATTTTATTTATTATGTGTTATACACAACGAGGGTATATCCGGACTGGGCTAGAGCATAACTGTCAATAAGCGACCCTTATACCTGTGATTGATTTTCGAATATTCTGTAAAATGGCAGTTTTATATTAGGGACATCTTGCATTCGGTTGGGTGAAAACATAAAAAAGTTTACCAATATAATATTTCGATGAAAATAAGGATTTTAATCGATCCCTTGTCATTTCACAGAAATGACACGGTTATATGTAGTTTTAACATACTGTGTGGTCTTCTATGAGAATAGAATTCTTATTTCTATAATGTATACGAAATATAAACACATCTATAAAATAGTTATTTCTATTATAATTATAATGTGCAATTTTATAGGCAATTGCATGTCAATCAATTAAACTGATTTGACATAATAAATGCGCGCTCTTTCTCGTAACTAGTGACGGAAATAGAAGATGTTTCCGACATTTTTCGAATTAGAGACAAATTGTCTGTCATTTTCACCTGCTGACTACCATTATGCACTATAAAATCATATCGATCCTTTCGTAAAAAAACTTAATTAACCCCTTCGAGAAATAGATATAAATTTGTCTGTGGGAAAATAAAATTTGGCTGAATTTTCTATGCGAAGATAAAAAATGTTATGACATGGACTTTAGCCAATTTTTTCCAAATATCATCGAAACAGCATTATAAAAATATAACTAAAAAGTTAATAAAAGTAAAAATTACAGTTTTAGAATAAATGAAATTGTATTATTTTTACTATTAACATTTTTTTTAATAAATCGGTAAACGAATAAAACATATTTTTTGAAATAGACTATATGATATATTTATATTTTTGTAAGTTGATCTTATTCTCACATATCTGCTCGTATTTGTAACTTATATGAAATGATATGAAAATAAACTAATATGAAATGGTAATAATATCTGTGGTGGCTTTCAAAGGGTGTTTTTTTTACCTATGAATTATATACCTACTATATCCTAACTTATAATACTTCCTTATAATATCTGCGCCTATTATTGTTACTACTTCGCAAGTGTATATAAGCCAAAGTTTGCCTGCGTATATTACATAGGCTACCATCAACGCCTATTAGAACACGTGGAGAAGAACAGTGCAACGTTAGGACACATTGCCAAGTTATTGTATAAGTAGATATGAAATACATCATACATTTCAATAAATCCCATAAATATGAACGTGGCAACAGAAGCTTATTAATATAATATATTTATGCATTAAATATTTGTTTCTGATGTTTGTCCGGGATGAATTTCTGAATTAATAAACTAATTTAAGAGGATGGTCATATTTAATATTTTACTTGTATTGTTTTTATGATAAACGTATAGGTAATATAGTATAGGCATGGGTAATATAGTTACGACTACACAACTATACTATACACTGTAAATATATACACATTTAACAATACCACTTGAAAATATAATATAATAATAACTTTATTCAACAACAAAAGGAAACTTAAACTAAAATACATTTTGATACTTAGGTACCTAAACTAGGTCTAGCCTGTTCTTAAAGGCACCTTGAAAATAATATTGTACATACAATAAAATATAAATTCTCTCAAGTAATATTTATTATTATATTGTTTTATAATTTTTAAAGCTTTCCTTTTTATTTTTCGAAGTCTTTCGACTTAAGACACTGATGTATATTGGATGAAGATGTTTCACAATTTTCTGAACGCTGTCAAGCGAGTTTTTAATTAATACTGAGGCGGGTACAAGGTGGGAATTACACAATACTTTGGTATTCTCTATATTCACTCCTTAGAGCCTTAACACCCCCGTCGAGAAATTTAATACTCCATTCTTCCATCTATTGCCATAACTACAATATATCGGCAAATGGAGGCTCTATGTTTGTTATTATTATTGATGCCAAGTCCTAACGGAGCCAGGAGGAGTCCAGGAGCTTAAGGCAAAGAACGAGTTCTCACACATATCCTTGGAGTTTTCCAAGGATATGTGCGCGAGTTCTTCGGATTATTATTATGATTGATATTTAATGTGCTTCTTGACATTTTGGGATTACTACCGCTTTTAACCCAAACGCGATCACAGTGACATCAATAAATACCTATTCGTTCCTTGTTCGTCAAGATGAAGTATATCTCATTTCTCGTGAACCTATCGAGACACGTGGAACCAAAATAATTTTTATTTAATATATCTGTTATTTGCGCATCGCGACTGCATAGAAAGAATCGATGACAAATAAAAATTCACGAATGTCTTAGAACCGCTACTATCTGAACACATACATTTAAGTTATGAAACACTTATCATAACACGTGATCGAAAATGCATTGGTAACTACGAAGTAGATCTTAAAACTAAATTTCGAACGTTATTTCTACATTAACCTTTTTTTTATCATAGGGGGCAAATGAGTCAACGAGCTACTGCAAAATTTTCAAAAATCCTTTCTTAGTGCTCCCCTAGGTTATGAAAAAAACCACTGTACAACAGTTCAAGATTTTAACCCTTATAGTTTCACCCCTGTGTTGATATGTCAGTCAGCTTTCATTTGTATATACAGATATCTATTAGAATTCGACGCATTTACAGCATTAATTAATTAAATATGTATTAATTAAATAAACCGCGTTTTAAAGCCGTTAAAAAGTAATTTACGTGTGTATGTAACATATTTATTATGAGTAGTGTACGTGCAACTTTCAGAAATATTCTGACATGTTCGAAATTTTAAAAAGGAAGCGAACCATGAAATCGAAGTGAAACATTCAACAATGAAGTTAAACAAAACGCGTCAATGTACCTACATATTCTTTATTTGAGGCACTATGTAGGTAAGTACTAATGCTCTTAATAATTGCTAAATTCTTTGCTCGTAATTACGGAGTGGGTTGTAACTTATAGGTGAAGATTTATGTACTAGACAAGATTACCGACATTACTCATTACTTACAAAGCTCGTGTGAGAGTTTAGAGACCATCCATTGTGCACAAGTTTTTGCAATGTCCTAAAAGAAGCCGATCATTGACATAACGGAACATAGTATAAAGATTAATGATGATAATCGCGTGTACTTACACAGGCTAAAGCTTTATACTTCTGAACTCTTAGTATCATATTAAGAGAGTTCTAATTTGAACTGTTTTATGCATCGTTAAGTGTTCATGGATGTTCAAGTTTAATCGGTTTACTTGTTCCGTTCACGTCGAAATATTTGGTATGAGCATTCCAATCTTTTTTGTGTGATCTAGGCAAACACTCGCTGAATTATTTTACGCTCTTTAAATTAATCGTAAGTACCTGCTTACCTCTTATTGTACATGTCTCTCTCAACGAATATTTTCTAGCCTCGATTTATTGCAATCTGTAGGTAAGTCCCTACATATATGAATACTGAACATATTTTATAGGGGCATATAATTAAATGCGACAGAACCAAACATCAATAATACGTATTGAGGAAATACTGCAAAAAAAGAGACCCTTTTTATTTTCTTGTGTACTTTAAAGTAGGCGTGACACTTCTATCATCACCTCAATAAGCTATACGTAAAAAATATGCTTACATAGGTGTTGTTCTTTGTAAGCGCTAGTCAAAATATTAATGAGACATATTTCCAAAAGGTCATCGACATCGGCATTCCGTCGGCTGTTTTTGTGGTAGTGTATCTGCGACTTGACGAGGATTAACGTGCCAGATCTCATTTGACATATCCTGTACAGGAAAACTGAACTAAAAGTTTTTACAGCGAATTCCTGGAGCCTTTGATGCATTTCGTGTCCAAATAAAGTGTTGTGAATCGCCAATACAACAATGGTAGTCACACTTCATGTGGCTATATAATTTTTTATATTTTGTTTAATATATTTTTTAGTTACTTATTATATATTACATCCGAGTAAATCGATTGAGTTTAATGTTTACGTCGAATTAACACGCATCTATAGGCTTCATTACCTTTATTTTGCCATTGAGTACAATTTTGCTCATATTAATATATTTTAGGACTGGTATTATGGCTGCAACGTTAAACGAATTTGGTATGGTGTATAGACATAAAATTAGCCTGCCTTACTTTAGGCCCGCTGGCAAATGGACACCCGCGATTTCACGCAACAGGCGCTCGCCTTATACAGAAAATATTATTTTGGATGCTTATCTCGCTCTCGGCCCTTTAAATTACAGTGGGTATCATTTTGTACCTTTTTCAATATCGCTACATCCATAATAAATGTCGTTCAAAGTTCATTGAACTCCCAAATCATTCTTTGTTGTGATGCGTTTGAACTGTGCAAAAATAAACACCATCAATCTGCAGCGCATTCAACCGAATGGTTGTCATATTTTATAACGCTTCTCTGTGTCGAAATGTCAGTCCGCTACAAAAGGAGAAAAAGCTCTGTTATCTTTTAACCTAATGTAGATCGTGTAAAATATTATAAAGGCGCCGTGTGAAGACATCGAAGCATTTTGCAAAGCGACTCCTTGCGAGCCACACATCCTCGCGCGCGGCATCTCCCTCACAGTTCACTCGCTTCAATTAGTGAATGTAAATGAAAATTTAAATTTAACGATGGGAACGAAACTGGTAGTCCTTTGGATAGGCCTCCTTGCAACAATTTGCGGCAGTGTCTCGGACCAGAATAACGGATTTTCTGCTAAAGATGGCGGATTTTATACAAATGATGCCGTAGTATTAAATGGTGAGTTCTATTTTTTGTTCCATAAAATACAGTAATAAGATAATACAACTCCGATTAGTCCGATGAGAATTATGTATATATTTAGGTAATATTTTAGAATAATAATAGAACGATTTTTTAATTCGAGTGAATTTTGTACGTGATAATAAAGTTTATCAACATATTGCTATTGAGTTTTATGGTTTCCTTTAAATATATAAATATTTATATATTTATTCGCAATTTTTTTTTGTTGGCTTGAATTCATATTGATTTATGATCTATTTTTAATAATACCTATTTTCACAAGTTAGTTGAAAAGTAGGTACCTACCTATTTTGTTATTCTTCCTCTTAAAACATTTTCGATGTTGATACCTACATACAAAAAATATATTTTTTGAATTGAATCAACATTATGTATTCGTATGGTGTGAACACAAAACAATGCGCGTCACACGTCGGTATGAGGTTTTGAGGCTAGAGAAAGTTATTTGCAACTGAGATGTCCGGCCACTTCGACAACGATCGGAAATAAATATTACTAGATCAACGCCTGATACACTTTTCGATAGGTCGAGTTATCTATAACGGTTATACCTTTATGTAGAAAATCCGCTAGGCTATTAAATTATATTGATTAAAATCACCTTTTTTATTAAGTCGTCAAATGGGCACTCACACACGTGGGCTATTATCCGATAAATAACTGTGAGATCGATTCAATGCAAATCGTCAAACGCCTACATGCCCGTAGCCGATCACATCAATCAAACCATGTCCAAACTGTTAGTTAGGCTATGTTCAGACAAACTACATATCACAAAGTTATGCGGTAGATAGCTTCATTAAACATAAAATATAAATTTTCGCTACTTTTTATTCCGTTTAAAAAATGCGCGCTGTTTGATACCAAAATTATTCTTCGACATAGACACGCTGATCAAAATAAATAGGACGTAAAAAATACTGTTTATAACAGTGAAAAATTTGAAGTGTATGTTCACAAAAAAATACGTTATCATTATGCAAATATTGTTGCTACATTTGCAACCTGCCTAGCCAAGCAACCACTACTAGCTGCCAGTCTGACAGATTCTTTAGAGGTCTCATACAAGTAGTTCATTTTTTGTTCAACATTTGGAGGACATTAATTAGATCGGTGACTTGAGATTGAGGCTCGGTGACGCCGCTGACATTTCCCAAGACTAGATCGCTGAACCCGGAATCCTGAGAAACGATTACTGCCCGAGTCTAAGATCAAAACATCAATGCCGTCTACATAATCGAAACTTATAATCAAATAACAATACACATGCATTCAATTAGAGACCTTTACCTTTAAATTGACATTTTATGGCAATGATTTTAAATCGACTTTCATTATCGCATCCGATCCCGTCCGGCGAGTAAATTAATGCCGATGTCAAGTTCAAGGCTCGGCTAGGTGTAATAATCGGTCCACATGCACATCACTTAAAGCTTCTTTTGGTGCAAAATTGTTTACTTGAAAAATAGCTTCTCCCCCGCTGCGTTAAAGTTCACATCACTCTTATATTGCTAAAAGCACATTTTTTACTTGTTGGATCTAGGAACCTTTAAAGGACACGCGTTATCGTTATACCGTCAGAGGAAATCAGGCTTAATGACTAAGTAATGACGTTCTTGAATTGTGTGGTAGCTAAATCTTAACTGCTGAACTCTCATCTTCAAGGTTGGTCGTTTAAACGACATTTTTGTCCAGGTTTACTTATAGCGAAAATACATATATTTTTTTTTCATCCTGGTAAGAGCAACCATTAATAATATCAATTCTCATCTCAAAGGAACATGGTGGTAAATATATCTGTATGATTTTATAAACGGTTATTACAAAAGTAAGTGTATGTAAAGGTACTTTAAAATGATATAGAGTCAATGTACAGCAATTGGTTTAAGAATAAGACACATATTCTTTTTAGTTTTAACTCCTAAAATATACATTCAATTAATTTATTATCTCCTAAGACCTAAAATTCTGCTTACAGGTTTGTACATTCTCTCACATATAGAGTATACTTTAGCACAAATTCCTTGAGCGCAGTCCAAACAATACGGTTTAAAATTTGAATGGCATCTGAATCCAATAAAATCGTTACAATATAACGGTAACCGTTATGCAGTGTATGCGAAACATCCATGCATGTTGACATGCCCACACTTAACCAATAGTGACTAATTTTGAATTTGCCTTCTTGGAATAATAATGCGTCTCGAGCACCAAAAGTACATTACTTTTGGTGCTATTTGGTGCTTTTGGCTACCTATGTAATGAAATGGCGTTGAGTCGAAATAACACATAATAATACAACTTCGTTTTTAAAAAAAACATATCTATTGTAGTGTAAATGTTGCTATTCTAGAAATTTCCATTGAATGCGTATATGTATATAAATCAACATAAATTAATCAGTCTATTTTTATTATGATCTCGAATAATCGTTTAAGGTTAATACAACTTAAAAAATAAAATAGTAGTTTTATAATTTATTTATAACTAAGTTATATTATCGTTGATGTCATTTATTGCTATAGTTGCAAAAGCGTTATTTGTTATGTTCGAATTGCTTTATCACTTGATGCTCATCGTTGGTTTTATTAATATTATTTTTACTCATTTATTTATAGCTACTAATAGACAAATACAAAAATACATACAAATCACAGTAAGGGAGATTAAGAAAGAATATCTTAATAGTATACAGTGTTTTAAATCAAAAAGAAATTACCGACTTTTCGTAAATGCCATTAATATTAAATAAGCAATTAAAGTGTTCGACAGTAAACCAAACTTTTTTTATGATTCTTCCAATAGTGATGACCAAAAATATAAATAAAAAAAACAACCTAAAAAATAAATGTGAAAAGCAGCGGTCAAGCAGGCTCTTGATGGCGGGCGACTGGTTTAAGCCGCACTGCGTACTCAGTTGATGTCAATACGGTATCCTCGAATTACATAACCGTTAGGATCATAAAGACTAATTTCTCGTGATTAAAATAAATAATTATTAGGGGTCTAGGTTATATACGAGTCGATTTAAACAGGTGACTGTAATGAATAAATGCTCTTAAATTGTAGGGATAGACTGTCTCTTTGTTTTAACTTAAATTATGAAATAATTACAAATGTGTTTTATACTTTTACAAATGTATAATGTTTTTGATTGGTTTTATACTTTGTATTCGTGCGAGATCGTGGTCGGTGAGGATTTTGCTACAGGCCACTGTACTCTTACTACTATTTTTATCCTTAATGAATCGGTGCAAGCAAGTTTTGGTCTGAATCCCAGTCAGCTACAAGTCTTAACTTAATTCCAAGATATAATTTTTACGTTATTTTTTTAAAATACAGCCCAGTGTTCTTCACGTTGTCATATAAAACGTCCACCCAGTTGCATCTTTTTGCATTCAAGTCGATGGCTACCGTACGGACTCCCATATACTTTAACGTTTCTCCAATTTAAGAAATGATTCTTAAAATTTTAAAGGGTATATGAACTTCATATGTGTTGCTAGTAATAAATAATGAGTAAAAGCTCAAGTATGGGGGTTTACTAATGTAATCAATAATCTAAAAAATGGCCCTTGTTCCATCCAAGTGGTTGAGCTCATCATAGTATTGGAACATTAGATAATTGGAATATTATATAACATTGTGAATGCTTTCTAGATTATTTTTGTTTCCAGCCGCTGTAAGCCGCGTGAGACGGGACGCGACGAATAGCACTCGTGACGGGAAACAACTACTTTTATTTAGAGCTAGAGTGGTAAGTAAAATTTATATCGTCATGGTCTACAGCGACTCCTTGAGTATTCACCACAGAGACTTAATTGAGTTTTCTCGGACAATCCTTTGATGACTAATATTTCGGTTATTTTAGATGACAAAATCCTAAAATACGTTAAGAATTCTTCTTACGTAAGTTTATTTTTAATTTGAATATTATGTTTAATTTTTTTATTTTAAACGTAATAATTTAATATTTTAACGTAAATCGTTTATTGCGTGGTCCAGCAAGCAAGAAGGCCATGTTGGATATTGCAATGCTTTCAAACTTCTTAACTAGACTAAACCAGTGTCGCTGGAATGAACATGAAATGAAATGTCAAAACGTTATTTTACTCACGGAACAGGGAAACATACTAGTGTTATATTTGTGCTGGTAACACCGGGATGCAATTTACTGTATTTTATCATAACCCGTGTAGTAATCTACATAACAGTACAAGTGAACTAAGGTACAGAAAAAAGCCTGAGCTCCTATTAACGTTTTATAATTGAAGTAACAGCGAGATTTTTTACTAGGCAGAAGAAGGAGCCTTCGGGTTGGAATGCGAAACGACTCTTGGAAAGAAAGGAACATGCAAGAGCTTTCGAGAGTGTTATCCTTTAGTAAAGGTGGTGGATCTGACGGGAATGGACGGCTGGGTGATGGGCCATTATGACACCTGTAGCTACATCAGCGGAGACAACATGGAGGTACGAAGAAGCTTTCACAACCACTTGCTGTTATTTCCAATTTAAATATAATCTCAATAAGTTAGTAGTTTGTTAAAGTGTGCTATAGGACGGCCTAAGCGAACATACCTTATCCAGGTAGAAGACTTACTAAAGAAGACTCTGGTCAGAAGTACCAAGAATAAACAAGCGTAGATATAATAAACAAGGACACAAATGATGTATGCCAATATCGTATCAAGTGGAGATATTATAGTCTCTACCTGTGGGATACAGTAGTATAATATATATATATATATATATACAAACAGGAATCATAAATATAATACTTAAATAAATAATAATTTTAACACCCTGATACAGGACAAACACAAATATCATCAAATAAATATTTGTCCTGGGTGGGGAACGAACCCACGACCCTTGGCGCATAAGATAGGATCACTTCCACCTGCCCCATCGGGCCCGTCATGTATGTATGTGGGAAAAATACCTACATTAGTTATAATACAGTTGTGTTTCGAATTAAAGGTATGCAAAAGTCGGACGGACATATATCAAATGAAAACTTAATAGTAATTCTAGGAGGTATTAAAAACTTTATCAAATTATATATTTTTAGGTTTTCGGTGTGTGCTGCACGGAGCCAGTAGGCACACCTCCGCAACAAGAGCCCGACGTTCAGCGACTGGGTGTCCTGCCTTCAGCTGTTCCAGTACAGCTACCCCCATTGCAATTAGCTAGGTAATTAGCACTATAAAGGATAACTTACTGCGTAGTATCATTAAACAGGGTGCTTATTTGTATTTGGAACAAAATTAATGCATCTCTCAGCAATGCCTAGTAGACATGTATCACAGTCGGCGAAAAAGTAAAGCGATTTATGTACTAGCTTTCTGATTGTGACTTCGCCCGCGTACTTCCTTTATTTTACATCGTAACACACAGCAACACTTGTTTTCCCAGGCTCGAAAGTAGTCTATGTTCAGTCTAGAAAATATAATTACATACATAACATGTCAAATTATAATCAGTTCAATGAGTAAGCGTGTTAGCAATCACAGAGCGTAGCGTTCCGGGATGCTGCTGCCCATACCAGCCCTTTGCATTTGAGCTGCATTGTTTCGTATGGATATACCGCCATCTGCTGATTCTGTTGAAGGGGGAGGTACTATTTTTCTCTGCCAGAGGGAGGTACAATAAAACATTTGAAATCCACAGCTTCCAGAGAGGGATCCTGTCAGCATTGTCCCCGCAATGGCCGTTCGGGAACAATTTCAATTTCCGCCAGATCCCTGCAAACTGGCCACCAACCATTCCACCATTGCCTACCCATCCTCCTGATCACACAGCACCCACACATCCACCCTCCCTAGGTAAGAACCTGGTTTGAACCTTTTTTTAGACAAATCTTTTGCGGATATTCTCAAACTCTTGACAGTAAAGAAGCTTTGAAGCTACTTAGCTCTAGGTTTACCCATTGATTTTTGAATATAAATAGGTACAGAAATTTGACGCCAAAATATTCTGGAATATGTAAAAGGAGACAATTAACGCACATTCCGATAAAAAATATGTCAAGTAAAATTCTTTGCATACTCTTAGTTGCTGGTGGTGGGGTCACAACGCGTCCTCCAAGTAGTTCTACGCCGACTACATGGGCTACCAGACCTCAGATGACCACCAAACCTACAACCAAACAGGTAAAGCATCTACTACTGAATCTAATACTTAACACTAACAAGGATAATGTTAAAAATATATACTTACACTATTGTTTGTGAACTGAAGTGTTTATATGATTTTAGACGTGGCCTCCTATGTATCCAACGCAGCCAAGCAAACCTACAGTACAGCCTGTAGCAGACATGTCGTGCGGAAACAAAAATGCCAAGGTAACGAAGCCATCTGTATGTTATTGTGTCTATGAAGATATTAGGTATATTTAGAGTGCTTGTATTTTCTAAATACATTTCTGAACCTCACAATTTTAAGACTTGTTCTAAGATCAATTCTAATTTGAAAACGAAACGATTTTACGATAAATACACAGACAAAAGGTTCTAAAGTTTTGCGTAAATTTCGCACTAGGGGCAGCCAATTAAGGACTTAGAACAGTGCCTGTAAGCTATATATACTTCATATTTATAACACAAATAAGATCTGTTCTGCTTCACTAGTAATTTGCTTACTTTCTAATGGATACTCAAAGTACATTTGTAAGGTTTAAACACTTTCGACATTCTTCATAAGACCCAGACTTCATACATAGGTCATCTGCATCGGTACTTTTACCACCAAGCAGCAGAGTTCGCATTGCTGTGTACCAGTTGGCAGGGTGAGAGTGGCAGTGATATTAGTGGATAATATACCATAATATTTCAAGTCACAAGGTTGGCAACGCGCTAGTAGTAGAAGTAGTATATTACCAACGTTTAAAGGCTGCGACGTCGCTTAATATCACTCGGGCCGTATGAATGTAAGTCGACTTAGAAAAATAAAAAAAACTTAGATAAACCATAGAGGTTAAGCCGTTAATATTACAATTAAATCGAGGTCCTTAATATATACAGTTTTATTACGTATTCCCTATTTTTAGAGCATCGAAACTGACGATGAACGTATTGTCGGTGGTCACAACGCAGAACTGAACGAGTGGCCCTGGATCGTGGCTCTATTCAACGGAGGTCGGCAATTCTGCGGCGGCTCTCTCATGGACGACCGGCATGTCCTGTCAGCGGCGCATTGCGTTGCACAGTCAGTATTTCATATCGTTATTACTTTCCTCGTATCAAGAACTATCGATCACCACTAACTTACTAGTAGGACTTTTAGGTGCACAAACGTGTCTAATCGTAACAGTAAACTAATAAAAAGTAGAAACTGCTGAATAAATCATCAAGTGACAAGAAATGCAAAATAATATGAGAAACTATAAACAAAATGATATATGGTTCATGAAATTTGGAACTTTTAATAATTATTGACAAACTGGTTACACTAAAAATCTAACAAATTTCTGAATAATCGTAATAAGCCTATTTACCTATCCGTATTCTTCGGTTCCTTTCTGAAATATAAAAATAAATTACAGCATGACTTCTTGGGATGTCGCTCGTTTGACGGCGAGACTTGGTGACCACAACATCCGCATTAACACCGAGACCCAACACATCGAGAGGAAAATAAAGCGAGTCGTCAGACACCGCGGTTTTGATATGCGCACCTTGGTATGCCTCTAAAAGCACCTTTCTGTTGTTATATCACATATTTTACTTTAGCGTTATCCACCAACAATTAAAACCATACATTTGAATGCTGGATAATAACCCAGTTGTAGTAAGTCCGTCATCAACCTGCGGATAAGCCTCTTACAAAGGTTGTCTGCATTGATACTTACTCTCATCTACATATTTCTACCGCTAAACCACAGTGTGGTTCCGCTTTGAAGAGTGAGAGAGATAGAAAAATTGTAGGTATTAATGTGATTAAATAATATCATATACCTACCTGTTTTCAGTACAACGACATAGCCATACTAACATTGGATCAACCCGTGACGTTCACGAAGAACATCCGCCCTATCTGCTTACCTGGTGGCGGACGTATATACGCCGGCCAACAGGCTACTGTTATAGGTTGGGGGAGCTTGAGAGAAAGTAAGTTCGTAATCATTGTACCAAACACAGCACGGGTCAGATTGCGCAATTTCTTGTAAATCTTTTTGTGCGCCAAAGGTTATGAGTTCGATTCTCACACGGCAAATATTTATATATGAATATCTTTATCATTATTAATTGTGTTTGTTCTGTGTTTAGGTGTTTAATAGCTATTTAAGCACCTAAACACAAAAGTTAAGATCGTGATTCCTCTGTTATTTGAGGCCGTAATACGAGTGCTTAAGGCGACTAATCTAGGTGTCAGGACAATAATAATAATAATAAACTTTATTTTCTTACCACTACTAAATACAAGTAGCATCAAAACATTGTACATTAAGAGCTGTTGTGGAAGACTGGAGTCTAAATAAGCAGAGAAGTGCATGTATTTCATATCACCATAATGTGAACAGTAGGTATTAAATCACTTGTGTTGTGAATCACGCTACTACGCAGTAATCATTTTAGATTGGCATGTTAATAATGATGTTAGCTATTCAGATCATGCATTACCTTAACACAGTATTCCAGATTAACCCTCTTTAGATGCGGGTGGTAGATGAGAATGAAAAATTTTATGGGCGATTCGTAATACTACGTGACCTACAAACACAGATATGAATATGGTGACTAATAGACGGAATACCTTTATAGGTGGGCCCCAGCCACCTACACTGCAGGAAGTGACCATACCGATTTGGTCAAATTCGGAGTGCAGGCTGAAGTATGGGTCGGCGGCGCCGGGTGGTATCGTTGACCATATGTTGTGTGCTGGCAGAGCCAACATGGATTCTTGCAGCGTAAGTACTAGTGTTGCACTATAAGTCTTTGTAGTAATTTCAAATATATAATTATCAACGACTTCCTATCTTTTGACTTCATTACGCCAACTGGTTGTAGGGGACGTTTGTGCATGTCGTGTCAGTTTGTTTTTATTACATTGTTATCGCATTTGAAGATATACATTTCTCAACACTAAAATAAATTATAGCTTTAAACCTAAATTGTGATAAAACCATAGTTATGAACAAAATCTCATTATCATATGGTCATTGCTATTTTGGCACAATTTGGGCAGTATTAGAAAAAAGCTTTTTCATAACTTATCTTGTACAGGAATTCTAAGCAATAGGGGTGTTGGTAGTTCATGAGATAGGTTGCATATTTTTAACGGATTATCAATTTTTAACAGGGTGACAGCGGCGGCCCTCTGATGGTGAACGAGGGCGCACGATGGACTCAAGTAGGCGTGGTCTCGTGGGGCATCGGTTGCGGCAAAGGTCAATACCCTGGCGTCTACACGCGCGTCACTTCATTCCTGCCTTGGATTCAGAAGAACTCCAAGTAGAACTTATACTTCTACTAGTAGACACTTAGCTATGAAATTAAAATCGAAGATTAATAACAATTCTTCAAAAAAACCACCAGAGAATAAAATAGTTAACTTCATTTTAAGCAATTTAAAAAGAAAAAGGAAGCATTTATTAGCTTAAAAAAAGCTTGAAGCCGATATAGTAACATTAGTACATTTCATAGGTAAGGGTCTAAAACTTAAATTTGTTTATGTATAATTTTAGATTTAAGTATTGGGATATATTCTGAAAGGTGACATTTAAAGTCGTCAATTGTTTGAGAAAGACAACCTAACTGCCTTGGCTTTCTTAATTAATTGGTGAAGTCCGAACTACGTTTAGGAGTACAACACAGTGGCAAATAATATCTTGTGATTCGGACATTTTGGTTTTTTTTTAATAAAACGTCCCGTTTTTATAATAATATTTATTTTATTTATCTCCTTAACATTCACGCTATATCTTTGACTATTAATACACAAGGAAAACTCGATTAGGTACAATACATTAATTAATCACGATACATTCCTCATCAGTCTTTGTAATATGTACAGTACATGATTGTATATACTAGGCATAAATATATTTTAATTACAATAATAAAGTATCACACGAAATATAGGAAGAGGCTGGCTGCATAGTATAAAAATAATCCTCATACCGCTTCATCATCTTACAAGTCGAAATTGGATACATGTAACTGCTGCAAAATGTTGCGTGCTGTAAAAAAATAAAATTGTTTTAAACTAGAGGTCCATTCTGACTTTATTCGTGAGAAATCTTAAGCGGGAGCCTGTTAACCTTGGAATCGATTCACCCAGAAGCAACTTTTTTTAATCGTCTTGTGGGCCTTTATACCTAACGATTTAATTTAATTTTAATTTTAATAAATTACGCCTAAAACTTTTTATTTATAATAATACTAGCAACCCACTTCGGGTGCAATGAGGATAAAAAAGGTTATTGTGGGTTATTCCTAAGAGAAAGACTTAAGCCATCGCGGCATTTTTGTAAAGACATTTAAGGTGTACAACACTGTAGAACGTAATTTTTTTCAGCCAGCGTTTGCAATGTACCTATGCGCATAAAAATGTGTTTATTTACAACATAATATTAGAAAATTCTACAATTAACAGTGCTTTTTTAATATATTATGCATGTATTATTTTAATATATAGTTCTGCCTTTTGAATCATTCTATCTTAAAAAAAACGGATTAAAAATCCGTTGCGGTTTTTTAATGATTTTAGCATATTCATTTTCTGTATACAATTATTGTGAATTTTCGACGAGAAAGAATATTCACCATGAACAATATTTGAATTTTTTATTTATATTCAACTCATATAATGATGCGTCATTTTTTAACGATTCAAGTAAATGTATTGATTTACAATCTAAATTGTCCACTTTTTCCATGAAGGCATCACTTTGGTGTGATGGCGCAGATGGTAGAAAAGTCGCGGGTTCGACCTTCATCCAGGACAAATATTTATTTGTATTTAAACTGTGACTGGGTGTTATTTATTTGTATATATTTTATGACATCTGTAATTCCTCTGTTGCCTGGTATACGAAACACAAGAACACAAAGCTACTTGTCTGAGTCAGGTCAACATAAGTGACGTAGTGTGAATTTATTGTGATTATTTTATAGTTAATTGTAAGCATTTTATCATTTATAACGCGAAAAAATATGTCTTGTAAACGCGAATACGTTCATTAATTACATATTTTTTTGCGTCGACATCACGAGAGTAAACCCATATTTGGCCTCATTCGTTAACAAATTGTAAACTAAAAGGCCTCGAGAATGTCGAGGCTGTACGTACCTTGGAAGTATCCAGTGTCGTGCAAGTCGTCGGGCGTGGGCACGAAGGGCGGCTCGGCGCTGAGCTGGTTGTCCCAGCACACGTGCCGGAACAGCGGCATGCGGCGCACGGCCGCCGCGGCGGGCCGCGCGCGCGGCTCCGTCGTCAGCAGCGCCTCGATCGCGCCCACCGCTTCGGCGGACAGCGCCTCTTCGTCCTCGGGCCATTCGATATCTGGAATACGCGATAGGCGCATCACGCTCGGCTCGAGAGTTCGGTTCTCGTCCCGATCATCACATCGGCCATTGGAAGTCCACTCCTGGACAAAAGCCTACCCAGGAAAGGAGAATTTCGCCCATCATTCACGCGCTGGGTAAGCGTGTTAGCAATCGCAGAGCTTACCTTCGCGACGAGGATGCCGCAGCCCATTCTCGTCTGTGCATTTGATCTACACTGTTACAGATGGATATACCGCCATCTGTTGGTTCTAGTTCTTTAGTCGCCTCTAACGACACCTGGTACAGGAGGAGATATGGTTCCTTTGATGTTTCCGGTTTTCGTAACTTGGAGAAAATCCTTAAAATGGGAACGAACGATGCGATCTTATATGCCATCATTAATATAGCCCCCTATCGACGCCGAACAGTTATTACAAATATAATAATTATCATATCATCATATCAGTCCACTGATTGACATTGACCTCCCCAAGAGAGGGATAATTCTGCCCATAAATGCCGAGCTTTTGTTACGGAGACCGCCCATCCCCACTGGCCATCCCATCTGTCGGATCTGGTATCTTATTCGCTTCTCACAGCATCTGGTACAGGTTTTACACGAGGCAGGGCTCATACAAAGGTTGTCTGCATTAGTACCTCACTCTCACCTATTTCTATCGCCAAATACCAATGTTTGTATTGCTGTATTCCGATTTAAAGGGTAAGAGAGGCAGTGAGGTTATTGTTTAATGTGACATAATATCTTCAAGTCACAAAGCTGGCAACCCGCTATTGATATCCTTGTGATTCTACGAGCGTCTATAGGCTGCGGTGCTTGCTATCATGCGGACTGTACGCTTGATTATCGGTCTAGTCTTATTTAAAAAAAAACAAAAAAGAAAGACGGGGACTATTCTACTCTGCCAGTACCTCGCGGCTATATAGTAGACCCAAATAAAGAAATAATATAAATATTCATCTCATAGACGTTTGCGCTGGGAGGGGATCTAATTCACGACCACATAAGATAGGGGCAACCAAATTCTCCATCGGGCCCATTGACACCCGAGTAATCCCTTTATAATAAGCATGTTGATCCTAAATGAATATGGTATCGACATACTTCTAGAGAGTATGTTCTTGAACACAGCTTGCGGAGTTTCGTCGTTGAACGGAGGTACACCCGTCATGAACTCGTACAGGCACACACCCAGCGCCCACCAGTCCACCGCTGGTCCGTGCCCCTGTCTGTTCAAACACTCGAGATTAATTCGGAATTTACACATTTATTATTCTTTAAGAGTTCATCATCATCATCATAGGAGCCGTAAAATGTCCACTGCTGGACAAAGGTCTCCCAGGAAAGGGGGACATTTGCCCTCTAAAGGCCGCGCTGGGTAATCTTAGAGCGTAGCATCGCGACGGGGATGCTACTGACCATCCCTTTTGCATTTTAGTTGCAGTCACGGGTCGATATACCACCATTTGTCGGTTCCAAGAACTCAGTCACATTACTTACGACAACACTTGGCACAGGGAGAGATACTATTCTACTCTGTCCACACTTTATTCGTAGAAATTATGTACAAAAATATTGATTGTGTACATAAAGGAAGTGAGTTTACTTTGTGTTAACAAATAAAATTACTTTCGCACTTATAATATTAAAAATAAGGATTAAGCACAGGATATATATACCTATATACATATATGAAATTCAACATAGATTTGGGAGAACGGAAACGGACATTTCATCCCGAAAAGACGAGAATTTTAGTACTACAAAAAATATCAACAGAGAGCGTAATTTGAAAACACGCTATATAGATCAAATAAAATCAGAATATCCCCATTTTTCTATCCCAACTAACTATTATTATAAATGTTATAAATTGTGTTTACGAAGTTTACGAATCACGCTGTACGAAGGATATTCGGGAAGTTTTACAAGAAAGGTTTTACTAGCTATATATATATTACTTACTTTAATAATAATTCCGGGGCTAAATAATCCGGTGTGCCCAGAATTCTCTGGTCCGAGATTTGATTCCCGCGTCTTACACTTTTAGGCGTTCTATAGGGAGTTTGGGCTGTTGCCAGTGGAGTTTTGCAAAGGTCTGTTGGCGATCTTTCACCCTAAAATAAATAATTTTAAATAAAAAAAAATAGATGTAGTCAAGACGGATCAGGGTTAAAACTTTGATACTCTCTGAGAGTCAAGGATGGGATCCTAATATTACACAGGCAATTGTTTGCTTAGTTTGGACATCAGTCTCCCACTATAATGTACATTGACATGGATTCGTCGAAATAAATTATTTGAAGGGCCAGATGGTAGTGATCCTATCTTGTATCACCCAGGGCAAATATTCATTTAATGATATTTGTGTTCGTTCTGTGTCTGGGTGTTAAATTATAATATTTAAAGTATTTAATTAAGATATTTAAGATTACTCTGTTGTCTGTCATCCGTATCACAAGCGTTTTAAGCGACTTATCTTGGGGTCAGATATTGATTTAGATAAAAGATCACACAACATCTAATACATTGGTATGAGATGTTGTGTGATCTTTTTATTATTACTATTAAACTCTCGCCTATAACCAATGACCACTTTAAGTTTTCTTATAAACAAGTATTTAACTGTATTACTTTGAATTTTTTTATCATACTAGTGACCTACCCGATTTTGCACAGGTGTAATGTAGATACTGTTAAATCTCCAATATATTCCAAGATATTCATTTTAATGAAATGATGTAAAGGTCAATTTTGATCTAAAAGAAATGTATAACGTATGTAACCTATTTTCAGGAATAATACTGTGTTGTATAAAATAACTTGACCCATATCTTTATTGTAATATATAAAAGATAAAATTGTTTCCTGCGGGTTATTCTTAGGAGATAAATGTATACCATCGCGGACTTATTTATCGATCTTATTAAAATATACAATTCCGTAGTACATAAATTTCGTATGGATCTATCTCGTAAGGTTTAGCCAGCGTTTGACATCAATGTCAAACATCATCAAAAATGACATCAATTGCTAAAAGTTTGAATTTTTCGGCTTTTCTTTTGTACTATAATATAGGTAATAGTGATAATAATATTTTTTATCGGGCATACATCAATAAATAAAATAATTGATTGCATACAATCAACAGTGTACAGTCTAGGATATCTCTACCGGGTAATCTTATAATTATAATATACATGTATTACATGGTTACATTAAACTTCCTCTTAAATCATTCTATTTTGACTTCATTTTTAACAGTCAAAATACAGGAGGATTCTTGTGTGTATTTTACTTGATATCTCAGAGAATTGTAAACCTGCTATGAAAATATTTTTTTATCATACTAGCATTACATTGAGATGGTACAAGAGCCAGTCAGGATCTGATGATGGGATCCCAGAGAAACCGAGGGCAATCCTCAAATTTTTTTTAACTATTCAAGTATTTTATAATAATAATAATAATATACTCTTTATTGTACACCAAAAAACAACACAAGAACATCACAAAAACATTGAATAGTAAGTACAAGAGGCAGCCTTATTGCTATATGCTATCTCTTACAGGCCACCTTTGGATAGAAATAATGTAAGAGCTGGTGGAAGATTGAGCTGTGTTTAGTACAATAAACAAACAAACATACACATATTTATATAAAGGATATAGTTACAGAACAAGGGAAATCAAAGTGACATATAATACACCTCCACCATTCTCTTAAAAATAGACAGATCGAGCAGATCTCATTTCATAAGGAGCGCATTCCACAAGCGAATTATACTGAAGCCTTTGGTATTGAAGTTGGTTTTTTTGGTGGAAAATTGATTATATGCTATGTAAAAATATATCGCACAACATACCTTACTCATTCTTCTTGTAGGAAATATCTCTAAACTAGTGGATATATGTTTGCTGAACATTATTGTCTTTTCTTTAGTGCCTGATGCGGGGTTCTCTTCTTTTGGTAAATTAAATCGTGTTGCTTTATGTGTTTTTTTAGTTTCCGGCGATTTGTTGTTCGACACTGGAGTAGAGAATATCACACCTACATTGAAGTGGTGACTGTCATCTATAGAAGCCCACCTAGAAGATTTTTTATTTTATAGTTTTTCACTCATAATTAATCTTTAAATAAATATTACTTAAAAAGAATTGATAACTGTCCACTGAAGTCTCTGTACACAGAACTGTATGACATATACAGTTCTGTGATCAGCTAAGCACAACACCAATAGCGATTCAACTCTTGGTAGAATAGTAACACCATTTTTGTACTAATTTACTTTGAATTACTTATATTATATATATATAATATATTTCGGAACTGCACAATGAGTACTTACAAAATTAAAATTACAAATTATCTTATACCTTTTTTTAAGGACACCCTTTATAGGGTTTTTGCGCCTGTCTGGAGTAGGGTGTATGGAGATCCGTTTTGGTGTATTTTGACTGAGTTCCAAGGCCATAATCTCTTGAGTCAGCCCACTATGGTTTTCCTTAGACTCTGCAAGACTGGTAACACCTGTTGGCGTGTCCCCATCACCTTCTATTATACGTTTTCTTTTCTTTGCCCTGAAACTACATAATGATTTGCTAATTATAACTAATTATTAATTAAACGCCAAAATGCAGTTGTTGAATAGATAAAAAAGCAGGCTTCGATGGCATAAAGTAACAAAAAGATAAGTGGTATATATAGCCTTTCTTGATTTGCCTTTTATGATTAAGTATCATTTGACGCTAAAGTATGGGGGTTTTCTCAGCATTATAATTTTATTAACCACAGGAAAAAAAGAGGTAATGGTAGGGTACTGTGACATAATATTTTCAAGTGACAAGATTATATATAATATATAGATGAAAATATAAATAAATTATTCAAAAGTTAGTACCTAGGTATTCGTTTCAATGAGTTTCCTCTGCATACAGGCGAAGTGGATTGATCGTGTTGCGAATCAGTGAGCACAGCAGATTCTCCTATAGAGGAGCCATTGTTGCTGCTAAGGTCAGTTGATTTGTTGCTTCTTGAGTTTGTGCTGTTTTTAGAACTCTCGCACGTGTGGTACGAACTCACGGATTCGGAGCCAGAATCCTGAGACCAGAATAAATAAACCATAAATTACTTATAAAGTTTCTATTCATTAACAACCACACAACACACCACACATTGGTATTACTTAACTAACTGAAAATAAAAGAACTATGATGAATGGAATCTTTAATTTATTTGCAAGTAGAACATAAACTTACTGCAATATCATCCAAGTTTATGCTCTCTGCACTCATAAAAGGGTGTATGCCTGACAATTGTGATTGTTCCATCAAATTAGAACTCTCCAGACCACTCACCCCTTCATATAATCCATGAAATTTACCTGCACAAAATATATTCATTTACTATAATTATCGTTTTTATGATTATAATTATTAAAAAGCATGTACATGTAATAATATATTTATCAATTAAATTAGAAATAAACAATATGATTGTTATAAATTTCATTTAAATATTTCGAAAATGACTATATTCCTTTTAAGTGTTATGATAATATATTAATAGATATATATATTTTCTATGTACAAAAATAAAGGGTTATCTCTTTATTTTTGTACCTTTCTACATATTTACGCAATCAGGGTCCTAAATTGATTTAAGTATAAAGAGATTGTAAATATGAGCCTACTGTGGTTTAGAAATGTATAGTTTTACAAAAATATTAATCCCAAGTTTAAGAGAGACCCTGGTTGCATAAAGTAATTCCAAATTGTAACAGTAGGTCATACTGGTCTCCCTAAGCTCATCAAGGAGGTTCTCACAGGCATCAGCTGACGTCACTGAGTTTTGAGTGCTCTCTCCTCCACCAGAGCCAAAGGACAAGTGTGAGGTTAAGGATAACAACTGTCCCGGAG
>JACJUM010000202.1:6686638-6710090 GCA_020976665.1 Heortia vitessoides
AGAGCCAAAGGACAAGTGTGAGGTTAAGGATAACAACTGTCCCGGAGTCCTCATGTTCATACTTGGAGTGCGGTTCACAAAGTCTGATATTTCTAAATCTGGAAATTTATATTTATTAATTCAATACCTAACATAATTTTTTTTAAACTTTAAATAAAACTGTGTTTCATATTAAACTTATAACAATGATTAGTTCATTCAAAGGCAATAATTTAGAATTATCTCAGAAACCATATATTACAAACCTCTATGTATTTCAATTTTTGATAAACCAAAATCAGTGAGTTTTACATGACCACTTTTAGCTATCAACATATTATCTGGTTTGAGATCTCTGTGAACAATGTTGTGTTTGTGCAAATAATCTAAGGCTAATGTTACTTCAGCCACATAAAACACTGCCATTGACTCTTCTAGAAAACCATAAACACCAAGGAGTGACTTAAGGTCACCACCAACCATGTATTCCATCACCTGAAAGAAAATTTTGGTTTACTTAGGAAGAATAGCTATAGAGTAGTTTTTAAGCAAGTACAAAGATCATTGGTGCTTCAGCAACAATTTTCAGCAGTGAATATACATGTATTAGCTATGTGCGCGACTGTGGCGACGCATAGTGTTTAAAACATTTGCGGAAGCTGTTAATTAATAAAAATGTGAATATTGTTAGTTTTCTTTGCAAATATAAATAAAACCAAAGATTAAAATAGTATTGTTGACATAATTTAAGTGCAATAAATTAGTATTAGTCGAGCATGTAAGAAATGTGGAAGAACTGCTACATAATGGCCAGAGCTACTTAATACAAGCCGTCGTAATTTGTCAGTACAGTAGCTTTATCAGGCCAAAATACTAAATCACCAGTTGCAGAAGTTAAATCATTTACTATTATTTGAAATATTCTTGAAACTGTGGTTCTATGAACACCAAATAATACACTCAATGATGAAAATGTCAAGCCAGTTTTCATTTTCATTAAAAAAAAATGAGAAGGCGGTTTTTGTAGAAACTTTAAATTTTTTCTTGTTACCAAGAACTTGAAGTAGATGTCACACCTGCAAGATCTAAAAGTTGTTGATCTACTTTTATTGATAATACACCAATATATTCTGTAGTATATTCTGACCCTGTAGTGCTTTTAGTCTGTTCAACAGCTTTTGTCTTTATTCTTTGAAGTATTTGTTGCTATGACTCTCGAAATAGACACAATATCTACTTGGATTTCAGCATCACTGTGATCATTATATATGTATCAATTGCATGTAAATGTGGTTTCTTTTAATATCAACTCAGAAAACATATGGGCTTGGCATCCTTTATGGGTCACAAGCTATGGGGTTGAATAAATTCATTCATAGGACGTTCTTGAGAAAATATAAAATTTATATTTAATATTGCTGAGGGTATTATTTTTGCAGTTAACAACACAACAAGAGTCATGGCCCATTTTTTTGCTTTGATTTTGTACTGCAATCAATAGTTTTGACAGGTGATCATACGCTATTTTTTCAATTTCTGCCGTGTTGTGCGCTGCGTTTGTTATCTGTCAGCCACTACTTGCTATGTACATAGCCAAAACTAGTTGAATTTAACTTTTAACTGCAGTATATTTAGTACATAGCAAAAGCCCTTTACAATAAAAATAGAGATTTATATACATATATAAATGAATGAAAAGTTATAAATTCATATGGTATGGAATTTAAATAAATTGTTGATTTAACTTAAATATATAAACAATATAAAGTTTCATCAGTTAGTCATAACAGAAAAAGGAGAAATAAGGGATTCATATAAATTATCTAAGTTAATTGCTACAGAATAATTAGTACAAATTACAGCTTACCAAGTACACAGATGATACAGATTGTAACGAATAAAAAAGATGTACACAAAATGGACTTCGTGACAACGCCAATGCATTCCTTTCAGTTACTACTTGAGTCACCATATTCTTATTTATCATATCAGATTTTTTCATCACTTTGATAGCATACATTTGTTCCTTGTTGTTCTTTTTATGAGCTAAAAAAACCTTTCCAAATGCACCACGGCTAATAGGCTTAACTATAGTAAAATCATTTATGTCAGGAGCCTGGAATGAAACAAATATTGTATTATACGGCATAGCACTCACTCTTTGGTTATCAACTTGGATAAAAAATACCTTTTTAATTTCATTTTCATTTATTTTCTCCATAATGGTATGGCAGTTTGGAGTACTATCCACAATGTCGGAGTCATTTGAAGCCATTTTATATTATTTAAAATGTATTCGTAATATTTGCACAAAACAGAAAAATCATATTCTTAATCAAGTGCGATTTTAATTATTTGTACTCCAGAAATTTTCAAATAAACGAGCAAACGGAGCAAACGATTGACAATGACATAAGTAAAAATAGTGTTGTCATAATAATTAATACGTTATCTGATAGGTTAAACTATATGAATCAATTTATTATCTAGTACAATTAATCATTTAAATTGATCAGATTCCTATATACTACTGATGTAAAAAAGTTATTTAAGTATATGTCAACCAAATAACATGAATATATTTTCTAGAAGGATAAACACGACTACAAATCAACATTGGTAGCATAGTTTCTGACAAATAATTAAAATTAATATTAAACTCTAATAATTATATCATTATATATATAAGCTCAAATCTGGTTGATAATTCAATTAAGATGGTAAATCAACTAAAATAATAAGATAACACACATTATAGCCCACGCCCACAGTAGTAGTATGTATAATTTTACAATGCTTAAGATTTAAATTCACAGGATTTGAGGTTCTTAATAAAAAGTACTGTAACGGTACGGTAGGCAACAGATCAACCTGTCTCAATACCCAAATCTGTCTATGAACTCAATTATAGATTAATATCGATTGCGAAAGTTTGACAGATTTGGGTAGATTGATCTCTTGCTGTGTGTACAATGCTAATAAGGATTAGTGTCAAAAAAACGTGTTAAATAAACTTTTAATATTTTGCTTATATAACAATTATAAGCGATTAACATTTTGAGAACTTTGTGAAAAAACTTAGTGTGTAGTTTTCCAATCGGTGATTTTTATCAAGGAAAATTATACTAACATCAAAACCATTGTGTCAGCCAGTTATGCTGTAATACTATCGACAAAAACATGAGTATTGGTACTATCGATTGTTTTAAATCGTCGATCATGATCATACATATCAAATGATAACCATTATAGTTTTTTGTATAGATAAATCGTAATCGATATCATTAGCAAGTATTAATAAACATTAAAACGACGTTAATCTTACGATTAAGTTTTATAATACACACAATATTCAAGACGACAGGAAAATAAAGTTATATAACCATAAAAACATTTTATGAATAATTACAGCTTTCAATCTTCCACGCGGCAATTTGAAACACATTGGCTGAAAGCCTGAACTAAAGTTGAACACACAAGAGGTTGATGAGGATTTTCTTCATAGCATTTCATTATCTGTAATTTCCAATTATTTAAATTTATTTTCCATGTCTGTTTTATTGCTACAGTGCATGAGAGATAATAACTATTTTTACCTTAGTACGCCAATCAAAGCATGGTTTGATTTTTTGTAATTTATCGTTTGTTATTTTGGGAGATTCAAAAGTGTTATTCGTAGTTTTGATAGTTTTCTCGTACTCAGTTTCAATAATCTTATTAATAGATTGATGTTCCTTCATAAGACTTTCAATTCTATTTGCCCAATAATCACCATCACCTTCTCCGAGAGAATCAGGTGTTTTGGAATCTTTGAAAAGTAACTCGTTCTGTGTATCCTGGCAAAAAAAACAATTAGTTATTTCCAACTCTTTACTTTTCTGTTCAATTAGTCATTAAAGTTGCAGAAAATGCTTCCACACCATCTAAGTGCTAAGTAAAAGTCACAAGTTACTAAGTTTAAGCTAAGTTTGCTTACCGATTCTAAATCTTCTATTTGATCAATATTGTCTTGTATGGATTTTGACATGTCTAACATCGGCGTTAAAGACAAAGTGTTATCAAAACTAACACGTCTTGTATCTTTACTCGAAACGATCCCCATCCCCTTGCTTTTATAGTGTATTATTTATTTTCATAGGTACTTTTACAAATCATGCCATATTTTCAAATGATTTGACATATTCTCTTTGGAGATGAAATGGACATAAGAAATAAATAAACAATTATGAAAGTATTCTTTAAAAAGAGTTTTTAAACATGTTTTCGACATTCAAACTACAGAACCAAATTTAATAAATCTGCAGATGGCAGGAAAAGACAACGCTTATGTAGGTACTTGTTTTACATTATTTTTACTTAATCGCAGAAAAAAAATTATATTAGTAATTTATTGGTATATTTCTAATGTAAAATTGGGTTGTATGTTCACATATATATTTATTTGAATATTATATATAAAATATAATATACAAATAAATAAATTGAATTGCAATGAATAATGAATGCAGGCATGATGACTTCCAATCTTCGGAACAAGCCGGTTTGCGAAATGGCGATACTAACGCTGCGGCAAGTTATACAGAAGAGTATAACAGGCGATTATGCTTGGCGTTTGTGGACTATGAGAAAGAATGTGTTTGAATCTCTTCAGCGGTACCATATTTTCAGTACCATATTTTATCCATATTGACTATCGGTACATCGAAGTGTTGAAGTGTTTGTATGACAACGCTTCTATGTCGGTACGAGTACATAAGCAGAGTTCGAAGGCTATTCCTCTCAAAGGGGGTGTTAGACAGGGAGACTTCATATCTTCGAAACTGTTTAATGCCACTTTGGAAAACGCCTTCAAGCTCCTGGAATGGCAATGATTTGGCATCAACATTAACGGCGAATACATTACTCGCTTTTGATTTGCCGACGATATTATGGTCATGGCAGAAACGATGGATGATTTAAGCACGGTGCTCGAAGACCTTAATCAAGTTTCTCAACAGGTCGGTCTTAAAATAAACATGGAAAAGTGCGAAACATCTTCTCGCCCGACATATCTCAGTGCCTCAAGTCGAAAGTTTTCGACGAATGTGTTGTTACCAGCAATGAGCTATTGCAGCGAAGCGTAGTCTCTTACTATTGGCTTTATTGGTCAACTGAAAGTAACTCAACGAGCTATGGAGAGGGCTATGTTTGAGGTTGGTTTGCGCGATCGAATCAGGAATGAGAAGATTCATAACAGAACCAAAGTTACCGACATTGCTCGGCGGATTAGTAAGGTGAAGTGGCAGTAGGCATGGCATTTGGTACGCAGAACCGATGACCGATGGAGACGTAAGGTTCTTGAATGTCATAAAGCAAGCCTTACTGGCAAGCGCAGTACAGTACGTCTACCCGCAAGATGGACAGACGATCTGACTAAAACTGCAGGATCACGCTGGACGCAAGCGGCATTCTACCGGTCCTATTGGAGATTACATAAGACGTATGGCAGATATGATGATGATGATGACATTAAATCGAATTGATAAATGAAATGCATACATACAATATATAATAAATATGTGTTATTATTCTTTTTATGTAATACATAACATTTGTCAGCCGTTTAAAACTTTTTTATTTAAATAGGTCTAACACATCATCATTACAACAGTCGTAAATCTACTGTTAGGCTTACATAAAAAGGGACAATTGTGTTCAGAATTGCCGCACCAGGTAGGCATGGTGGTAATCGAAGAGCGTATCTTCCCGATCAGAATACATCCAGTCTTGTTCTATTTAAGCTGGAGCATATAGTTTTTGAGCATTATATAGAGCTCGATAGAGCATTCTATATATATTTACTCGAAATCACTCACTGTCATCTACTGATTTTTTGTAGTACTAAAATTGTCTTTCATCGTAAATCCTACGAAGATTATATTTTCAGGATGAAAGGTAGCCTATGTCCTCCTCTGGATTCCCAACTATATGTAAAAACCTCATTTATGAATAGCGACTTATAATTACTTAATCCGTCGATGATATAACAAATTTCATTAATTTAATAAGTAGGTACCAACAAATTGTAGGCCTTCGCTTCGTTCTTTCAATGGCTGATCCACTGGAAGTCCACTGTTGTACTTGCCTTTCCAAGAAAAGGGGAGTTTTGCTCATCATTGCCGTGCTGGACAAGCGCCCATGGCAATTACAAAGCGTAGCTTTAGTCCTGAGTGGGGATCGAACCGATTACCTATGGCTTACAAGATAGGATCAGCTAAGCGCGTCAAAAAATGAAATTAGAAGTTATGATTTGGCTTAGGTATAGGGGGGCATATTTATACATACACAATCAATCATATTTTTGCATCCGGCTTTAATATTTAATAGTGCGCCTTTCAGTTCGATATTGACTGCGAAATTTTGATAGTATTTTTAGGTACCTCTCGGCATACGTGATGTGACTTCTCTACATAGATACTTAAATTATCATATTGAAAAAAATATCAATAAATAAAGATGCTTCATAAAGCATTACACAATTCAAATCCACGTCCGACATCGTAGACGGCGTCACGTCTTAGACGATCCGCCCTATAAAATAACCGCGAAAATCGCAGCCCTTCTCCACCCTCTCACTATCATTAACACTGCACATGCATTCGTATAACAGAGCAGTACGCCGCATTCGCTGACGAACGCGTGCAGTTCCTACCCCCACGAGCGATAATCGACAGCCCTAGAGCTGTCGGGCTCACTCTGTCTGTCCTCTTTTGCTGAATCTTTCATAATTAAATTCACCCCCAACGATGGCAGCCCGAGCCTAGGTCGAGCCTCTAGCTAGAGGCGCCATCGGGCAATCGCCGTCGGTTCCGCTCAGATCTCGCGAGGGGTATGCAGGATGAAAACGGGCATCGGACCTCTCATCTATGAGAGGCCCCGCCGTCTTTTTTCGGTGGCGTTGGAATTGACGTCTGAGTAGTCCTAATGACTGATGACTAATAAAGAGCTATATGAAATGTGACGCCTTAAAATTGCTTTGGAACCAAACGGTATTTTGAAAACTTAATAAAACCGTATGTCAAAATCGCTATAGGTATGTCAATAAAAATTTATGACTTCTATCAATTTCTCCAGCATCCAACCTGAAGAAAATATTAAATTCTTTCAAATCATCTTCTTTTCAAACAAAAAAAGACCCAAAAATTGAGAAAATCTCTTTTTTTAAGACTGCTAAAATAATTGTGGTTAGAATCTTCTAGCATACCTTTATTTTTTACAACACTGTCATATTGAGTACAGATTCAGATGTAACAGTGTCCCTCGATTTATCAAAATTTATATGAGAAACTGTCAACATTCATAGTAATTTTGTAAAAAATAATATCTTGTAATAGTGCAATCCAAGTAATCCAACGAAAGTTAAATTTCGAAACAAAAACAAACACATACGCAGTCGGCTGTACAGTTAACTAAGCATAGTCACACGTCACACCAAGATATTTTGACGTACGAGTGAGGGCGCTAGTTTATTTGACAGAAAAATTTTGTTTCACATTTTACATTGTCTGGCAAGCAAAGGAATAAAGTCATATACAGCCTTGTCTGTGAAAATTATTTTATTATTACGTGATATTATTATAATTATTCTAAATAATAAAAATTCAATTGTCAATGACTTCGATGTATTGAATTAAATACATCGATGCATCGTAAAACATCGAATATAATCGATGTATCGAATGGATTCGATGTATCAAATGGTAAATATCGATGTTTTCGATGCATCGATGTATATCGAGCATCGTTACTTCAAATTGACATTTTGTTATTGCATTTGTGTTGATTTAAATCATTTGTGTCGAAAATTTTTAATATAACAAAATAAGTGTTTAAATCCAGTCCTGTATGCAAATAATAGCAATAAGCTTATTTTGTGCTATATTTTTAGGTCATTGATTTAAACAATAATGTCTCTATACGATGATTTAGATACCATAAAAGCTCGGACAGCCGAGAAGGTTGCTGGATGGTCATCAGGAATAAAGTTGTTACAATCTCAATTGCAATTGAAAAAAGCCGCAGTAACACAACCAAAAAGAGAGGCATTACGTCGTTCTACACAGGTACAATCACATCATCAGGATTGGAATTTCTTTATTACGTTTACATAGTATGATGAGACACTAGAATTTTTTACTCAGTTTCAATCATCCGCTTATACCTTTCCTCCTTTGATACTTTTTATCAAATTTATCAAAATATAATGAAATACAATTATTAAGTAATGGTATTTTTATTTTCAGGTTTTGACTCCTGTAATAGATCTAAAAAGCAAACCTAAGGAAGATGATGAATCAAATTCAAACAGCCCTGGCCCTCAAACTAAAACAATAACATCTTCTTTGAATGTTCGAGATTTTGATTGGAATGTGGTTAATGAATATGATCCTATGTGGCCAAATGATTATGAAAAAGTTGCAAAAGGTCAGGTTTTACAGATTATTTTTCAGTTCATTAAATTATAAGAATTGAGAATATCTTGTATCTTTTCTTAAAACTGAGTTCTTCCTCTCTTAATAAGAAAAGATAAAAGATATATCTTTTCTTAAGATTGAATTGACTTGTAAACAAATATCATTCTACTGTTTTTCGAGTTGGTTCACTAGCCCACTACTAAGCATTCATGTTATGAGACATAATATTAAAAAAAAATGCTAACCAAGGAACCAGAGGTAACTTATTGGCAATGTAATTTATGAAAGCGCTCTTTGTAAAACAAATTGGTTGAAGCAAACTTATCATTCTATGTTTTCTATAGTACTGAGAGTAGTTCTCTGCAGAAACTGGCAGCTAAACAGTTTTGTATGCCTGGTTTGAGTAGACGGAGCACACAAGACTAATGTTTTATTTACAAGATCAGTACTGTCTATTTTACCTTTACATATCTTGTATAAAACCAACTTATTGAGAAGACAATGTCTGTTTTTAAGTGTGGAAATAAGGTAGAAAATGCATGGACTGAAAATGCGCCAAAAACCAATTTTGAAGCATGATTCATTATAATTAATACCAAACTGAACAATATTCAAGGATACTCCTGATAGGTGTAAAAGTGTTAGTAAAAGGTTTACTCACAAACAAAATATAGCAAATGTTTTTGAAGGCTTTGTATTAATTTCTTACATTTATTGTTAAATGTTTTGGTTGTTGCAAGGTATTTTATTAAAACGCTTTATTATTATAAAAATACTTCAATGTTATTTAATTTTAGAAATGCATGCAAAACGGATAAACTCTGATGGAGGTGATAGAACTGATAGATCAGAGAGAAAAAGAAAAACTAGATTTGGTGATGAAGACGATATTGTTCCTGAGAAGACCCTAGTACCTATGGTTTGTTAGATTTTCAAATAACCCTATCTTTAGACTTTGTTAATATTAACACTATTGATAAGCAAAAACCAATTCAGGAATAGTTATATATCATGTACTTGACTCATTTATATATACACTAGCTGTGCCCGCGACTTCGTCCGCGTGGAATAGTTTTTTGGGTACCATACCTATTTACTTCAAATTATATAAACTTTGAATGTCACGTTTATTTATATCGAATCATGGGTCTGAAAAATAAGTTTTAAGTTTCTAGCTCTAAAAATAGCGATCCATGCAAACAACTTTTCATCCCCCCTTGCAACCCCTGACAACCCTTATTTCGAGTTCAAAAATAGCCTATGTCCTTTCTCAAGGTCTAAAGATTGTCTATGCCAGATTTCATCAAAATCGGTTGAGAGGTTTAACCGGGAAAGCGTAACAGACAGACAGACAGACAGACAGACAGACAGAGTTACTTTCGCATTTATAATATTAGTAGGGATTCTTTTGCACATGGATAATATATTGTATTATTTTTAAAGTAGATTGCTTTATAAATTTCTTCAGCAACCAGAAGAAGAAGAAGCTGAGGAAATATGCAAACGTTCTGCTGGTGCTGCTATTGCACCGCCACCTTCATTAACTGCGGAGACGGCATCTCCACCACCAGCAATTATGATACCTGCTGCTAATGTGCCAGCAGGTTTTTCACTTGGGGGATATGGTGCAAGTTCTGTTGCTGCAAAAATTATGGCTAAATATGGTTTTAAGGTACTAGAACAAACACACATCACCTCCCTGCAAGAAAAGTGTCACAATGCAAAAATAGCTGTTTCGAGCAAATGTAACTTTAATGACTTTTTGTTCATTTATATGTCAATAATTTATAAAAGATAATAGATGGCTGAAATGTCATTTATATGCTTATTCATTTGGTAATAAATGGGTGCAAAATTTTATTACAAAATTTCTTTTTTTTGTGATTATGTCATTTCATACCTAACATGTGATACTTTTCTTGCCAGGGTGAGATATTGGTATCATAGTGAAGGTATTAATATTATTTATTTATTTTACTGGCCTATTGGTGCAGATGATAGTGATCCGATCTTATGCGCCGAAGGTGTGATCCCCAGCAGGAACAATCATTTTACATGATGAATATTTGCATTTGTTCTGTGTCTGAGTGTTAAATATGCATTGCATTGAAGTATTATATTTGTGATATCAGCATGAGATGTAAGCAACTTATCTCTGAGTCAGATCAATGTATGAGATGGGTTGTGATTTTTTTTTAATTAGTTACCAGGAGTTCCTAAACTTTAGGTTAATAAAATACCAACCAAATACCTCTTTATAATCTAGGTATCCAAAAACAATAAAAATATAATATTACAATAACATTGAATTATATTATTTAGTTCACAGTATAATGTCTGACATCTGTTTGAACCAAATTCTTGCCAAGCACTTACCTACTTACATAAAACTAATAAGATTTTGTCATCATATCTTTTGTGCTAATTCAACCGTAAAGACTATTTAACTTTAATTTTATTTCAATAATAGTTTGTAACCATATTGCTTAAGATATTTAAAACATAACTATTAATAAATATTTTTTATATATATTACCCTCATCACTATATTATGGAACTCACTTTAGTAATCCCTGAATCTTAATACTATAATAAATAAATCTACTTATTGTAACTACTAGTAAAATTTGTCTAAACTCATTTAGATGATAGATTTCACATTAAACCAAAGTACTTTGTTATTTAGGAAGGCCAAGGTCTGGGCAAGAAAGAACAAGGCATGTCAGTTGCATTACAAGTAGAGAAGACATCAAAAAGAGGAGGCCGAATCATACACGAGAAAGATGCTCCTCCAATGCCACCCCCAGCATTTGCTATGCCATCACTACCTGGTTCAGGTACCCGATTTTTTGAGTACTCAATCATCAAGGAACCCTTATTTGTCTGTTGCAGTTTGCAGTTGTTTAAAAATCCTTTTTACTGGGAAGCTATAGTTAATTTAAGGATTATGTATATATATGTACTATATACATAATACATAATGCCAATTACTATGCTAATTTGAATTTTCTATTTAGTAAATTTAAATTGTATAATATATTTAATTTAGTACATATGTGATGGGATGAGTAATGTTAGATAAGTCTTAACAATGTTGTGGTTTTGTTAAGATATATTTGCATGTAAAGGACCTGTTGCATAAGTTCTAATATTCGGCCTACTACGGCCTACTTTCTGAGCAAAAAAATACAGTAATGTTTTGCATATGCGAATATAGTCATAATATAAATTGTTACACATGCTACAAAACTTGACGATCTTATACGATTTTGGGTTATATAAAGGAAACCTGTCATGCGATTATTTCATTTCAGAAGTACATGCAAAACTGTATGTGCTTATTAGAAGCTTTGAAAATATGATATACAAATCACAAACTATAGCGGCTGCTTTAATAATTTGCGCAATAGTCGACTTACTTTAGAACTTGTTTGTGGTAGTAAATATGTCTACAAATTCCATTAAAATTACATAACGTTACTACTAGCGCCCCGCTGTTATACCGGCGTAGTTCTTGTTCGCGTGAAAGTAAATAATAAACGTAGCCTAAGTTAGGTACTCCTTATAATATCAGCTATCTACCAATGAAATATAATAGTATATTTAATGAGTCTAGACATTTCAGCGATTAGCCGGAACAAACAAATAGACATAATCAGATCAATGGAATGCTAATGGCCGTGGGGTACCGGCAGAATAGAATATAATATAATAGTAATATATAGTAATATATAGTAATATATAGAATAGTACCTCCCTTTGCGCCATGTAAGAGGCGACTAAGGTACCGGAATCGATAGATAGCGGTATACCCATCCTATAAGCGTGATTCAAATTCAAAGGGCGAGGGTGGGCAGCAGCATCATCGTCACAAAGTCACACACTGCGATTGCCACCAAGCCTGCACAGCGTGGCAATTATAGGGCTAAACCCCCAATGAACAGTGACAATATTGGCAGAATCGATAGACTGAAGAAAAGACTAAAGTAATGTCTAATGTTCATGTTGTACCCACCCCAGTTTTAGTTAAGAATTCGTTTCTTGAAGTAGTTGACTCGTATGTATACCTAGTACAAATAGTCTGATTAGGTAAGTCCAACTTCAAGAAGGAGGTCTACCGCCGAATCCAACTATGCTGGGCAGCGTTCGGAAAACTGCGAAACATCTTCTCGTCCCACATACCTCAGTGTCTCAAGTCGAAATTTTCGAAGAACGTAACGTGATCTCTTACCATTGGCCTTCTAAGCCAACTTACAATAGCTCAACGTGATTAACGACGCTCATGACGAGAGGGCTCGGAGTCTCGCAAAAGCGTAGAGCGCAAGGTGGACAGACGATCTACTAAAACCGCAGGATCGCGCTGGATATAGGCCTCATACAACCGGTCCTATTGGATTGGATTACTCGGGGAGGCCTATATCCAGCAGTAAACGTCAAATAGTAGATATAATGAGATCAATAGAAAATATGTCTATAACATTTTTACTCTCATTTCGTCATGTGATCATATACAACTTGCAATTAATTGGATTTTTTACGTCCTTAACTAACTGTCGCTCTTCCATCACAATCACTGCAAACATATACTATTTGTACGTCTAATTAATGAGCAACCTAAAATTGGCGCCAGAGTAATAAACCATTAAATTCGACCACAATACAATCAATCAACAATCAAACGTAAAGTCTAGAACCTATGAACATTACCACTATTTTACCAACAGATTCACCTAATTCGTCCAATTCACCACAACAAGCAAAACACGAGCCATCAATAACAGAGATAATGAAATCACCCAGTAAAGTAGTTCTTTTACGAGTAAGTATTATAAAATATCTACTAATATACTATGCTGTAGACATGTAAAATGCTTTAAAGGGCAGGCAAAATGTGTCTTAAGGGGCATGAATGGCTATTCATAGAGGTGTGTTGATTCTAACACTGACATATGATAGTGAATATTGGGTATGGCAGAAGAACCACGCGAGGAAATTAAATGCTGTTGAAATGAGAGCACTTCGAAGAATGTATGGTATGAGTTTCAGAGATTAAAGAGTAGTGTGATGAGAAGACGAATGTGGTGTCAAAGATGATGTGGTGTGGTGTGATAGAAACGATGGATGAAAGTAGAATGACTACACAAATTTATATAAGTGATTTTAAGAGTTGGTATAGAACGACCTAGGCAAACATATCTTAACCAGGTAGAAGAGGTATTAAAGGAGGGCCAGGTCAGAAGTACGAGTAAACGAGCGTGTATGAAAGGACGAGTAAGGAAAGCAAGAGAAAGATCGTAACAAGTAGAGAAACGTAGTCTCTCTCCTGCTCTGATGGGCGGCCACAGCCGTGATGTATGTTATATTAGTTCATAAGTGGTTTATTCAGTTTTATTAATGATGCCATTTTTGTGTTTATATTAAATTAGTCTGTTATATTTTTCAGAATATGGTAGGGCCAGGCGATGTTGATGAAGAATTAGAACCAGAAGTTAAAGATGAATGTAATACTAAATATGGAGATGTGATAAGGGTTTTAATATTTGAAATGCCTAATGCACCGTCGGATGAAGCGGTCAGAATATTTGTCGAATTTAAGCGTATTGAAAGTGCTATCAAGGCGGTGGTCGATTTAAATGGAAGGTTTTTTGGTGGGCGTCAAGTAAAAGCTGGATTTTATGATGTGGAAAAGTTTGGTTTGCTACAACTGACTGAATAAATTGTTTTAGGATCGGAATAATTTGTTTTCTTTCACACAACACCGCTACATATCAACCTACAGTAATCTCGAAAACTTTCGCTATCTATATTAGTTTGAATTATTAGTTTAATATTTTAGTTTGAGTTATTACTTTTATTTATTATATATTGTGAAGTTGTGAGTGATGTGTGTACAATTTTTGTCTAATTCATTCGTAATTTTTCAATTGTATTAATTAAAATATTGTAATATAAGTAGATACTATAAACGAAACAGAAAAACGAGTTATACTTTAGAACTAATAAATTAGATATAACTGTGTTTTAATTTTAAGCGAAGTCACAAGTCGAGACATCACCTGAGTGATTTAACATGACATTTTTAATTAATTAAATTTTCGTCTTTCAATGTGTGTCAACTTCACTATGATATTTCATTATATCAGCCATTGGAAGTCCACTGCTAGGCATAGGCATCCACTAGAAAGGGGGAATTTCGCCCGTAATTGCCGCGCTCGGTAAGCGTGTTAGCAATCGCAGAGCGCAGCTTACGCCCCGTGAATTTATAATTTAAACTAAACTGTTGTGGATGAATATACCGCCATCTGTCGGTAAGTAAGCAACATCTGGTAAGGTAAGCAACAGATTAACCTACCCAAATCTCTAAAATTTTTGCTGTCAATTTTTATGCTCAATGCGATTGCGAAATTTTGATAGATTTGAGTAGGTTGATCTGTTGCTGTGTGTACAGGGGGAGGTACTATTCTACTCTGCCGGTACATCACACTGATATTTAGCAAAAAAAGAGTACCTAGTAGTATTAGTTGTAGGCAAAACAGTTTTAGAACAAATCTAGGCATTTGAAGATGGTTTATGAGCAGTATTGAATAATTTAATTATTGTGTTTTAGTTTACAGGCACATTGACGATATTTTGTCTTGAAATTAGGCTAAATAAACTAAATCCTATTTCTGAACTAAAAATATGTCAATGTCAACATTGACATAACAAATGACAGCGATATTTCGATGACACCACACTACCGTCCGAATCACATTTGGTGTACTAATAAATATACGCCCACTTAATTTTTTTTTTAATATCATGTCATTGGGATACAACTATAATCGTTCGTAACATTCAATACTTAGAATGCGCATGAACTAGGCGGTCAACTTTATATCATATATGTTAAATTGTCGTTTCTGTTGTATTAAATGTGTAGCAGGATCATGCCCTATTGTTTTAATAGTGTATATAGTATACAAAATAGGCGGTCAGAAAAAAAATTAATTCACGTTAATTTACTTAGATTGTGCACTCTAAGCGGCATGACAGTGATTCGGACGTCAAGAAGGATAAGTGTGCATGTTATCTTTCTGTTTCTTTTATAAATATTTTAAGACTGACGATAAAAGCTTAATTATAAATGATAATTCGACAAAAAATACTTAATAATAACATAAATATATTTAATAATTATTGTTATTTTCGATATGGCATTTTATTCTTGTAATCGTTACAGATTGCTCGTTTTAATTCTGTTAGGCTTGATTATTTGGCAATTTTTCCAGTTGTTTCCAAAGAAACAAATTCAATTATCTGAGGTAAGTCGAATGGTAACGTAGTTAGTCGTAATTAACATTAATGACCGACGTAATATAAGTCTTATCCGGAGATAAGCCGATTAAGCTTGAAAGTATCTAGTAATCATTTCTTATTTTTATGTTAAACTGTTTATAGGATTTGGAGAAATTAGAGGATGATAGATACAATAAACACAAAAAGGACAAAGTTAAAGTAAGGGTTTACTATGAAGCACTGTGCCCAGATTCTAAACATTTCTTTCTAAAACATTTGGGACCTGTGACTGAGAAACTGTCAGACTTTTTAGATGTTGCATTAGTTCCATATGGCAAAGCAACTGTAAGTATACATTATAGAAAATTTGCTATAGATATAAAATGTATTTTTTAAAAATTATTTGATGTATTTCAGACGAAAGAAAACAATGGGCGCTACATTTTTAATTGTCAACATGGAGAAGAAGAGTGTTATGCTAATAAAATCCATGCCTGTTCTATTGCCGTTGTAAGCAACATGACCAAGGCTGTGCAGATAACAGAGTGTATGATAGCTGATAATTTGGATGCGGATGCAGCACTTGATAGGGTAATTCAGACTATTTTAATTATATTTTTATTTACCTGCAACCATTCTTAAGATTTTAAAGATAATAAAAAGAAGATCGAATAAAAGTAGTAAATTCTTTTTTTTAGAAGTAGAAGTGAGTAAAAGTTAAAATAATATTGCTTATTATGTATGATAATAATTTATTGGAGAACTAGAATAGAAGGATCCAGTATTTAAATATACATTGTCATAGCATTCCTCCATATTTACCTGTTTTAAAATAATGAGATGAATTTGTAATTATATTATAACATTTGTAGTCTTTTTAAAAAAAATATATCAAATGCTACTTATGTGTCTGTTAAATGCCAAGTATGGAAGGGTGTCCAACAGTGAAACAGTCAGATACAATTAAACAGCTCGATATTTCAAAAATGCGAATGCATGTTTGTGGAACTTTTTGGGATTTCTCGACAAAAAAGTAAGAATTTTCTGTTGTTATCATACATTTTTCATAAAATTATACATGCATGTTCCAAAAATTTGCAAAATTATACATTTATTTTGTGAATAACATGGTAATGTACAAGTATCATACATTTACGTGGCTTAGATGAAATATTAATCCGTTCCGTCTTAGTCAATATTTTTTCAGGTTTTTAAAGTATAACCCTGGTGGTCAACAATGAAACAGTTAGGGGATGGACTCAATGAAACAGTGTTTCATTACATACTGCCTTGTTTTATTGTGTATACAATGTCATTGTCACTGTCATCATTAATGTGGTTATTAATAATGATTTTATTTTTTTATGTGTAGTTTATATCTGCTTTTTAAATTAGTAGAAATGGTAAATGTAATGTCTAATAAATGGTAAATAGAAACATGGTTTAAATTTTGCACTTTCTAAAATTTGACCATATATTTACGCTAATTAGATTTAAGTATTTATATTATTTTCTCTTTTGCCAAAAATGCCGCTCACTAAATCTATAAAAAGTAAAAAGGGGGACCACACGTCGAGAAACATGCTTTAAGCTATTCTATTAAACAGACAGGGATTAAGCATAAGAAAAGCGGCCAAAGAATGCAATGTAGCGTACGCTACATTATTTCGATATATTAAAAAAGATGAAAGCATCAGTACTGCATTATTACAAACTCAAAGAAGAACTCCCAACTATGACGTCAACAAAGTTTTTACCGACGCTCAAGAAGCGCTCTAAACTTACGTGAAATACTGAGCACTTAAATTTTATGAACTAACTAGTAGTGACGTACGCCGTGTCGCCTACCAAATGGCGAAAACAAATAATATCAATTGTTCTGACTCTTGGGAGAAATAACAAATGGCAGGTAAAGAATGGCTTCGTTCTTTCAAGTCACGGCATGTAGATCTTTCACTAAAAAGACCTGAGGCATGTAGTCTGGCTCATGCAACAGTTTTTAATAAGGAATCCGTCAAGAATTTCATCAGCAATCTGAAAATTGTTATGGAACGTCATCCCGATTTTGGCAATGGATGTAAAGTATACAACCTTGATGAAACTGTTACCTCCACAGTGCAAAATCCACAGAAAGTCTTGGCACCAAAAGAAGGCAGAATACTAGAAAAATAACTAGCGGTGAAAGAGGGACACTAGTCACAACATTAGCATTGTATGCGTATCAGGGCAAGCATTACCACCGGTTCTTATTTTCCAAAAAAAATATTTCAAACATTTTATGCTTAATGGCGCCCCGCCAGAATCTCTCGGATTAGCGGCTCCAACTGGGTGTATGAATGCGGAACGTTTTATTCAAGTATTAAAGCATTTTATTAAACACACGTCTGCAAGCCTCATGAATCGCACCTCAGTTTAAAGGCATTAGATCTAGCCAAACAACCTGGAGTAACGATTCTTACACTGCACCCTCATGCCACTGCAAAGATGCAGCCACTTGATGTTGGATTGTATGGTTCATTCAAAATATATTACAACAGCGCTGTGGATTCATGGTTGATGAGGAACCCTGGAAAACTGATGAGTATTTACAATATCGCAGAGCGCGTAGGTCAAGCATATGCGAAATCTATGACCCCAACAAATATTTTATCTTCCTTCAGAAAATGCGGAATTTTGTCCGTATGACGAAGATATATTTACGGAATCAGACTTAATGCCACCATCAGTCACAGATAGATATCACCCAGGGCCATCTGTATCTACTCCCACTCCTGAGGAAATACAACATAGAGAGCCTTGTGAAAGTCCTTCATCGGATGTGACATGTGCTAAAAGTCCGTCTTTACTGGTAGCTGATGAGAATTTCGCAAAGCCTTTAGAGGAGCTACACCAACCAGACTCTAATTCACTTAACGGAACCACAACATCACTAGTCCAGGAAATTCTGGCAGGTGTGACTCCTGAACCAGGATCTAGTCATCCAAATATAGCAATGATATCGCGTTTCGAAGAAATTTCTAGAAATGAACTGAACAGAGACTCGACCCCGCCACCTGTTGAAGCAAAACCTGGAAGTTCTGGTATTCAGTCTAAATTTGTATCTCCTGAGGTGTTTATGCCTGCTTTGAATGCTGGGCCACGGACTGGAAAGCATAAACCAAGAAAGCTCTGTAAAAGCATGATTGCAACGGAATCTCCAGAAAAAGACCAGATAGCTGAAGATCGTAAAAAGGCACAATAAAATCTGCGGCAAAAGCATTCAAGCGACCGGTTTTATCTGATAAAAAGGGAATAAGGAAATCTAAAAAGGCTAAGACTGAACCAGATCCTAAACCAAGTACCGAGAAATTGAGCCAGAAAATAAGTGCTTAAGTGAAAATGGTTTGAGTGGACTAGACGATGAAGAAGAGCTTGATGAGGATAAGTTGCTTTTAATTACAGTAAAATTTAAAAAACCTAATCGTGAACCTGTGGAAAATGATTACGTGCTGGTTTTATTGGATGGTAAAAAACTAAATGTTTATTACATCGTAAAGATAATTGAAGTAATAGGTTCTAATAAATTGGGGGTTTCGTTTGTGAGACTAAAAGTTAAAAACATGATGCAATTCCGCATGCCATTGGAACCTGATCTTTGGGAAATTGATATCAAAGATTTAAACATGATTCTTCCGCATCCGCAAATCAATCAATGGTATTAAAATCCGGAACTCAACCTTTGTTTTTCCTGTCCGTGTATCACTAAGCATAAAGTTGCGTTAAGTGGATTCGTCGTATTTTTATATCGTAGTAATTTATAACTACTATGCACCTATTTGGTTCTAAGTGCCATTAGTTCCATATTAACTACGAGACCTGTTACTTTGAGTTTAACTAATTACATATTTAAGTGTTTTTGAACACCAGTGTCTAAAAGGATAAGAGGTTATTGTTTGTATTATTGTGACCAAAGGCCTGAAAAATATGTTATTGAAGGTCCTATTTACGTGTCTTACTATGAATAAACCTTTTCTGATTTATAATTATATGTTTTGTATCATTTACTTGTTCAAACGTCAACATTAAATTCAAAGAAATTAGTACAAAATACTGTTTCATTGTTGAATAAAGGTCGTTTCACTGTGCACACCCAGGTGGACATAATGAAACATTTTCCATTTTAAAAAAAATCCTTTTTGAGAATTTTGAATTTAATAATTATGAAAACGATTAATGCAATTTTATACCTAATTAAATAAGCCATCTTCCTGTATAAAACTTAGGTCCATATCTTAAGAAATGAAACTAATGTGTAAATTTGAATTTTTGGTGTTTCATTGTTAGACACTTCACCCTATTTATAATTTTTATAGCCAGTAGCATCAGTTTATAAAGAACATAATTTGAACATTGTCAGTAGGACACTGGTTAAGAAAATTTCTGCATCAGCAGCATACTTGAACATAATCTGGGTGTTTTTAGTACTATTGTTTTTGTTACTAGAACAATGTATGTAATGCTGTCTTAATAATTCATTTCCTCTTAACCAAGTCATCAGTTGCACAGAGGAGTGTGGGCCACAATTGTTTATTTACAATTTATAAACATTATATTAAATTTTTATTTGTTTTCAGTGTGCAAAAGAAGTTAAAATTGATCCAGCCCCAGTTTCCAGTTGTGCCACTCAAGATTATGGTTCATCTTTACTAAAAAAACATGGTGATGATACCCATATTGTTGACCCATCATTTATACCAACAATACTTTTAAATGGTTCTAAGGGCAACCAAGCGGCAATTTTGAAAAATTTCCTTTTAGAAGTTTGTAAATTGATTGATATACCTTTACCGCCACCATGCTTGTGACAAACTGTATTCAAAATAATTAAGAAGCAAATACATGATTCAAATCTGTGAATAAATCTTGTTAAAGTAAAAAAACTAAAAGAAAACTGCTCAATTATTGCTCAGATGATCATTATTAATTTAACCTGAAATGTCACAAAATGTAAACAGTATTGAAAACAAATCATTATTAATATATTCCTTACCAAAGCTTATTTTGCAAAAGCTTTTCAATGTTATGTTGCATAAAGAACTCTCTAAGGGCACATATTATTTTTTATAGTGGATTTGAATTCATGAAATATACATGTTGAAAAATACAATCTTAAATATTTTTTTATGCATACTGTCAATATTTAAAACAGGTTGCTGCTTTATTTATAAAAAAATGTTATGTTTTTGTGTGTGCATGTATTTTGTTCTTGAATGCATCAATTCTGATAAAACTTGGCATGACAACATGACATGTCGTCATGATAAATTTAGTCCTTTTAAAATATGTAGTAGTAGTGCCAGAAGTATATTTAATGTGTAAAACTTCTTGTTAAAATATTTTATTTTGCGTTTATTTTGAAATGAATTGATCATTTAATGCTAAAATACTAATTGAACTACTTAAAATTAATAGGTTTATAAAAGTTTATACCTAAACGTAACCGATTTTTAAGGTTTTTAAGGTAGATACCGTTTTTCAGTTCTAATTTTAATTGGGATATTGTCCATCAAACATTTATTCAATATTCATCTTAAATTAAGGATTAAAAATTAAGATGTGTTGTTCCGAGTTTATAATATATTACAGGTGCACTTCCTGTCACCATAAGTCCTCATGAAATAAGCTGGTAGATATAGTTTATTTTTAAAAATTGTTTAAAACTGTCAGTTATCACTAAATAATCAAGACAACGTCTACATTTGTATGTTTATTCAGTGATCATGACAGTTATACGTAGCAACCAGAGACCGGAGCTGCTTAGCATCAAAGAGATGTTTGATAGGGTATTTCCTAGGATTTGTTTCTATAAGTCTTACTTCTAAACGTAAGGTTTGTTAAATTAAACCTATTTTATTTTTATTACTTTGGTAATAAATATGTTGTACATACTCAACATGTACATTGTCTGATTATTGTTTAAGAACATAACTATTATAAGACTTAAATAAAACAAAAATATACGAATAAATTGTATGCTTCCAGATAACTAAATCAAGCGTCATCTGTTATTTATTATTTTTCTGCATGTACACTGGATTTGTGTAAAATATGTATTGACGTTGTTCATTTTGCCAAATAACGAACTGTTATTGTTTGTTAACCACGCACATATACATTTCATCTTATGTCATGACAAAAGGTGTTGGGAAAACCGATTATTTAAGAATGTGTGAGCGTTGTATTAGTTTGAGCGTATTATTATTTTTAAACAAAATATTAGGTCCTTACATATGATATTGGTGTTTTCTAAGGGAGGAACATAAAGTAAATTTTGTTTAGAAACGTACACTTTTGCTATCTCATAGGTGTTCATTGATCTCTTTACTAAGAAACCTATGGGGACGAGAATCAATAAACTCTCAAGGCGGTTTGGACTGCCGCATCGGAGTTGATTTTCTTTCCTTGTAAAAAGTTGTCAAAATTCCGAAAAAAATGGTTATCTGTTGGAGCCTGGTCTGGGGAGTACGGTGGATGTCGCAGACATTCCTTGCTTATCTAACTTAGTGGTTATTTGTTGTGCATTTTGTGGTCTTGCGTTGTAGTGAGCAGCAGTGACCTAGAGCGATTGACCAATCTTGGTTGTTGAGCATAGTTGTTCCTTCATGGTTTACAGTTGCTTACAATTGATATCTGCCGTAATCCTTTGGCCAGATTTTAGAAAACTGTATTGACAGCGGCACCGGCGCTAAACCACCAAACACTCTAAACTCCAGTTAAATTTATAAATTTTAATTTGATATTCTTAGCCAAACAGGAGATATTTTGTCAAGTCAAAGTGGTCAGTACAATAAAACGCCAATTTCATATATACGGACCTAATATATGTAAGCATGTACGTATATTTTTTTGCTATAATTGCTTTAGTGCATATCGATGTAAACTACTGACTTGTACTTACTACTGGTTTTATTTTTGCATTTTCTTAAGGCATTTAAGTTTAATTTGTGTATTTTATAAATGAATTCATATGAATTTTATTGATAGGCACTAATACTTTTTGTTTGTCAATGTAAGTAATTGTAATTTATCCTGCCAAAAACAATTTTGACTGCTTTTTTTAATAATAACAAAATCATGGTTGTGTTTTGAAAATATGAGATATTTTTTATTTGGTATAGGGTTCTTTTTATTCTAATTGTTTCTTTATACACTCATGGTTTCTTTATACCCCTTGTTTTTAGTTTAACATTTACAGGGCCTAGTAAAAGTAAAAAACGAGTCACTACGTGTTGGTTTTTTCTTAACTAAGAATTGTAATTTATTGCAATTGAACACACGGATTTAGTTAAACTTCAAGTTTCGCTTCAATTAAAAATACTAGTATATAGTATTGAGAAAGTATTTAATATGGCCCATAAATTAACGAGTTGTCACGTCTTTTCAATCGAAGTTCTATCGTGTGAGATAAAATCTATATATTTTTTGGTAAAAATGTACTTATTAACTATTAATCATAGATAAAAGAAGTTTTTTAGGCCGGAGTTAACGTATTTCTCTTATTCTTTAAAGTTTTACTTTTTACCCTTTTTGCCAGTACAGTATCACTAGCACGAATATTTTAAGATTGAATCATATAATATTACCGACAAAGAAATATTATGTTGTTGTATATAATGTACTCGTATACATATATTACAAAATAAGGTAGTGTTATATATATATATATATATATATATATATATATATATATATATATATTGATC
>JACJUM010000202.1:6715014-6872530 GCA_020976665.1 Heortia vitessoides
TATATATATATATATATATATATATATATATATATATATATTGATATCTATAGATATATCTATTTCATGAATATGTTATTAAAATATTCGGTACAGAGTTAGTCAAACAAAGTTAGTTTTTTTTAGTTAGTTAGTTAATTTTTTTCTGCAAATTGAGCTGGTGCTTGTCTGGTTATAGTAACAAAATATTTTATTTTCTTATAAATATTTTGTGTTCCTAATCGGATTATTCTTCTGCTAGTAGTTCCTAATTATAAAATTAATATAATTTCAAATTTGTTGTAAATGGTTCGTGACCTAGTTTATTATTATTTGGTTATGTGTCAGTGATAGGTATGGTTTTATTTTTACTTAAAAACGTATACCTTATACAAATATCTAATCTTCGACACAGTATTTTTCAATCAATATTTATATACTAGAAAATATGTACTTAATATTTCTTTTTAAATTATATACTACAGTATCCAAGTCGAATAATATAAAAATATTCAACACCTTTTTGGAATCCTTAATGTTTTTTGATCTATAACACAATAAACTTGCCTTCCAATTTGTGTTAAAGGAGTTGTTTTTCCAATTACAAAATTATAACTTCAGGAAATTTGAATTACACTGATATCAACACCGTTAATGGAAAAAACAAAAAGCGCCCAGTGTCCAATTAATCACGTGGCATGTTACACAAAAATATTCCAAAGTTTAGTTTCGTATTTTGTCACAACGTGTTCTATTTCTAATATATTTAACTAAACATAAGAAAAGGCTTTGAATTAAGCGACAGTTTAATATAAAGATACATTCCAATTGCCTTCTACACGTAAATATGCGTGGCGAAGGCAATTGGAGCCGGTCCACAGTAAAACATTCTTTTTTATACACAGTTTGTAATATATAAGTTTTATTGTGCTGTCATAAAAAAAGAAATTAAATAGAAAAAAAACATATTTAATTTCTTCTCGTAGAGATCGTGTACTCGAGTTTGTTTTGTATACCTATTAATTCTTGCCACAAATTAATGTATTCTTTACAACAATTATAAATATGATTTTGTGAAAATGAGTTTTTAATTACCTTCTACTATTTATATATTTTTTTAGAGTAAATATTTTTAAGATAGTAAAACTTGGGCTAAAAAGAAAAGTGGTTTATTCATAAAAACTGTATCCTGGTAAGTTTTTATGTATTGGCCACTTTTCCTTTTTAGTTTAACTTCCAATAATTATATTTTAATGAAAATGATATACACGACTTCTTTGTTTTGAAAACTATATTTAAAAACCGGATAAGTGTGACCTGGACCCCATCCACCGAAAGTTCCGAAGTTATGTCCAATAATAGGTATGAGTACGTAGGGTTACTTAATTGGGACGTATCATTTCGTATTTAAATAATATTTTTTGTATTCCATTGGGTAAGTTGTTTTTTGATTTGTCTCTGTATCGTCAGTAGAAGACAAAGAGTTGCAAAATTTTGTAGTTTTAGGAAAATGTCGAAACATTGCCGTTATTGGCGTCAAAAACATCTTTTTTCAGGATAACTTAAAATATTGTTTTTACACAGCCTAAAGTCGCCGCAGTTTTAAGTTTAAGTTTTTATTTCAACTCAAAACCCGTGTAGGTTCTCGAGGTAAAAGGTCATTCCAGACAGACAGATGGATATGAAAGTAATTCTATAAGGATTCAGTTTTTCTTCATTTTGAGGTAATAATAATAATTAATTCACTCCACATCTTAAAACAAATATATATAATACTTGAATACATACATCATAACATCCAGAAACAGAAAAAACATGAATATCATCATATAAATGTTTGTCTTGGTTCAAGATGGCCCGGTGCCAACTGCGCCATTGGACCCGTCAATCAATGAAGTTCCATTTGTAATATATTTTTTTAAATGATTGTTTCATAGGTATATTTGTACTTGGATAGGAATAAAATTAATTAAGTTACGTACTAATAACATACGTACTGTTTTATCTTTCAGATGTACTTTCAAGGTCGGTATGTAAGGTTTTACCTTGTAGCCTATCTATATTTTACTAATGGAATTGAAATAACCCAGAAGGAACATATTACTTCATTAGTAAGTCAGTAAAGATGTGTGGATGTACTCGGATAGGATAGGTAAATAATGTACGTTCGTTACTTTTTCAATCCGGAACGGCCGAACAAAGCTGGATGAAATCTGGCTTATTGATAGTCTAGAGTAACACAGGCTACTTTTTATCCCGAAAACATGAAACCTGTGGGATAAACAGTTTAACGTCTATGGAATCGGCACGACTCATTGCATAGTTAACCTGTTAGGGAGTGAGAAAGACTTCTTCCAGTTACAACAAGAGATCCTCCGGGGTGATAGACGCCCGTGATTCTGCCACATACGTTTGTTGACCTACACGTAACTATTCCAAATAAATTCACAAATTCACTAATATTATATCGTCCAAACCAGAGATGTTGGAGAAATCGAGAAATTCTACGGACAGTTATGAGAGACACGTGGACATGGAAACCAGCTGGCAGCCCGGCTTAAGACCCTATAGCGACACTATTGCGATGACATCCCGGACGTCAATTTGTACGAGATAGACATGGCTCTCAAACAGCTTAAAGCTTTTGAAAGCGGGTGGGCGGTACTTAAAGTCACTCAAAAGCTCTTCAAAGTTGTAATTTTTGAGGGTACACAAGCACGGCACCGTGGCATAGTGGTGCTATTCTTTAAGATAAGTGATAACTCTCTTCTTAAGAATCATAGTCCTAACGCACTTTTGAGCTAACTAACAAGCTTTATCGAGTTTCATTACGAATTTCGCTCGCTAGTTCGACGACTTCGAGCATCTCAAACAAGCCGGTTTTCACAGAGGCTATAGTACTATATATACGCTGTGGCAGTTTATATAGAAGACCGAAGAGTATAATCTGCCCTAATACTTAGAGTTCGTGGGCTATGAAAGCCTTCGATTCGGCGGAAACATGGACAGTGCTGAAAGCTCTTCAGATATGCCGATCTGGCCATCGGTATATCGATATCGTTGTTAAGGTGCCTATACTACAACGCAACAATGTCTTTCTGTCTCCAGGAACATAACTCGAAACCGATCCAACTGCAGAAAGGTGTGAGACATGGATATGACATATCTATGAAACTGTTTATAACTGTTAGGTAGAGTTGATGGAGGATCTGGGCACAATGCTCGTGAGGCTCAAAATAAACGAAAGTATATGTAGCGCCCACCCCAATAACTGTAGGGATCTCTACACTTACAGTCATTGAGGAATATGTATATCTAGGACAAATAGTCCATCATCTAGTCGGGTTCAATTTCGAGGTTGGTCATTAAATCCAACTTTTATTGTCATAAAATCCATGGTTGGGCTGGACTGTATGCGGGAAAAGAAGTTTAAAGACAAAATTCTTAAGCCAGTGAGTGCCAGTGATGACTTACGGCGCTGACGGAGATTTAGCCAGTAATATTATAAAGAAGCTCAAGGTCCGTAGGAGGACGAAAGTTGTCGACATAGCTCACTGAATCGCAAAGCTCAAGTGGCAGTAGGCGGGGCACATCTGTAATCGACAAATCGATTACAGATGGGGGAGAATGAGAGTGGCGGCTACTTACTGGGAAGCGTAGCGTGGGAAGATCATCCGCCAGATGGACAGACGACCTGGTGAAGGTTTAGGGTCAGGTCCAGGCGGCTCTTGAAATGTTTGTTATGAAACTTACAACATTGTTGTTCTGTGTTGTAAGTTTCATACTGTAGTACATCGGAATATCCTGAAAAAGTAAATGTTTGTTACGAATAGACTTCCGCGGCCATGTTGCGGAGTAAATAGTAGCTCTCTCTGTACTAGGTGTCGTAAGAGGTGACTGACGTATTGGAACCGAAAGATAGCGGTATATCCACCCAAAATAGTGTAACTCAAATGCATCAGGGTGGAGATGGCTATCGCGTTTGCCTAGCGTGGCAATTACGGGAACATTCCCCTTCTCTTAGGAAGGCCTAGGTCCAGCAGTGGACGTTTAACGGATGCGGACGATGAGGACTTAAAAAACTACTTAACCGATTTTAGAAATTCTTTTACCCTCTTCTGAAGTATATATTCTGAAGTATAGTATATAGTATAGTATATAAAAATAAAAATATGTAAACGGGATTTGTTTATTTGTCCGATTGTAAGAAATATGTGTAAAAAGGTCTTGACCTATTTCAAAAACTCTTTCACAAATAGAAAGTTATATTACATGATCTATATTTTATCCCCATATTTTAACGAAAAAGAAAACTGAGACAGCGGATCGCTGCTCGGCCGTTCCGACGTGAATGAGTAACAAAGAAACATCAAACACATATGACAGACCCGATGGCGCGGATGGTAGTGGGTTCATTCTTCACCCAGGACAAATCTAAAAATCTACATGATGAATATTTGTGTTTATTATGTCCGGGTGTAAGTATGTATCTAAGTTATATATTTGTTATTCTTCTGTTGTCTGATATCCGTATTACAAGTGCTTTAAGCCACAGATCTCGGAGTCAGGTCCAAAGTATGTGATGTGTGAGTGAATTTATCATTAATAATAATATTATCTATGCAGTAACAAACTGTTGCGTTTATAATATTAGTGTATACATATATTACTATTTTATATTTAGTTTACTTTTAAATTATTGACAGATTTACAACTTTTTTTGATGATGATGATTGATTCACTATCGAACTGGCGTACACCGTATTGATATACTTCAGAACCAAGACACGTTGAAATTACATACTTCGCTGCAGTGTACTTTTAAACTGGCGTACATCCATATGGTGTAGGTACATACATACTTATTCAATCGTTAGTCTATTGATTAATTAGTAAACTAAATTTTGTACGACACTGTTCGCCGGTCACACTTTATTGCCTATTCAACTTACTACTTCTCGATATGGTGGAACATTAATTCCCATTAAACCAAAAATGTTTTACAGTATTCACCTGTAGAGGCGTAAAATTATTAAAATTGTTAAAATTATGAAAGTGTGATGCATTATGGGGGTAGATAGTTAATATGAACTAAAAGTTAAATTAAAAATATATATATTTGTCTGGATGTTAAAACTGCTGTGCAAAATTAAAGTCCCAAAAACGAGCGCATCGTAAAACTATCGTATATTATTGACTTTCTGAATATCTTTGAATCGTTCTAACTGAGAAACTTCCAATTTTAGGGCTTCTATAAGATGTTTTTGGACATATGAAGAGAATAATTCTAGAATACATGAGTAAATTAACCATATCAAAGTGCAGATGGTCTATTACGTTTATTTATAAATTTGTAGTATAAATAAGAATATTTTGCCATAACGGCGGATGCCTTTATTGGCGGAGCGACAAACACCTCTTTATTCACTAAATACTTTTTTTGAGTGTTTACTATATTAGAATTGTATATAGCTGCGGTTTTTTAAAGTCTTCCAAGTATAAATTAGGAATCTGGTGCATAGCATTTGGTGCCTCTTTGCATAAGATTTAATAATTCTAACCTTAATCTCAGGGCCTTTTTTGGGGATTTGAAGGGATTTGAAAATAATAATTTTATAATGTTATTTTTCGCAATTGATATCACAGAAAAAAGCGAGCGTGAGTCATACGAACAGCTAAAGATTTTTACCTAATCATATAAATACTCATAAGTCATGTGCTAACTACTATTATTACTACTATTTTTTATTTGAAAATAAATTTTCACACTGATTATACTTATAAGTGCATCTTTAATGGTCATATCCGTATGTATACATATGCAAAATTGTTTTATACCTGTTACGAACAAATCCGCGTACAATAAAGTACCCCAGTGTTCAGTACATTCATTTGATTGTTTGGCACATTTATTAGGAATGATCCTTTTGAGTCTCACGTGCTCATCGATCTTCAACAATTGTCCAGTCGACCGTATCGCACGCTAGTAATAAATTAGCAGCCCGTGTCCCACTAAACTTCCACCTTTACCGTGACTCACTGAAAGCAAACAACTCCAGTCAATTCAATTTAAAACCCGCTCTGACAACACCAATTTGCCTCCGTCTAAATGGCTACCTTGCTCCGAAAACCATTTCAAACACAACAATAAATCTTCACTGAAATCACGGTCTAATTTCGTAAAAGCCCCGTCTCGCTTTGCTAATTAATATGAATGGCATTTGCATCCGGCTTTTTCTCGCGTACACCATTTCCAACTATTGTTTTGCAAAGATTCTCACAATTTATTCCTGTTTTTAACCGACCGTACACAGCTAAAGGGGGTTATTGAGAACAAAAACATCTGTTCCATGGTTCTCCTGAAATGAAACGCTTTTGTATTCTTTCAAATAAATTGGGGTTGTTTGTTACGAGTTGGCCTTTGAAATGATTGGTGTAATATGTCTTAATCAGACCATAATTAAGCTTATTTCTTTAGTTCCGTGGAAGCGCTAAATCAAGACTTAAGATACCATTTTAGTACTTGCAACTTTCGTTACCTCTTTGGATTAATAGAACCACAAATTATCCTAGAATATTGTTGTCATTATAACATGATAGAATATATTTATTGAATTATTATTATTTAAGTAAATTATTATTAAGTCATTTAATAAACGCTATTTAAAAAAAATCTCTATATACAATATTATTAGTTGTAGGTCTATTTCTGTAAGATGCCTTTTAAAGGCTATTAGGTACTGTGATAAGTCAGTAATTATGTCTAGGTAAATTTAATCTCACGTTCTCGTTCGATGAAATAAATATCACATATTTCGTTTATGCACAATAAAGCCGATTGCACACGGTCAAGTGGGGTTGCATGTTCGCTCCCATCCACGCAGCCGGACCGCGCTTCTCACGTCGGATTGCCGCTCGTTTGCTGATACCGATGCACAAATCTAATGGATTTTTTATGTTGCCAGAAAAACTGACTGCATGAATAAAATGGGAGTCCATCTTGCCAAAAGGATTCATTCGAGCGTTATATACCCTGCGTTATTTTTACCGATGCCATATAAATACGTTGGTTTATATGGGAAGTTATTGTTTTCATTCTAGTTATTGATTGAGTACCTATATTGGGAATGAAGTTGTGACCTACATAATAGACAAGTAAACAAGATGAATTCTGTCATAAATTTGATTAGAATGAAAGATGGCAATGTTATATCGTCGCAAGCGTTTTTTATATTCTTGTTTTAGTATTTGATAAAGTAGTTTATGATTAGCATGCTTAAATGATAGCCTAATACATCAAAGAATATTATATAACCTCGTAGCACGTTAGCTTGACAGTTGTCATTCTAATCAGGCTATAATTGAAATAAATGCTTATTTTATATTATACCTGTACACTCCAAATAGATTTAAATCCTTTAGATAAGTTTTCCTGCCTTCGTTGGAACGAATAATTCACCTATATATTCTTCCATACAATTAATGTATTGCACTGCATTCATACACTACGTTAATTTATTTATATTTATTACTATTACTTACAATCAGCATATTGACTCATAGTACCGCTTTAACGTCTCGGGTTTGTCTGTAGATTGAACTGTTAATGGATAGAACGATCCATTATTTTTAAAATTTGTGGTTATGTCTCCACATAGTAAAAAACATATTCGCTTTCTGTCCCTATGTATGCTTAGATCTTTAGAACGACGCAACATATTTTGATATAGCTTTTTTCTTAAAAGAAAGGTTTATATATTTAATACATGCATTACATAGTAGAAAAATTCTGATAATTTTAAAAATTTTTAAAAATAGATGTTGAAAAAAGTACATTTTTGCGCTGGCAAACGAGATATATCAAAATAATGTACTACAGGATTCTATACCTTTAAAATGTCTATAAAAATGTTCATAACCGGGTACCCTTATCCCTTAAAGATAATCCACATAGCCATTCTTTTATTCTCTTACTTTAATTATGAAATAATGTTAAGACATTATAATTCTCGTAAAATAAACCGCTTCTTAAATAAATTATGTTGCGTTGTTAAGCGATACAGCATTAATACTTATTCAATTGTGATATATATAATCGTTTACAATATGTAATTTAAAATAACATTTTCGAAGATGTTACAGAATTTAGTATCAGCATTGCACCTAAAACAAATTCTTAATCTTTAATCTGACAGACTTAGCCATGTATATGAGCATATGTTAATCATGAAAAAGGTATTGCTATTATAAGTTCAGATAAAAACTATTTTATATCTCATTATTTTATAATATTTGGAATACTAATACATACTAATTATTCTATAAAAGTCGGTTAAATAATCAGATATTCTCCAGAGCTTTAAACGAAATGTTCAGATATTATGAATTGTTACGTTTATCTTACAATGGTTTATTTACTAAGGAATCCCTAGGTAGAAAAATCAAATAAATTCTTTGCATAAAATTGCTGATTTATTCACGAGAAATTTTGAGGGATATCTGATGTCGTTTATCAATAATTCAAATCCACCTACTCCTTACCTGAGATGACTTATTGTTAATACTCATACAGGTCCTTTCCTTAAATACAAATTAAATTATTGTCGAATTACGGAAAATAGTCTTTATGATATTTTACTAATTTGCATCCGTTGTTATGTTGTCTCTCAATTAATGTGCCGATATTTTTAAAATTTGGCAACTTCGAGATGGATGTAGACCACTTTCGACTTTCCCGAAAGTTCTACGCAGAGAAGGTTGCGGGCAAGTAATTACAAAAAAAAAATAATTAGAATATTAAGTCTATAAAAACTAGAGCATAGTACCAAAAAGTAGGTACGATATAACGAGTATCCAGGCAATTAAAAAAATACTACTACAAAAATCTTTTTTTTATCGTAGATCCCTCTAGATATTTTATTATACTTCCAACACATTTCAACACAGGTACTTAAATTTGTAACACGAAAGACAGCTAGGCTGTATGAGTTTGCCCAGTAAAAGTATTTTTCGCTTCCTATAGCGTCCTTCAGTCTCGCTACGAGTCTGTCTCTGCTCAGGTTGCGCTTGCTTTCCATCAATATATATCGCTACAATTTTAACTCGAAGCGAATTTATATCTCTTTGAGGAAGTCTCACTTTTTTAAGAAAAAGAATAAATGTCAAGAATACTCAGATAACGTGATACGTATCTTCAATTTGGTTTAGTAGTCACAAAATGTATCACAGTGTTTGTTAAGGCTAAGGATAAGGATTGACAATTTGAGTAAACTAGGAAGCAATTTGGTACACTCTAGTCTAAATATATTTTTTTAATGCTGTCCTATTTTCGTAAGGCTATTTTGAGTTTTCTTTATTTTCCGAATTGCAAAACATTTGTACCAAAACAGAAACCTTAAAATATTTTTAGCCGTTGCTTGTTTATTTTTCTCTTGTCAGTCTCCCAACCAAATTAGGCGAACGTACAAGACAGAGGCGTAGCAGGCAGTGTGGCGCGCGCCGTGTACTCTCATTAAAACTTTTCTCGGTTTGACTCGCACGTGTTTTTAATTTTTATCGAGAGCACTCGTCGTTAGGGCTCGCCGTGGCTTCGGAGCTTTGATTGCGGTAATGACGTCTCTCCGGGCTGTTCTCGCACTCTCGTCAAACGACCACTATCTTCAAATAATAATTTCTCGGTTTTAATTACTCGCCTCTAAATATATTTTTTGTTCTATTTGTATGACTTATCATGAGTAGACAGTGAAAAGTAAGTGTGATATCGCCATTAGAAAAGAAGAGCACAATAATAAAACATCAGAATAATTTAACGCAGTCCAGTACTAATATGCAGACAATGCAGTTGAGAAGGGAGGCAATGTGAGGGGGTTATGCAACGAATCCGCATTTACACGGTCACTGGCAAGGTTGGACAGCGACCCTCTGCAGAACTAATAGAATTTACTTTTCAATTGGACTTGACAGGGCAGGCGAGTTTATGGGATACAAATTTGCAGATATTACGTTACCTTTTCTCAAAATATGCTCCGTTCTAGAATTCCTTACGGCAAATGTACATTGCAGGCGGACACTGTATAATGACTGTTAATAGATAGGTGAATTTTGAAGCATAAAAGTTTTTATTATTTCCAGTTGATATGAAATAAATTGTAATTAAGCATAAGAATTGGTGTTGTTAATTTTTAATTAATTTACGCTGATCACGCAAACTATTTTCAGAAAGTAAACAATAAGAACCGTGCCGTGCAAGGGCATGCCGTACTATCTGCATCGAGGCAGATGTGCAGCGGATGGATTGTGAAACAAATCCCCTTATGCACGGTCACTGGCGGCGGCGCCACGCCAGCGAGCCACTCCGCTCGCACGCAAACAACTCTAATGGATTTTTCGTGTCGATTGAACACGGTATAGGTGTGCCTAAGATAATTGAATATTTCCAAAATAGAAAAGAAAGGGTATTGTTGGCATGCATTCTTTGTTACTTTCAAATCCCAAAAAAGCGATTGACGCTTTATTTTTTTCGTGGCCTGAAAACTGTCTTAGTTGTTAGTTAACCTTGCAACTTATTTTAGCAACTGCTGAAAAAGTTACTGAACTTCAGTCTAAGGTTAAATTGATGGCTGGCTTAGAGTCATTAATAATCATTAGGATTGATATCGTCGGCTTATTGTGGCGGCGTTGGAAACACCGCAAATTATGACATTAATTTTATAATTATTATTGTGCGCGCCACAAAAGAGCGACGCACAAAAAACACGTAAGCTCCTTCCCATTGTTTGGGGGAAAACAATGATGATTGTTCAAAACTGGTTGGAAAATGACTTGGGGAAAACTGCCGCGTACGTACTTTGATGTAGGCCCTGAAGCGCAGTGGAATTCCGTACCTACCTACTTATTACAATTATTTTCTGATGTTATGATACTTTTTGGTTCAATGTGCATATAAGTAAAATATTCCCTTGCAACTTTGAAAAATCATAGCTTATATTTACTTAAACATAAGATTAAAGTGCTTTAAGAAATGTGTTTTAGTGCTTTTTTTAAATGCTTTCAGAAATATAATATAAATATTTCCGTTCCTTGTATCATTATAATTTTTGGAATAGATATATTCGATTAAATAATTATTATTTTTTATTTTTTATTTTACGCTGACGCACGTTGATGACATTATACATTAATTACTATTTATAATGATACCATCTTCTAGGTGTAATCTTAAAGTACGCTCACAAGGTAAGCGGTTCGCCATTCAGCGACTACTACTTTAGAATGTGTTACAAGCAATAACAGTCACTTTTTCCTAAGTCATCATGATCCATATGTAATCTACCTGTCAATTAGCGCTAATACGAAGGTAATTGTTTGTCATTTACGAGTGGTGACTTTAATTAATGGTACAGCTGCTATTGTTACGGAAATATGTAATTAAAAATTTTATTCTAGTAATGCAATTTCTTTGGAATAATTTATGTAGAACCAAAAATTTCGTACTGCCGAGGCTTAACAAGTAAGCGATCGAAAATAGCAGTTATGCGCGTAAACATGGAATTGAAAATAAACTCCCAAGTTGGAGACGCCTTGCTAGACATCCTGCTTATACATTCACGTTTCGAAGTTTCCAAGTCATAATTACAGCTTGTAGCAAGGTCTGGAGCTAATGCGTTAATTGTAGACTCGGCTTATGCCAGCTTTATAATTTAACGATGACTTCAGTGATATATAGACGATTGATTGTCTTGAGGACATTGGCGAGTGAGCTCCGCCACGCTATGAGCTGGTGCGTTTTACCTTTTTTATTAATTTCCTTTGTGTCTGATGGTCTGGCTAAGGAAACGCTGGTAAGTACTTGTATTCATTTTCAATATATCTACATATGGTAATACATGCCCGCGCCTGTCTCTACTTTAGTTTTTATGCGGTTTATTATAGATAGTGATTGTTCAGGATTGTTTAGGTAAGCAATTAAAATAGGTATTTTTATAATATACTATGTGTACTGAACATATTATGATAATCCAGTCTATTAATATTGTTCCTGATATAGCTCTGGATGGAAGTAAATTCTATTAATAGGTATTGCCAGTTAAAATGGTACAAGTATTCCAAATTAATAAATCAAAATGTGAATATAGAAAATAATGCGACTACAGTTTGGGGTTCTTCAATAAAGGAGTAAAGGGGTTTTTAAAGGGTTGGCAAGGCGTGAACGACGCCTCGGTGTTGTAAACATCCATAGGCTGCGGTAGTGGTATAAAAAGCGCTTCCATATTTGTGATCGATAATATGTATTATATCAACTAGCAGCGCCCCGCGGGTTTATCCGCGTTAAGTTTAAAACAAATTTAGTATCATATTTTGTTATGCTCCGCTGTTATAGGTCTTTGCGTGATGTTAAATAGCCTATAACTTGTCTCGACAAGTGGATTCCGTAATACTGCATTTTTCTGACCTTACAGTTTAGGCTCTACGTTATTACGTTATATTGTCAGTAAAGTCAGATAGGTTCCCTTTTTATAATTATTTAATATTTTATTGAAATAACTAAAAAAATCTTTCATACTAACTTTACCCCCCACTCCTATTTATCCAATGACGGGTGTTTTTAACAAAAATATTTTATACGTGTTTCACGACTTTCAATGTGGAACCTGAAATAAATACTGAATTTAATTCAATTAACTTAAAAGTAAGTTGCACACTTAAATTTTTGTTTTTGTTTCCAGTTTCCAGTGTAGTATAGGTACTTCAGAAAAATTTTAAATAGCTGAGATTGAGATAATTAATTTTATTTCAAAAAGTCCCACCACACAAAATAATTACGGACTATGAGTGAAAGATTAATCAAATGACTCAAATAACCAAATCTACCTGGAATTATTTAAGCTAAATAGAAAATTAAAAATGGCGGGAAATTGGACTTTAATATTACACAAACTCATCACGGAAAATACTAAAACGTTATTGGCGACGAACAATGTTGTTGGGGTTTATATTTAATAAAATCAAGGTACGGTAAGTTGTATGTCGTTTATAAAAATTATTACTTACTTTTTGCCAGGTGCAACCACTTCTAAAATATCACAATATTGCTGTATAGGAAACAATTTGAAAGAAAGTTACAATTTATATGTGTTAGGTTTAATTTGTATGTGATAGGTTTAGGTAATTAAATTAATTTCTGTATAAATTATATTGACTATGACAAAAAATATTAGCTACCATTTGCATTAAAAACACTGATAACAAAATAATTATAATAATATACTCTTTACTGTACACCAATGAAAACAACACAACAACATCACAAAAACATGGAATAGTATGTACAAGAGGCGGCCTTATCGCTAAATGCAATGTCTTACAACGCAACCTTTGGATAGAAATAATGTTAAAGCTTGTGGAAGTTTGAGGTACATTTAGTACTTATATAATAATAAACATACATTGACACATATAATACACATACATTCAAATACATATAAAAGATAAAGTTAGAACAAGGAAAGTAACAGAATCAAAAAGCAAAATCAAAGTGGCAGATAATACTCCTTCACCATTCTCTTAAAAATAGAAAGAGAACGAGCAGATCTCACTCAAGCGCTATAAAGAAGCCGCAGAGGCATATACTATTCGACTAAAATCCTTCAACTGTGCAGTCCAGGACAAGTTACTGTCCATAAGTATTCCCAAATTTTTTATTGTTCTACTGTATGGAATAGAAATACTATTTTAGAAATTAATCTGCGGTAGAGTAGACCAATTAATTTTAAACTCATCCTGGAGCTACCCACCACAACTATTTATGTTTTACTAGGATTAATTTTAAGCCCAAATCTTTCAGTCAAATCATTGATGCAAACAAGATCATTTTTTATAGCACTAACAGCATCATCTCAGTCCTCGAGAGATGCTTGTCGATAAATTTGTAGGTCATCCGCGTAAAGATGGCAGGAAGAGTTAAGGTTGTTGGAGATGGCATTGATAAATATTCCAAAGAGTAATGAAGATAAAACGCTACCCTGCGGTACACCAACAAACGTACAGTTCCAAGAAGAAAAAGTGTCCTGGGTGCAAATACGCTGACGGCGACCAGACAGGCAACTAGGAAACCAATCAGCAACCGATGGAGATATGTATAAAGAGCGTAGAAGGCCAAGCATAACATCGAAATCGACAGAGTTGAAGGCATTACTAAAATCAAGTAGTACTAAAACCGTGACTTTTCTGATTTCCATGCCTGACCTTATATGGTCCGTAATACTGATAAGGGCAGTTGTGGTACTATGGCCAGGGCGGAAACCGGGTTGCAAAGGGTTAAGAAGGTTATTTATATAAAGAAAAAGTTTGAGCTGATCATGGACCAGCCGCTCAAGAACCTTGGATAGGAACGGTAGAAGAGATATAGGACGATAATCACGGAACGATGTGGGATTGGGTTTTTTAGGTAGAGAAATTATTTGCGCCTCTTTCTATACTGATGGAAAAATACCGCAAGAAATGGAAAAATTAAGAATGTGACAGATGGTTGGAAGAATTTCATCAAGGATAGGAAGAATCATTTTACGGCTGATACAGTCACTCCCAACTGCGTTGGAAGCTATTGACACTAAGCTCCTTTTAACATCACACTCGGTATACTGGTTAAATATGAACGCTGAAAAATCGGGAATTGGAAGAGAGGAAAGATGTGAAAATGTGTTTCATTTCGTTGTTCCATCAATGTTGGTCCAGGCAGTGAAATGGCGGTTTAATGAATTAATACTAAAGGTATTGGAACATTACTATTTTTGGTTTTTCCAACCCTAATGGACCTGAGAAATCTCCAGACCTTAGCTGGTTCTCTATTTAGTACTGAATTGTGAATGTAGTGGCGTTGAGCGTTTCTACACATCTTGTTACAGAGATTTCTAGCTAGTATATATTTATCTCTATTTGCATCTGTAGTTTGAGATTTAAACTTTGATTTAGCAGTAACTTTTCTCCAGTAAAAAAGTGAAATGTTTATGTTTTTCTTAGCTCTGGTTATTCTATTAATAACAATGTTTGAAGACCAAAATAGACGTCGAAAGGGATTATATAATAAATAAATAAATTCACATAACAGCTCATACATTGGCCTGAGTCCGTAACAAGTCGCTTAAAGCACTTGTGTTACGGACATCAGACAACAGAGTAATTACAAAATTAATACTAATACACAAATTTAACACCCCGACAACAAACAATTAGATCGGGATCAAACGTACGCCATGACGCTTACGGTTGGATGACTACAATTTGAGCCGTGCGGCCCATTGAATAAAAAATAGCTGTGTAACTAAGATAAGTCTTAGTTATTGGTATTATAGGACCAAATTATCTCATAATAAAATTAGGTTACGGATTAATTAAAGCAAATAGCTACTCGTCTATATGAAAAAAAAAATAAAAAATTTAGCGTAAAGCTAAAAAATTATAGATATATTTTACAACCCAAGAGCTGATGTCAAGCATCTTGGAATGTCATCAAAGGAAAATCTGACAGTGTTTATAACCAGTTTATAGATAAAATAAATGTCGGCAATCTATACTAATATTATAAATCAGAAGAGTTTGTTGGTTTGTTTAAACGCGCTAATCTCAGGATCTACTGGTCCATTAGGTTTTAGGTTATATAACATTACGCTGAGACCAATAGGAGCAAAGCGTCAGTGTTAAATGTTGCAAAAACGGGGAAAATTATTCACATTTGAGATCTTTCGTCGCATGCGCTGCATAAACGGTTTAAGTTATTCAAAAACTATGTATGAAAGAAATATGTAAGAAATAATTACCTATACTAATATTATAAAGCGGAAGAGTTTGTTGGTTTGTTTGTTTAAACGCGCTTATCTCAGGATCTACTGGTCCGATTTGAATAATTATTTTTTGTTGGATAGTCCATTTATAAAGAAAGGCTTTAGGCTATATAACATTACGCTGAGACCAATAGGAGCAAAGTGTCAGTGAGAAATGTTGCAAGAACGGGAAAATTATTCACATTTGAAGTCTTTCGTCGCATGCGCTGCACAACGGTTTAAGTTATTCAAAAACTATGTATTAAAGAATTATTCCTTTTTAATAATAAAAATAAAAAAGTCAGATGAAATGCATTCAGTATTTCACAAGATACAGTTCTCAGACCAATTCTATATTATCCTTACACAATTTACCTGATATAATAATAATAAATATGTTCTGTTCGCTGATGGTTTCTAGTTATTGAAACATCATCGTTTAGTATGAGAATACCGTAAAAAAGGACACTTACGCAAAGAATATCTACGACACCATTAATGATATTCCAAATTTATATTATTATATATAATTTGGAAAATACATGTACAATTTAGTAATTATAGTCCGCGTATTTTCGGGTATCTTTTTTATATCTCATCGCAAAGCAAGCGCAGCGTAGGACGCCCACCCGCAAGGATATTGTGAATGAAGCTGTAGGATTGCTGGATGCAGGCCACATACAACCGGTCTTAATACAAATAATTTGAAGAGACCTATGTAGTGGTCATCCATCTGTTGATATGATAAAGAGTTATTAGCATATCATCAAAGTTGTGAAAAGTACTTCTGATGTTCTAAGATATTAAAGTGATTTTTTAGATGAAATATACGTTTTTGTCCTATGCACTTGTGTAATATGTCCGTTTTTACGAGTATTGATATTGGTCATTGAAGTTTCAAAGTTTTATCAAGCGGATCCAAGTATGTGAACAAAGCTTACGCAAAGGTCCTAGTTCATATACGAAAGTTTTGGGCTGGTCGAGTTGATGGATGTATGCGGGGCGCGAATCGCTAGAACTATTGCTCAACGTCGTCTGCGAATACGTAATGCAGTTGTCCCGTTCACGGGTCCAATAACACACGATGAATGGCGTAGTCTGTGGTATAGTGCAGCTTGCCTTCGCCGAACTGATCTATCAAAGCGAACTTTACGAGTTTGTTTGGCAGAGTAAGGTAATCTCGAAAGCAACTGAAGTTTATGATTGATTTTTCTGGGGTGCACGCATTTCAAATACATTTGGCAAAATTGATACCTTAAATTTTAAACATACTGAATACAGTGCCTGCTTAGGGCAATAATAGTTCGCAGAAACCATGAACTGATTTATTTTGAGAATTTCATGTTTTCTTGTTAAAAACGGTGTAAACATACCTGTAATTAGACAACAAACACAATTCAAAGGGTATACATACCTACTTGGCCATCAATGTACAAACATAGAAATATAAACTGTGGAAAGGTACATATCAACTGTATTGCGACCGTCAATAACCGGCCCATTAGAATAGTATCAGAAGTTGTATAAGAAGTGACTGAAGTACTGGGAAAAATAAAAGTATCCTCTCGAAATAAAACATTAAATAAACTTAGTACTTTCAATTGCAATTGTTTAGTCTCTCTAGCGTGAAAGAGTAACACACCATCACACACTAATTTATGCATACTTTCGCTGTTATTATATTTGTAAGATTTTTTACACAATATCCAAAAACAAAATGGTGGACATCATAATAACCACTAGAAAGAATATACTTCCTTCTTTTTATGGCAATATCGATTTCTATATTATTTCTCTGATTCACATATAAAATCTGGCATACAAATTTTACGATCACAAACATCATATCATCTACTGATGGGCATAGGATTCTTCAAGAATTGTCCAATAGCATATATAACTTGTTAGGGGCTTATCCCAAAGTTGCCACGCTAGTGGTAATTGCAGAGTATAGTTTCACCCTCCCATAGCATTTGTTTTAAGCTGTTGATGAAAATACCTTTATCTGACGGCACGTCATACCTCCGCGGTGTCTGTTGTCACATAGAGAGGATCTATTCCAACCTTCTGATATACGTACCGTACACAAATATATTACTATAGATATTATATAATTATTTTTAATTCTGGTTACAAATGAAAATAAAGCCGTAGAAATATAGTTACCATTGATGATTCAGTAAGTGAGGGAACACCTATTGAAATAAATGTGACTATGGAAACAAATCCGGACCACTTAAATTAATATTTAACGTTATGATACAAGTTGATGCGCACTGGGGCAGTCCCCGCGGAGCAGCGACTTAATATTTTCTTTGAGAATGTTATCTCATTTTTAATATTGAAACGACTTATTTCCCCAACGGTGTTCACAAAGGTAACGCATGTAGATCAACAGGGAGCGTAGTGAATAGTAATACGAGAACTGCCTACACTCGAATAGTTAAGCAAAATATTCGTACTCGTGTATGTTTCTTGTGTATACAATACGTCTTTATCAAAATTCAAAGAATGACCTCTATTTAAAAAAAAAAATGAAAAAATTGTATTGTATTAAAAAAAGAACCCCAAATGTGGAATTACATTATTTATTTGTAATTCCACATCATGATTATTATGTACAGTAATCCAGCACACATTGACAAAATATATTAATATAAAAAACCTTAGCAAAGGTTAGAAAAACACGAAATGCGCCCATTTTTTGTGTATGAAAAAATATAAATCTTGTTTCAGGAAGTCAGCGATGAAATCAAAGAAATAATACAACATGTTCATAACGAGTGCGTCGGTAAGACCGGGGTCGCGGAAGGTTAGTATGCCGAGTAAATTTTCTTTTCCCTTTGTTCTACGTATTTGTATGGAAGTGACATAAAACAATCGCCGGGGATAAGTCTAACACCACAGTGCTAACATTTGCTTAGAACTGACATCAAATAGTTACGCGTTTTTTTGCTGCTCCTAGTGGCGAGTTTGTCATGAGTACAACATTCGGAACGTTCATCTTATTATTACGAACCATTCTAATTTAACTATTGAGCTCACAAAACGCGTTCAAACAATTTCTTCTTTATTATAGATTACTACTACGTTCGCTGCCTATTACAAAAGAAACCGTTCCATAATGGTATAATAAACATTTTCACCTCTAAAATATTCTAACTAGCAAGCCTCTCTAACACAATGTCTCATGTTCACATACATTAAAGAGTCTTTATTCTTTGCCCCCAGAGGACATACAGAATTGCGAAAAGGGCATATTTAAGGAGGACAAGAAATTGAAGTGCTATATGTTTTGCCTGATGGAGGAAGCGAGCCTTGTGAGTTATTCTCCTTTGTTTGTTTCCCTCTTCGTCGCCCGCCTTCGCGGAATTAGATACAAACATGACTTTAATTTATTTTTAATTCGATTCTTTGCTCCGCATTCAAAGGTGATACAGTTAATGGGAATGGTCTTTGCGTATTAAAGTTTTGAATCGTGGCAGCGTTATCCAAAGCAACTCGAGTTTTCATTACCTTTGTGTTAGCTACTCTTTGTTCTTTGTATTGTTAATGTTTAATTGTTTTCTTTTTCGTTTTCTAACAGGTTGATGATGATGGGGCTGTAGATTACGACATGATGGTCAGTATTATCCCTGAAAAGTATTATGAGCGAGCTAGCAACATGATATTTGCGTGCAAACATCTAGGTTCGTAAAGTTTTCGTCTTATTTTTAGTCTACTATCTGAAGCGTAGGCGCTATATATATATATATATATATATATATATACTGGACAAGCAAAGCCTTCAATTGATCTGGTCAATCTATTTGTACAAAATTCATATAATAGTTAAATTATATATTAATGTTTTTAGATACACCAGATAAGGATAAATGTCAAAGAGCTTTCGATGTGCACAAATGTTCATATGATAGAGACCCCGATGTAAGTAAACAATGCATTATTTGTCGTTTTCAGCAAAAAAAGATATTCAGATTATTAATATCGATGATAATTTAATTATTATAGTAAGCCCGATTCAGTCAAAGCACATTCTTAGGATAAAATGAAAAATAGAAATTTTGTTTGAAACAAATTTGATATGGCAACCATTTAAAATAAACCACAATGCTAACCTAATAAGTTAGATTGTTTTCTAAATTCAAAACTAATTAAAAACACAGGTCCTTTAAAGCATATAAAACGAGCTTATGGGATATTTTTTCGTAGGAACATTATAAACACGTATACTGTAATTATGAACTAGGGGAAAATATATTTTTCTTCACGAGCTAATTAAAAACATATTTAAATACTTTGATTTCAGTTCTACTTCTTATTTTAACTGGGACACTTTATTCGAGACTGGCAAGTTGTTATAGAGAGAACCAATAAATAAAATATAAATATTATTGCTATTTTATTCATAGATATAAGACAAAAAAGATAAATATGATTTTAATATTTGATTTTATTAAAATAACTAGAAGTGAACCTCACACCAAAGTCGTCTGCATAACCCCCACTGTCACTTATTTCTGTTGCCAAATAGCAGTGTTTGCATTGCTATGTTTTGGTCTGTGAGGTGAAAGAGACAGTACAATTACTGGGCAATGTGACATAATATCACAAGTACAATATCACATAATATAATAGGCACTACTGAGATATCCTTATACAAACGTCACGCGAGCCGTTTGCTTGTTTGTCGACTCGATAAAACTTAATAAAAATATAAACTAGAATGGACTAATTGGTTTTTACGCTGATATAAATTTACTAATTCTAACAGAAAACGATTTAAATACTTCCATGTCGTATTTGTGGAAAGCGAGTCGTAAATTAGATAAGTAAGTATTTTACCCCAACTCCCCAGTGAGAAGAAAATGTTTAGGTAATTGTAAATAAAGACGTAATTCGGATTTTTAGCCTCCGGCCTCAGCCCATCTATTTTTTATGAAATCTCGCTTGAATTTATTCGGATCTTGAAAGAAGTATAATACTAAGGAATTAATTTGCTTAACCAGAAATTATTTCTTCTTGGGAAATAAATGAGTCCGAATCTTGTAAACGCGTAATTGTGATCTTTAGTGGAATTAAATTCAAAGGAACCCCATTGCAGGGAGCAATTTGAAAAATTGTGGCGCCCGTTTTATTAAAGCTCTCTTGAATCTTTCCGAAAGGCAAAGAACAAATAAGCCATTTGTATGATTTTGAAAGTTATAATCTCACCACGATTCATATAATAATAACCGATATGAGAATATAAAATATCTGCTCGTGTTGGCCTCTGTTCGTGATAACAAGATTTCCTAAATTTCAAATACGATATGAGTTAAAATATCATATGATATGAGTTGTGATGATTTAACATGAGTATGCTTATAAAATTTTAAATATTTATAATTTTCCCGAATTAAAACAAAGCAACAATTAAACAATGCAACCAAAATATTCAAGTGGCAGCGTGATAGGATTCGGTCGGGTACTTAAACGTATTGATGGAATATTTGATGAGATGACAATAGAGTTAAATAATAATAACTGATATGGAAAGTGAACTTGAAGACTTCAGTCACAATAAAAGAGCACGTTATTTAACAGCAAAACGACATTCAAAGGACGGAAAAACCGAGGGTCGGAACATCTGCACATAAAGAGGCAATTTGGAGATTGCCGGGGGCGCGCGACCGCCACGGAGAATTGTACTCAAATGTATTCAAAATTAAAAAAACGTAGAAAATATTGCAAGGAAATTCATTGCGGTAAAATAAACAGGAGTGCCTTGTTACCGTGCCTGGTACAGCCTCGCGATTCAAAATTTCAACGTCTTAGAACCGAGAGGGAGCTAAGCAACAGGGGTCCTTATTTGAATTGTTTGGTATTTTTGTTCTTTGATAAAAGTTGGCTAATATAATGTACGTGTATATGTCTATGTTCAGTAAGACTATTACTTAAGAATCTGCAATGATAGTTGCGTAAAGAGTTCGTTATCACAATTCGCATTGCTATATCCCGTTTGAAGGGAGAGAGAGGCAGTGAAATTACTGGGTAAATATGACATAGTATCTGCATTTCACAGGGTTGGCGACACGCTAATCACGTATACCATCAAGCGGACCGTACGATTATTTGTTGACTTCATATTATAAAAAAATCATACGCATATTACTAACACTAGTTTATTATAAAAATTGGCAGTTAATTATCTATGATGTAATATTCGATGTGCAACGTATATCGTTCAGGGGTATGATTTAGCTCGGCAAATAGCCCCGGCGCCGTGAAAGGCGGCTGCGGTGCGGCGAGCGGCGGATGTCGCAATTTGGCGTCTAGGCCGCGTACGTGCGCTGGCCGACTCCAGCGAGATGCTCCCGTTTGATTCCGACATTCTGTTTAATGAGAAAATATTATAGAGTCCGGGTTATTTCTCACGTTCGTATAGGTAGTTTTGTTTCTGAATAATAAAGAATATTTTGAAAAATATACATTTGGTAATGTTGTCTTGAAATGCAACCTCTTGATATTTTTGCAAAACGAAATATTTTTTTTAACAGCTTAAGAAGAACTTCTTAAGTGATTTGTTTCTCGTAATAGCATTTGTTCTACTAGAAGTATAAAATTACCTGATTGCAAGTATCTTTAGCGTACATTATTTACCCTAGAGCTCACCGAGCGAATCAGTTTTAGAAGATCATCATACCAGCAGGCCTTCTCAAGAAAGGGCAAGCATGTTGGCAATCGCAGAGCGTAGCTTTCGTAATGGAAATGCAGCTGCCCGTCTCCGCCCTGTGCATTTGAGCTGCACTGTTCCGGACGGGTATACTGCCATCTGTCATTTCTAGTACCTTAGTCGTCTCTTACGATACCTGGTGCAGTGGGATGAACTTTTCTATTGCCTCACGGCATTTAGTACTTTTGTTGATTCAAATCGGTAGTTTTGAGAACATGTTGTTTTCGAAGTTCACTTCCAACTTAATGGACACGATAACACACAGGCCAACAAATATTGAGCTAACCAAAAGCCAAAGGCTAGACTTCAAAGGTTTATTCTCTTAAAGCAAACGGGCTGCAATTTCAATTCGACCAGTTTATCGGATCTTATTCCTTGCATAATTCCTGCGTCAGTACAGTTAGTGATCTCTATGAAATATGCAGAAATGTTGCAGTATCTTTGGTCGATTGTATATGATTTTTCTTTATTTTTTTTCTCGATTTCTAAATTTAGTAGCTTTTCATAGTTTAATGTTTCTATACCAATAGTCAGTCAAATTATGCTGAACATTTGCCTTAGAGTTATGTAACAAATATAAATGTATAAAATATACATAAAAACGAATCATCGAAATGTATGTACGCGTATAACTCTAGAACGACTGCACCGAATTAGATAATTCTTCTTTTAATGTGTTTGTAAATGTCAGAGCCAGGTTTATATGAAATCAACAGGATAGGGGAGTTAGTATGGATTTTTTTTACTGCTTGTTTTTATAAAGTCTGTAGCTCAGATAACTAAAATAGGATTAAAACATACTGTAACGGGATCAACAGGTTAAATTTTACTTGTATCAGGAAAAAGTCGGGGCAAAAGTAATTGATAATAATTTGCATCAAATTGTATTATTTCAGGAAAAAAACTTCGTCCTTCTTTCGACCATTATAAAGATTGACAATACGCATTCCAGTTTTACCTACAAAATAAATTAGAACATTTGTCATGTACAGTTGATTTCGAAGTATAAGATCAACAGTGCAACTTTTTGTGTTTAATTAAAATGACTGGAGCAGCGTGTGCATTGTCGGGCAGACGCGTGCGGGCAGCGGAGGTCGCAATTTGGCGTCGCGCCGCGGTAACGAGTACGTACGTGCGCTGGCTGCGGTCGGCGAGTTTGCGACCACTTCTGTGCTGCCCCTAAAATACAATACCTAACAAAAACTCGGCCCGATCAGGAATCAGCTTAATAACTCACTCACGTAACTAAACTATCAAGGGAATTATTCATAATCAAAAACTATTTATTACCAATCTTCTTAGTCAAGAAAGGATACGTTATTTAGATTCATGATTGTTTACCCGGAGAGATATTCGTTACATATTTTATATACATGTGCGGAAAAAACATGGCATACTAATGTTACTGGTATTGAATATGGGAACCTTTTGAACTGTATGTTTTCACGTCTACATGGAGTTTAGCTTTATTGCTCATGATTTTGTGTACACACTCAGAAATGGCTAGATGATAACTGGTTTTTTAAGGTGTTGTGGGTAATTTTAATAGTTATTTTATAAAATGTTATTCTAATAAAGTTTGTTGTCAGTAGTAAGCACGTCGGCAGACTGTTTTCTAAGTTCCAAAACAAACCTAGCATAAACTAGGGAGAATAAAAAGCGTTTAAGTTATCTAACGTACTGAGTATTTTTAGACCTCAACTTGGTGATAAAAAATTACCGTGGTATGCCTACAACACCAGAGGTATCATATTTAGTGTTGCTTGAGTTCTTTAAAAATGTTATCTTTACAGTCTATATACAGCAGCTACACGCCCAATTGAGTATTCTGAGGCATCTAATATATCGTACATCATATAATTCGTTTGAAATCTTTTTTGGTATATCAGACATACTCGTATAATAAAAAACGAGACAAACCACACTACTTAAAACTTCTCGTATTTTCTTTTAATGACACAGAAAAAATTAAACAATACTGTACAGAATAAACTACGTAAAAACTTCAGAATGCATGTGTGGATAAATTTGTAGACGGTGTTACAGCAAGCTACAGCTACGTGTCTACAGTGCTACGATGCTACGACCGCCGGACTGTTGCAATTATACGGATACGCTCCCTATTCGGAATATTAATAGCCTCTAATCTCGAAGGGAAGCGTGTTGTGATTTGATAATAGCTAATGGATCTAACGATTTTAAATCTATTGGCATATTCCATATAAATTGTTTTTAAATAGATGGGGAGAATCTTGTAGATTGTGTTTTGGAAAATTATCAACGGGCCCGATGGCGCAGATGGTAGTGATCCTGTCTTGTGCACCAGGGGTCGTGGGTTCGATTCCCACCCAGAGCAAATATTTATATGATGATATTTGTGTTTGCTCTGTGTATGGGTGTAAAATATATGTATTTAAGTAGTATATTTGTGATTCCTCTGTTGTCTGGCATTCGTAACACAAGTGCTTTAATCGACTTACCACGGAGTCAGGTCAATGTATGAGATGTTGTTGGAATTATTATTATTATTATTATTAAATGTCTCCAATAGGATATGATATTTAGTACCAGTGATCGTTATTAATTTTAACTAGACACGAACCTATGAATCTGTTTTAATAGCTTATGATACAGTAATTAACAATTTTCTCTTTATTGGATAATTGGATGATGGATGTTGTGTGACTTTTATTTCAAAGTTACATGATTATAAGACAAAAGTCTACCTCTATGTACTTGCTTACTTTCCATAGTCAATCCTCTATTGTATGATAATTCCATGCATATAATCCATGTGAGGTAAATTATTATGGCGTTGTCAAAGAGCTGTCAGCATAATCTATTCAGTAATATGAACAATTTATTGGTGTGGGGACGTTAGTGAAACAAACCAATTATCCAAATAAATTGAGTTAGCCCCCAGCCCCTCCCGGGGAGTCTCCACGTCATAGTTCCCTCAAAGGAACCGTGTTATCATAATGTAGCTACCGACAGAAGGTTATTCGCGGCTTTAATTATTTATTTTAAAGTGTTATGTAATGTATTAAATTACCTATGTTTATATTATACGTGATTGAAATTTTATTTAAATAAAAATGTACCGTTGAATTATATGTATGCAAAAAATTCCAGAACGACTGCATCAATTTGGATAATTATATCTGGTTGTGTTTGTAATTTTCAGGACCAGGTGTGTACGGAATATCAACGATCGAAATATGTTGTTTTACGTAGTATTTGTATGCAAGTAAATAGTTTATTGGTTAGAGATCATGGGAATGGGAATAAAACTATCACAGTAATTGGTCAACAGGATAAAATTTTGGTAGGTACATAGACGTAGTCGTGTGTGCCACTTTTTTCTTATATAGTTTATTATTTAAAACATTTAATTACTTGCTCATTAATTTGTTTAATGTTGTGCCTAAATAATAACAATTACTTAAAGTTTCTATTACTTTCTTTATTATGATGAAACAAATGTATGTCTATCTTGTCATCATGTCATCTTGTTCGGCTTAGAAAGCATATGCGAGAAATCTTATCTTACATTACTCCTTTATTTGGTGAAGAACTCAATATAAGAATGCATTACTAATTATAGGACAGAAGAAACAATTATATTAATTACCAACTACTATTGTTAAAATAATAATTTTATTGGAATATATATTCTGTATAAAACTGTACGGTGATGCATACTCCCGCGTGCTACACTGCGATGTTATGCTCCTATGTAAAGGTGTTTGTTTCGAGGCGCGCCGCAAAATGAATATTGATGACTTCATGACCCGCGGATGATTTGCTGAAAAATTAGATTCTTTCATCGTTTTATTGCCCGCGTCGTTAGGAAACGACTGATGAAGACTAATACGATCATTAATTTTGCTTAGTAACGATGCACCGATTTATTATATCATTAGATTGTTTCGCATTTTATGTTGTTTTATTTTAATTGTGATGAACGTTATTTTATTTTAAATTCTTATCAGAATTGTCAGTGTATTTTGCTATTATTGACTGTTGTGTAGTCTGGCTAAATATAAGTTGATGCTAACCGATTGTGTACTTAACGCATCGAGTATTGACTTTATTGCGATTAAGCTGCATTGTCGCTTTTAAAATGGTAGATTAATATATTGAAAAGTATTATGGGCGGTTTTACTCACGTTAAGTTGTAGCACTTACTTACTTTTTGAGTGCAAATTTATTATGAAAGTTTATCCCATTAAAAATATTTTACTCGTAATTCATGTTTTCAGTGAAGAAACCTTATACTGAATTTCATCCGTATAACTTCAAAAACAGTGGTTTCATACTAACTTGGGGTACATAAAGGGATAACTTGGGGTTTGAATTTTCAAAAATACTTCTTTAGTGCTAAAATGTCATAGTTCCAAACTTAAAACTTTGCATTTATCTTATAAATTAGATAGCGGACATTATAAAATAAACTGCTGTATAGAACTCAAAAGTCAGTCAGTCAGCTTCTTCTAGATTTAACGCTCAAAATATGAATATTACTTTAACGTTTACCAACAAAGTGTTCTAGAAAATTTAGCTGTTCAAACAAACATTCGTACGTTCCGTTATTCTTTCCAATTCCATCTGGTCATATTCAAAACTAATTTTATTTTAGAAGCGATAACAACGGAATTGGTGGTGCAGTGGGAGGTAGCAGGCGGCGCGGCGCGGGGCGTCCATGCCTTGTATCTTGTGTTGAATTAGCATATAAATTGTGTCTTCCGGTCAGAAAGCCGGCAAGATGACGCACGTCCCGACTACATATTTATGCATTCTCACTTCGCCCGTTACCTCCCCGATGATGTAGCCGCACTCATGTTTCAAGATTTAATGAATGCAAAACATATTTTTTCTATAACTACGTGATGTTACTTTAACTTTTTGATTTGAATGGACGTTAAATATCACATAATAATTTAAAGCATAAATCAAATGATGCATGTAAAATTCGATTTTTTTAATAATATGAACACTTATAATCGGTAATTACCATTATTTATGTTGAGGAAAATAAAAGGTTCCGATTTGCTATAATAACTCATTTCATTTAATAAATTATTAGTAATGTCGCTTGCCAAATTAGAGAGCATACTGTGACAAATAGTTGTTTACGAAGTACGATCAGCACACTTTGAAACTAAAGTAATATTTGAACTTTTACAGCAGCGACAAGTGAGTAAAACTTACATGCGTCTTACTACACCAGCTATTATCGGTGCTGCTAGTAAAGTGAAACTTTAATTATCTTCTCATCATAACTCTTTATGTATCTTATGCGATGAAAGGATATTTATTTAATAACATTTTATTTCTTTCCGTAATTTACATTATTTTTGTATTTATTAAAATACCAAAATAATGTGAATTATTAAAAAAATTGAAATAATTGGAATAGAAATACTTGAGAATACAAATGGGTTTTAACGAACAGTATTGAAGTATTCAATATATATATACATATATATAGTTACTTTATTACTGTCGATCTTGTCGTAAACGCAAAACGGTAACCGTATAATTTCCAACGTGGACCATAACTTAATACTGGCGTATTGTGACGAATTTTGTTTTTATAGATATTGTTTGAGCCCAATTAATGATAGAAAATGAAAGAAAGAAAAGAACAAACAAATATGGCAATATTTTATATAATATCTAATCTAAAAATTAATAAGATTTTTAATGCCCACAAAAACCAAATGATATCTGAGGTATTTAAGTATGCCTCGCGGCGGGCAGTAAAATAGAATAAAATCCTGAGAATGCCTTTCCACTGCGCGTTTGCTTTCTCCATTTTAATTACGAAGAATATCCAAAGAAAATAGTTTCTAAGCTTCTTTGTCGGTACAAATTAGGTTTCTTTCTGTTATATCCCAGTTTATTAGTATGCAAGGTCAAGAGGCTGTTTGTGTGAAGCGTGCGTCTCGTTACAGTGATTGCATCTTCATTCAGGAGTCAACCAGAGCCAAATGTTCCGCGTACGAACTAGTCATTTTGAAAAATTGGATGTGGTATAATCTGGCATTAGGCTGAACCTTTTAGTCTTGACAATATTTTCTACAAAATAGTTTTGGAGCTCTAAATAAAAGATTGTATACGTATATATATGTTCCATTAGTTTCTAACTTATTGAATATTCTGTATTATTGTACATATTCAGAAGCATTAGTTATTTATCCATAACATAATTTCTTTCTAAATTATAGAAAAAAAAGTAACGAACAGGAAAGTCATTAATATGTTCAAAACATTTTGTTTCATCAAACTGACGCTACGTAATTTTTTTTTTCGTATTAGCAGTACCATTGCTAGTAATCGGTCGCTGTTAAAGCAGTTGACGATGCGAAATTAGAAATGCAGCTCAAATACACAGGTTGGGAATGGGCAGCAGCATCCCCGAAAGATGCGCTCTGCGATTGTCAAAACGCTTGCCCAGCGCAACAATTACGGGCAAAGAACCTCCTTTCTTGGAGAGGCCTATCTTCATCAGTGGACTTTCAATTGCTGGTATGATGATGATTATTATATAAGAAAAGTGAAAACAGAATTTATTTTAAAAATCTTTTCTATCTTACATCTCTTTGATCTTGTTAACTAGGTGGAGAAATCCAGTTATATTGTAAAATTGATATAAGGTTAATTAATAACTGAATTCTTAGACCAAACATTATGAGTATTAAAATGTGTAGTTGCACTCTATATTATCTTTGTTACTTTGTCAACAGCGAACCTACTCTTGGTATCTCTAAATCGATATGAATCGAATATCCGAGTGATATTTCATAACTAAATATTTATATTTCTAAATATTTCAACCGCGAAACATGCCGCGTCCAAACAACCTCGTCGTTTCCACTCCCCGCTGACGACAGTGGCGACCGCTGGCTAAGCCAATTAGTGTCCACTTGGGTAAACACCGGCTCGTTAGCGGACTTGTGTGTTTTATTCAATTCAATTTGCCGGCTCCACAGGCACTTATTGATAGGACTCTTCTTTGTCCCCGCCTAATTCGCCGCCGCTGAGCGGAATCACAACAATGGCTAAATGTCCGGCGGACGTGTTCTGTAGCCGGACTTTTTAATCACAGTTTGCGTGCTTAATTTGCGTTTATTGTTTCCGTTAATTGTAATAAGGGGTTTAACATACTCAATTAAATACTTTTTACTTTTAGAAACATTTTTTGTGGTGAATGAAGCTCAAAGAGAGACGAAGAACTGAGTTTTAAAGACAATGCAAATTAAAAATAATGTTTAGAGATCGTTTAGGAATTGTATTAGGTAGTTTGGGTTAGGTATATGAAGATTCACTACATTTTGTTAAAACCTGGTCAAGCCAAGATCTCGCATTATTACTATATATTTACTTATCATGCCATTTGCTCGCAACTTCGCTTCGCTGATCTTTAAGTTGAATAGCGCCCCTTGGGAGATTTTATATTTTGGGCTGAAAAAAAGCCTGTTCATCGGTAAAGCACTCAAAACGTAGCGTCCACATTTTCACATTAAGTATTGTAAAAAACTAACAAAAAATATGAAAGTTTTAAAAGCAAACTTTAAAACATGCTTGACAGGCTTAAACTTATAACAAAATATTTCTAAATTTTAATGTTATTCAAGTCAGGGGTTAGTCTCACCCTTTTTGGGGTGAGAAGGGATGTCGACTCACCGCAAGGAACGCTGCGGTAAGGGTTAAATACTTCGGCTCGTTGCCAGATTTTGCCATTCAAAGGTTAATGTGAGTTCTTGCAGGTGTAGTTAATTAAGATTAAACGTTTGATTATCAAATATAGCCCTTTCTAACAAGCTTGCGTACATTTAATGTAACACTGATTATACCATTTTACGGTGTTAATAAAATTTTACAAGTTCATATAGACAGCGATTAGAAGCATACCTTTTCACTTCCTTAAACAAATTAGGGTCTATTAAATTTAATGGTTTGTATTTACCGTGTTATAAATGGAAAATAACATTTTTTTTAATGCTCAAAGGAACTAGTCTGTCAAGATGTTTTTGTATTTTTTATTTCCATGTTAATTTAATTTAGTTAATACGTTAAAATGCGTATGATTTTGATAAATATTTTTACAACATATTCCATAAATGAATAATCGATAACCAAAAATAAGCTCAACAAATCTAAGCTCAGTTTCTTGACTTGTCCCAACATCGTAATAAGCTCAGTCGACCGTTCGACGCATCGAGAGACGGCGGTGTCCCAGGCGCGGTAATCTACTCCGTGACTTGCAAGTGGAATGCGTGGTTTTATTACTGCCCCCCACCCCACCCCGTACGGCACCACCTTCGCTTGCGCCCGGTGCACCAGGGAGGCTGTCGCTTACCGCATTCTGCCGCTTATTGCTACACTGCACGACACCGCGGATGAGGGTTAAGCTGCGAGAGTACATGACTGAAAGCGTAAGATCGCAAATAACGGCTGCGACATGGTTAACATTTTAGGATTGATCATTTAAATTGGTAGTTGAATTCGAAACTAACAATGAATGCTTTTAAGTTGTTACTTTTAGCATTCTTTATTTAGTTTTTTGTTATTAGACCAATACGACTAACAAGTTTACACTCTGCATGATCGTAAGCTTTACCGCGGCTTAAGACTCATGACATATCAAAGATATCACCGACGCGTTGCCAACCTTGTGACTAGAAGTCACGTTATCACATTACCTAATAATTTCACTGTCTCCCTCACCCTTCAAACCGGAACAGAGAAATGCGACCACTGTTATTTGGTGGTAGAAATAAGTGAGGTACCAATGCAGACGATCTTTGTATAAGGCCTAACTCATTGTATCCAGGGTTAAGTAAAATTAAAAAGTTATAATTTTTAGCTTGCTAACAATAATAATTATTTTAAATCCGAAATCATATGTGAAAAAATGATTTCCGAGAGCATTAAGGTAAATTTGTTATAACGTGAAACATCTTTGTTACATCATTATTTTTTATTAAAATTCCAGAAGATAGCAAGAGGAAAGCTAGATTTTAACTGTGTCAAATAATACGTGCGCTGCAAAAGGAATGCGTAATTTACTATTAGTCATTCTGTGTGCTAGGAAAGCATTATTAGTGTGGTTCTGCCATATGATACGAGTTATTACAATACAAACTCAAATATCATTTTGAATTGCGTGATAGGAATACGTTATATTTATTGACTGGAACAAACACCAGACCATACCTGTTTGATATTATTAAATAAAATAATTAATGTATATAATGAATATGGAAGTAAGTTGGACGTTGTATTGATACAAGAGTGTAATGATCCTAATGTCTTTAGTAACACTAATGCACGAGAGATTGTACGCATAGACCAAAATAAATAATAATAAAAATTTTCTACAAAAATATTTAAGGTTTATTTCATGAAACATAGATCCAAACTGTATAGAAATCGAAATCCGGGCTGGTTCAATACTAGTATAATACAGCATATTAACAAGAAACGTAAGTTACACAGTGCTTAAGAAAAACCTAAGTCTTGCGAACAATATTATAAGTTTAGTCAGCTTTGTAACTTCTTGGAATTGCGTATAGCACTCTTATACATTGAATATACGCAAACGTTAGAAACCAGCCTTATGTCGAATCCCAGAGTTTTTAGGCGTCAAATTTCAGGTCTGACTGTCAAATTGCAAATGTTTTTAAGAGTGTTTACTCTTCAGGGGATACGATCACTGGTGTGGACTTATCGATTATAGGAGGAAACATATACTTCCTCAACAGAATAGCGCAACTGACATAGAGACGGCCATTAAAAAGGTAAAAAATACACAGTCTATTGGTTCTGACCATATACCTACAAAATTTACTAAAATGTGCAGTGAACTTTTGAGCATGTCTCTCGGTCACATCATAAACCTTATTGTCAATATGTCCATCTATCAATCACAATAGAAAACTACTAAAGATAAACTAATACCAAAATCCATTGACAAAACTTCTATCAAAATCTACTGGCCTATAGAAGTACTTTCGGTGTTTGCAAAAATATTCGAGACACTGTTGTGCAAAACTATGTATGATCAGGTTTAGCCCTATTTTCTGGAAGGAACAGCAAGGTTATAGTTAGGCCACAGAATTAGTAACTTGCTTACTTTAAGACAATATATAGCAACTAGCCTTGACAGAGGTCAGCAAGTGGATGTATTTTTATTTTGATTATCAGAAAGCATTTGACTGAGTCGACAATAACAACCTAATAGCTAAGTTAGGTTTTCTGGGATTCGCTCCACATTGACTAAAAAGTTATCTCTCAAAATTGCGACAATATGTTAGGTATAGCTGCTATGTCTCTTAACTTCTTCTTCTCTACATGAATGATATCACCAGAATTATCAAATGTGCAAAATATTGCTTGTATGCAGATGACCTCAAACTTTTTATGAAAGTTACAAACGAAATGTTTGTCGTCGCTTGCAGCAAGACGTTGATACCTTGCTTAACAAGAGTGAACACAATAGGATGAACCTAAAGTAAAAATCTCGAAGTATTTTAAGGAAACACTTAACAATACAACTTGTTCAATTATAACTTGGTTGATAGCAATATTACTCACTCATCAACGATGACGTACCATGATGGTGTCTTTGATCCTGGTCTAACCCTTAACCAACACATCACCAAGATTACTACTGATAGATTCCGTCACTTAGGTTTCGCACTTCGTAATATGCACTACTTTAACAATCCTTATTTTATGAAACTTTTTTGCACGACTCTTGTAAGAAGCTAACTCTTGCGTGTGGACTCTACACGCAGGCAAATTCAAGTTGATGCTTGAAAAAGTTCAGAAAGTATTCTTAAGATATTTATATGAGAGGGTATACCGCCATTACCCATTTCTTTATCCTTCAATATTCTTGTTGGGAATGCGCGGTATATGTTTGTTGGAGATGAGGCGTCATAAGACTTAATCCGAATGGCAGTGAAGGTATTGCGTAGCTGGATTTAATGTCCTGAGTTGCTTGAACAAATCCTACGACTTCATGTGCTGTTTGCTCCCGCATCTGGCCGCACTATCATAATTGATAAATGTTACTGCCAGGTGCAAGTTGTACTCTATGGACTCTTTTGTCAACAGCCCGACTGTGACATACTTACGGATATTTGGAGAACTATTCGGATGAAGTGTTTGTGAGACTGAATGTCTGATTTAATTTTATTCTTCTCAACATATATATATTTTGTTGTGATTGTTACACTATTATTTAGTTATTATTTTATAAGTCTTATAAATAAGTAAGTTTAAAGAATTGCGATAGTTGTGTAATTGTACGCCGCCTGTATTACTGGCACATATTAATAAATAAATAAATAAATATTGTTTGTCCATTTGTCTGCCATCAGAATTAAATATAACGCATACAAATGGAGGCCGGCCATGTTGGGAACACATGTTATCGTATATATTGATTTATACTCATGCTTATTCCACTAAGATAATGCTTTATTAAGAATCGGTCTTTACTTGTCCCAATTTCGTTTAACCGAAAATGGTTAAATGGCATTTTAATTGCTAAATATATTTTTTACCATATTTTTAGAACTACCATTATCAATTTATCGAACTACGTCTGACAGCATTTCAAAATAACTTTTTGCTTTTGGCCCAAGACTATTGTTTTTTTTTTCATTTGGCGCATTACCAAGTTAGGTTAGGTCAGAGTAGGAGCTTCAAATAAGTTTCATTTACCCAATGAAAGTTGATACAAAAATCCAAAATTTAAATGATAACGTATATTGCGACTAAATTAAAAAAAGAAAGCCGTGGCATGGTGCCTAGTCGATAACTTTATGGCTATATCGTGTATCTGTGTAATTACGTAATATTTACACTAATAACTTGAACATCAGAAAGTAATTTTAATGCTATCCATTAAATACACTAGTGGGTCAAAGTTTGCCGGGTTCATTATAAAACTTAAATTGAAATAGTAATTTTCCCGTAGACAGATTTTACTAAAAGACTTTATCCATTCTCGTTTTATATATATTAAATGTATCTTTTTTTGTAGGGGATCTATCGCATAGCTTAGCACAGCAAGCGAGGTTCATTGAGCAGAAAATTATATGCAAAATCACGTTGTAAGTCATGGGCCGACCCCGACCGGTTTCAGCACTATATAATTAATACTCTTTGAAAAGTTTGATGATTTAGCACTTTACAATAATACTTTTAAAAGTGTAAGGTATCTCTTGGTTATATGTTTGTTTGGTATGTAGATCAAGTAGTTTATAATTTTGATAGATTCCAGTTAAATTAAACTTTTTAAGGGTCCGTAGCGAAATGGGAAAAAACGAAACCCTTATGTATTTGTCATGTCTGTCTGTCTGTCCGTCCGTATGTCATAGCCACTTCTTTTCAAAACTTTAAGATATATACTTTTGAAATTTGTTAAGTAAATGTATTTTGTGAACCGCATTAAGATTGCCACTCATATACAACACATTCACAATAGAAAAAATAAGAATAACAATTGGAGGTTTTTTATCAAATCCATACGTTTATTACACTACACCACATGGCGTATTGGTTATGGTTTCTAAATACTTTTTTTCTAAACTGAATATTTCCGCGAACCACTTCCGAAGTAGTAAAATGTCTCTTTTAAATAAGATAATGATAAATAAAAAAACATAAACCTTATGCACCTAATTATATTGTTTACTTTTCAATAACTTAATAAAAAACATCACTATTATTAAAACATCAAAGTTATAACGAACTTCAAGTACTTAGGTAGATATTACTTCTTTTTATTATTGGTATAATAAAAAAAGCATACAGTCCGCGTAGCAAGCGTACTGCACAGCAGCCCATAGACGTTTGTAACATCACTAGCGCATTGCTAACCTCGTGACTTTATTAATTACTCAGTATATTCACTACCTCTCTCACCTTTCAAACCGTAACACAGCAATACCAATGTAGATGACCTTTGTATGAGGTCTATCTCATGTAGTAATTGATTATTTAGAGATAGCGATACGCTAGTAATATCTATGATGACATGAGCGTCTATAAGCTGCGTTTACGTTTTCCGTCAAGTCATTACACCATCAAAAGAACTTCCTTTCGTTCCTTGGTGACTTCATGATATTTAAATAAATCAAGTGTCCCATATCCTTTTGAGGTTCAAACTATCTATTACTAAGCATATCAATAATTACATTTAACGATTCAAGGTCTTAAGAGGTAAAGCTTTTTTTTCCTATTTTTCCTACATTTTAATGCAATGGTCTGATAATTGTAAGAAATATAAAAAAAACATTATACTACGTTTATTTATTACATCAAAGATATAAGCAGGTATTCTAATATGACTGAAATACGTTAAATTTATGGAATTATTTTTTCTCCGAAAAAGAAAATGTAATCCACGCTAATTGGCGAGTGCACTGTAGTAGGGGATTAATTTGGATCAGCCGGCATGTATCCGAAGCCGTTTTAAAAACATGGCGCATCCATAACGATGGCTTGATGAGCACTCGCTGGCGCCTGCACTTCCTACAGTTCTGTCGTTGCTGCAAAATATCTTTTAAGTTGTTATAATTTTATCGCTTAGTTTTACATTTTACATAATGAATATGAGTAACGCTTAATCATATGTTTTTCAAGGGCCGCCTTAGTTCGGAAGATAGATTCGGATTAGATTCCTTAACATTAGTAGTAATTATTTAATAATTTTGTCTCCGACTTATTAAATGCTTCATCAAAAGATGTGTTGCCAGACAATTTTATTTGTTTAATGTTATTAACAATATTTCTATCTATTAAATCATTAGCTCCCGACAGATCGGTGATACTCGCCACGCTAGGCTAGCATGTTGTCAATCGCTGAGCGGGGTTTTCATAATGAGGATACTGCTGCCTCCCTGTGCATTTGAGCCACTTTGTTTCTGATGGATATACCCCCATTTATCGGTTTCAGTACCTTGGTCGACTCTTACGACTTCTGCAGTTTGACAATATTTAAGGGTAGATTATTAACAATATTTGCAAACTACTCGTACTAGATTCGTTTCACAGTTACATACTTACTACAATAATTTTAATATCAAAAAAACATTTTTGACTGGTCTGATGGCGCAATTGGTAGTGTATATGCTTATGTGCCAAAGGTCGTGGGTTTGATCCCACCTACCTACCTATCCTACCTAGGAGCAATATTTATTGATGAATATTTTCATTAATTCTGTATCTGGGTGTTCAATATTATATATGTATTTAAGTATTATATTTCTGATTCTGCTATTGTCTGAAGTCTGTAAAAGATACTTTTATCGATTTACCTTTTCTACAGGTTTGTGCGCTAAATAAAAGAAGATATTTAAGAATAAGTTCATCATGCTTGCCCCTATCTTAGTTGTTAAGGACTATTAATACCTATCTAATCTTAATTTTCATTTTATTTTAAATCTCCTTTCCTCTATTTTCTTGGCAAGCCCAAGAAGCCCAAATTCTCTAATGCCATTCATGCTACGAGTAGTAGGTACATTGAAATAATAAGCACGGACACACGTCTTAATTCGGTCTTGCCTTCACCGGTACACCGCAGTCATCGGCGAACTGGTGATATCCCCTTCCACACAGCGCATACTGCATCCACTACTTTGACGACCTACCAAATGACGGCTACCTAAGCCAAGGTCCGTGCTTGGGTGATCGCCATCGGTCATCCGATCACGCCCTAGTTGTGGATGTAAGGAGTGTGCAGGCCTAGGATCGCTCATTAATGAGCGGCCAGGCCTCATTCCACCGGTGACGCTGAAACTGACGTAACCTTCAGCTGGCATTAGGATCGTTACGAAAAACAAATCAGTGCTTCTGCGCTTGCTTCGGCTCTATATATAATACACTTATTTAATGACTAGCTTTTGCCTGCAACTTCGTCTAATCTAAATGCCTGGTCATTGCAAGAAGTTAAAATGGATTTTTCTCATAGCCAAGAGTTGTCCCTATTTAATATATTTGTTATGCCACCGTAAACCGACGATATTAGATGTGGTTGGTATTGCACTATACAACATAACCCAGGCGTCAGAACAAGTTTTCCTTGCTGTTTTTATACCTTCACCAATCTTTAATAATGTATGAGGAAATTCACGATTAAACGACGTTTATAGTCAAATGCACCGATTATATATCACGCCATAAATAAAAGCTTTACAGACAAACCCTAACCATATCAATTCGCGTTGTCTGTAGTGTTGTAAGGTATTCCGGAAATCACCATAAAATAAAACCATGATGACGCTCATTGGTCGATCATATTGTCTTGTATCCCTTACAGTTCTGTACAATCACGAAATACCTTGACTTTGTCGCTATTTCTTGTAATACTACAGGTTGGACTTTCCACATGATGTAAATAAATTGACATTTTAAGCAACGTGTAAGCAGTATTACCTCCTGGTAGCAATGGTGCAGTTATACCTGATGAAGCCACGGCAAGAGCAATTTTACGCTGATTTAAAACTTAAGTTAGTACTAATTTATTCAAAAAAGTTTTCCCAGTTCTTCCAGATGCATCTAAAAACTACACTGTTCCTAAATTATTCTGAACACTCTCGCATACGCGATCATAGACTGAAAGTTGTTCTGCAGTCATCAGGTGCCAGCAGTTCCATTGATTTGTAACCAATCTCTGCGGAATATTCCCTTTTGATAGCCTCTCCGACTAAGGTTAGTGTTGGCAAGCCGTATTTACATAGTGCGGTACCGACTTTGTGAATCATTAGTTGTGCCTTCATCATTGTGAGATATATTCCGAAAAAAGTCTTATGCAAATTTTTCTTTATATTTTTCCCATACTTGTACATCATCTGACAAATTACATAATGTGAGTATTGTTACAAATAAATGGCGTAATCGTCGTGGATTATTACTAACACAGGATTCTGCTAAAGCGTCATCTTAATGCTGATTGATTTTAAGCAAATGACGCGTTTAGCAAGCAGCTTGATGAGTTGGATTAACAACATCGTCTATTTTTCTCAAATCTAAAAATGATATTCGTCTTTGCTCTGTATGTAATAATAATAATCGCAAATACAAACTCTACTAATAAACCACTACTAAACTCTAGCGTTGTTTGGATGAACGGTATTTACTCTACCATGTACATGTTCTTTGAAAATACCTGACTCGCCATTTACACCAGGCTTGCCACGGCGTCTATGATTAAAAACACTTCGTTGCTTATCGTAGGTATAATACGATGAAACCTCTTTATACAAAACAAATTATTCAAAATTATCAGTTTGGTAAAGTCGAAAGAATGCTAATAAAGTTCTTTATCTAGGGTTATCTAATCGTGTATGTGTCTATTTATACCTTCGGCTGCTAGACATGTCGGGCGCGAGGCGATTCTCGAACGTTCGCGACCAGCCGCACTGCGCGTTTGGCACCTACACGCTAGGTGACTCCCTAGCCTCAAGGCGCCAAGCAAGCCGCCTGCCTGTGCGTTCGCGACATTATACGAAAATAATCTTTATAACACGATTCAGTATTCACGCGCGATGGCTTATTATTAGAGTATTTCATTTATAACTTTAGTGTTTCTATACTGATTTCTATGATTCTTTTTTATGAAATAGTTGATAATGTTAACTTTTTTATTTAGTGATGAGACTGTTCTAAACGTAATAATATTTATTAGAAATCTTTGAACTGCTAAGTATCGGGAGTTACACGTATGATGGTGAGTCAAAAATGTTGTCGTGGGATATTTTTTTAATATTTTAATTTCTATGTAGCTTTAAACGAGGCTGCACATGCGACGGAAGCTTAAAAAATGGAGGACACTTCCGGTTTTCCCAACATTTCCTTTCACTGCTCTGCTCCTATTGCGTGATGAAAGTATACTGTAACCCGCCCAGGAGTATAAAAATAACTGTACCAAGTTTCGTTAAAATCCGTAGAGAAGTTTTTGTTTCTGTAACGGTTATAGGGACAGACAGACAAAAAATTTACTGATTGCATTTTTGGCATCAGTAATAAACCCTAATCAAAACTGATAGTTATTTTGGAAATATATTTAATGTACAGATTTATGATAAGTATAGTATAAATTTGACGACAAAGGCGGCGCAATTAGCAGTGTTGTTGCTCTATTCTGTTTTATTTACCAAATGAACTCTAAAACATTTTTTATTGATATTGCTCATGTAATAATAAGAAATATTGCTATTAAGAAGTTAATTTGACACCACATATATATTCATGATATTGATACGCTTAATATGAAAGATATCCCATCCAATGAAATCTGTTTATATGTATTGTTAATGTACTAGACATGAAATTTATTTTTGTTATGTCTAAATCGAAGTACTAGCAAATTCAATTACGTCCGACAATCTATTATAACGTCAGACTGATCCAAATTGAAATCTATCTGATGTTCGTTTATTTATTTATCTGGAAAATTGTAACAAATTTCCGAAGTTTGCCTGTTATATACAATAAAGTAAATGTAAATAACAATATTAATTCTGTTTTGTGTAGTTTAATTGGATGGTAAAATAGTTCGTATACCTAATGCAGTGCATTTCATTTTATGATTTGTATAGTTAAAATAACAACTTACTAGACATAAAATAAATATTTTCAGATCCATTTTCATAGTAGCTCAAAATAAAATCAAAATAATATATAGTACACTAATTAATTAATTTTTTAGTTAGAGTACAGTGTCCTAGCTTAATTTAAGGCATATATTTGAAGAATATTGCCTTTTTTAATATAATATGTGATTATTTTTAGGGAAGTTGTTTTACTGTTTTTTTTTCAAATTTTATGAATTTAAATATGAGTGTGTCATCTCAAAAACTCCTCTGACTAAACGACACGCTAATAAATATATTTAGAATCCGGTATTAGATATAAATTTCAAAATTAAGTTTATAAAATATTTTTAAGAGCTGTGGATGTTGACTATAAATTAGATTAAATATTTGGTTAGATACGACAAAAAAATTAAACAAATTGACATATAACATCACCGACTTACGCCTGCTTTTTAACAAGAAAGGCTGTTTAACTGCCACTTTTAAATTTTGCTAGTTTGAATGTCCAGCTTGTTCTGTCTCTGAATTTAGTTATTAACAAGAGTGGGTTAGGCACGAACCAGACACTGTTGTGAACAGGGTTGCATTCAGAAATGTTTTTCATGCTCATGAATTGCGACATACAAACCTTTATTGGTATGGGCAAATTATCATTATAATTGTTTACAATTGTTAAAATAAGGACAACAGCAAAGAAAACAGTTATTCTGAGGTTTACAGGATAGACTATTTTCTTTAATAACTTTTAATCAGGAATACCTGTTATTAGTCCTACCCTTAAAAGTGAATGAATATTTCATGTAACAATACAAAATGCTTGGTTTTCTACAGAAATAAAAAACAAATACATTATTGTACTTCAAAAATACTGACGCAACATCATTGTCGCTCTTAAAAAGGGTTGATTTTGACTGGTAGCTGATGTTGACTAAAAGACATAAAAGATACAGAAACCGTGTTTTAGTCTTCAAAAAAGTAGCTTTACTAAAACTACGAGTTGTTTGGATAACATCAAACTTGATTTTTTAACTCACATTCTCTATAACACTCACTATGTTTCTAAGTAATAAATGCTTTAAAGAGCTGTTATAATATTTTGACTGTCTATGCCAGCGATTTTATTCGCGTGAAACAGTGATTTTTTCTAATTTTAATAATTTTTCAATAAAAAAGAAAAACATACAGTAAAATGTCACTGATAATTTAAGTACATTTTTACATAAGAAGTTTTTTGTTTCCCATCTTTTGCCATAATTTGGAGATTTTGATATAAACCTCTTCGATATTCAGCTTACATATAATATAGTTTTTAAAATTCTATTGGTTAATTCGTTTGTTTCCTTTGTGACGCCATTTTACTAAAACGCCTAAAGAAACATTTCGAATACAATTTTCCTTCAAACGACCTCCCATTCCCTTCTCTTAAAGTCTATATTTCCCAAAATATTTTTTTTACCCATATAAGTCATAAAACTATACATGCGCTAGTTATCCGAACTGTCAAATCCAAATTTTCAATTTTCCATCCCATACACTTCCCTCTATTTTTATAGTATTAAACTAACTAAAATAAACAAAACGAGCTGTTTCAACATCTGTAAATTGGCGGATTATATATATAGCAAAAGCGGCAGAACTCAGTCTATTGGCGAGATCCACTATGTGAGGTCCCCATTGCAACTTATGGTCTGGTATTATACCTAGAGATACAATAGTATTAATATAGTAGAATTTGTTTGTATGACATTAAGTATCACAAATTTTAAACATTTAGTCTTATTTTCATTAAGTATTTTAATCCAATTCACTACTTTCGATAAGGAATTGTTTGATAGTTATAGGAAATTTGTCGTCTTTTAACTTTGAATAAAAGTGAGGTATCATCTGCAAACAATATTATATCACTGCGGTAAGCAAGATGAGGTAAATTATTTACATAAATAAGGAATAGGAATGGTCCTCACATTGAGCCTTGTGGTACATCCATTTTAACCACTGGAACGTTGGCCATTCATGGGAACGTTGGACATTTACATTAACCTTATGTATATTAGATATTAGATAAGATTCTAACAAACTTAAGCACGATCTCTTTATTCCATAATGGTGTAATTTTCTGATTAGTGTTTCATGGTGCACGCATTCAAATGCCTTGGAAAAATTATTAGAAAAATTGCAGAAAATACCCAAAGCATCATGCGAATCCTCCGTAGGCTCCTCAAATAAACAACTCAGATTAAATGATTATAGAGACTGATTAATTTCAAAGATGTAGAACAATTTTCTAGAATTTTAATATTAACGTCTCCACACAACAAATTTCATCAATTTAAATAATTATCTTATTCCATTTTCCATTCCGATCTGTTCCATATTACAAATGGAACGGATCATTTGTAATACAAAATTATCAAAATTATTCAAGGGCGGGATGTAGAAGTATACAACAATGAACTGCTCCATATCCATAGCAGATACTTCTATTGTTCGTTCCACAGAGAGGCTCACAATATCCTTACGATCTTTAATTTTCATCAATTTGCTTAATATAATTAATGAGCCACCGTGATTATTAAAATTATACATGATTTCATAAAAATTTAACCAGTGCTCTGTTGTACATAAAATATAATTTTTTCACTATTTAAGAAAATCTATTTGTAGTTCCTTACCTATATTGCACAGTATATTCTAGCTTGAGCTGTAGATCTATTCAGATCCGAATAGGTACTCAATACATCCATCCCCTCGGTATTCAGAGTACGTCCCTGACTGCGATTGAAGTTTTGCAGTTGTAGTCGAGAACAAAATGTGTTCATAGGTGAAAATTAGAGGGTAAACTAAACATGCAACAGGGGCGGGACACACAGCTTAGCTATAGTCGCTAATGCCCTTACGAGTCGTGGGGGACAAACAGCGCATGTTGTTATATTAATACCTAAGATGTACCTTGGATTAAGATCTAATAAGGTTGTAATAATAGTAATAATAACAGAACATTATATACATGAATATGAATTTATGTTAGTTTTATCGATAATTACTAAGGAAAATTTAATTTTTCACATATTTTATCGCCATAAACACGGATGGTACTCCAAGGGTTCACTTTACAGAAATACGATAGAAGGTGTTGGTTTGTCGAGTTATTCATTTAAAAAAATGATAATAGAATTTATATCACAACCAGTTTTTATTGCGGATTTTTCTCTGGTTGCTTGGACCATGAATCTGCGATTCTTAATACCTTGCTGGTGCTAGCAGGCTTGTTTAAGGTAGGCCTAATTGAAGAATGCTTGCTATTTTATATGTAATAAAATGGAGTAACTTAGATACATTTTATTACATCTAAACATTTAAATGAAAAAAAAGACAAAATATATAAAATGTGTGATACATTTTACCTGATGTTAAATAATATAATATTTGTTAATATAATATCTATTTATAATATAATATTTGTTTTACCATTAATATTTATTTATAATTAAAAATGAGAAATTGAAACTGGTCAAAGCATAAGTGTTCTTAGGTATAATTAAAGATGAGAAATTACAACGGAAACTCTATATATAGTGAACTTCTACGGCGTTTCAGAACTAAGTCTATTCAAATAAAATCCGTCAATTAACAGGTACAAAAACTTTTTATTTCATGGTATTCTACTGTGGGGTAATGTTGCTGGAATAAGAACTATTTTATTATTATTAGTGATTATAGAACTTTCTATCTAGGTCATATGATTTCTATTATGACAATTAGCTAATATTGTTACGATTTACCTAAAACAGCTTGGGTTTGATTATTTAGTATATAGTAATATATTATATAGTAGCTGTTGTTATTTATAAATGTAATATTAAACTGTATTTTGTAAATGTTATAATAATAACATTTACAAAATATCTTAAACAATCTGAATTCAAGGTAAGTTGCTTAAAACATTTGTGTTACGGACATCAGACAACAGAGGAATCATAAATATAATTATATTTTTATTACTCACGCTAAGAAAAATCACATATATCATCATATAAATATTTGTCCTAGGGATCCCGCGATCTAAGGATAAGAAGATCTTAGCGCATAAAATAGGATCATTACCATCTGCGACATCAAGTCTATTACTATTAATATTACAAGTAGATTTTGTTAATTAAATTTTACACATCTCATACATTGAACTCTAAAATAAGTAGCTCAAAGCAATTTTGTTACGGATATGGGAAAATGAATAAAGATGTTAGTTAATTATATTTTTTTTCTGGATGGGTATAGATTCTCGGTGCACAAGATAACTAAATCGAATGCGCCCTCAGGTCCATCAATTTAATTCAACTATATCTTTAATATTGCGTTTACCCGTTGTAATAGTTTTACAAAACTAACACTGCAAAGTATTAAATACATACAATATATACATATAACAACTAGTAAAACATCCCAAAAGGTTTCATAAAAGTATATCTCTCTAAACAATAAACAGATGCGCAGGTAAAAGGGACGTGCAGAGATATTACCAATTGACTCGAATACATATTTTTACTAGTTTTCCCTTCGAATTTCTCTCACACACAACAGTACAAGTTGAACGGAGTTTTGAAAACTTTCCTTCTTTACTTATTTTGAGGACGGTCGGGGCGAGCGTCGAACTCCCTAACTCGTGTTATTGAATTTAATGTACCCTTACTTGTACCTAGTTCTATTCAGCGGCGACAGAATCACTCGGATCTGTTAGACATCTCTAAAAGTGTAGATATTTACTACTGAAGCTTGCTTTGTAGAAACATTGTGAATTCAGGAAGGCGGTTCAACCGGCATCTTTCATCAGTCTTTGGTTAGGCAGGTATCCAGAGAGTAAATACGTGAATGTTTGCGAAAGAAAATCATGTTTAGTTCTCTTTGATCGTCAACTGTTTAGAAACACGCAAATGAGATACAAACTAAGCGAGCTAGTGTGTAAATTTTTCTTTGGATTTCCCGCAAAAGGTGGGCTTGTGCCAACATTTACACTCGTCGTCTGCGTTCCGTTCCGCCCAAGTGTTTGCCGGGAACGCACTTTAATCACAGAGAACAGGTGGGACGAACCGACGAGCAATTTTCATATTGGAATTTCCTATCAAATCCAGCCTTCTGTGCGGAGTAGTGAGAAATTGCTTGATTCCATTTAATTTGCTTTTTTATTTGATTTGCGGCTTGAAAATGGAACGTTCTTTGAATTTTTATTGATCACATCATCGCAGCTGGTTTATTGGTATTTTTAGGCTATTTACGTTTCACAGGTACTATAGGTGCATACGTACAAGTCAATGTAAAGTGTGTAAGTGATAAAACATTCCATTGCCAAACGATTCGCAAAATATCTGCAAATACTTGCACGTATCCAATTTAGCCGACGATATTTCTTCGTATTGGCATTCTGTGTTCAGAAGCTCCCTAAGAATTACTCAAAGCGTATTTGCGTATAGTCATGCGCTTACTAAGAGGTTTTTCTATACACGTCCTAAAATGGAAGCGCGTACCTCGGGGTAAATCATTAAAATACGTCAGCGGTGTTTGTTTCGTATCAATATCCGGATTAGGTCGAATCAAATTTGGTTTGTAGGATCAGGATTTATGCAGCGCTCTCAATTTCCTGCGACGACAGCGGAACATCCGGCATGCAGCCCCCCGGCGGCGCACCTCCGCCGTGGCCCGACCTCAGTTAGCCTCGATACGGTGTGGAAATTATGTCACTCAGCCGCTCCACATATTATAAATATGCATATTTAATAAAATAAATATTTTGAGTAAGTTATTTGTACTCCCAGTTAAATTTTATTTCAATCATTATGGTTATTTAATACTTGAGTTCATGAATATATTATATATATATAGGTACATAAGATTATCTAAAAGTACCTTTATAATTTGATTGGTACACTGAATTTAAAAAAATATATTAAAAATGTTTTTTTTATAAATATAGGGAAACATTTTTAGTCTTCTACAGTTTTTATTGTAAGTTTTTAACTGTAAGTATGCTCTTAATGTTTGTAGATATAACCTACAAGTGCCTGTTGCAGTTATCAAAGTAAGCGATTGTATGTAGTTAAGTTTCATGTTGTGTTGTAAACAGAGAGTCATTCGAAGTCCACTGCTGGACATAGGCCTCTCCAAGAAAGGAGGAAGCGTGCCCAGAATTGCCACGCTAGGCAAGCGTGTTGTTAATCGCAGAGCGTAGCATGTGCAACGGGGATGCTGCTATCCATCCCCACCCTATGCATCTGAATTACACTGTTTCAGATGTTTATACCGCTATCTGTCGGTTTAGGTACCTTAGTCACTTGTTACGACACTTGGCAAGGCAGAGGTACTATTTTACTCTGCCGGTACTCAACGGCATAGTTGCAGGATTTACATGTTGTATTGGTAGCTCTAAATTAATAAATGAAAAATAAATCATTTGTGTTACATTAACATTATTTCAGTGTTAATTAAAAGTAATTATGAGTCTGATAATGTACAAAATAGAAAAAGTGAAGTAAACAATGTGCTTAAATGCTTGCAATAAATATTATATGTTTCTGTGACGCCATATTGAAGACGTCTGTTGCATTGTTAACTTCGTCAGTCACTACCTTTAGAATATCATTTCAATAAGACACAGATCGTCTTTCACTTGTTTTGCTTTACTAAGGTACCGAAAATTGCAATACTGAATTACCGTCTACTGAAATTGTGCCGGTGTTGCCGCCACCGCCATAGCCACCGGGTTGAGCGTAAAATGGAGCGCGGCATTTGCATAGCAGCACTCGAGCCGAGCGGACCGGCAAATTGTTACCGCATCGATGACTCGATCAATACGCTATAATATCTGTCTTGCGAATCTGTCGTAGTGTTTTGTAAGACAACACACTTAGTTATGGTATATATATGTGACCATTAGTTGTCGATGATAAACATTTCAAACATTCATTTAGTTTCTTATTATTTTTTCTGAGATACTTCGCTGTTTTTTCGCATTCATGTAACTGCCAAATTCATTTTCAACACATAATATTAATCTAATTGAATTAATGCACAAAATTATTTCTAGAATAGTGTTGTAGTTTCAGTTAACTCTATAGGCTTAACTTATGTGTAAGAACACATATTCCAAATGTATTTACGATTAAGTTTTAATCAACTATTTATTATTATTTTTATTTTTGGCGCTCAGAGTTATTCTAAAACAAAGTACAAGCTTTGTTAAAGCTGTTACTAATACTAAATAAACTTTGTCACGAATTTTACATAAATCCAGTTAGCTTGCGATAAAATATATGTAAGTTTTTTTCTAGCATAAATACCAGGAAAACGTGTACATTATGATAATTCTGAAGGTTACTTTTTTATATTGTCTGTAATACATAATAAAAAGGCTAGAAAAATATCCATGATATTTTTCGTGACAGATATTTGAAGGTGCGCGCACGGCGCGGTTCGTTACATCGTCCGTACCTAGAAACGTTGCGTTGGCATGGGCACGGGCTCACAGTGGTTACCTGAAAACATCGTTCGTCTCTTTCCTCCTATTGGAACTACATTCTGTAGCAAATTCGGAATACTGTAGCGAGTTTGTTGGAGGCAGGAGGTCGATTTCGGTTCGTTTAAGTTTGACATCCATAACGCGATTGTTTGTGCAGAGGGTTCTCTGTATGTAGCACGATGAGGGAATTTGCAATGAAAATTTGCCGTGACAACGTGTAGCGCGATTGCATCGAGTTGACATCAGGTCGCAGACCGTTTGTTCCTATTGTATAGGACTATTGGCTAAGTATGTTAATTTCGGTGTATCGAACGTTCCTGCTGGAGGACGGCGTCACAGGTGACGTGTAGCCGAGTAGTGGATAATTATACTTAGTAAACGCAGATGCGATTAAGAGACATTGAATAGCGTACCGTACGATAAAACCTAATTTAAAAATACGTTTTTTGCATTTTGTATTTAAATACTTTTATTTAAAACTATTTTGTATTGTTATTTGAAATAGTGCTAACAAGTATGCATTTGCATTTTGTATTTGAATACATTTACTAAACTATTTTTCACATCTCTAAGCGGACGCAAGGATGTCATTAAAATAAATTTCACAGTTTGCTTGTATAGAATTTAATTAATAGACAGAGAGGAGATAGTTTAAGACAAGGCGTATAAATATATGCGTATTCTTTGAATACAGAATTCATATTTTTGTTGTATTGTCTCTTAAAATATACGAAAATATTATTCAAAGGCATTATACGTAAACTCATAAGTACATATCGTTATTTGCATAAATATTAAAACGAAGAGACAGAAAATTGCTCGGGTCTCTTTTGAAAGCGTAAAAAACAGGTTTGTTTGTTGTTATAAACGCAAAAGGTAAAATAGCACCCTAAATATTTTAAATCGTGAAATCCGTTATTCGTGGCGGAGTGACGGCGTGTTTGAGCTGCGGTCCTAAACAAATAGCGGGATTTAATGAGCCTGGAACGGCTTGCGGGCCGGCGCGCACTGATACCGCCACACTGAGCCGGCGCAAAAACTGCTGCTACTTAACTTACGTTCGTATTATGTACTGACTCTATTGTACTATTATGTATCACGTTTCGAAGGTGTGGATTATAGTTCTGTAGAATGAGTCGTGAATGAAGTGTGTCCATAGATTGATTTATATAGTGGGTAGATACCTACTGAAAATTATATTGATTTATTTATTTATATATTATTTTACTGATCAATCAGATTTCTCTAGATCAGAACCTAACTCGTTCTGGCCTACAGCAGATGCATACAGGCATAGAAAAATAAGTTTCACCTTTGAGGAAGCACATTTCTACATATATATTATAATGATAATTTAAGTATAATAAACTAGCTTTCGTAATATAAATAAAGACTCATTGTACCGTTTAAAGTTATCTTTACATAATATTATTTATCGAAAAGCATCAACTTTCCGAGAGACGTATTAGAGTTTTTATCTTATATTTATGATTTCTACCATTTATTCCTATATAATTCATAGCATATTAGTGAGGTAATGATCCGAATTATTTATTTTACAAATCATCATCTAATTACAATAACACTAGTCTAATTGTTATTTGCTTAAATTTATTTTAATTGTAACAGATACTTAAAATCTAACTCCACTTGCGAATAAGAGCGTACATTATCATCATCATATCAGCGATAGGACGTCCACTGCTCGACATAGGCCTTCCCAAGTAATCAATTTTTTTTTCGACTACCCCAAATATAACATAATTAGAAAGACATATACTACAAATATTTAAGATAATCTGCAAATGAGTCAATATTTACATATATCCTGTCACTACAAGCATTAAAGGCTTAACTCATCCCAGACACTGGCGAGTTTTGATCTAATACTATTCTTCGAGGTAGAGGCCATTAAAAGGCTAAACTAATTCGAGGGATCCTTGAGCGCAGAAACATAATTGGCTGAGTGATCTCGGATTATCTATATGACTCGTTAATTTATAGAAAAATATAAAGTCGGTAACTTTTTGAAGTCGCAGCCGACTTCAAAAAGTTACCGACTTTATATTTTTTAGTTTTCAGTACTGTAACAAAAATAAATGAATTTGTATTTTCACTCACTATTAAGAGATGAGCTTCTGAATGGTAACTTCAGAATGACAGTCACCTATTTCCGCCAAATGCAGTCTTCGCATATATCAGTTCTGGTTTTGACCCAATACAGAGTGGACGTGAGTGGTTTTTGTCTTGAAATCATACTTGAGGGATTTGCTTTTGTTTGGAACTACCCCGCGGTGCATGATTGAGTGACTCACAAATTTCTTGGTCAGTGAACTGAATTATGGGAAAAAATGTATTAGAATATTCCTTGACCTTGTAAAAGCTTTCGATACCGTATCCATTTCTCTTCTACTTCGAAGACTTGAGTCTGTTGGCGTAAGAGGGGAACAACTCAATCTTTTCAAAAGTTATCTGAGCCATAGACAACAAACAGTTAAAATAAGTAGCTTTATTAATGAACCCTGTAAAGTAAAATAGGGATAGCCTTAAGGGAGTGTATTGGGACCTACGGTATTCATCATCTACATTGACGATATAATTTATACTACCCTGAGAAATTATAGAATAATTGCATTTGCCGATGATACTGCTCTAGTGTTCAGTGGTAATGACTGGGAGGATGTCACTGCAAATGCCCAAATTGGCTTTACTGACATACAACAAAAATTGAATGAAAGCCTACTAACTTTAAATGCAGATAAAACAAAATTTTTAACTTTTTCGATTACTAAATAAACTCATCTACCTACAAATTTTTTGCATCTCTTTGCCCACCAAATAAATTGTAAATTTAGGAAAGGTACCTGTGTTTGTCCGAAATTAGAAAATGTTTCAACATATAAATATCTTGGTATAACAGATTCTTTATTAACTTTTAACCTTCACGTAATTATTTTAACGCAAAGAATTCAGAAATTAACTGCAATTTTTTGAAATATAAGTCATATTGCTACAGAATGAAATTTAAAAACATTATACGTAACTCTATGTCAGTCCTTCTTGTCGTACTGTATTACTATTGGGGGGGGGGGGGGGGTGCTACTAAAACTCAAGATCTGTGCTCAAGAGTGTGTGCTCAAAGTTACCCTTTAAATACCCTACCTCAAAACTATATCTATAGCAAAGTTTTAACAGTGAGACAATTGTACTAACAAGAACTTATTCTCCAACAGCATAAACTATGTAAACCTGAAAATAAACTAACTCATAGTAGACGAAGGTATGTGGATTTCCAAAATATACATCAGCTATGCCATACGCGGTTCGCACAGCGATTTCTAAATTTTACAGGACCATTTATTTATAATAAAACTAACCATGAAATAGATATTCATGGCATGAATAAATACACTTGCAAAACAACAGTAAGGGAATGGCTCTTGACATTGGACTACAAAAAGACAGAGAAATTGCTAACAATATTATGCTAGACTGGACTATATTTATTGTTACTATTATTGTTTATGTATATTGTATATACACTGTATAACTTCATATTCTATGTATTTATGTAATATATACGTATATAATATGTTGTATTAACAAACCTTGTAATTTATTAGACCATATACACACACATTCACAGCTATATGCACACTACAGAGTATAGATATAAGATACATAGCTTGTAAGAACAGGCTAGACCTAGTTTAGGTACTTAAGTATCAAAGTGTATTTTAGTTGTTGAATAAAGTTACTATTATTATTATTATTGTGTTCCGGTCTGAAGGGTGAGAGAGGCAGTGAAATTAATGGGTAATATGACGTAACATCTTCAAGTCACAAGGTTGGCAACGCGCTAGTGATATCCTTGTAATATAACGTAACGCTTACTATCACGATGAACTCGATGGACTGTATGCTTATTAGTCGCACTGATCTAATAAAAAAAAAGTTATTTGTTTTGGACGGACCTAGCTTAAGCATGTAAGAAGATATATTAAGGATAAATCCTTTAAATTAGTTTAGATTTAAAAACATATGCAGTTTGACGAAATACTTGTATGTATGTTCGTAGTTTGAAGGTTAGACACCTGACATAGTCGTCACGGGCTGCTAACACTATACTAAAATCAATTTAATTTGCATTTTATATTATCAGTCTAGATTTTCATTTGGTGACCCTCAAGTTACTACCCTACACTACTTTTTATACATATTAATGATCTCTGTAACCTTAACAGCAAAATAACTACATATGCCTTGCCTTCTTTTTTTTCCTGTAAATACTTGGGAATCCGTTTTTAGGCATTCTGAACGAGGCCTGAACGCTGTTTCATTGGCTTAATCTCCATAAGCTATCATTAAACACTTCGAATAATAGGTATTATTATACACCTTCCCCTTGTACCTGGAGTCGTAAGAGGCAACTTGGGTACTGGATCCGACAGATAGCGATACATCCACCTAAAATAGCATTATTCAAATTCAACAGGGCGGGGATGAGCAGCAGCAGTATTACCGTCGTGAATATACTCTGCAATTGATTCTACCCAATTGACCAGCGCGGCAATTATGGGCAAAATTCCCCCTTTCTTGGTTAGCTGATATAATGATGATGAAACAGTTCTAAAATGAAATAAATTATTTTTAAGGCCTAACATCGGTCAGTCTATATAACAATATAAACGCGATTAAAACCATTGCTCATTTCTGTGGTAGTAGCGAAGTTAAATGTTTCTGCAACATTCTTGAAAGTAGTAGTATGAGTGTAGTATAGGTACCTTGGTGATATATTTGATAGAGGCCTAACTTTCGGATCACAAATTCACTCTCTTTGAGTCTGAGTAAGCAAATTGATTTTAATGTTGTAAAAATTGCGGCACGTAGCTGAAGCGAAAGTGCTCAGAGTCGCTTATTAAGCCATTGGAATGGAATTTGGGATGGAGCTGCTAAAACACGACATATTGAACATGAGAGAGCCTTACGAGCAGTGCTAAAGGTTATTCGAGTCATTTCAGTCAGTCAGTTAATACCAGTCATTTATTTACCCTACCCTAGATTTCTATAGGCTTAGTAAAGAACAAAATGTTTACCAATGATTTGTCATGTATATAACTACGAGAAAGCACATATGTAACGGTGTCGAACTTAATGGAAGCTGTCAACGTAACCATTTTGTTGTTAAATCAATGCCACGTGTGACGTGTTTTTGGAAGGAAAATTTTCATGACATTTGCTTGTAGCAGCAGGAACAATGAGTATATTTGTACATTGTCATTCTCAGATACAGAAAAAAAATCAATCAAAATATTCATATCCACACATGCACATACTACACACAAACACGCATAAACAGATACAAAAAACAGAGAGCGCGCACATTTCAGTTTATCACAATTTAATTGCTATTTGTAAAACTTTCTTTTTATTTCAAGTTTTGGGAATAATTATTCTTCGTAAATAAATTATTGTTATAGTATATTAGAATAAACACATCATAGAAAAGCTTGGGATGTGCGGGAGCCTGGTAACCTGACCTGTAATACGAGTCCGCGAAGCAACATTGGCAACAGTCTCCCACAAATAATATTTTATACTGTTTATTTTCTCAAATTTTTAATCGTTATAATTGATTTTTGTAGAAATATTTTATTTTCTGCCTTAAGTTAGTAATAATTTATAATTTTATGAGATTAGACGATTCATGTACCTTTTTTGTTAATGTTGTAATACAGTACTTGCTATTAACGTAGTACGTATGATTTTTTTTAAATACCTAGTTAACATTTGATAAAACTCTTATTGCACGTGTATCGTGTCAAAACTCATTGTGATCCGCCAAAGAAAGAACAAGTTTTAAAAAACTTTGCTGCACCTTTTGTTTTTAGATTTTCATTTAGTACTCGATGTATTGGCGATCCATACAAGTCTTATAATTAAGGTTAACATCGGCACTTTGGTTGTAGAGACAACGGAAAAACAACACCAGAGAGATTTCACGGAGAAATTTTAAAATAATGGCATTGACATGACACTGTTTAATACGGTATGGGACTTTCAGGATGTATATTAATCTCTTATTTAAATACTCTTCATTTAAATACTAAAATCTACAGGCAGTGTAGTTATCAATATAATGCCGGGTTTAACGACGTCAAAAATGATATTTTTTATCAAAAATTATATATTTCATTTCAACACTTCCATAACTATTACCAAGAAATTGAAAAGCAGCTGAGAATGGCTTAAATTATTAATATACATTTTGAGTTCCAAAGAACGATTGGCAATTTGTAATGAAATAGGGGCAGAGCAAATAATTAAGGAGAGCGCGGGAGGTCGGCCGCAGAAGTACTTAAAGAAACAGCAGCTGCGAGCGCAACTCCGCGTTTCGACTGAAGACCAACGCATCTCTGCAGAGCAGAAAATACCACCTTGTTTGAGCGGAAACTCATTTGTTATTTTATTGTGACGTACGTTTTTTATATTCTTTTAATATTATTTTAATACACTATAGTTAATTAAAATTAGTTTAAGGCGTTACTGAGTATGATACTTTATATTTCAGTTTCTCGCGTGTCCATTTAATAAATATACGAGTTACACCGGCTGCGGAATTATTGAGTTTTCACAGAGGAGCCTTAACGCGCATTTTAGAATTAAGCCGATTAAAGATTCAATTAAATGATACGAGTGCACACTCATGATAGCAGCTCTGTATAATTCCCGCAATGTCAGGCTTTCATTAAAATCTTTCGTTTCCGTGTTATATGAACGTCGACTCTGAATACTAATGCACGTAGGATTGCACAACTTTATATTAATTTACTTGAGGAGTTTGCGATTGCCCTCCTGATTTATTAGTATTCATTACGGGGTATAGGCATGCCGTAGTTATCGTGAATTGCGGTCAGTCGCATCGGGACTTATTTATCATACAGATAGAAAAATATTCCCGTTTGCAAGACATATATACTCAAAGAGAATTAGAGTTCCAAAATATAATGTTAGCAAAAACCGTCAGCTGCCTGCTGAATTAAAATTTTACTATTTTTCGCGTTCTATAATATTTGAACTGTTTCTAAAATGTAGCGTTAATTGAGGCATATTAAATATTAGCTTACTTAAAATGTAATGTAAATAAATGTAAGGCCTGACACTAATCGTTTGATCTCATTAAGATCAATTTAAACTATGAACATTTAAGTCCAGAATAACGTAAGACGGTGTTATTTTCTAAGAACACACACGGCTCAAAGATTACATAGGTAGACTTTATTAAAACTATATCGGAATAGATATGCGTGAGCCTATATAGTAAACTAGAACAATAATTAAAGGTTTTTAACATTAATTATAATAAACAAAAGTTGTATTACTGACAAAGTAAATAAATCACCTAAAGTTAGCGTTGCAGTGTCGCGCCAAGCATTTGTATAATTCCATAAAATTCTAATTAGCAACTCCAAATATTTCATGGAGTTAATTTTTGCAGCTGAATTCCAGGACGAGTCCAATTAAAACCTCTGGAGTCTATATTGAAAGGTGGCAGGTACTTGCAACTAAGCCCTGATGATGCTTAGGGTTGTCAAACAAATAGAACATCGAAAAATATACTATTTTCAACATATAGCATTTGTAAAATACATTAAATTTTTTACTGAAAGTGATGCTTCAGTTCAGTAGTTAGAATAATATTTTATAATAACTACTTTATTGTATGCCGTGTAGTACCGACAGTAGAAAGTTCTAGCTTCCGTACCAGGTGTCACAAGAAGCGTAGGTATCGAAACAAAATATACCATTCATACGTATACTTCATAAACAGGGTGTGAATGGGTATCTTCGTCCCAAAGTTACATTGTGATTGTTAATTTGAGCAATCATTCGTCACCTTTAAGATGGCGCGATGACGCTGATAGTAGTAATCATATCTTGCGCGTCAAAAGTCTTGGGTTTGATTTCCACCAAGAACAGATTTGAAATGTTTTATTTATTCTGTGTCTGGATGTTAAATATATGTATTCGTGTGTTACAATTTTGTTTTGAGCGACTTATCATGAAAATCTATGAGTTGTTGTGTGAATTTTTCATTATTCATTTTATCTGCGGGAGGCCTATTTCCAGCTATATATTTAGGATGGCCGATTTGATGATAAATGGTTTTGTAGTTCAAACACATTGTACTGAAAGAATTATTAGAACAAAGAAAAAATGAAATCTTGCTTTTATATACTACTAGCTAGATGTTGACTTAACTTACCTATATTTATCATGAAAAATATATTGCGACTATAAATTGAGATATAAACTTTACTATCTCAAATGCAAATTTTACTAAATTCGGTTCAGTAACTACAAAGTTGGTCCGGCAAACATCGTGACAAGTAATTTTTACATGTATAATTTGTTCAACCCTAACAATGCTTTGGTATTTCAACACGGTTCGGTGTTGTTGAACTTTTATATGAAATATGTATATGATGAGTTTTTCGGGATTCTAGGAATAAACTATATGATTATACAGAAATTGCTATACAATAATAATAATATTTATTGTCACATAAAAATGGTACATAGTTATAATGAAGTCCCTAAACCCTAATAAAAAAATAGGTTTATCACCTGTGTTACAGAGGTCAACTATTACATAATAAATTCCTGTATGTAATTACTGTTCTATTAATATAAAGTTATCTAGTTAGGTTTGAAATGGATTTAACGTTGATGTTTGAATATTTGATTGCGATTTAAATCTCTTAATATTGCGACATAAAAGAGAAAAAAATGATAGAAGCAGTCGAGGTAAAAAGATGTGATTAGAGCTACCTCGGGAATTGTAAAGTCTATTCTCCTAGCTCGGCGAGATCGCGAAGGAGCCGAAAACCGCGTAAATTTTTCCTTCGGCAGTATTTCCCGAGAGTGTAGGTTTCCAATCGGTACCGGGTCAGTCGGGAGTCAATGAAAAGCGGTAAAGTGGTGCCGCTCGCTGATTAAAGCCTCGAGCAATCGCCCCGGAAAGTATTTATAGGTACACCTGTTCGTTAGCGGCGAGGCCCAGCCAACTCCTTGATTAGGCGCCGACGGGCGTTGCTTCTGCAACAAATAAAAAGAAATTCCCCGTTTACGACCAACTGAAGGATTCATTGTGAGTCGGAAGATGCGCCAGCGGAACGCGTGATGGTTTTACCCAAGAAAATATAATAGAACACTATTGATATGAGATCATTTTTTGCTAATGTTTCGCATACAGTCATTCTCATCGATTAATAGAGAAGGCTATTGTGAAATATTTTACTTGCAAAATTCTTTCAGTACTTTATTTAGTAAAAAAGATGCTTATTTTGGTACAGAAAACTAAGTATTTAATAATTTATTTATGCACTAGCTTGGTTGGCACTAGTACATAGACTGAAATTGGAGCGATATTATTTTATACGGCCTGTAAAGTACTTCCTGTTATAATCGTCTTTTCACTAATTCAAAATGAAATATTTACCCAAGCAACAGATAAAGGCGATCTGAAAAGTAGGTGTCGTTCAACTCCGGTTACAGCGTTCATTATTCAACTCAAGGAATGGGGGCAAACGGCAGTTGTCCGAATCGTTGGATTTATCACGTGTTACTTTCAAACGGCGGCGGGTAGAATTTGGCGAGCAGTCGATTTTGCATGTGAATGGGTTGGTATTCGGTGCACGCGGTACGCGCGTGCGTGCGCGCCGCATCACCACTCCGGTCACGGACCCCCTTAATAACATCACGTTTGATGCGCCTCTATTATTATATTTTCATCTTCAGTTGGTCCCATGACAGGGAGTTGCGCCGCTCGTAGTCCTTTGAATTTTTTCGTCACGCTAAAATTCGATTTCTCCCATACTTGTCCTCGTAAATATGAAATCGGACGTCTTTTGATTTACATTTCAGATATAAAAGAATATTATTGCTTTTAAAGATATTCTTTACGAACCAATGATCTAATGCTAGAATGATTGAATGACTAAAAATGGAAGGCATTTTGTTAAAGTGTCAGATAAGTCCCATTAGTGGAGGAATAAAAAATGTATTTTCGTGATTAACTGCTTAAAATGGAGCCGCTTTATCGGTGTCGCCGTAAGGCTCGCCAGGGGCAAACGGTGACAGTTATTTTTTATCTAACATTCATACACAGCGCGGCGGGTCATGCGGGAGGCCGGTCACGTCGCGAAAGAAGACGCTTACCTGAAACTTTCCTACCCCTTAGCACATTAACCGAGCAGCGCAGACTTTAGTCGCGGCGCCGCCGCCGTGGCCTAATATTAAGTAAGACGAGATGATTTCGCTATACTTGTTTTTCTTAATGCTTTACGGGAACATAACAGTCTATCTAGATTAATTTTAATAGTTATGATTATAATAGACTATTAGCGTCTATTATTATTATTTTGTAGAACTTTTATACTAACTTTGCACCTTGATGTATCCCCTTAAAGTATGATTTTAGAAGAATATTTTACACGTATTATTAAAACTTTTAAACCTTTTTACTAAATTTCATTAGAATAACTTTAAAAATCTTTTCAAGCACTCCTTTGTTATAATAATATAATATTATTATAACAAATATTATATGTTAAAAAAATACAAAAATTTAAGTTTCTAACCCTTATAATTTAGGCCCTGCGCTGATATGTCAGTCAGTCAGACAGTTAGTCATCCTTTCCTTTTGTATATATATATATATATATATATATATATATATACCAGCTGTTCTAATAGGCGACTGAAGTAATGGAACCGAAATTGGGTTTATCCTCGGTCTCGACAAGGCACCTCATCATTCGAACCCATTAGTAGTTCTAGCCACAGTCAGTTTTCCGTTGAGCAAAGTGTCAACGTTCGTCTACGTAGGCCGAGACCTGACCTTGTCGAACCTCCCGGCTTACATATCTAATGCCTTTTCCACAACCGGCGAATGCGTAATATCCTCTCTTACACAGCGCACAGCGGCAGGGTCTCTGTGAGGAAATGGATAAATACCAAAGACTCAAGCAAGAATACTTTACTTCAAAAAGACCAAAAAGGCCAAATATCGATGCCAATTCAACGAAACACACGCCTTAAATTTGCTCGAGATTATCTTAATTGGAAGGTCGTGTAATGGGAACCAATTCAGTTCTTAGACGAGTGCCGAATATGCTTGCACAGTAGCGATAGGAAGTGGCAACGTCTATAAGAGTCCTGGAAAACGGTTGCTCAGTGTTGTTTCCCTGAAAAAGTAGCCTATATGGGCAGTTCTGTCTGATGTGGACCAGCATTACATTGACGGATGGATGGATGGAGAAATAGAGCTTGTTTTTGTATCATGTGACAAGGAGGTTTGAATTCAGAACCATACATATCCGATATTCTAGTGGAACATGTCGTTCATAAGCGGGATATGTCGGCGATAACTTTCGCCTGATACAGGATAGTCTGCGTTATGGGTATTTCAAGATCCACATCTGAGCAAGAACTCAGTGAAATTGGTACCGTCACATTAAACTCGCCAGCGCTCAGCCCTGAATTAAATTTCATTGAGAATTTGTGGTATGGGTTGAAAAGGAGGGGGTGATCCAGATTTTTTCTCCTTTCAATGTTGACGAGCAAACATTGCCTTTGATAGAGGAGTGAGATGCATTACCCGCAGGTGTTCATAAAATAGCTAATTAGGGTGAGTTTGGGGACCGTTAAGGATCGTAATCTGTAATTACTGCTAAGAAAATCAACACAAGAATTGATACCCAAAATTGAAGACCGAATTAAGATTTGCAGACGTGAGGTACTAGCAGAATAAAATCGTACCTCCCCCTGACCAGGTGTCGTAAGAGGCGACTAAGGGACCTAAACCGACAGACGGCGGTAATTCCAACCGATACAGAGTAGCTCAAAAACATGCTGTGTAAGATGCAGCTGCCCATTAACTAGAGATGAGCAGCAGCATCTCCGTCGTGAAATTTGCGATCTACGATTGCCAACACACTTCCCAAAAGCGGAAATTATGAGTAAAATTCCCTTTCTTGTCTAAGTCCATACGTCCATCATTGGTTTTCCAATGGCTGATATCATGATGATCAAATAAACATTTTAAATAACTCTTTGTTATTTTTTACTAATTCCACTTTCATAATTCCTTACTCATTTAGTTAAACACTCACCTGAAATACGTGTCCAAATTATAGGAATATGAAAAATTTAAGTTACAGCCTTTAAAATGGTTCTTTTTGCATTATTTCTAATTGGTCATTTAGTTCTTAAAATCGCTCGTAGCAAATTAAAAGTAGGTGAAATAAGTTATTATTCCATATTTTTGCTGGCAAGTGTACATGAGAGAAATAAAGATATTACATCCAAATTAATGCTAACGGTTTAATCGCGTACCGATCTGTTAGAATGAAAAACGCAGATTAGAATATTGGCAGAGTATTATCATTTTCCCTTGTTTGCATCGACAAAACGATATACTCTAACAAAATGCTAACAGACAAATAACTTATCTCAACATTTTCCAGTGGCGGAGCTCAGCATCCGTCTATTGTACTCGGCTGAAGGAATCTCGTATTTGCATCCGACCGTGGAAGGGGCGCGGGAACGCACCGTGAGACGAAAAAGTAATTTTTCATAAGCATTGAGAAGGTTTTCAATAACACGCCAACTGAGTGCCAACGCAGGTACGAGTATATCTCTACACACCGAATAAAATAAATGTGATTTGTATTCACGATACTTTTCCTTTTGCGCATTTCGTACATGAGTATTATATAATATTTTGTGTAACTATTTTTTTGAAATATTAAATAAACTACTATGAAACCTAATAACGTTATTAGAAAGAATAGTCCTAAAAAACAAATTACTATTTTCGCAAACCGTCTATTGTTTTCTTTATATCTAATGAAGTAAATAAACTACTTCTTACTCATATTATTCTTATAAAGTAACGAGTCTGCTCGCTCTGCCTTAGAATGTTTAGTTTTAATAACGTCGTGTATCAAGTTCAGTGGTGGAAGAGAAAATTTGTTATGATTTAATTAAGTTTACCTACTTTTTACAACACAAGAATAAATGATTAGTTTCCTAAAAAGTATAAATATTTGACGAAAAGTTATACATTTTTACTACTTTATTTCAAATAAAATCCTACATAATTTCGAAAATTCTGTAATAAGTTTCGAGTTTCAAACCACAGAATGAAAGGGCACGTAACAAATTATTAAGATTAAGTATTTTTTTACTCTTTCCTCATGAAAACATCCCTCAAATAAAATAACAATGCATATTCAAATATAGCATAACATACTCACCAAGATGTTGCAGTGATTGTATCGTTCCACAATATCTCGAAATGTAAACCGGTGGAGGAGCCCTTACTTCGGATGGCGGCGACTTCGTTAGGCGCGCGCCACTGCGCACTCGAGTACCGACCGCAAAAAAGTATTAAATAACAACACACCTTATCCACTCCGGATTCTTGTCGCGAGGGGACCGACTTGATTTTGAAGATAGTTTTCATCTGGGAGTGGGGGCATTTGTGCAGTCTTTGAAACACTCCTGACGTTTACGTGATGAGGATGATTGAAAGAGGTTTTGATAATATAAATAAAACAAATTCATATACCTAGTAGCGGTCCCATCTTGTGCGCCAAAGGCTAAACAATTTCGTGTCACGTTGTTTGCCCGAGATGTACTCCAAACCTACAGAATCGATTTCTAACAAATTTTGCTGTACAGCTTGTTCGAGCGAGTTTTAATTCGTTGCAAGTTATTTGTTACCGGTAGAGTCTTCCCCTGTACCAGGTGTCGTAATAGGCGACTAAGGTACCAGAACCGACAGATGGCGTTATATCAATCCAAACATTGCAGCTCAAATGCACAGGGCGGGGATGGGCTGGCTGGGATTCTGCTGAATCCCCGTCGCGAAAGCTGCGCTCTGCGATTACCAACACGCTTGCCCAGCTAGGCAATTATGGGCTACATTCTCCTTTTCTTGGGAAGGTCTATGTCCAATAGTGGGCTTTCAATGGCTGGTATGATGATGATGATAAAAGAGATATAATTACCATAAGGCCATTAAATACATATCCAATATTAATATAAGAAAATCACAACAACGGGATCACGATTTTTTTACATACCTGGAAGAAGTCGGAGCCAGCGGTAAGTTATTACATAAATGCTTGCCTTGTCTGGGGATCGAACCTACAACCAAAACAGGAACACTACTGAACACGCTATCTAGCCGGTCTTGCGTTGTTTTATATCTTAATTTGATTAAATAAAATATCTGACTAATGACAAACGAAAGATAATTGTGGAAGTCTCGTTATAATAAGTTTGTAATGTGTCATATTTCCCATTAACAGATTTTAGAAAAAAACTCTCGTAAAAATCGTAACTCGTGATTAAAAACACCGGGTGGAGGGCAAAAAGAGAGACGGTATCGATACGAACGATCGAGAGTTCTTTGCATCTGGAATTGGAGCGAAATCGGCTGCTGTAAGCTTCACGTGAAATTAATCACGTTTCGTATCAAGCAACCAATCTTGTGAAACATCTTGAGGGCTTTCAAGCGAGACTGTTATCTGTATATTTTTATCATATTTATTTCTATGGCGTCGGAAATTTCATGCGGCTAAAGTAATTTTCCGCGAGCACTGAGCGGAAATTACCACATAGTGTAGTGACGTGTTCGACAAACGTCACGTAGCCGGATCCGAGCTCGCAGATCCTTATATCCAATTTCCGGGCGTTTTTGTTGGAAATGGGAATTAGCTGACGTGACGTGACGGAAGGCTAAATATCAATGATGTTATCGCGCCTTGCTTTGTCCCGATTCCTGGATGTTTGCAATGTTGATGGATTTTAAACTATAATCTTTAATCGGTAGGAAAATGAATTTTAAAATGTATTTTGACTACAATGGTATTGTATTTAACTGAGAACAATGGTATATACATAAAAATTAGTATTTTTTAATTATTTGACGGGTCTGATGGGTTGTCTTGTGCGCTAAAGGTCGCCAACCATACCAGCCGTATTTGTGTTAAGTTTGTGTTTGGGTGCTGAATATATATGTGTTGAAAGTATTATAACTATTTGTGATTTATTTATTGTCTGATGTTCGTAAAACAAGTGCTTTATGCGACTCATCTCTGGTCAGGTTAATGTATAAGATGTTGTGTTAATTTATTATTTATTTACTTGTCCAACTATTCTCATACGTACAGCAATGTGACGTTTAGAATACAAGGGCATCGCGAGTCGCGACGTGTCGGGGGAAATAGCGTGACGCGGCAAGACGGTAAAGTATGGTTCCGCGAGCCTTGTGCAGTCACGCGCCGTATGTATGCGTAGGTTTATTACTGCTAACCAATTTTAGATTGGGTACATCGTTGACGTATTTACTACTTTTACTTCATTCGTTCACAATACTGATAAGCAATATGTTATTAGACTATATCTGGGAATGCAGTCTAAATTAACTAAATAACATTTTAAGAGTTAAGGACAAATAGTTAGATGAGATAATTGTGTGAAATTTATAGCACTTCTTTCACAGAGCGTAATACCTATGTGTGTAGAGTATATTCCAAATCGGGTGTTCTATTATTAAATTAAAGCACATAATCTCGCAGGCGTTGGGAGGCCCAGTCTAGATGCAATATTCCTTAAATTTAGTTTCCAGGCAAACAATTTTAGGTAATTAGAATTCAAAGTTGTATGGGGATCTCATTCTTTTTAAATTATTCTCAATATTAAAATAAAGACTTTACAACTTTACAGCTTTTAGGCACAATTGTATGTAAGTAGAAATGAATATATTAAAACACTTACGAAAACTAAATTTTCTAAAAACGATCACCTATTAACAAAATTCAGGTGCGACATACAGTCAGCTGTTTGGTCACCGGCGGTAGGTAGCAGGAAGGCACCGCACGCGTGTTCGGCACACGTCCACAAGTCGATGAACATGTCACACGTATAACGTGACAGCAGGAAATAGTATGGCTTTATTTAATTTCTCTGCTGCCGCCAGTTTCGGGATGACTATTCGGAATGGCAGTTTTATGGAAAACCTATGTTCTTCCAGCATGGAATATAAATAAGTTTATTATAAATCTTCGGGAACAGAATGAAAATAGTGATTGGATTTATTATGCTGGTCAAGTGAGAGTTGAAAACTAAATGAGACTTGAAGCAAGAGGAATATATTCACGTTTTTGTTCCTGTTAATATGTAAGGTATGCCTATTCAAATTCGGGCTTTGTAGTGTCGGTCAAAGAGGGTTTCCTTTCTCTTGTTTATGTTAATGCGTAGCAAATACAAGTATCCCTCAAAAAAATTGTTGAATTTTTATCATTAACTAATAATTAGTTATTATATGTGTCGAATAAAATACATATAATAACAATTATGTAACCATAGTATATACCTCAACGTAATATATACAGCATACTTAATATTTACTAGCAAAAAGATCAACATGTGTAAGGCTTTATGCGGGAATCCCGAAACCAGCTGATTTTACATTGAATATAACTCAACATTCCTATGCATAAAGCCTTTAACGTAAGTAAAACATTAAAAAAAATTGTTTAGTATAATCAAAAGAAAACTAATATATGGTCCGTTCAAAGAGGATCATTTGTATATTCCATGTAGACAGGTAACACACAGTTCTCCTGCACTGTCATAACATACGCACAAACACACATTCTACAAAATAAATTCCGAGCCGGTCTTGTAGAGAACACGCTTTGGATTCGACCATTTCTCAAATAAGCAAAGCAATGTGGACGGCGAACGTCCATTCGATGTTTGTGTATTAATATTAGTGAAACAGAACAGGTTGCAGATTACCATAATTTGCTTCGATGCATTTGAATAATGAGCTACGCTTCCCTCAGCTCAGCCTTTGGCCATCTCCGGACTTGCTCGATTGTGAAACGTGTTATTGCCCCAACAATATCGGATAATATGATTAATTTGGAAATTATAAACTTTGTTGGAATGGCATAATGAATTGTTGTTGGTATTGTTTGAGGTGATTAGTAGCAATATTACGGGCAATATGATTTGATAGTTTATTAAATAATATGGATACCAATTTATTGGGTTTTATTGAAATTAAAATTAAAGTCCAATTAAAATGAAATAAAGTGTCGCGAAAGTAAATAAAAATATTGACCAACTTGTTATTTGAGATTTAGGAGTGATATAAAGGCCTTGTAAGTTATGTAACTATCAAAGCGACTCGCTACTTTTTGCCCACAAGTATTTAAATTGCTTTTTAATAAATATATATTTTTCGAAGAGCCGATGGGGTCGATGGCGCAGATGGTAGTGATCCTATCTTATGATCTAAAGATCCTGATTCCTAACCAGAATAAATATTTATATGATGAATATTTGTGTTTGTTATGTGTGTTAGTTACGAGTTTCTATTCAAGTATTATGTCTGTGATTCCTCTGTTGTTTCATGTCCGTAACACAACCGATGTGTATGACAATGTATGAGAGTTAGTATATTTTTGGTCAAAATTTTATCCAACATTTATCCCAAAAAATCTCTAAATTTTAACATCTTGGGGACCCTTGTCTATGTTTTAATGAACAATCTACAAGTATAAAGAATGTTTCTTGCAATTCTGTGAAGTATACCGTTGAGATATTATATTGAAGATAATAATTTCATTTCTCGGTCTCATAGTGGCTAGCGGCGATGATGTCACTGCGGGAAGGGGTTATTGTGATATTGCAGCGTCTCATATTGCCAGCAAAATTTATGTGCGGCCACCGTGCGGGCGGCGCGCGGTCGCTTTCGGTCTCCGGTCGCCGTCTACATTTGCCTATTGCCGGTCTTCTGTCGTCCGCTTGAGGTTGTTCGTTTGATAACAGTCAGAACGCATGAATATATAGTATGCAATTAATATTGATTTTGCGTATAATGTCCTGTTCCTTTACACTAAAAAGTGTTTTCTTAGTTTTTTTTATTTCCAACGTTTTGTTTGTCCCTATTTTGGTGGTCTTATGAGAGTTGTACAATTAGTTTTATTACTTAAGTAATAAAGATGAATTAGGTACCATAATTGTTGGTCTATTCTAAAAATATGTAGACAAAGAAAAAAATTATAATAACATAAAATTCACACAACAACATGTATATTGACCTGAATTGGTGGTAAGACGCTTACAGCATTTGTGTTACAGATATCAGACAACTGAGAAATCACAAATACATACTTTATTATATATTTAACATTCCAACACAGAACACACAGATTTGGATAGGGATCGAACCAACGACCTGTGGAGCATAAGATGGTATTACTACCGTTTGCGCCATCGGGTCCATCATTATTAATTATTAATTCTATTCCTTTTATATAACAATGAATCTATCAAATAGAAGTTAAACTTTTTATTTAGATTGTTTAGGAACAAAACCAAATGCATAGTATCAGCCGTTTACATTGTTGCGGTATACACTTGGCATCGCCGACGACTGTATAATTCAAACCAAAAACCCTATTTGAATTCTATGTAAACAAGTTTGTGGCTTTGCCGAACATATTCTCATTGAATCATAATAACCTAACTTTGACAATAATATCGGAACTAAAGACATAAAAAGCTATCGATTCTTTAAACGGAATTAATTATGAACTTGGTCATTAAATTACCGCTGCAACTATCTGTTTTTATTGAAAGTATAACAGTTTCAATTTTAGGTAACTGATATTCTAGATATTCGAACAGCTTTGGCTGTAAAAATTGTAATATCAGTTTTTAAATTTAAGTGTTCATTTTGGACTAGAATCAGAATGTCTTTTAAGAGTATAGTAGTATTTTTTTGTAATTACTAGGTGACTACTTTTCATACGCAGATCATTCGTTTCCAGTTTTACCACAAAGTCAACCCTATTTTATCTCATCCATCCGCTTGCAATTGGCAGTTAGTTCTTACAAGGCGAAGAAATACTTTCTATTCCTAGCGCCGATCTTCACGAAGTTGTATTTAGTCGATAAGCAAAATATAGTCCTGCCGCAAAGCAACATCGATCTTACGAATAAAAGTTTAATTGCCAAAGTTGCTTACACAGTAGACGGCGCGGCGACTGCCTCTCCCGTCTGACGGACAACCAAGATAGTCTAGTTGCCTTGTTAAAGAGTTTCTAACTTGTTTATAAAGATTAAAATTTAAAAATATTCTTGATTTCCAGTTATGTTACCTAGAGCATTGAACTAGAATGAAAGAAAAATGTGGACGTCGATGGATATAGTATGTAATAATTTAACACATTCTCTCTGACAATGGCATTGTCTATCAGAATCTCATTAAACGCGTTTGTAATGTAATAATCACATTCCATTACATAAACTAAATTGCATTAAATGTCTAAAATGATGTACAAACAGCCCCAATAATGAATCCAAATCAGTTTGTAATTATTCAGCCAGTAAGAGCGACGTGGTTTTGTAGTAACAAAACGGTATTTTCATGCAATAGTGGTCAACGAATTCCGACAGCGCATTCATTATCAATTAAATACCTGATCCAAAGCATGACATTCACTTAGTGAATCGAAAACAATGCTAGCTATTGTTCTCATTACTCTGATATAACTTTGTTTGATTGATTTGAAGCCATTGATATTCATCGTAAAAGTTTAATATCGTGAACATATTATCAACACATATTTTGCATAGTTTGCAGACGCATCTCTTATCTGTAATTCTGCCGCAGTTTTTTTGTATCACTATCCGTTTTTATAAATAAACTTATCTTAATAAGAAAACATACTTTCAAGTGAAATTATGATTTTCACCTTCATCCAACCATACTTTAGTTATAATTACAGACAACAAATATCTTACAACCGCCACCGGAGATTGCGTTCGAGATCATGGATCAAATGGCAAGCAATGAAGCTTCGGTAGATTTATGCGACGAGACATGCCATACCTGTACACACACCTCTAGCGAGCACGTTCTCGCATGTAAGCAGGGGCATGCATGTAATCAAGGTCTTGCTTTAAGCGAAATGCCCGCACCCCGTTTTATCTTGTTTATGGCGCGAGTCGCCAAGCTAGGTGGCGTCGCCACGTCTACACGGACGCAATAAGCTTCTAACGCAAAGATATTGCAGCAGCCCACTTTATACTTGCTCATGAGATTTATAAATGATGATATTATGGGTTAAAAAAAGTCATAAATAAAATTTTAAGGCTAATTTAAAAGATCTATGCGTACTTAGCAATTCTTGAAGAGGTTTATACTTAAAAAAGGCTAAAATAGGCTCAGGGTTATATTTTTAACAGTGACATGTTTAATAGTATTTTTATGTTACTGTCTTGAGTCTTGTGTATTAAGCAAATACTTAAAGCTAAAATATTCGCTTACTTATGGTATAAAAACCCTCTCTAAATACTGGCCAATGGGTATATGATGTGACGGATTTTTCAAAAACTTTAATTTCGGTCGACTCGAATTTTTAAAATAGGATGAACTTGTTAAAACATAAACAGCGAGGTAAGGAGGCTAACAAAGGACAGCGATTATTGCGTTAGCGGTCACATTACGCTAATGTTTATTTCAGCATGAAGCTTATCTAGCCTTCTCAAACGGCACTAAAATTGTTGGTTGCAAGGTAGTTAACCCTTCGGGCGCGGGCGGCCGGCGCGCGGTAGGGGCGCGGCCCGCGCCCGTAAGCCCCGCAATAGATAAAACAGTGATAGAACATGCACCGCGCCGCCGTTATGAATAATTCATTAGTTTCAGTTGCCACTTTTGTTGGTATCGGTGGATTTTCAGCGCTTCACACCGTCAAAAATATGCGTTGAGGGGCTGGTTATTGTTAGACAGTACTCTTTACCGTCTCGTTCATTTTAAATGTGTCGTGGAGAGGCATATTTTATGAATTGTTAAAAGAATAATAAATGTGGCACTGAAAAAAGTCGGCCAGTTGTAATCTTTACGGGTCGGCGTAAATAAAATATTAGCGTTACGAGTGCACAGATTCAGATTCTCACTTCCGTGAAATATAGTCTGTGCGTTAAAAGCTAACTTTCGACGCGAAATGCCGTTAACGGCGGCGTCGCGCGAGCGCCTCCACTCACCCCAGCGAATCCTGTTATAATTTACGATCATCCCGAAAAATCCCTGGATTATTTTTATTCGATAACAATAAAGGTGCCGCAGAGGGTTACCTTTATTATCACTCAGTGTGGAACGACTCTTTTACAACTTTACACATGTTATACGATCGCCGAAATCGTTTCGCTATACCATTTTAAACTTTTAATAGTATTTTCTACTTCCGTTGCGGGAGAGTTAAAGAAGCTAGCATAATAATATTGTCAAACTTCATGCTTATATAATATAAATGTAACTATGATGTTAATAAAGTTGTATTACTCGTAGCTGTATGAGCCAAATAGCTTATGATGTATTATGTTTATGTATGCTTAGTTGCGTATATATGATATATAAAACAGCGAGACTAGGTGCGGCATTCGTAAAATATTGAATTTGCCAAGTATTTCTAGCGGGTGACCATTTCTTCGAGTACATCTCCACGTAACCACACTGAGAGCACGTTCGAGATAATTACAGCTTTGTGGACAGCGGACACTGTGCCAGGTGACAGCTCGCTTATTATTACGACTTTCGAAAAGAGTGCGTCTTTACAGGCTTTTAGATTTGTATATAATAGAATTTTTTTAGGCTAAGAAGAGAAATACGTGCAATGCTTAGGTAGTCTCTTAATACCATAAAATACTGGACTATTTTTAAAATAGAGTTTTAAATGATAATTTGGTTGGTTCAATAAAAAAGCGTTTGTTTACAAGATGGTTAATAAAATAAACATATTGGTATTCCAATATGTTTATTTGAGGTTATTAGTTCATGAGATCGTGAAAAGTTATGAGATAAAGAAAAGTCAAAAAAGAATTGAAATATTTCTTGTGGATTAATGACTTCAATCAGACGACCAAGAAGAATATAATATTGAAAAAACTAAAATATCATATTGCATACCTAGCGAATATTCCAAACACGTTCAAGATGATTGAGGCGGCGACGGATTAGACGCGACCGAAAGTGATCCGTTATAATTTGGTGGGTGGACAGCGGCTGGAACGCACAGATTAGCCCCTTCGATAAACAATAGCATTAGTATGCGAGGACGCACTGCCCGCGCGATCAGGGCGCCCGTGCCAGGATTAATTTGCCTCCTGAATATTGCGGGCCCATGTGGAGCGGACGAGCGCTGGACCGGACAATATCGGTTTGTTTTCGTCCGACATGGACTGTTTGCGGGTTGACCGCGCGCGTGAGCGCCGTCGGTGCGCAGATTGATTTTATAAGCATGTAAATTCTTGCTATCATATGTTTTGCAAACGCTGTACTATATGTATCAGCAGGTATCCTACACCTGTGCATTCAAATATCGTAATGTCTATTCTGTAGTTAAAAAAAACCTTTAATAATCTCTTCTAAACATGTTTAAAAAACAAGTTATTTTCTTTAAACTATATGTGTGACGCGCTACATTGCATCATGTAAGATAATTTTCTTTAGATTTATGAGAGTATTAAAGTTGCATTTTATTAGCTCAGTATACACACAGTTTTAACTTATTAATTTTTGACTATTGGTATAGACACCTATTGACTCCTTTCTTAAAAGGTTTGTATTGAATTCAATTATTTGCATTGAATAAGATTTTTATAGGAAAGAAATATCTACCAATATCCAAAAATGCTATGAGATGGGGATGGCCAGCAACATCCTTGTCGCGGAGATGCGTTCTGCCCTTTTAACGCCACGCCTGCTTACAATTACGGGTGAAAGTCCGCCTATCTTGGGAAGGCCTAAGTCCAACGGTGGACTTAGGACTTGAAAAAAGCTGTGTGTAGCGAACGCAAATATTTATACCAGTTAGCAATATCGAACATATTCATGGTCGTGTTACGCATGTTTAATATTTATTTGCCAAAGAGAACAGAACAATTACATGTTTATTCATAATATAATATAATATAATATAGATCGGTGTTTACTCGCAGTTCACTCCTGTGACCCCTTAGGTTGAACTGGGATTTTATTTAATCATAATTTAAAAAAATACTCTTAGTAATTATTAACCTGCAACGATTAATGAACTCCTTACTTAGGATCGCTTTATTATCCATCTGTCAGTTAGCATACATTTTTTAGGTAACGTTTAAGTTATCAAGTTGGAATTAACTTCTAACACTTAGCTTCAGCTTCGTAATGAAGGTAATTCAAATATTTTCATTTAAGTCTTTTTTTCTAACATTTTGTAGGGTAGGGTTTCATTTCGTAGAGAGTACTTCCCATAAACCTAGATATGAAATTTGGTAAAAAAATGATTTTACAACACAAGTAAATGAAAATAATCAAAAGTCGTCAATTCGTTTATCCTTCACAAAATAAACAAAAAATACCATGCATGTTTCTATAGAATTCTAGTTTGTCGGAACCTTATTTGGAAAAAAATAAATATTTTTTTTCCAAACAACCCAGGTTGACTGCTGAATTCTGTTAAATTATCTATGGATTATGGAATTTATAATAGTATTATTAATTCTATAAAACTGTATATGGGCTCTTTTATATTTCAGTTGTGGATGAATAATTTCGTCACTGGAACACGTCGTGGTTACTGAAAAATAAAACAGTACTTATACTTTTAAACGATTGAGTTGGATGTGAACTTGTCAAACTGTCTCATTTTATCTACTAACTGTCAAACTGTCTTATTATACCTACATACCTACTCTCAGATCACGTACATTCTTCAGATTAATTTTATAACATTTGTCTTGTCACCAGAGCAATCGTGAAGAGACATCGTGCGATGTCTGTGTTGCCTAATAAACATTTAAAAGCAAACATGTTTAAGTGCTATTTAGTTTGTAACAAACATTTAAAAAGGTTTCGATTGTTCTCAGAAATTCTCATATGTAAGACTTTGCATTTGTCTTCTTATTTGTAGTTCTTCGCTTTCTATCCGGGAATGCGGTCCTGAAGGTAAAGTTTGGGAAGCTATAAAAGTGATGGCTTTATAATCTCATTGATAGTCTCGAGCTTCAGTGATTGATAACAGGCTGGGACTAGAACTTTACCCGTAAACAATACTTGCCACTTTGAATTTTTAATACTTTACAAATTTTGTAAAATAATGTATTTTAAAGAATATTTATATAAGTTCAAGTCGATTTGTAACATCGACGTATCTATAAATTTTAAGCGTTGTTATTCTAAGAAACAATTGATCTCACCAGAAAATATATACAATGTTTTATTACATTTGTTTAGAAATAAAAGTAATAAATTTAAATCTTATACAATTGACTCCGCGGTGGCTCACTTAAAGCACTTATGATATGGTTACCAGACAGCAGAGGAATCACAAATATACTACTTAAATACACATATTTAACACTAAGACACAGATCTAACATAAATATCATCATATACATGTTTGCTCTGGGTGAGAATCAAACCTACGAGCCATCAGGCCCGTCAAAAGAACTACACGGAATGACAAAAGACAACGAAAAGCCACTATTAGGGTGGTTTTAGTGAATGGCAATAAGCGTTAATTTTATTTGTACGACCCGCGATATCCGGTTCCGTCGGAAGTTCACGCCTACCCGCTAAGTAATGAGGCTACTGTTACAAATTCTCCATCGTAAAGAAAAGTCTTATCAGCGCCATTAGCACAACCTATTATCGACCCTAATTCCTCGCAGTTGAATATATTATTGTTCCTTTAGGAAAGTGTCGGTAGTCACGTGTAATTGTCCTGAGTTTCTGTTCGATCACGAGGGCCTATTTGTAATGAATCATTTACGTCTATATTTCGTGTCGATGATTTAATTTGGTATGTGCAATATTTTATGTTTACAAGAAAAAAGTGTTTTGATGTTAACAGGATATTAAGCTTAAAGCATCAAACTCAATCATTTACTAATCTGTTAATGTAATTATCATCATGCCAACCATAGAAATCCGCGCTGGGCAAGCGTGTAGACAATCGCAAAAAATGTAATGGAAAATGTATATCTATAGCGTACAGAAAATCATCTTTCTGTTGTAAAGTTGTAAGACAAACATTATACTAGCCATTTCCGTGCCGTATCAGTGTAACGTACGCCCAAACTGGAGTTCCGGAACAGTAAGCCGCTCGTCACCCGAAACAAACTTTAAGCTCTATAAATCAAAAGCTAATTTAGATTCCGATTTGAAAGTCGGATAGCGATGCGTACCATAATGCGTTCTTTACATCAAAAACACATTTAAAAGAAGTTAGATTGGCTTACGCGAGTTGGCGGTCCGCCATACGTCGGGCTCGGCCGCGCCGGCCTAATCTGGGGAGATCTCAAGATTGTTTGCAGCCTCGCTTCGAAATATGCTGGAACTTTGGACAAATAAAGTCTATCGATGAACCCAGGAGATCAATCCGACGACTTTGATCTCTCGGCCTACTAATTACTTGTTTTGGCGCTTGTTCCTTATTTTTTTCAAGAAATAATAAATAGTATTATAGGTTGTATTAACTATTTTATATTAAAACACGTATAACATTAAATTAAATGATGTGAAGATTAATAAAAGACAGTTTTTTAAAACAAGCTTTATTTAATGTATAACCTATCCACTTTTAATATAATTATGTGTTGTTACGTAGGTATGATTACAGTCATCCGTTTGCGCGTCAACAATAAGTAGGTACACTTCAGTAATTTAAAAACGCACACCATTGCTTCGGCTTAGGATTATATTTACAATGTTTCTATCTAAGTAGCGTTTACCTTATTTTTAGCAATTTGGCAACATTTTAACGGTAACATTTACATACGATACTATTATAAACTATAATTGACAGAAGAAATTGGGTTAGCAAAAAGTTTAAATAAAGACATTCGAAAATGGCGAAAAGGGAGAACAAAATTAAAATTGATACAATAGATTAACTAGATTAACGCAAACAAAAACAATTGTACGGTGTCATAAATAATTATGAAATATTCTACACATTGAAGACGCACCATAGCGAGTACGCGACATACATAGGTAATATGGGTAATTAAGCAGATAGATTAACATAAACATATGCTTCCCAAGTGCATAATTATATAATATACTTCACTCAGTCTTAATCTATATATAAAATAATTGTTATGATATTAGTGCACTTTAATAGTATAGTATAATACGTGTGCAGTGATTTCACTAGTCATATACATTCACAGTCTAGCAGATTTTATTTGATTTAAACACAGTTTTTTAATAAAATTTTAACATTTTATAAATACGTTTCATAAATCTGCTACACTATAAAACTCACTTATATCAAGGAACTGTTTTACAATATAATGATTTTGTATATTTATTATACATATAATATTTATAAAATTAACAACAACGTTTATTACATACAAATATCGTTTAAATGAAATTGATTACTATCAACTATTGTATAATTATAATAACGATGAAGTCTACTATACTTTATAATATTTTACCTGTTTTTATGACCATCATCGGATCTATTAAATAACTTTATAAAGTGTAATTAATTACATTTTTATGCATTCCGTAAGAATGTATTTTTCATTTATTTTAACTATAGCGGTTAAAACTTATTTCGTTTTTATAGAAAATATAGCTGATTTTACCATAAAACCAACATTTTGATAAAACGAACATTGACAGTTCTGTTAAATGAATAATTAAATGTCCTATATCCACTGTGTAAATATTTATTTTATTTTATTTAAACATGATTTAAGCTTTAATCATCTAAGCTCATGTAGAAGTTTTTTTATTAAGTGCTATTCGCGTTCAAATGAATGTGACGCAACAAAACACCCTAAATAATATTCCATCAAGTCTAAATAATATTGCATACAGCATGTAATCTTATGACTTGGCTACAATGGTTGTATATCGCAATAGGTACACATTTCAAAATCACATTTTGTAACTAGGACACGTGAAGAAATCATTAGAGTTAATTTTTTTTGTGTCAGGTTCAATAGAATGGAATTTGACAAAACATAAGTCTTGAATATCATATCGCACCGGTTGTCACGTGCGAAGTAATTTTTGTTGCTGTTCAATTTCAGCCGCGTATACGACCTACTTTATCTATACACAATTGTAAAACTCCTATGAATATATGTGCATACCTTATGTAGTAAATAGTTAGGTAGAAACAAAAGACAAATGCTTCATGCCAATGTGTCTTAGTGACAAAAGGCAATATCTCCGAGCTAATGGTGCCATATGTTCTGTGACAAATAACGTTTCCAAGAAACTCCATGGAAGGAAATAAGCATACTACCGTGTAATTTTAAAATATATTCTTTCATATTTTACCTAGCACTATTATCGGCATAAGCTCTAAGCTAGGCTCTCATTCATATACAAAATGGACAGTGTGGTACATTTCTTTGTTTTAAAATATAAATGGTGCAACTGTTAAAAGCAAAAGCAAACCATAGCTTCTCCTCCAATAGGCACCACCTAAAACAAAGTATTATGATTAAGATCTTTTTACATGGAAAACTTAAGAAAATAAAATCTTACTAACTACGTAACTCTGATATAAGTAGCTTAAAAGACTTTTGTTACGGATGTCAAACAACAGGAATTACAAATATAATACTTAGATACATATAAGTGACACCCAGACACTGAATAAATACAATTATTCGTCATATAAATATTTGCTGTGGGTGGTATTCGAACCCGCGACCTTTACCGCACAAGGTAGGATAACTATCACTATGATCAAATAATATATTACTCATTCATACAGCAATAAACATCCAGAAATTTATTTTCTACATATTTCTAATATATATATATATATATATATATTTATTGAGTAATCAATATTGATTACTGGCATTTGAAGAGACCTAACTATTAACATCGCTTGCGAAATATAAGTACATAAGCGCTGGTATATTTTTTGACATTTATTATTGTTTTCCTGTCGTTATTGGCTAAGAAAGAGGTCATCTAACGAAAACGTATCGGTTTTATGTTTCATCTGCTCTCTTTCTGTTCACCTTAATTTAAGATAATTATATCTGAGCAGAAGGTAGGGTTTGAAATGTAATGCCAATTACCTGTGACTTGTGACGCGCCTCCAACCCAGTTGAGTTGCGATTTCCCGCCACCCTCGTCTGTTTTCTGCTTGCCTTTGTCGATTTCGTTCAGGTTCGACTGGTACTTCGTTCCTAGTAAACAAATAAGCTGATGAGACTCAAATTGTGATATGTAAAAAAATCTCAGGTTTACGACAACTCTGTTTTCAGATAACCTAAGTTTTAGTAAATTCGTATTTTTTAATATTTTGTGAATTACGAGTCTTTTTTACAGCGGTCAGAAGTGTCACACAAAAGTAATATTCATACAACATCTTATACTTGATTAGGTGGTAAGTCGCATAAAGCTCTTGTTGTTACGGACATCAGGGAACAGAGGAATCAGTAAAATAATACTTGAATACATATTTTTAACACGCAGACATAGGACAAACCCAAATAATATCACATAAATGTTTGTCCTTAGTGGAAATCGAACCCGTACCCCTTGGTGCATAAGATAGGATCACTATCATCTGCGCCATCGTCAAACAAATCTTCCATTCTATAGAAATGTCGTAAAAACTTAACGAGCTCAATTCTTTGTTTTCTTTAGCATTTCCTTAAGCATTAAACTTAGCCGACAGCTATTTTAAAATGATTTCCAGCGTTGATATCACGCAACACCATGAATCAACGAAAAGATTCCTAAAAGATACGCCCGAGCTCATCTAGCAAGATTCAATATGGCAAGGGACGTAGCGGGCGGCGACCAGTTATTGAAAAGTTGCGCAATATTGTCGAGTGGCCGGCGAACCCGTAAATTCGTAATGGGTGCAAAAAATAAAATAGGGACCCGGTCGTAGAGGCTGCGCCGGCCGCCGCAAAAACAACCCGGGCAAACTTACGCCGCGCCGTCCTACCTAATGGATTTTTCAAGTTCATCGGTGCATGCTCAAACGATATGTTTTTAAGACTCGCGTCGAATACTTGAAAGGAATGCAAACATGGAGATGTTTCCGCAAACTCTGCATTGGTTGTATTTTGATAAGGATTTTTGTTATTGTGAATAAATGTCATATTCGCTTAAAATGGTACGTGATGTACATTTATGATTGGTTGCGGGCGTATTTGTCTTTAGATGTGGCTGAGTGGGCAAGCTTACGCATCGTGTATCCAGCTTTATATTCTTAAGACGGCGTAAGGCAGAGAGCTAGCCAAGGTAATTGATAAACAGCATATTACATTGTAGACACAAACATTGTCCACTAATTGATTAAACACGTTAAAAATCTCAATAAACGAAACCATTAAATGTATGGTTTACACTTTGATTTAGAAATACGTTTTGGACGACATAATTTGTATTAATAAATGTATAAGATACTTCAGGTCATCTTTTAGCATTAAACAAAGAAACTAAAGCAAAACAAACGTAGTGACAGGACTGAGGTAACGTATGCCGTTATCATATTAACTACAAAGACATCGGCCGCCAAAAGTAACAACAGCTGGTGATGTCGTTCGACGTTGAACGGCCAAGTTCCCAATACCAAGCCACCGCATGGCAATTCTAATCTCCGGCAACATCGTCCTTTGTTGCCAACTAACATAATCATCTCGTAAAAAGTACTAGAACTACTGAAATTAAGGTAAAATAAAAAATATCTATCTGATATTAGTTCACTTTGGATAACTAAGCCCTACAGACTCATAAAGTATTTTTTTTATTCGGTCTAATATACAAACATACAATTATTGCAGTAAATGACAGAAAGCTAATGTCATGAAAGCAATTGACGTCGTTCTGAGTATTTGTTGATGACGCTTAGCTATAAAATACACCTCATGTATGACCTGACCTCATACAAAAGGTAGTCTGCTTTGGTACCTCACTCTCACGTAGTTTTACCGCCAAATAGTAGTGTTCCGGAATGAAGGGTGAGAAAGACAGTGAATTTACGGGGTAATGTGACATAATACCCTTAATAAAAGTTAAAAGGTTGGCAACGCGTTAGTGATATCCTTATGATATTACGAGCGTCTATAGGCTGAAGTGACGCTTACTATCACGCGGATTGTATGATTGTTAGTCAACCTGATCTAATAAAAAAAATAATTAAGATCAAGTGTATTGCTGTTTCACGCACATAATCGAAAGTTACATTACATAGGCATTCTTTTTAACATGTTTTGTCATTATAATATGTACAAAGACGTAAAAAAACATTTGGTGTAGCGAGACATGTCGCCAGTACCAATATATCTACGCTTTCCAATAACATGGGTAATGACGCGCGTCGTCCTATTATTTCTGTAAGCGCTTGCCGTCGCCGGGTTCATAAATCTGGCTAGGTCAAAGTGGACAATACATAGTCATGATGACATTGCACGTAACTTGTAATACATCATGGATATTATAAATGCGTATTCACTAAAGATATTGTTTATTAGGTCATTAACATTAATAACGCTATTAATCTTAATAAAATTAAAATTCCGACGCCCTCGAAATAAGCTGACATTAACTTTATTATTTAGGTACAAACATTCATATGATAACAAGCGTTTAATAGGCGTCATAAATCCACTTTTAAACTAACAAAATGATTCATAACATCGAAAAGAGTGATATACTCATTAAACTATTATAAAATTTATTTTACAGCTAAATACGACGACTGCGACGCATCGCGCCACTTCATAAACCGTTTGTGTATGATTTGTTTATGTTTTATGAGCCCATAACATTCGTAGCCAGTTAACAAACTACGGGCGACAAGCAGATCGCCGTAACTGTTTACGATCTATAAACAAATGTAATGGCCACTAATAATAACTGAAACAGCGGCAAACAATGAAAACAAACTGAACGTTGAACGATCCCGCGGGATACAACTCGTAAAGGTAATATTATCTCTTAATAAACGAAATTGCCGACGTAAAAATGTTGTATCGTGCATTTTATCGACGACCGTATCAGATATTAATGGTGGCTCCATTCAACCACTGTGTAGTCGTGTTAATTTGAACGTTTATGTATTTTATTCTGTTTGTTGCCTTTGTCTGTCAAAAAAAATTGATTATATTATCAAACTAATAACACATCTTGATACGAAAGATTTAAGAGAAAACTAATTTACGTTAATAATTTATGATCAGCACATGGTTCACAGGTCAATACTGTCAGATGGTGCGTAATGAATACTACACAAACCACTTATCACTACATACACCACTGACAAAGTGACTAGAAAAGTTGACAACCAAAGAGCGTAAGAAATAATCTCTTTGAATATTTTTATCATAGATTTGAATTATTTCTTGTCTTCGATAATGAATTATAATCGATTAATATATTACTATCACGTATTTAGATGACATAAAGTTTAATTAAATATTAATTTGCTTCTCTGTAAAGGACGTACCTACAAAAGCAGCTGTTCACATCATTGTCTATACAAACAATACATTAGAAATTTCTGTAAGAACAAAGTACTAAATACATATGGTAAGTCGTTTGTATTTCTTTTGATCCATGTTATGTTTCCCATTCTGATATGATATATGTCAGACCAAATATTATGTATCGTCTAATAGATGGAATTTTTGTTTGGAAATAGTGACTCTAGTTTTCTCAGTAAGTATCAGAAACAGTTGTGTTATGTTTGTTTACCTTTATCAGTGAGTGGAGTGTCTTTGCGAGGAGGCCGCGAGGGCGGTGGCACAGTCAGCGCGCGGGGGTCTGGGGTCGTCGTCGGCGGCGTCGAGACTACACAAACAAATTATATGTTTGCTTACCTTTTACATTCCTAATAATATAAAATACTAGGACCGTAACTACTGAGAGAAAGGCTAAACGTATTTAAGTAACTAACATCTTTTGCCACCTAATAATTAGAATCATCTGTAGATTTACCAGTGTTAGCGAAATTTATTTTCTAGTTAAGTCTCAAATTGTTATTTTGTTAAAGTTTAACATCATAGGAAAAAACAGCACCTTGACTTCTTGACACACTACCTGGCATGTGTCTGGGCTAGTTTCAATACGTCAAGTCGTTAAACGTTGAGCGAGTTAATTCAAGTTTAATAAATCTATCGGCCTACTCATTAAATTGGATGCCAGTGTTTAACGAATGACTTAGCAGCAAATTAACTAATACGCGAATAATGAAGCGAAAAATAATTTAAGAAAATTGCTCGAAGAAGTGAGCGTGAAATTTGACCCAGTTTAAGTTAATATGGAGTAGAAATGCATTTAGCTTTTTTCTTTTGTACAATATGCACTAGAAATACATTAAATTTATTAAAATAACCGTTACTGCGTGTACTGTTTATTAAAAGATACATTGACATACTTAAATAAAGTTAATTGTCAAGAATATGATAAAGGATATGATAAAGTTAATTGTCCAGAATATCACATTTCAAGAATATGATACAGGATTTTCCAAAAGCAATGAATTTAAGGAAATATAGGCGAATTTCAACCACCGGTTGACTACTTGTAAATTTTAATTGTAGTGAAACAAGTGACATGATTCTGTATTCTTACTTAAAAACTTATCGGTTTTCTGCATAGTAAACATGTCTGACTTACTGTACAAACGTATAGTGCCGTCCGATTCCCCCCTAGGATTTTTAGCGACGCATTTGTATGTCCCGTAGTCGTCACTACTGATGTGTCTTATAACCAGTTTCATATGAGTTTTGTATGGTGGCACCCCCACTGTATTCTCCATATGGTATTTCGATGTCTCGTGGATCATATGGCCATCATCTCTAGTCCAATAATTAAGTGAAGTCGGATGCGCTTCAGTGAAACATTCTAGCGTCACGTTGTAGTATAGAGGCGCACCGACTAGTTGGTGTGGAATCCATAGCATTGGTGGAACTGAAATTAATTTATGTCATTAACAGTATTATTAAATTGTATATGCGATCTTGACAGTTAATCTTTTCAACTTACAGTCCACGCTGACTTTAACCCTTTTCGATACGGTAGGGGGGACACCATTACTGGCGATGCAGAGGTAGGCGCCCATGTCCAACCGAGATATGCGGGCCATTTCCAACACTTCGCCCTCCCATTCGGATACTGAAAAAGTTGACAGTGATTGGAAAAGGGGAAAAATGGCAAACATTTTTTGCGGTCATTAACCAAATCGTGCTCTAACCGGTATGCCCTTTGCTGATGGATATTTTTGAGTTGTCGTCCCGTTTCCACTTGATGGTGGGCTTAGGCGAGCCATTAGCTCGGCACGTCAGGGTGACGTTGGCGCCCTCCCGGACGATAACGTCGCTCGAGCTCAGCGAGTCGTCGATAGTTGGCGGTACTGCAAACAAACGTTAAGACCGCTTTATAGCACGTAAATTTATTCCAATAAATAACGGGCCGTGCGCACGCTTTGTATTCTCGTCACGAAGTTTTTACGTTTTGCTTTCGTAGTTTATCTTTGTTTGAATAGTTTGGCAATAGAACTTTATTATTACTATACTGTATTATTTTAAAGAAAGTATGATTGTTCATACAAGACTTGGGCAGGTCCGGCAGAGTAGAACAGTACCTATCCACGTGCCGGAACCGAAAAATGGCGGTATTTCCATTCAAAACAGCGTAGCTCAAATGCACAGGGTGGAAAAGGGCAGCAGCATCCTCGTAGCGAAGCTGCGATTGCCCAGCGCGGCAATTATGGGCAAATTTTCTCCATTTTTTGGAGAGGCCTATGTCCAGCGGTGGACTCTTAATGGCTGATATGATGATGATGATGACATAAGACTAGTATATTAGCAGCTAGCACGCATGTAAAATGATTCCAGATTTATGATTTTATAATAAGAAATTTAAATCACTTTAGCGTAATAGTTACAGATTTTAGTATGTAAAATTTAATATGGAGTTAAAAATTTAACATAGAGTTCCACTGTCACACAATTGAGTGCAAATTGACCTAGGTCTTCGACTTACCAACGACATGTAGATATCCAAACTGCGTCTTAGCAGTGACCGTATTAATCTGGCACATGTACCGGCCGCGGTCCTCCTCGCGCACATCCGAAATGTGCAGGAACCAGGTGCGGTGTTTGTCGTGGGTGACACTGACGCGCGGGTTGCGTGTGATCACGTGGTTGTGCACTGTCAAGATGGCCGACTGCTCAAAGTGCATCCACGCTACCTGCAGTAATATAATAAACATGTATATGTATGCATGTTATAATACTACATTGGGTATAGCGGTAACAATAAATGTAATATTACTACTAGACTAAGGTGAGCCCAGTTTGACCACATCATATAATTATATTGTTAGTCTCCCCTTTTCTAATATAATATCATTAGTTGATATTTAATATTATATCACGCCTTTGTATATATTGTTTTGTATCTACGAGTATGTTAGCGTTGCCTCCGCGTTTCATTGTCTCAAAGCGATAGCAAAACGTAGGTGGTCTGTTTCTTAACCAACAAACACAATGCATATTATTATTTATTTGGCTATTGTTTTAATCTTGTAGATGATATAATAATAATATATCTATCTATCCACGTGAATGGAACGCAGCTGAAAGTTGGAAATAAAATATGGATTAAAAATAAATAAAGGAAAATATTAAAAATTACGCGCAAAGGAAACGCTTTAAAATAAAATGGAAGCATTTTTGTTATTAATGTTTTACCATTTTTATAATCCTCGTGAAGTCTAAGGGTAATGATTACTAGAGTTGATTATTTTCACCATTTATTTGGCGCAATAAACTGTTGTTTTGCCGTTAAAACTCAACATTATATGGTAATACTCGACCAAGTTAATGTGGAGTTCTAACTTATTTTTGTGAAGAAGGGTATACATATTTTAAATGTTTTGCTTTCTTGCCGGAGTCATACCCCACCAAGTCGTGGATGTAAGGGTGTGAACGTCATGTCTCAATAATTTCCAATCGTTTTTCCAATTGGACCAGTGACGTTAGCGGAAATTAAAGAAAGCGCCCGTTCTCTTGATATATTTTTTCTTCGCTAAATAAAAATACCTCGATATTTGTAATATTTGAAAGTAATAAGGCGAAATTAACTGTTCTTGAAATATTTTAACAATCATACACTCAACGCAAGTGCAAATGTTTTATTATATTCAAGAAGGTAATGTGGAAAATACATGGACTGATTGTTGAAATATTTGGAAGTATTTATTACTGATATTGTTTCTGAAGCTTATTTGTAGTACGAAAGTTATGAAAATGAATCATTCGGACGGACGTGGAGTACAATAGTAGTGGGAAAAGTAGAATAGTACATCACCAAGTACCAGGTATCAGATATCTACAGAAAACAGCGGAGCTCAGTTGTGGAGCAGCAGCATTCTTGTCGCTTAACCACGCTCTGCCATTTCTATCATCCCTGCCCAGAGCGGCAAAATCCACTTCTATAGAGTGGGCTATGTTCCAGCACTGGACATTCTACGACTATGATGATCATAGTAATATATGACCTAAGGTGCAAATAGAATAAGGAAGACGTACTTAAAGTTTTACGATCCCCCATTAGTTGTTAGTGCAATCGTTCGGGACAGCTGCGTAATTGCGCGGGTGCCGGGGTCGTCGCGATTCGCACCAATTTCCGGGGCATTAACCGCTTAAAATGCATTATGCTGGAATTGTTACACGGTCAGAAGTCGGTTATTTTTACTTTTCACTTGGAGCATGTAACTTTTTTCATAACACCGATCGTCCGTTCTAACTTTCTTTGTTTGTACACATTAAAATTTCTTTATTACTCGACAAGTGCAGATGATATTACTTGATGGTGCATTAAGTAGTGTCTCTATCTTGTGCACCAAGGGTCGTGGGTTCGATCCCCAAACAACAATACTTGTAAGATGGATATTGATATTGGTCTGGGTTGTAAATATGTGTTTAGTCTTGTATTTCTTGCGACTTATCTTGGTGTCAGATCAATGTCTGCGACGCTGTGCTATATTATTATTATTAATTATATTTAGCTATACTATAACTATAATAGGATGTAAAGTCTAGTCAACTTTACAAAATAAAAATAGAATGTTCAATTCATCCGACGAAAATCTGCACCTTCTCTGAAGATATCCATCCTAACATTACAAAAATGCGTTGAAAGGAATGACGACAGGAAAGATAAGGATACCTACTTATGATTTTCATGGAACGTGATATAGTGTGGAGTCCACGAAGACCAAACCGCGTGGTATAACATTAGCTTAGCTAGTACCTCACCCTCACCTATTTCTACCACCAAATAGCAGTGTTCGTATTGCTGTATTTCGGTTTGAATTGTGTGTGATAGTGAAATTACTGGGTAATGTTACATAATATCTTATAATCCCAAAGTTGGCAATACGCTAGTGATATCCTTGTGATAATACGAGCGTCTATAGGTAGCGGTGACGCTTACTATAACGCAGGCTGTAGGATTGTTTGTCGACCTTTTGTAATAAAAACAAGAAAATATGTAATCAATTATAAGTTGCAAAGTACGTACATACATTTCAACTAAAAAGACTTGACTCAATTAGACCTATTTTTAATACAACAGTGATCGTCACTTTAGTTCCAATCTGCCAATTGCAAGGCAAGATATTGTCCCCTAGCACCTGTTTATTGCGTAGGTAAAACGTGAGCAGCAAAAGCAGCAGAATCTTGAATTTGAACCGTTACGAGCCATTAGTTGCTGTGGGGTTGCGCGACATCTATGTAATTGTGCGGCGGCCGGCCAGAGTCGTGCAGTTCACACCAATTTTCGCGGGTATAAACGCTCGAAATACATTGCACTGAGATTGTTACGCTCCTAGGCAACCGAAACTTTTTGTTCTTCATTTAAAATGATACATCATAACTCGAGCGCAAAGAATTTGTGTTTATAACGTTTTATTGGTGTAGACGCGCAGAGTTCACTGTCGGCCAAGACGAGTTTGGAACAGTAACGTATATAAGCATTGTCTTGCGTCTGCGTTTAGTTGAAAGGCATTCCTAACTTATTGTTATTGAATACATTTTGTGAAATCGAATGTTATTTGAGAATTATATTTAAATAAATATTTTACTGTTATTTTCATAGAAACACTAGTCGAAAATAGATGGTCTACAATCAAGTATTTTATGTAAAGATGTGGCTATGTATCTTAAAAGAAACCAAGTGTTCTGAAAAAATGTATTTTGAAGGAAGTGCAAAGGGGAAAGGATCAGATATGCTATAAACAACTTTATATTAATAATATCTCTGTAAGTCGCTATCGGTAGTAAAACCCGAGATGCAAAAATGACAGAAACACGAACTTAAGCGTTTACGAGTCGACGTTAGTTGTTGTGGGGTTGGGCGACATCTGTGTAATTGCGCCACGTCGCGCAGTACCAGTTCGCACTAATTTCGGCAGGTCTAAACATTTGAATTCAAACTCAAAACACATTTACAGCAAATTGTTATGTTCCGAGGCAATGTTTTTCTTTAAATGTTGCAAAACAAGTAATCATCATCGTCATTCAACAGCCGTATATTGATCACTGCTGAACATAAGTCCCCTAACAAGGGGTATTTTGGCCATAATCACCGCGCTGGACAGGCGTGTTGGCAATCGCAGTGCGTAGCTTCGAGACGGAGCTGCTGTAACTTATCTTATTATATTTTAGCTATTTAGGGTGTATCGCCATCTGTCTGTTATGGTAACACCAGGACTACACAGTTTACTTCGACTGTAATAAATATTCGATTTGATTTGGGTATTTAGTGAAAATTCAAGTCAAAATACGCCTATATGTCATAACTAATTTTAAATAGTTAAAATAACAAAAAAAATATATGAGTATAGAATTGCTGAGTACAATTTTACACAAATAAGCGATGCCACTGACAACCTTATATTGTTATTAGAGTCATTTAAGCAAATAGGTCATAAAGTGTCTTACTTTTATACTATTTCCCGCCACCGGGCGGAGCTTATATTTTAGTTTTTAGCAGGTTCATTATGTGAGCCACCAGAAAAGTACTTGCTAAACAAACTCATGGTGAAATGGGTTTAATAACACCTAATGGTAGGTATTATTGGAACCCATACCGACGTCGGCGCTAACTAACCGTTCTATTAATATTAGAAGTTAGAGCAATATAATTACATTTTTATCAATAATATAATCTTATAAGCAGTAATAAGCCTTAGCAATAAGTTTATCTTTTATGCAATTCTTGAATTTATTTTAAGGCATATTTGTATAATTGGGTTTTCAATATAAAATATGTTGGCGCCTAGCAATGAACACTGCAAGCTTATAGTTATTTCTAGTATTCATATTATGTATGTCACTGTTTTTCTGAAAATCAGTTACATATTAACTGTTTAGTCATTCATTGAATTTTTGTCTTCTGAAGAATTCTGCCGAGTCATAAAAATAGTTCGAACAACCCGTTTCTGCAGAACATAAATAGCGTTTATTTCAGTAGCATTACCCCACAGTAGAATACCATATGACATAAAGCTGGGAAAGTACCTGAAATAAACTAGCCGCGCACTTTCTACGTCTATTAATTGACGGATTTTGTGCACTGCAAAAGCCGCAGCACTAAGTCTACTCAAGAGATTCATTATATGAGGTGTGATTCAGATCACCATAATAATTAGTGTGCATGAGATTATTATTATAAAAATGTTTCAAAATTGCATATTTAGTAATCTTAGTAAAAGTAGGTAGTATTGATATCGGTCTAAACTTGGGTCAGACGTACTACTAGATTTAAATAGTGGAGAGATTTTACTCAATTTTATTAAATCAGAAACCACGCAGCAATTCACCCAAATTAAATATTAGTGTTAGATCAGGTGCAACATGCTTTATTAAGGGTTTAAGTACAAACGGGAATTCCACATAAATCACCAGTTCTTTTACATTAATTGGTTTGCAAGTTTTGATTATATCAACAAGTTTAAATTTGAAGTTAAGTCTACTTTAAGGCACATTACTCCCAAGCAAGGTTATGGCTGCCAAGGGTGAGGAGATTAAGGAACTAGTTGTGGATACTAGAATATTAGTAAAAATAGTTTTGATTTCAGTTGCAACTTAAATCAGTTACAAAAAAATTTGTCGCAAATTTTTAGATTATACTCGTAATCTATTTCATTACATTTTAATTTACTAGTTTCATCACTTATTCTTTAGCAAGTGGTTTTTATAACATTTGAACTATTTAGTCGAATAGCTGTAGGATAAGACAACATCGGAAAAAGTTAATTTTTATTTGTTCCATGTCCGACTGTTACCTACAGGTTAACGTTGACCTTTACTAATACAACAGTATAAGCAATGCAGACTTGATGTTACATTTACTTAAATAAATTGTTTTTGTGTTCTAGTCTATTATATAGACAAAATAAATAAACTTTAAAAAGGTATAAATTAAATATAATGTTCAATAGTCAGATACGTTTTTCACTGAATTATGTTAATTTCCTTTTAAGGAACGTTGTTATTTTGTATATTTTGTGCACTATTTTAATTTTTTTTTATGAAAATATGTCTACATAAAGTTATTTCAAAATAGTATGTACCAATTTAAAAAAACTTCTTTAGTAAAACACTTTATTATTTTTCAAGGCTGTAACCTGTTTTTACATCTCATAATAAGTAAATTTACCTTGTAAATAAAACGCCACCAGATGCAATTTAGATAATTTATTTAAAACTTCTTAAAACCTTTATTCAATTAGCTTAAATAGTGCCATTTCGTTATTATAAGAAACGATTTGTCAACTAACATGAACCAGATTTCTTTGAGTAAAACTTTCTTTTGCAGTCAATTACGAAATTAAAAACATTATTATCATTAAAAAAGCAACGTAATACTTACGTTGAAAACTTTATGAACTACACAAAGAAACTTCCGATGGCTGTTTAAAGTTACGTTATGATTAAATGGCAGTTTGACACATCGAGTTTCTTGGCCAAAGTATAAACAGCGCTATTTTTCAACGTGAAAATATCGGAAAATTAAGAAGACTATCGTAAACTGGAAGTTCGACGTGCATGTTTTATCTCTTAATCCAGCTCTAAGTTTGAATCACGGCTACAGGGTAGTTCTTTTATCAAGATTGCGGCAGTAATATAGGAGAAGTTTAGTAGAAACTCGTGCTGGGTCACATCTTACCTATCTTAAGTGATGCGGCTCTCAACCGCTGTCTAATTTATAATGGACTTGAGGAAACTTCGGCCATTTTATTATGCAATGGGACGGTAACCCCTCTAATGACGCCGACCTGACTTGTCGCCGTAACCTGGGGCCCAGGGATATTAAACAAGCTTTAATATTTCAACTGATTTATGTTGAAATAATTTCATTTAGCTCAAATTCATATTAGATAGGTACAGAGGTAAATTAGGTAAGTTTGTTGTTAACGTTTTATATATTAACTGGTGAACGAGCCTTTTTTGAACAAGTTAAAATTTATCTATGGATATCATTATTAAATTAAACTAGAATTTGTTATATTAATGACATATTAACAACGTTAAGGTACATAGTATTATTTTTATTATTATATTTTTATTAGTTTATATGTATATTAATTTGACTCCATGATAAGTCGCTTAAAGCACTTTTGCAACATATTTCAGGCAATAGACGATTCACAAATACATAATATAACAAATATTCATTATAAAAATATTCATTCTGCTTTGCGCATAAAATAAGGATACAACTGAATGTGCCAGCCATTAGGCCCGGCTTATTTGTCATATTCATCAAGTTTCTGTTACTTAGAGTAGGTATAATATAGTATACATAAAGATATAGAAAAAGAAGCCATGGTCAAATGTTTCCTAATTACCTGTATTATAAGGAAAAGAAAGATATATTGTTATAACAGATGTTATATAATTTATTATTATATCAGCCGTTGGAAGTCTACTGCTGGAAATAGGCCTCCCCAAGAAAAGGCTCCTGGTACAATGGGAGGTTCTATCTACTCTGCCGGTACCACACGGCAAATTCTTGGTTTAATTTTATCTAACAATATTGGTACCGTCTATTAGAAAATTGAGTAATAATAACATTAAACAAATTGATGGCAACCTATAAATGAATAAAGCGAACGCTGGCGAGATGCTTATCTCGCTACATCGAGAGGAAGCCCCGATCTGCCTAATTGTGGCCGGCGCCTGATCTAATCACTAGCGGTTGTCCCTCCGCGCGCTTATTTAATTACACGCCGCAGGTTGGTAGTTGCTTGTCGCCACCTTGTATCCTCGATTTACCGTTACCCAGATATGGAGCAAGTGTAAAATAAGTGAAAAGTTTAAAAAAAAATTAAAATATATTCCTACTAGTTAAGCTGACAGAGGGTTGTTTTATATTAACTATATTTGTTTATCATGAAAGAAAATATAACGACTGTACATTAAAATCGGTTCATTAGTTTAGACGTTCATCCCGGACCAATAACGCGCAAATTTTATATTTCAATTTCAAATTTTATCAGGATATGAATCGGAAATATTCTATGAAAATAATAGAATATCAGAATTTTCTTATGTGCGTACGCGTGTTCGTCAACCCAGTATACTCACATGTACTAATGAATGCAGGGCTTATTCGGGCCCGCTCGGCAGATGGTAGTGAACCTATGATGAATAAATGTGTTTAGTTCTGTCTCTGGGTGTATAATATATGTATTGAAGTATTCAATTTGTGTTGTTTGATGTCCGTAACATCCGTATCTTGGAGCCAGGTCAATGTATGAAATGTTGTGTGTTATTATTATATAAATATCTCTATCGATTTAAGAGCTTGATGTATGATTTCTTTTTTATTTATTCTTATGGAATAATTCGTAGCATCGAACAAACAGTGTCAATAGATTTATTGTGTTATCAAAACTAATCATTAATAGTGGAGGAATATTTGGTGTGTTGTGAAGTTTGTTATTTCTTTAATGCAAAAACTAGTAAAATATATTAAGTTTTGAATAAGTATTATTTATTCAAATACTACACTTCATATACTAGCGATTTATTGCTTAATATTAACATTTCTATGCATGTAAATTACATTATAAAAAAACGGATAATATTCTATTGACTAAATGAAAGACGTCCCTCATAAAAGTTATAGGAAAGTCTACAAAAACAACGTTATTGTATGTTAATTTTGAAACTCACAGGTCTAGTACCAGTAATGTCGCATAAAATACGAAGATTTTAAGAAGTAATTGCAGTGTCGCCACCGCTGGATAATTGAAATAAATAAAAACCTGCGTCTAATCTAATTCGATGCGAAAGTCCTGGTTATTAGTTAGTTATCACTCTTTTACCAACTGCAGGTTGGTAATGTAGCCCACCGCTATGCTGTACCACTTTAGTCATTCTTTTAAATCTTTATATTAAGCGTAAGAATTAACAAATGTGTAATTTTCTGAAAAAGAAAAAACAGATTCTTAAAAAGGCTATTCACAATGGCAGGCTGAAATTATAGATGCGTATGAAAATTTGTTATTAATTGTATCCAACTTTATCAATTTAATTATAATAAAACGTCTTAAATATATTATCAGAGAGTTAGTCACAGAACCAAGAACGCTGCCAAGATTGCCCGATTTTATGGAGCTCCCTTTACCTTAGCAAGAGAGCTAACCCCTATCTTAAAAACGCAATAAATGGTTATCTTAAATCCATAAACCATAAATGATATTTTCAAACTTCACTTTTATTGTTCTAACAGTAAAGATAATATTAAAGAGGAATCAAAATTAGCGTCTGAGAGATAAGGGCTGAGTGAACCTGACGAAGTTCTTTGCATGTTTGAGGTCGATATTTCGTAGCGTATTTTGTAACGTTCCAAGTTCAACAGAATCGGGATTATGGAATAGCTAGAAGGGAACGTTAGGGACGAAATGGGCTTTAGAAACAAGTTTTGACTTCACAAGCTGACGGTGATTCTGGGGAAATGTCTGGATGAATACGGGTGCGGTGTCTTTAACTTATATTACAAATATAATAACGGGAATTTTTATTGAAATTCCTTTGTGAAATAAGGCCGTTTTACATTAATTATAGTGACCATTGCAATAACATAATAATATTTCACGTTATCATAATATCTCATATATAAGCAGCGTCCATCCTAAGCGAAAGTGAAGGCCTTGTTGACATTTTTTTCAATTTTAAACAGTAAATTGTACAAAAAATGCAAATTAATAAGTGTTTATTTTTGTTTTATTTTAGGGCATTTAGTACGGTGAACCGATGGTCGCTGGAGGCATAAGGTTCAGTAATGGAGACCACGCACCGGCAAGAGCAGTGTAGGGCGTCCACCCGCAACATGGACAGATGATCTGCTGATCTGCAGGATCACGCTGGACACAACCGGTCCTATTGGAATTTGCGTGGAGAGGCAGTGGACGTCTTATGGCTGATATCATGATGATAATTCTTAGACAAAATAAGTAACTGCGTGAGATTATATATCGCTGGAACGTAGTTAGCGTTGTTAAGTTCAAGAAATAAAAATAGTCTCAAGGAAAACAGCTAATTAAAAAAAGTGCTTGTGTTTGTCCAAAATTAGAAAAGGTTACAACATATAAATATCATGGCATAACATTAGTTTCCATATTAACTTTAAACCCTCACATAAGTATTTAATCGCAAAGAATTCGGAAATTAAGTGCAGTTTTTAGAAATATGAGACAAATTGCTACAGAAAAAATTTTAACATTATACCTAAACGTAACTCTATGTCAGTCTCTCTTGTCGTACTTTATTACTTATGGGGGGGGGGGAGGGGTGCTACTAAAACGAATATGTTACCGCTAGAAAGGGCACAGAGATCTGTGCTCAAAGTTACCCTTTAAATACCCTACCTCAAAACTCTGTATCCATAATAAAGTTTTAACAGTGAGACAATTGTACTACCAAGAACTTATTTTCAATCATCATAAACTATGTAAACCTGAAAATAAACTAACTCATAGTAGTCGAAAGTATGTGGATTTCCAAAATATATATCAGCTATGTCGTACACTATGACTATTTATTTATAATAACATCAAAAGATGCAAATCAACAGTAAGGGAATGGCTCTTGACATTGGACTACAAAAAGACAGAGAAATTGCTAACAATATTATGCTAGACTGGGCTATATTTATTGTTACTATTATTGTTTATGTATAATGTATATACACAGTATAACTTCATATTTTATGTATTTATGTAATATACGCGTAAATAATATGTTTTATTAACAAACATATCCACACATATCCACACTTACATGCACACTACAGAGCATAGGTGCCTATAAGAACAGGCTAGACCTAGTTTAGGTACTTAAGTATTAAAGTGTATTTTAGTTTAAGTTTTCTTTTGTTGTTGAATAGAGTTGTTATAATTATTATTCTTTATTTAATTAATAAAAACCAGCAAATGTCTAAAGCACGCAATGTATATCATGACTAAGCGATTGTAACAGGGGGAGCCCATGAGCATTGTGAGCATTGATGAACATTGTGGGCTGTGATAATGTTAGTCTTTTAGCTTAGAAAGATTAAAACTAAGGCATGGGTTAAAGACCTAAGAAGCTTTCTTTATTATTAAAGAACCAATTTTTAAAATCATAACGTGACCAGAAGTATATATGGCTCACAGGATCGTTAAGCTTCTCTTTATACCCATTATAGTAATGATTCAAAAATTGTAAAAATATCAAGAGTACATGCATTTTTTGTTAAAAATGAAATTCCTAATTTGCATAGTGGGAGCTCGAGAAAAATGATATAAATTATTCATCGGAGTAAGTGAGTAATGAAGCTGGTAGATGCAAATATGATATTAGAAATGGCGGCAGCGGCTAACTAATTTCATTCGTCTGCGGATCCTAAACGAGTTAGGGCACCGTCACTCGGCGAGTTAGTCCGGCGCCGGGCTGCATCGTATCTTGCTTAAATATGCGGAATTAGATACAAATTGAACCTGTACCCAAATGCTAAATGAATGTGGTAGAATTGATCAAGTGTTTATTTAACATGGAATTATTAGTTTGTTAAATAAATACTCATTTACACTCAGTAAAACAATTTTGTTTGTATTTTCGAAACCAGAACAAAAAAGTTCTGTCTAATCAGTAATTGCAACTTGTCCGGCCTAACTGAGCATCGAAGAAAAACAAAGTTATATTTTGAGCACAATTAATTGGAACACCTTTATTTAAGAAAGTTAATATAAGTGTATTCATTTATTATTCTGTAAAATTCGAATGTTATAGCTATAAGCCTATATTTATAATATACTATATTATATAATATATAACCAAACATAGTCGCCTCATTATATATAAAATGATAATTTTCTTAAAGTCTGTTCCGGCTAACAATCTCTATAGGGGTTATCTTTGTCTTAAACTAATACCGACACTACCTTATCAACGCAGTCTAATCGAATATGATTTTGACTTCAAGATAGATGACTTCATGTATTTGTATTGGTGCTCCTTGGTATTGGCAAGACCAATGTTTGGGTTATTTTAAGGAAAAAATCGAATGGATATAATGGAAACACTTAAAAACCATTTTTTTCCATTTTATGTACCAAAAACTTTTGTTCACTGGAATTAGTTTCTAAAATTAGAATATAATTTGCCGTATCAGTAGGTATGTATGTATTCAAAAATAAATGGCCATTACGTGCAACACTGAAAATGTGAATCCATTCTGCATTTACATGGTTGGTTGAACGTTGTGATTTGAATTAATTAATTTTTGTAAATAATTTTAACAACATATTAACAAATGATTACGATTAATTTAACGGTTTGATGATCTCAATTCCAATAGTTATTTTAATTTTAAGAGTATTAAAGTGAGAAAATAAGAAGATTGGTATGAGCCACTGATATTTAATATAAAGAGAAAAAACCAAATGACGTTAAAAATCGACGCAATTTGGACGTTAAAAATCAACGCCGTTGGAAACTTAGAGCGGCCTATTAACTCGTTATCTTTTAACCACCTTTAATTTAGGCGGTTCTTTCTTTTTATCTTAATTGTTGAGGCATTAAGGAGGCAAAGTTGAAGTTCGGGCGCGGCGGGAGAGGCTCGCGTCCCTCAGGACATGCCTGGGAGGCGTCGTTTGATTTATAATGGACTCGTTGCAAACTTTGCCCATTCTGCTGCGCACAGCTCCGAACCTCTTTAACGATGGACCCATAGCCCGAGGAGATGATTCGTAGACGTGTTTAATAATATTACGACAGATTTAATTATGGAGCGTTTAAGAATTTCTGTCTTATACAGTTGTTTTATATAACTCTGTATAAAGAAGGTAAACATTAGGGATCAAGTAAGCCACTTTGAATTGTGCTAGTTGCCAATACAAAAATTTAAATTTAAATATCCTTATGTTATTATTTTATTATAAGACTTGAAAAATAAGTATGTAATATAATGTAGGTAGTACAAGAATGTGCACTAGACGTTTTTAAGTTACTGCAACTTTTATCTCTTTCACTAAAGAATTCTCCTTTTCTGACTATCTCAAATAGATATTGAGGCCTATGGTTCATGATATATACTATTTGCTGTAAAATATTAAATATAAGCCTTTTTAATTGTCAAAGAAGAGTAGAACTACGCTTTATTTATTCGACCAGGTCGATAAACGAGCATACATTCCGTGTATAGTAAGCGCCTTGGCAACGCGCTGGTGCGTTTAAAACCTTATTATATTATGTCACATTACCCAATAACTTTCTCACCGTATAACCGGAATAGTCAATGTGAAAACTGCTATTTGGCGGTAGAAAAAGGTGAGGTACAAAAACGACCTAATTAGTATGGGGTTGACCTCTAGTTTGTATTCGCTAACTGCATCTATTTTATTTACCAAATTAATAATATTTAACAGAAACTACACTAAGTTCTGAACTACTATAAGTTCAGTTCACTGACCCTGTTATTTGTGTCGCTGTGTTCCTTGTTTTTTTATTATTTGGCAGCAAAAACACAGTTACAAATAAATAAAAAAGGTAAAATTGATTATTGAAAATTATTTATACTTACAAAATATAATGTAGTTGTCGATTTATTCTTACGAAGTATACAGCACAAAGTATTACGTATGTAGTACTTAATAGTTTCATCATTATAGTGTGTTACCATCATACATAAAACAGAACAAGAATTAGAGAGAATAAAACACTTACTCTGTGGCTTGTGTCAACACTTTTGTTTAGCTAAGGAAACAAAAAATTAAATAATACTCACACTATCGATAAAGTGACAAAATGCGCTAATGTAGCGCAGGTAAAAATGACCGAACGTCTTGCGTGGGATGGCTTTGGCTTACTCCAGCTAAAAGCCCACTTAGAGTTCTCTTCGGCAACGGATTTGTGAGGGCACTCCAACTTTTCGCGGATCTTCGGCCAATAAGCTATTTTCCTCGTTAATGTGAGATAGTTGTAGTGGTTGAAGGTTGTTTTGACGTGAATTATTTATTGATTTGTTATATTTAACAAGCGTCATATTGTTTTTTTACACTGAATATCAAAATTCAGTAATAGTAAACTCCAACTAACAGATATGAATTTATCTGTAATTTTATTCGTCCTAAAAATATATACAATACTACACAATACAGAATCGTAGTGTAAACAAGAGTACCCAAGCTTTTTCAATTCACGCCTCGTACTGATAGGGTATCGACACAGACTAATTAACAGTAATAGCAGAAATAGCGACCATTCCACTCGTGAAGTCGGAAGCGAGCGGACGTCGGCTGCGCTATCTTAAGTCTGTGCAAAACGCCGTATTAAAGCACGAGAAACATCCCTGAATTTGAGCAGCCGGCGCATGTACGCGTTTGTAACATCGCTACTCGTTGCGGCATGTTATTGCAAACCACATACGTGATACTGCCGACTATCTGACATTTCATGCCGATGAACTGGATACGTGCGCATACTTCCCAACATTTGCATAAAATACGAAATCCATTCGTATTGCATTGGAACGTCTGTTAGGCTATTTCGGTTTATTAAGCGATGAGCTTAGACCGGAAATTACGCAGTGGCTCGTTAATTATTATTAGGGGTTCATGCAGTAGTTACTGTACTTATCCTGATTAATTATTAACGATGGAACGGTGCTTTCTAGAAACGGAGGTATACAATAAAAATGAACTCCAACTGATTGATAATTATAGGTAAAGGTAATTTAAAATCTTTTTCTACTAGATATTGAACAACAAAAAAATCGGAGGCGTCTAATATTTACCGCGTCCACTTCTAACTTTCATCATTCTAAGTACGCGATACGTAAATAGCCTAACAACATGAATATTACACAAAAATGAACGTAAACGTAAGCCCGACCTCTGTTGTTCACAACAATATTTCGTAGATTCAATAATTCTGAAAAAGTACGTAGAAAAGGTAAATCTTTTTAAGATGATGCGGCAAACTAATGGCGAAGGCGAGGCTTTTGGGAAAATCCGCTTCTTGTTGTCAATACAGGGCAACCGTGATGGCTCCCCCAGTTAAGCCTTTATTTCAAAAGAACACTATTTCGGCTTTTATTGCGCTTCGCATCGGGGAGGCGACGTAAATAAATGCAACCAAATGGAGAGAAAGTCGGTCAGATAGAAAATCGATAGATCTGTTTGGATAATGCATTTTATAATGGTAATGCATGGTATATGGTACTCTTTGTTAAAAAAAGTATTATGATAAACTTGTTTAGGAATTTAAGTCAACTATACCTTTAAGTTTTTACATAATTATCTTTTAGACTGCAGTTAGTTTTGACTTGGAAATTTTTAAGTAAAATCCAAAATCCTTGAAAAATTTAATTAAATTTTTTAAAGGATTTTGGATAAAGCTACTCATAAGAGTTTTTTTTTGTAAAACTTTAGTAAATGTATATTTCTTCACACTTAAAAGATGTAACAAATATTTGCTCTCTCAATTCTTATTAGTCTTGCCTTATCTATGAATATCGTTTTATATATTTTTAAAAATAAATATAATTCCAATCAATCGTGCCAACAGATAAATGACAATTATATCAAACGCCTTAAGGTTACAATAGAAAAGTTTACGAGCAAATCAGTCCTGCCATACACGGACAAGAGTGGTGCCATCATTAAAAGAAATGGGAATTATTTTTTTTTTTTAGCGTATTTTTCCTAGCTTTTCGGTCTTATTATTGGCCTTGCGGATTTAAATCATGTCTCGCGTGATTTTTTTTTCTCGGGATAACCTATGTTATTGCTTAGTGTTCAAGTTCTACATACCAAATTTTATTAAGCGCCTCAGAGAGAGCTGTTTTCACTCTTTTAATATTAATATGGGCGATGAAGACGCAACTTGCACCCTTAATGACTAAGCTATAAATTTGGATTCATATCGAAACGTACCCTTCTCGATAAGCTGGCACTAATTCGTTATAGCCTCGACGGCTAGGAATTAGTACTGGCCAAACGAGTTTAATTCTAGACGGGAGGACTGTTAGAAAAGGACTATACACATGTTTATAGTTAACGCACAACACTGTCTTAAGTACAATATTTAAAAAATATGTGGATTATTGTTATTTCAATTTTAAAATAACGCCACGTATGCTTATTAATAATATGCATGAATGTGGCTTTTCTCTGTACTACATTCTTAGTAGTACACAGAAAAGACTATCCGCAAATAAAAGTTACCTTATCTGCAGAGCTAATCCAATCAATACGCACAAAACATGCTACTGTCGGCGATAATCCGCACCCTATATTATTGGCATAGAGCTCAAAATTGCTTATTATAACTTTAGTTTTTAAACCGCTCCAGTTATGCGAGAGAGGTGCAAACTCGACGTAGGGGTTGTAAATCATATCTTCCTCCATTTATATGGACAGTTTATTACGACGGCGCGTTCTAAATCAAATGATAAAATGCTTCTTATTTTATGTTTCCTCCCCGCCACGCATATTGTCGGTCCCACCGCAGTCTGCCGTCTAAGTGGTGTGCCTTCGAGACGTGATTTCGTTCCCTTTCATCGAAAATAAAATGCTTCCCGATATTTCTAAATAGTTACTTAGTAAATTGGTACCATATATTTAAACCAATTTTATTTCGTTTCAAAAATGTGAATTTTAGAAGCGGAGATACGATTTATTTGATTTTCACATTGAATCATCGTTATATATCTTTATAGAGTTAGTTGTTAGTTGTTTGACAAGACGTAACTACATTTTAAAATACATGACAAAGTAATAATACGTATATGTTTAATAAACTTTGACAAATATTTTTTGTGTAACTTATTGTCAACTTCACGAAAACGTTATAAATTTAAACTTGAATTTTGCTATAATAAATTTCAGGCGTTTTGGGTATATCAAACTATCGCCTTACCTTATAGGAACCTAGATTTTTGACGGAACACGCGAGGCGGACGCTACGCCCAGCTGGCACTGTCACATTTTGTATCACATCTGTGAACTCCGGTTCCTCTACCACTGAAACAAAACAAAACATCTCAATTAATAAACGCTTCTATCTTGAACAATCTCATACATGTTAACGTGTAATACCCCGTTTGAGACTCATACTACAAAGATATAAATTTAGATAAGCTGCGCGGATCTCCCCTTCAGCCTTATCAAAATGCCAGATAGACTTTACAGTTATGAGGGCATTTTTATGTCAGAATACGATTTGTAATTTTAAATTATCAAAGCAGAACGCTTTTAAACAAATTGAGTAGGCGATAAGGAATAATGTCGTCGTTTATCAAGCTCCAAGATAGATGGCTGCCGCTCTGCTCTGCCCATTTTAAATGCGTTTGTCTTCGACTTGCCAAATTGCGTCTTTGTTTTCCTCTTAAGTTTTTACTGTACGTATCGGTAATAAGAGGTGCTAATATTAAGCTTGTTGCTTCGAATATACTCTGTTAGAACGGGGAAGGAATAAGCGCGGTAAACTTTGTACAGCAGTAAAAGAAGAGGTTAGCCGGGGTGGCGTGTGTAAACATTTGTCATTCGCTGAGCGGACTCGCCGAAAGAGAACTCCGTCTGTGGGTGCTTGTCGACACGACGCGCGGATATATTCCCGTTAACCACCGCTACTGGCCATTGGGAAACTTTTATTTTTCTCCTCGAACTTACAACATTTCTAGTTATAACTTCTTTCTTTGTTGAGAAGATTGCATGTTTACGAAAGGGCACCGCTTTTACTAATTTTGGTATTATACTTAAATTAAACAAGTAAATAAATATACGCAGAAAATTTTAATTAAGATTTATGTGTAATATGTTTTTCGCTTTAAAATCGGTTTGTTCGAGTTAAATTGGTATGGCTGACGGTAACAAGCCACGATATTCACCGAACTGGCAGTTTTGTTTGTTAAATAAACTTGCTCTTTGGCTGCTGCCAATATTCCGACCGGTTCACACTTGTTTACGTATCTCGTTGTCCTTGCATCGGCACTATTTCATTTGTGTGCATCTCTTGCTGTGATTTCAGTCAAAAACCTCTACTGGTTCTAATTAATAGTTATTACATTTTGATTATATTTACCCGAGCTATTGATTAGTCAAATAGAAAATTTAAATCGTCGCGTCCGTGTGTCTGTATTCGCTTTCGTGTACGTCGGAGATGCCCGAGTGAAGATGAAAGCCTGTGCTCACTCAGGTGGGCGCATTAGCTAAGCACGCATGTTCACCGCTGGCTGCTCCGCTCAACCGATGTAAATCGAGCATTACTACACGCAAAGCTCCGGTTCAGTTAATCTTTGCAATTGATAAACTAGTGGCGTATACAAGACGTCGGTAATTACTCATTAAAATGTCAACTAAAATCAATTGTTGACTAAAATTATTGACTTAGCAAATTATGAACATCATTAAGATATAATTTTTCCTGCAAAGCAATCCAATCAAAACCTTTCAAAATTCGATATAATCCGGAGAGTTTACATCGTTTAAGCGTCAATCGGCGTTAACATTGGAGAATAGGAAAAATATATACAATTAAAATACTAGCAATCGCACAGCAATAAAAGTTTGTTTTGCTAAAAGCAACATGTGTTGGTTATTAGACACAAATAAAAATTATATTTCATTTTAAAAAAACCCAAAACAAGCGTGAGTCAACTCATAACCCTATAACGATACGCAAGAACGAGCAAACACATCTACTTTAAGTTAATAAGGAATTCACCGGGGGAGAGGTTCTATTTGTTTCAATAATACCGTACATTAAAATTAACAAGGGTAACGTTGGCAATAATCTTACACACCGCACCATGCGGGATATTTAGGGGTTAATTAAGAAACCGCAGACAGGGTGGGTAATCCTTTTGTCGCCGGTGGCAAGACGTGCCTGAGTCCTACCGTAGTTAATGTACGGAACCAATCTGCTGTGCGACGTATTCGGATTTCGCTACTGCTCTGGTTATTGTTGTATACCTTTACTGATTAAACTGAAAACCAAGACGTCAACAGATTATAATTATAATTGTTAAATTATAATTGTTAAGTTTCTTCGATAAAATATTTTATCGAAGAAACTTAAGTTTAATTTTGGCCGATTTATTTGTATGATAGAACAAAACAACAAAGAAAAAGTTCTTTCTAGCTCAGTCGGAGGAAATGTTTAAGGAATTTAAAATAGGTTGGCAAAATGCTAAACTCGCTGTCATTTCAAATAGAATAGACCGCACACTTCCTTCCGGGACTCTCTCAGTTTACTTTTTCATATGTACGTTATAGTTCCACTTCGGAGCATTCACAACGAATCTAGATACAGCAATAAATTATATGGATTGTTAGTGTGCCGCATCGATTGTTTTAATCGTAATTGAACAGCAATCGCGTTGAACTCGAGTGGCAATCGTAATAACGGCCGGGATTGGGTCTACTAAATATTCCAAAACTAATAATGAATGGGCTCGGGCGGGCGGCGGGTGGCCCTAACTGGAAAATAATCTCATATTAAAGCGGGCCCTTATGCAAATCAGAGGCGGTCACTCGGAAGTCATCAGGGCTCGCGAGCGCCCACAAATTGACAGGCGCGCCGCAGATTGATTGTGGCTCTGTAAAGGCTTCGTTATGATGTATCGTTTGTCGAAACGTCAATTTTGCCTAGTCTCTCAGTCTCTGACAAAATCCAAAGGGATGCTCTGCTTTGCTTGTACATTCTGGTTTCTATCTTTGTAAAATTTATAGTATAATCTATGCTAGGTTTTTCCTGCCTTTGTGATATATATTTATTTATACAGTTAGTAAAATTATATTTACTGAAAAGGCTGGAGAATAGACTTTAAATAGAATACACTATAAATATTTTATTTCTAAGGATGGATGTCAAATCAGCACAGTTACTTTTTACAATTCAAAATAATTTGTAGAGGATTTCAAAATTAACTTACGATTGATCAGCTGACGTATTTTTAAAATCTTATTTTGTATTTTAAAGTTGTTTGTCCCATTTCAAAAGAATGAGAACCACTATCACACAACACAGCTTGAATTTTATAGAAGCAATTAATTTCAAATTATCTTCAGCTATAATTCTGATTATAAGTATTTATTTAAATAATTAAACTATAGCGAATAGCGCTTAAATGATTTCCCTATTTGGTTTTAAATGCAGGAAGACCAAGATGAGCATAATTTGAAGGGGTCCTCATGTCTTATATCAGTATACTTAAACTACACTTATGTCTAAATGTCTCTTAAGTACTCTATTGATTCGTTATAGTAGGTTTATTTTTATATCTATTCATTTGTTGTTCTTTATTCATTTGACAAAGACACGGGTTTATACGTTAAAAATATAAACCACGATACCATTGCTCGACAATATAAAGTTATTCAATAATAAGTAATAATAGTTTAAATAAAATAGTATAAAATAAATACTCCTAATAGCACACTACAACCGACCTGTAGTGGAAAAGGTTCCTTCAAAAGCTTTTTTCACGAAGTTCGATTTCACCTTTTTAAGCAACACGCAGATTGAAGTATGCAATTGAAAAGTTCGTATATGTTTTTCTTTGTTATATCCTGGGAATGCTTTATACGGCACCTCTAATGAAGACACCAGGTAAAATCTTTAAAACGTTTTTCTAATGCATGTTTATTGCTAGACCTATTAAATATATGTCTAAATATTTTAATTCGACATATTAACTATTAGACAATTAGAAATTGTCTAATAAGCTATTATCGAATGGGCAGAATGTGTCATAAATTGACATACGTCCAACTGCAGATTGTTTATATATGTAGTACAGACATCATGCTACGATGTCAATGACCGATGGACCTGTGTGTTGGTTGTTGGTGAGATTTACAATATATATAAAGCAAATCTTAAATAAAACATTTGGATATAGAATAAATAAATACCGAATAAAAAAAAAGCGATTTCGTTTAAAAAGGTTTCTTTTTACAAATTGCCCATCAAATTGGAAATGGATTTAAACGAGCCAGTTCCTTTGTACCGAACCGCCACTTTTTCCAATTTGCACCGAGCTTCAGGTGCTAAGTAACTAATTAAGTTGCAATTAAAGTCGTTTAAGATTGGTTTTTTAGACACCTAGATATTTTTTTCGTTTAGCTATTTTTATGACTTTTATCTATGGTCCAAGCCGTCCATACTGTAATGCATTTATAATATTAGTGTGGATTTTTGTAAATGGGTTCGGTATTTAGTTTGTATCTAAATTGTATTATTCAAAATTTAATGTAGGAAGCAAAGGGATCTTTTTATGGACATTCGTATGGACTGATTTGCATAAAATATAATAAAATATCTATATAAATTAAAGAAATACATATATGTATATATTAAAAGTCGCAGCTTTATATTTTTTAAAACAAGACGCCTAATTGGTCAATTTTGACCCTCAAGTCAAATTCTAGTTTCTAAAGTTACTTTTATCCTTTACACTCATTTTCAATTTAAATTATATATTAGTGCACATCAGTGCGGTACCTACATACTAAACAATATTTAAGGACAAGATATCACGTTTTCAATTTTGTGTTCAAATAATTTGTTTTCCCCTAGGCGTGGGTAAACACGGTTCGTAGTTGACCAGATGATTTTCTTTATGGTAAGTGCGGTCCCTGTATCCAAATATTTAAGTTTATACGTCCCTTGTCACAGATGTTGCTCGTAATATTCTCATATGCGATCAAATTCTTTTAAGAGATCCGTAGATAAAGTACATCGTGGGGTGTTGGGGCGCTCTCGGACTTTCACTTATTTTGTATGCTTCACCCTGCTTCGAAGGGACGTGACTATTCGAGATACATAAACCCTCCGTGAATACAGAAAATAGAAATAAAGTAACATATTATCTTTTAGTGGACGGATTGTGGAAAATACATATTTGTTTTATTGCGTATCCCGCCATGGATTCTATTTGAAGGATTGGTTTTTCTTGTGCAAACAATTGCGGGAGTGGATTCTGTGTTTGCTCTTTTTTCATTTATCTTTACAAGTCAAACTAAAATGCAAACAATGGAGTGTTTTTATTTAGATTGACAAGATATTTCATATTGAACTGTTACAGAATTAGCTAATTATTTCCTTAAGAAAAACTTATTCAATTTAAAATAGTAATTCGGTTTGAAAGTCACATATGTCTTTTTCCAGGATCCAAGCTTGACCCACAACTAAATTTAAACAATTAAATAAAAAAACAAACAAATAATAAACAAACATATCTACATTATTAGGTTTACAATTTTAGCGCACACCAATTTTTTTTAGTCATAAATTTGATAGTTGAAAACATCTGATTTTTAGAAAATAAGGGAGGTTAGAGCGTTGAACCAAATAGTTCCTGATGTCAAATACTAAAACCGATAGGACAGGTAGGGAGATGACACGTATATTGGAAAGCTGTCGGTATCGGTGTTGGGGTCACTTGACAGGATCTACGGAAACAGATGTGGACAGGACGGGACATCCGCGCCTTCTATAGTGTTTGCCTGTCATCGAAGTTCAGAAGCACGTAAAGATATAGAACGATTTTATGTTCAATATTCTCTAAAAAAATATATATCACCATTTTTTTTTAAGTATTTCATTTATACCGCAACTTGTGTACTAGAAATAGAATTTTTTTCACACGCAAGCCTATTAATATTATATATAATTATTATCATCATAGCAGTCCACTGCTGGACATAGGCCTCCTCAAATAAGGGGGAATTTGCCTATAATTGCCGCACTGGACAAGCTTGGTGGCAATCGCTGAGTGTAGCTTCGCGACGGGAATACTGCTGCCCATTTCCGCCCTGTTGCATTTCAGCTACACAGCTTCGAATGGATATACCACTATCTGTCGGTTCCGGTACCTCAGTCGCCTATTACGATACCTGGTACAGACGGAGGTACTAATATACTCTACCGGTATCGCACGGCTTATGTTTATATTTTTTAAAATGAACATATGTAATTTCAAAATTTAAGTTAAGGCTTGATTCTAGGGTGTTGAATTGTATTTAAGTATTATATTTGTGATTCCTTTGTTGTCTGATGTCCGTAATACTGAGCAACTTTTCAATATAAGATGTTGGGTGAAGAATCTAGGAAAAACTCACCAAAAATTTAGTAGAAATATGTAACGTGCACAGCACACGTCTATGTTTGACACAGATAGATACTAATAGACCTGCAAAAGTGTAAAGAAAATATAATAGACACTGGTGGCATAAAAAGAAGCATAATAAACCAACTTGAGGCCGATCACTAATTGAACAAGTGTTCCGCGGCTCACGGGCGTAAGTCGGCAGATCTAATTAAGGCACCTACCGCGGTGCGCCCCAGTCGGCGCCTATTACCGCGCCTTGCCCCTATTAGCATTGTCTCCTCGAGGGCGATACTTATCTTTATTTAAATTCACTTCTTGGTAATTGGGTTGACGAGTCGACAACGTGATTTGCATTGATGAAAATTGGTCAGTACGCCCGTCGCGTAACTTACTTGTCGCCTAATTTGTTTTTATTGCGTTTGCACAACCGATTTGATTCTAGCGCCGATACGATACTGTGTGTTTACACGATTTAATGGGACTCGATTGTGTTTGTTTCGAAGAGTTGTTTGTTACACCGTGATTCTTGTTAAACGATTTTTTCGTTTCTTGATAATTAACTAACTATTATTTTATATTATGGTAATATGTCTAGCACTTGGTATCCTACGCTAGATATGATGACGACGATAAAGGTAGTTAAATCTCACGCTTTAAAAAAAAAAATATACACATATTTGTGGTATCGTATCAACGCTACACTGAAATTTTGTTTTTATATCCAATTTTATATTCTCTCGAACCTTGCTAGATATGCTAAACTAAACAATCATAGGCTATAATTTACGTACGTTTATTTTTTCATTTAAGTAACATACCGAATACGAAGTCGGATATAGCAGTTAGTTTCAGTGTTTATATTAGGTTCCAAATAAAATCGATGGTACCGATGTTTTAATTGTTCATCATACATATTTACAAATCTAAAAACGCAAATTTGTATTACTTAAATATACCTACCCAGTATATTTACAAGCTGTTTTTATACGAATTCAATAGCGATGCGCGTTCCTCGAAAAGGTGTCACTTGTAGCATTTTTGCTGGCGGCTCTATACGAGTGCAGTCAAAGAGGACGCGCTTGGTTATTTCTCATTAAAGCACACGCGATAAAATCACACAGAGTCGTTGCCTCATTAAAATCTTCTGGTGCGCGCATCTGTAAGCCTTTTGTGAGGCGGCGCGCGCTCTTCATGGCTTTCACGTGTCATTTCGGCACAATATGGTGCAAGGGACGCCGCCTCGCGCTTGGCAATTTTTGTTCCGACATCCCAACGTTTGCTTTTTATCAGTTTATCGGAGAATATTTTATACGGATACAACGTAATAACGGCTGTAATATTCCACTCACGTTAAATTCTTACTCCGTTGAGTGACGTACGAGTATCTTTACCATGGGTGTATTTTACTATGATGTAAACGAGAATGTATTACAAAACATTTGATAATATACTTGTATTATGACAGTTAATAAAATTGAGAGAACATTTTATTGCTGTTTAATCAAATGAATATTTGTATTTTTATGTAAGTTAAATGTATTAATAAATTTAACATAAATTACAACTGAAATTACGTTTACTTCGTAAGATATTTCTATTTGTGTTTCATTTTACAAAGCAATTAATAGAATGTAATTGCTTCTTGCCTCATTGCGAAGCAAAACTAAAATACGATAGAACAAAATAATCTGCGAAGGTAGAATTTATTATTAGCCAATCTAGGAAAATATAGAAATGAGAATGTTTCAATTTCTTGTCTGTGCTAGTTTTCGTATTTTCCTTCTCGTGGATAATATAAATTTTATAACAGTGGCTCACTGCGAGATAGTATTCAAAGTAAATTCTGTTAGTTTATAAGCAGCACTTTGCCTTCGCTGCATCTTTCTAAAAAAATTAAACTTACATCCTAACTCTTGGAAAGTTTTATAATGAGGAAGACATTTAATTTCTAGTAAAAAAAAAATAAGCTTCAACAGATATTTTTAAATATAAGAAACAATTTGATAATATTAATGCACTTCAATATACCACATTGTCTCAATGCAATTACATAATTTTTACAGTTAAATATGAAATGTAATAAAGGTGTTCAGTGCTTAAGCCCAAATTTAGGCTGGCTTTGCATATTCACAAGGTGGTGGGGACTCCAGCCCGAATGGTAATGCGACCACTGAAGCCGGCTGCGCGCTTTGACGCGAACCTCCCAATTACAGGTAATTAGCATATCTTTTTTAAATTCTCGAATTCCTAAATTCAGACGAGAATGAAAACATACAAAAATCACTGGCCATACTTAATTGTCATTGCAAAAATAAAGTTACCATACTCGTTCTAACGTACAATATTTGAAAATGGTCCTTTATGTAAAATATGCTAAGCAAATCTTTCTTAATCCGCTCATTGAGACAAAGTAATGTGCTAAGATAAATATCAGATGAATATTCACCGCGGGCACAATAAAGGCGACCGACGACGGCGCATTTGTTGAACCTATTTTCTAGATAGCACAATGCTTTCGTTTTAAACCTGTTCAAATAAAAACCTAAATGTTCATTTGTATCCTTTATAATTTGTAATTTGTATTTTATGCATGTTTAATAGAAGTCATAATGCTAGTTTTTCAATTATGCATTGCTGCGTGCCTACACATTGTGTCTCCTAGTTCCTATTACATTTTGGTGAACAATAAAAACTATATAGTAGTTTATGTTACACGTTATGTATTTTTGATATTGATAGTATTAAAATTTAAGCGATGTGCATTGTGATATCATGCTAGCTACGTCGTCAACTCGGTGCAGCGGTGGCGCTCGCTGTCTGTGATGGTAATGGGACCGTTAGACGCCAACCGCGCCGTACCTCCGGCAATTTGCGGTGAGCTGCTTAGATTTAATCAGATGACGGAAATATTACAGCAAGAAAAAGACAAATTTAAGATAGTTGTGGTAGGGATCATCAATTTTAGTTAATAAAACTATTACATAGCTTTGTTGAATCGAAGCAATTGTAGAATGATCCAAAAAATAACGATCAGCTAATGGTCCTCCAGGGTAAATCATTATCATCATCAGTACAGCCATTGGAAGTCCACAGCTGGACATAGGTGTCTCCAAGAAAGAGACAATGTTGCCCATAATTACCGCGCTAGACAAGTGTATTGGCAATAGCAGAGCGTAGCTACGCGACGAGGATGCTGCTCATCCCCGCCCTGTGCATTTCCGCTACACTGTTACGGATGGATATACCGCTATCTGTCGGTTCTGGTTCCACCTTAACCGCCTCTTACGACACATGGTATCACCAGGGCAAATATTTAAGTGATAAACATTTGTAACATTTCTATTGTTATTTTAGTGGAATATTTATAATTCGTCTGCTTTAACAAATGATATGCCGCAATAAATGATGTTGTTTGAATTTATATAACAGTAGGGTACAGTTGATCAAACATTGTGGGATTTTTTTTATATATTACTAAAATAATATTAATGAATGTTATGTCTAAACAGTAGAGGATAACAAGTTTCAACGCAGCTTAATTTGCATATTGGCAACGTGGTCATCAGTCACCGACTTACCCGCCAAATTGAAATGGTAATTCAGTAACTAGAAACGAACTGGGCAGCATGCCGCTCAATTGCATTCGTAACATTGCCTAAATGTTGCAATTCTACGTTTTAATTTTAGTTTTATTACATTGTATTTGTGTATTATTCTGATGATTAATAAATAAACTGAATTTCTTATTATCAATACTTATCAATAAAATTTTATGTTGAACAAAGCTGAGTGTCACACTCAAAATATATTTTACTCAATATAACAATTGATTGACATGTTATTATTATATTTATTCAAGCAGATTATGTTACTTATGAATATTTAAATTTTTTTAATAAAAAAAATATTGATATGTCTAAAATAGGATTAAGTAAATTCTATTATATTCATAATACTGATAATCCTACGGGATCATAAGAGACATCTTATGTATATAAATAAGGCCTACCCTGAAAATATCTGTCGGCATCACACTGTTCTTTGATCTAAGTTCAGGTACTGTGGTTCATTAAACAAGTCACCATAAAAATCTGCAAGGTTTTTTCTGCAATTATCTGCCTGTTTGTTCCTGCTAATATCTGAACTTCATATTTTTCTTTTAATTAACTCGTGGCGCTTAATTTTAATTGATAGTAGAGCAAATAGCTTTTCAATTAATAGTTAGAACACGATTTAAATAATATTTATAAATGGCCTGCGTTCGAAAACTATGCTTGGGAATTACAAAGCATTTTTTGGAGACCATGCATCGCCGCCAGTGATCCCTGCATTGCGATTCCGCGCACGGTTGCATGACTCGGCGTCTCCTAGGAATCAACGCCATCCGTTTTCCCTGCGCTCGCCACCGCTGTGTACACTTCCTGATTCGGTTCAGTCAGCGAATATAAAGATTGTTTTTTTTATCTAATCATGACCATAAAACATTGAATTTGACTATAATGCTTTTATATGCTGTGCTAAAAATAAATTGAAATAAATCAGAGATATCTAAGAACATATATATTTATTACTAGAAATATAAATTTAATAATATATTAAAATATTTACGGCTTTGATAGTATTTTTATCTAGCCGCGTCTTGCTCTTTCAACCGCGTAGTTCCTAGTTTTTGTGAAAATTATACTCGTTCATTATAAACGTTGCCTAAAACACTCCTTATAACATCAGCCATCTGCCAGTTTGGGTGACATCAGCCTAAACTAACAGACAGACAAATAAACACTTTTGTTATGTAAGGACTTCAATTTTCTTTAATAAGTATACATGTCATATAGATATCATCATGGATATATGGTATATATAGGTATCACCTATGGATATCAATTAAGTAATATGCGGAACAACAAATGAGTGCTCCTTGAATGCAGTGTATAAATATACCGTGTGATATTATGTATAAGGAAATTGTATGCAATTAATAACTTACATGACATCATAACGTTATTATTTATATCTTTAATCTAAATACAATACGTAAATAGGTACAACAAATATTCATTTTACATCATAAAATTTGTTCAAGGTGGAGATCGAACCCATGACGTTTAGCGCATAAGATAGAAACATTACCGAATGCGCCATCAAGCCCGACATCAAAAAGCAAAGAAGCTATTTAGTTATTTATCTCTATTGAGATGAGTAAATAAATTGATATTTAAAAGGGACGACAGTACCAAAGCTAAGCACTCTCTCTTGCCTAAAGACGAATCTGTTGTGTTAGATACCTTTGATAGCGTTCTGTTAGCATGTAGATCTATGCTTAGTGCAGTTACGTATTCTGTCGTCGGCACCGGATCGTTATCTGTTTCCACTAAAGGAAACTGGCTTTTCTACGAAAGAACCACCCCGACGGTTTCGTCCTCCCCCCCTCACCCCTTGACTGCCACGACTTCTCCTTTTTGCGTTATTTCATTTTTCTTTGCTAACGTGCACCTGCTAGTTAGCTGCCGCGAGCTCTCATTGCTCGCCGATGTTCGCTGGACGTTTCAGAGTCTCATAAAGAAGATATAAATTGGTGCTTGTATTTGTTAGCGTACAAATAATAAAATATGCTTTCAGAGTTTCACTTAGAGTAATATTTTTATAGAATTAACAAAAGCATTAATTATTTTTTAACAAAAAAGCTTTATTACAAAAGCGTAGCACAAAAGCGAATAGAGGAAATATAGATGTAGGTAATTTTATTAGTCGATATGTAGACGGTTACAAGGCATTGCTAATACAAAACACAGGGCAGGGCTATGAAGTTTAATGTTAGACGTCAGCACAAAGGATGGCGTTCGAGTACCGCCAGAGCAGTTTCCTGATACATTTGTATTCCTTACAGACAAGTAATCAATATCCGTTCCGAGCTCGCGCGCGGACAGGGGTGTCTCCTATATGGGGCAATTTTTCTCACAGTACGTGCGCGAGCGCACTTAGTTAAACTTAGGAAGGTGGACTGAAACGTATTAATGCCATTGGTCTTTACTTTTGATTAGTAAATGATCGTAACTGAGATAAAAACGACACCTACAATGTTTACTGTGTCTGGTGTCGATAAAAGGGTTTACTTTGTGTTATGTAAGCACGTTTAATCGACTTGACAGAAGAACTGACCAGAACGAAAGTTCCGACAAGCTCGCAGACACTGGTGTTTTTATTGTATCGGGACATTTACGGTACGATATTTAAACTTGCTATCCACACATCTCAGTAACATTACGGGGAATATTATCAATAAATATGACGTAATAGTAATATGACGTATTATTTGATATGAAAAAACTGGTTTTGCATTGTATAACTACTGCTTAGAGTATTTTGTATAGATGGGTTTAATGAATTGATTAATTTTGTAATAAAAAATAGAGATAATTGGAAGAACTGAAGGTGTTTTGTATAAACTAGACATAAAATCATTAACATTATTAAACACCTATCAGGGTATTTGTACGTGCATATGTAAATTATACGTTCAAGATTAAATCTCTCATAATATACTTTAAATCTATCTATTTTCATATTGCGTGTACACATTGGACTGGAAAAATAAATCATTTTATTCATTTTCGATCAATAAAATCCTGCGAGTTTCCCTAAAAACGTACAACTCCAGAACAATATGATATCGTTGTATTGCAAAAAATAAAGCCCGTGCGGCGTCACGCGTGCGAAATAAAATAACAAGGACAACATGGTGCGGATGGGGCTTGATACATATTTGAATACATTACGGAACACGCAGATAATGCTAGCGAAAAGCCATAGGTATTCATAACGCCTTCCCGAACTGTGTATGAATACAGATATTTGGGTGACGGCACATCTAGACTGGAGAGTGCGATACGCAATCGATAAGGCGTAACCGGTCTATGAACACTTGTAGTTGTGTGTTTCAACGCGGTGTCGTTAGTATCCGATATATTATAGCCAGTTTGTGACTAGCCACAGGAATTCGTAATATAATTTGGAATACTGTATTGTTACCGATTGATGTATGTAAATTTGATACAGCAGATTCGGGGCCGATGGAATTTTTCAAATCTTTTTTCATAAAGATTAGAAGATTAAATTTCAACTATGCTTCGTACTATGATTGATTTATTATATCGTCAATAAATGATTTTAATTTGTTTATGACTATTAATGAATTATTTTAAACTTACCCATTTTGCTGCTAATGGCTATTTAATTATTGTTAATATTGAATAATCTTACGGACTTTTGTAGCATATAATTACCGGAACCATGCAAATACAAAAGATATAATTAGAAATAATAGTATGAATGTACCATAAAAAGATGTAGGCTTAAGTATGTCTTCCCGCCTGTAAGTCCTCTACGGTTTTAAAGATGACTAATTTACGTAATTTGGCAAACTTTGGCTAACTTACGAAATAACTTATGCCCACGAGAAGTAAATGTGCAACTTTTCATACCAAAAATCTACAGGATGCTAAATAAAATGAAGTACACACAGACAAATTCGCGGACGGCTAACTAGTAGCCGAAAGCATTCATAACTGAACTGAAGCATTGTATCTCATAGCACGTATTCTAAGAAAACATAAACTTAAATCTATTCGGAAATCCATCCCTGTTTGAATGAAGATGTACTGCGTTAGTAAGTCCTCTCGTATACTTTTAAACTATCGAAACTCTTAAGCGAGTGTTCAGTAAATTCAGAGAATTTCAGATTTGTAGAAAGTTCTCTTGGAGTGCATTTATTTTACAATTCTATGTTTACAAAGATTCTGTAAACCGCTGTAGAATATTTTTTTATTCCAGCGTTCTTCAACTTGCCCTAGATTGAAATCTTTATAGATGAAAATTTCATCAGTTCTACCTTTTTATTGTTATATTTTTTACTGGACAAACAAAATGTTGTAGATATATCTTTGTATTTACTTGTAACGCGTCTGGTGTTACCAGGACGCACCCTGATTTCCTGTAAACAGACCCATTGTGTTCCAGACGTGTTGGCATTCCGCACGTCCTTCACGAAAATGCTGCAAATATTATGTTTATTAACAGCAATTTAATTTTACATGCTTTATTCAATATTATAATGTCAATGGAATGAAAATATATGGATCATTACACAAATTATATTTCTCATTCTATTTTAATATCGGAATTAACCTCCTTCGAAACTTCGCATGTTGTCGTAATTATTTAAAGGCTGAAGCTTTTAATTAAGCCACGTTAAAACACACACCAGAAACAAGAAGAGTATATTTATGTCATAATAGAAGTATAGATAAACATTAGTACTTTTAAACATAAAAAGTTTAAATGTAGAAGTATCCAAAATATAATTTACGATTGAATTATTCCGATTACGATATTAATAAACAAGCGCATAATTTTTATGTGTATGTTATAATACAGGTAGGTAATTGTATGTACACTACGTTTAATCTCCACTCGTGCGAAGAATTAATTTTAGCAAATGAATTGAACTCGCGTAATTATCACTTTATCGCTCGCTACGTAATTAATCACAATATGGAAAGAGGTGTTAATTACTGTAGGTTAACCCGATGTGATTATGTAATCAATAAAATTGACGCTTATATACCTCTTTTGAGCAAGGTTCGAAAATTTAGAAAGTTATATATATGAGTAAGATCACCTACCTAAAGTCACACAAGTAATTGTATCAAAATCGGTGCAGACGCTTACAAGCGTACCAAATAAGCACATGTATTATCTATACGAATATTATAAACGTATATTTGTATGTCTCAGATAGACACAATTATAATATTAGTATAATTAATGTACAATGTAAGTATACGAATCAAGCAGATATTCTATTTTTCTAGCTGTTAAGACAAAATTGGTTTTTCATGTAAAAGTCAAATTAATTTCAATCCAATGCATTGATACATTGCTGCAGTATATTACTCCTATGTAGAATAATTTCTTAGGTATGTATGACAGATAATACTATCTCTTAAAGTTTAGAAAGTTTTTCAAGTTTTATCATGGTTTCCTACACTGATAATGTTGTAAACATCAATTTAATATTCTGCTAAGACTTTTTAACTTGACACTTAGATTATTTAATGTGCGAAACAAGTCACCATCATATCAAGCTGGAAGTCTATTACTGGACAATAAACGAAGAATTTTTTCCCTTAATTAACCCAGTAATAAAGTATATACAAATAGGTATATTATTTCATTTTCACTAAGTTAAATCGAGATCTTTGGGAGGTCAAATTCTGCAACTTAAGTATAAAGCAAAACACATTACTCAATAAATAAACAGGCAAACATAAATTATCTCGTCTATCGATTTTTGACCCCTGCAATTATTTATTTATTTATAATGGATAATTGTGTGAAAGTGGCCTACAACACTATTCAAGAGATTGGCGATAAAGTGAACGTATAAGACTACTCAATAAATGCGACTACTAAGAATTTACAACCCAGTAGGCTTACTGGATCATGAAAGAGAAAGTGGGGAACGCGGGTGGATCGACGAGAAAGGGTTAAGCTGCGAAGATTAGACAGGGTTGTCACCTTTTGAGATACTCTACAAAGTGAAGTGGCTCTCGAGACGCGCAGCTCGCTCCCCGCTCGACATTTGTAAGCAAACACAACCCTGACAAAATATGCAGAACACGCTCTCAAATTAAGGTTGGGTGTAGCTATAAAATATAAGTATAGTTTAATTGAGTCTCCTAAATAATGCATTCCGTCAAACATAACAACCGTGAACGTGGGCGAGGGTCGTTTTTGTTGATCAATAATGTACAATGAAATAAAATTAACTTGGAAGTGCATAGAACTAAGAGTTTTGAAATTGAACTTTTAAGACAGCAGCACATTTTACATAACCTAGTGGGCTTTAAGACTTTTCGCGAACGTGTAATCGGATACCAACATTTGAGCTGGTTGAAAGCAGGGGGAATAATTAGAAATGTTCAGGCGCAGCGTCCGCGGTGATTGATGTAGTGGAAGTCGGTGTTGGCGAGACCTCGCGACAATCCTACCCCCCTCACACCTCGCGATCACCCCTCGCTGCGACAACTTGGAGACATTAAGAATATTTAAATTGTAAATTGCTCCCCTGCACTGAATACCTATTTGCCAAAAGTTTGCCCTTTACAAACCTGTGAACGTAACATTTTTAAGTAAGCGGAACGGAAAATTAATGTGCTCAAAAACAATATGGCGATTGAATTAATTATTTTAAATGCCTGCGTTGCATTCCCAAGTTCTAAGTCCATTATAAAAAATCCTATGCTTACAAATACCTGTCTTAGGATTGTGTGTAGTGAACTGAAGTAACACATTTGGTTTCTCTTTCAAATAATTTCTAAATAAATAGAACGATATAATTTTTGCAAGTTCATAAACCCTGCTATATTTAATATCTGCTGAGCAAAATACCTTTTCTACTGAAAGAAAATGATTCTAAGAAACATACACCGAACAAATGGAGCTAAAAGCCAAAATGCTCATAACAATAAGTCTGGGCGGGCCCTAACATGAATATAACAAACTAAAGAACCAGCCTGATTGAATCATCCGCTGTTCTTTGTCATAAATCCGACGACGGCCGGCCGTCCAACAATGCGTCCTGAAATCGTTCCATTTCTCATTTTGTTACTCTCCCCTTTAATCTCGCATCCGTAGAAAAGTGGATCAGCTATGTAAAAGGGCATTGCAATGCAGACACGCCTCTGATTAATCTATTGTGCGCGTATTAGACACTGTTATCTTATTACTAGCTTCCACGTCACTCACTTTTGCCACTTCATAATAGCAAAGCTTTGTAGTGCAGAGACTTTTTACTTTTATAAATGATTTTATTTTTAGGTTCTGTAAAAGTAATTCGACAGCCAGGAATTAAATAAATTAATTACAATTACATATCTAAGAAATAGTTGTAGGACATAGGCCTCTCCAACAAAGGAAGGAGTTTGCCTTTAATTCCCGTGGCAAGCATGATGGTAATCGCAGAGCGTAGCGACGTAGACACAACTGTTCATTACAGTACATTTGATCTATGTCGTTTAGGATGTATATACCGCCACCTGTCGACTCTGGTACCTAGTACAGAGGAATGTATTTTAGAAATAATTCATACGGTATATTTCGTTCATTATATTCATTCAAGATACATGTATCTTGTATTCTATGATATGTCTACTACGACCTATAAAAGATGTCAAGCGTAGTTTAAAAATCGAAGCACACACTTCGGGGACTATAAAAATAAAAGGAAGTGTTCGAAAAATAACGCGTGAGTAAGTTAGTCGCGGTCGCTGACTGTAACAGGACCCGTAGTGGGCACTCGAGTCACCCCTGCCTGTCAGTTCGAGAAAACAGGGGATTTTCTCGGTCTAATTTGAGGTCGCTCCCCGACGGCCGCCACCAACGTTCAGGGGTCAACACGTCCTTTACCCAATGGGTTTTCGAATATTGGACCTGATTTAGGGGACGGTGATCATCTGTCTGTCGACATAATAAAATTCGTGGGATTATTTACATAATATTTGATGACATTTATGTGTGCACTACTAAAATAAAACTACATTTTTAACGGCTTTATGACGTGATTAATTTAACGTTTATTATTCGATGAAGGCTGCCCGTCCGGAATACGTCCTACAAACGTCGACACAAGTCAAATAAAAATTGTAAGAAGTTATTTATTTATTTAATATTGGAATACCATCATAAGTAACAGTAAATTATGAACAATAATTGTGTTTTCAAAAGACAACAACTAACTGTTCTTATAGGAAATTACATCATGCATAAATATTAATATTTAATAAAAAGGTAATAATCACTCAGTAATGATGTAAAATAAATAACAAGATACACAGACATTTGAAAGTCAAAAATCAGCCATCAAACGATTTTATCGTTAAAAACTAGTTTTGTTATGAGTTATTTGTCATTTTAGCTATTTTAGATAATAAAAGCCATGAAGTAACAATGAAAATAATGTAAAAGCATGATAGCAAAATAATGCATTTATTGTGCTGTCACCGTAAGCTGATGTTATAAAATTTTATAACAGGATGAAAAAACGCCACGTGGAATACCTGAGCGCGTGCTCTCCCGTCAGTTATGTCAATAACAATGAGAAAATTTCAGAAATCCCCATAAATAAGGCTGAGCAGAAGGAGCACGGGTAAGCCACATAATTGTATAATTCTTGCTTGCAAAGAGCGGGAAATCCGAGACAACTGAGATTACAACCGTTAACCAACTGATCCGGGAACGGAAGAAAACAGAATGTCTCGCGACTTGGATAATGTTAAATTTATTGCAGTGCTAAAATGTTTACGGATATCGTGTGGGAGCGGGGACGGGAAGGCGAGCTCTGCTCACCCTTGTAAACACGTTTTATTGGCTTTATAATATGTTTTACGCGTGACGTTTTACAAACGATCCCGGAGAGCGTCGAATTATTTTTACGGCACGTACTCGCGCCGCGTGAAAACATCGGCGAATTCGGTACACGAGGGATTTTGTAATTACACCTCTTGAACAAACAGTTTTTGTTCTTTGATACAAAATGGAATTTAGGATTTTGAAGCGTTTAAATGTGTGGGATATGTAATTTACTCTGGCTAATATATTTGTTTGTTTATACCCGTGGATGGATACAAGTAACACACAAATTTAGGTATTATTTGTCCGCGAAAATATACATTATTTGCATTCCAATGTTTATGTTTGATTACGAAATAAATTATAAATTTATAAATTCAACACAACATCTCATACTGACTCCGAGATGTGTCGCTTAAAGCACTTGTGTTATGTACAGACGACAGAGGAATCACAAATATTGTACAACACAAATATTCAATGTTTGTCTTGGATGGGGATTGAACCCATGACCCTTGGCGCTTAAGACATGAACCACTAAAGAATATTCCATCGGGCCGTCTAATATATGTTAAAACATACAAAATTCACAAATATTGCGTGAACTTTACATATCTGAAACAAATATGAAAATTATAACTTTTGCAAAGATGACTCGTTGACATGGGTGCTAATTTGGGGAATCACAGTAAAATGTACGTTGTATAGCGTGTGGAATGTTTGCCGGAACAATGCGCCTCTAATAGCAGTCAACCGGTTGACGGAGGTCCGAAGGAGTGCGGCCCTCGCACCATTTCCCGCCTTCGATACTGTTTGATATTCTAGGACTCAAACACACATCTACACACGAATACCGGAGCAATTAATAAAAGTCTTCGCAAACTACTAAGAAATTTATTAAAAAACTAATAATATATAATAGCTAAATGTCAATTTAACTATATGTATTTTGTTAACAATAGTTTGGCTTCTAAGCAAATTTGAATAAAAATGGGATTAATCTCCAAGACGCGATTCGAATGATTTCAATTTATTAACATATATCTTAACCAAGCAACCTATTAAACTGCAAACGGAAATTATTTATTCAAACAGGAGTTAATGAATAGAGTAAAACGCTGCGGCGCGCACTTTGGCATGGGTTAAAACCCGGTAACATTTTACGCGGTTCGGATATTGCGCAATTATTTAGTGAGCACGGGAATAAGGATTTATCTTGTTTAAATAGGTGTTTTGGAAACCACATTTAGTGGTTGAAATCATAACATTATTTCCCGTTATTTTATGTTATAAATTATACGGACGGAATTGTTATTTTTATAATCAACATATCAGCCATTGGAAGTCCACAGTTGGGCATTGGAAGTCCCTAAGAAAGGGGAATTTTGCTCATAATTGCTGCACTAGGCAAGCATGTTGGCAATCGCAGAGATAATGTCGACACTTTCTATTTAGCTTTTGACAAGCAATATACGCTTTAGTTTACTATCCATATGATATTAGTATTTACTGTCAATATCACACCTTATATAGTAAATATTATTTATTATTTAATGTATCAATCAATTTTGTTCATGTCAATAGACGTAACTATTCTTTAAATTGACACTTGACCAAAGTACAGACGTAGTTCCATAAAAATAATGTAATGCTCTCATTTCTTGTTCATTTAGACACAGATATAATATTATATATTTCAATACAATATTCCAAATACCTTTGTAATATTTTAAAAATCCCCTCTTCCATTAGCTTGTGTCCATTCATTTGCCTCACGAAATAAATTCTTTAAAGAAAAAACCACAGCTGTCAGAAAGTGTCTATCACCTCGGAAAGGCGTATATTAAAGGTAAGGAGCTGTTTATATAAATGCAAAACAGTTCGGCAGCTTGTCATATCGGCTCAGTGCGGATCCCGCTGATCGAATATGGATTTAGAGTCTTCCCATTTCGCCCGCTCTCGGCCCCTGACGGAGTCGGACAACCGAAAATATGTAATCTGGAGCTAATAGTGAAAATGTTGGCTGGAACACAGAAAATGGAATGTATATAGCTCTCTATTATTAAGCCATCTCTTGTATTTAGTACGTTTATAGGTATGTAAGGATTATATATTTAGAATACAATATAGAAAATGTAAGAACTCACAAAATTAAACACTAATAAATCGTATCGTTCACTCTTTTGTGTTAAGTGGTTTAATGATTAGTCCTCGCTAAATGTTTACTTAAATCAAATAATGAAAGTGCATCATATTCCATATTCTAATTGTAAAGTCATGTTCTTGCATTAAGTATTTTTATAAGTCGAATTTACTTGAGTCTGTTGAGCTTGATTAAACCAGCTATTCATTAATTGGAATTAAAAGACGCATTCAAGTTTTTCACAAATGTAAATATAAGTTTTAATGATATGTTCGATATGTAACTTTGTGTAGCGGTAATAAATCTCGTGCACTAATAAAGTTGGATTTAAACTTGAAAGGCGATCAAATAGCACCGACTCCATACGGGATCCCACGGGATCCGGGAGTTTATAGACATCTCGATAAATCTGATAGGGCAAAGAGCATCGAGAATCTAGTGCCTTAGCTGATTTCCTTATCGATATCCTGTGTATGTTGAATGTCGAGACATACCCGTCATTTTGCTGGTACGGTGGACTGCACATCGAATGAAACAAAATCTATATAAAATAGATAGTATTGGTTTTGGAGCAGGTGAAATTAATTTTTTCTTTTTTAAAAGTAATAAAGTACCTAGTTTCTGAACGGTTAGGTTGTGTTTCGTGTCTGTACAACAGAGTACTATAATATGCGGGGATTTTGATGAAGATCAACATGTCACCCTTGACGTCTGTTCGGCAGTACCTTTGTCCCCACTCTCGGCTGGATCCAATCGGATGGATATTAAAACTTTCCGTCCGCGCTCACCAGCCCTTTGTGCTTACCGAGCCCCCCGCTTTTTTAAACATGCACGGAGCCCATTCTACTCTTTACAAATAGACCAAATTAAAAATGAAATCAGATACGCTGAATGACTAGTTTAATTTTGGTTACAGAGATTCCGCGAGACGAACTTGGTATGCATGAAAGGTTTATAAAAAATCGTTTTCAAAAAATGTTAGGTCCAAAATACTCTCTTACTTACTTACTTATCGCTCTTCCAGCCTCCCAGGCTTGTCAAGTTTATATGTATTTTAAAACTTTTCATAATATTCCTTGGTAATTGATGTTTTGTTATCATATTATTAATTGAATTATAGGTATTGTTCTTTGAATTTATTTATTTATCGTGTTTTGCAATACAAATGAAAATAAAAAGCAAATCCTTTTTTTTATTTAATTCTTATCCTGTATAATTGATACGTTGACCCAATAGACAACAACAATAGTATGCGACATATATGATCCAAACTTTAAAAACGTGTAACTATAAAAAAATAAGCGTATTAACGTGACAAATTGGGAAACGGGCGCTATCAGGCGCATATATGACAATACTTTATGACGTTTCTTGTAATTTCCTGACGTCGCTACTACTATACCGCCTATATAATAATAATATTTATTTTTTCTCCTTCACACTTAAGAACTAATTTACAATAACTTATATATATTGAAGTACTGAAATCAAGCTTCAAGTGTAATTTTCAAATCACCAGGCCTCCCTACCGGTACAACAGTATATACTTTATATTAGTGTATGTATTACTTCTTATAAAATTAAGAAATTGGGAGTCTTTTGTAATTGGGAATCTTTATGCTGTTATGAGTGTGTTTGTGTTATTGTGTGTGGGTGTGTGTTAGTGTATGTATCTGTGTTTTTGTGTGTGCTGGGTATTATGTATTCATTAAAGTTAGTTAATATTGATACTTATAGAAATATTCTACCTATATTATACCTTTGTTATTAATTATAATAATATACTCGCACTTGGCTATTTATATTATTGTAGTATTTCTGTACATTATGATTAAACATTTTTTTTATGATGATTTTTTAATTCTATTGTACAATTTTAATATAGATCAAGTACATATATTTTTTATGTTTTGTGTACAATAAAGTACTTATTATTATTAAATTAATTTTATGATATGACACAATATTTACGACATTAAATTACAAAACCACAACATACAATGCGTATCGACTCAAAATATATACAAAGAGAGAGACAATAAGAGACGTGCGTAAAATTGGACTTCCTCTGTTATTCCGCAGCCATATTTTACATTTTTCTTTTTAAATTTGGCGCAGTGAGGCAAGAGTGTGTTCCTTATTCAGCCTGCAGCGCATAAATAATTAAGAAACCGTTCGACGCAGCAGCCCCGCCAGGCCCAACTGAGTACTAATTAGAATTACAACCTTTCTTTTTGAATACTTTTGAGACGGGTACACTATGAAAATGAAATGTAAAAGCTTGCCAGAGATTTTAGCGAGCATTTTGGGAAATCACAAAACGTGAAAATTACCGCAATTGTTACAAAATAATATGTAATCTTAATATATCTGTACATATAAATACACCAGGTGTGGTAAGGGGTGACTGAGTTTCCAGAACCGACTGATGGCTGTATATCCATCCGAAACATTGCAGCTCAAATGTACTGTAATATTTAAAATACCCGTCGCGAAATCTGCGCTCTGCGATTGCCAACACGAATGCCCAGCGCAGCAATTATGGGCAAAAAAACCATCCTTTCTTGGAGAGGCCTATGTCCAGCAGTGGACTTCCAATAGCTAATATGATGATGATGATGACATATAAATAATCAATATAAAAACCTTAAACCAATTAATTAATATCTATTCCAAGGTTCTGTTGGCAGTGGTAGAGAATTCTTTTGTAGAGTTTTCACTGAATTAAATGGTTTTTTACTTTTGCTACTGCTTTTATTCCGAACTAAGGACGAATAAAAATGTCTATACCAATAAAGTGCGCCTATAAATATCTGTACGCTTTTAGAACTAGCTATCTCAAATCCAGACGATGCACATTAACTAGTTTTGTGAGAACAGACCCGTCTTAATTTGTATTCGAGCCACGATCCGCCCGGAGGCGTAAGCGTGTGCTCCTTTCTTTTGTAGCTTCAGAAACCAATTTGTATACCAGTAAGAAAATTAAAAAGTTCTACAAGTTTTCGTAGTTACTTAGTCGGATGGAAGTAGTTTTTGCCGATTCCTGCAACGGCATGTGTTTCATTCAACAGAAACACACCAGAAAATCACATACGTAGAATATTTATTTTAATAAATTATCATTTAATCCGTCTAGTAATAATAAATGCAACTATCTCTTTGTTGCACTTTCTAACTCGAATCCAAGTTAACAGAGTCTCGGAAATCTTCACATCAGCCGTTGGATATCCACAGTTAGACATGGTGATGGTATCAGAACATAGATTCGCTGCTATCCGTCCCCGTACTGAGCCCTGAACTACGCAGTTTCAGATTGATTTACTGTTATCTGTCGATTCTGTTACCTTAGATGCTTCCTGCGACATCTTGTGCAAGGAGAATTATCATTCTACTCTGCCGATATTTCACGGTTTGATTGCTAGATTTTAAATTGAGCCTTTGCTTATATACACAAAATGTAATAATAAATAGTTAACTATTAGAACTTCAGCTATCGTATGTGATCGTAATGACTATAAAACACGCGTTTTAAGATAAATTAATAAGCGAATATAATAAAATAGCAGCATTTAAGAAATGTACTCACGCAATTAATTCATACAAAACAATTAAAAAGTTTTTTATATAAGAGTACAGTAATTCTATTTCATTAGCTCCAAATTCTAAAATGGACGATATAACACAAGAGACAAGACCAAAGAATTTCTGAATTAAATGTAAAGTGACGTTAAGACAGATGTTAAGAGCCAGAACAATAATTAAGAGGCCGCCACCGCCGCCGCGCCGGTTTCAAACCGCATCGTCGCCGAGATTTAATTAGTGAGCGAGCAGTCCCCGCGGCCCCAACGGCTAGCCATCATGTGCCTTCTAAAAAATACCACCTCACTCTAATATGTACTAAGCTTTAGAGTAATTCAATAGACAAGCGTTTCTGAGCAAACCACGTGCTAGAATCTTTTGATTTTTGCGAATTTTTTGTTCTTTGTGCAAAAGATTCCATTATACGTATCATGTCTGAAATGTCAAGAGGGATAATATGAGGACCTCATTCAAAGGTCGTCTGCCTCGGCACGTCACTCACCTAATTCTACCGCCTAATAGCAATATTTGCATTGCTGTTTTCCAGTTAGAAAGGTGGGAGAGGCAGTGAAATTACTGGGTTATGTGATATAATATCTTCAAGTCACAAGGTTGGCAACGCGCTAGTTGTCCTTGTGATATTACGAGCGTCTGAAGTTGCAGTGTGGCGGACTGCATGACAGTTTGTCAACTTAGTCTAATAAAAAGAAAAACCTCATAGTTTTTGGATCTGCGATTAAATTTTCAATCCGAGCATTTACAGATACAATAATTTACAATAATTACAGAAAGAAAAGTTCTTTTAAATTAGTTTCCTAATTCTCGAAAAACTCTTGGTGCACTGATTAAATAATTTAATGCTAACTTTTCTTTCCATAGCTATTTCAGATTCCACCGTTTGCAATATCTATCTACCTGCTAGTTGAATTTCTTTGCGCAAAGTCGTATAGAAAATCAACCTTTGTGAGACAAAGTTACGCCGGAATGTTTTCTAGTATAGAACTTCGACCATTAATGTTCAATATTTGAGTCATATGAGCTATGAACGAGAAACTATATGTTGGTGAATTAAGTATTTACCAAATAGACATAACGAAATCATGTAAATATTTCTATGAGCCGTAACGTTGTACCTTTATAGTAAGTCAAATCTCTATTTTTATTTTTAAACTCAAACCTAAATCTTTTATTCAAGTAGACCTCTAAACCAATTATACTTTCAAGAAGAAAGCACTAAAATCCATCTTTATAATATAAACGTTCCATATAAACACAAGAAATCATAAGAGTCACCTCATGTTAATTAATTTAGGTCTACATTATACTACACCTAATTAGAGGAACCTGTAAGAAAAACTGGTAATAAATGTTCTATGAGTAGTAGCAATCACCTAGTAGCAATGAATCGGCGGCGGCAGTGTCAGTTTGTAATTAATAATATATAATTATATATAAACGAACATTTTATAAAGTATTCTATATTATCTTTTACGACTTCTCAAAAACATATTTTATTATGTACTAAGTTAACTGACTAATAGGTGGTACAAAGATTGTGGTGTAAATCAGCGGGTTGTCTTATTAAAATGTAATATGTTTTACAAAAAGAGTCCGATAATACGACACGCCTGGGAGTACTCGCAAATCCGATTTCCCTATCCCCCCATATTTGTATTCGAAGCCTGATCCATCTAATATTTCCTCCCAACTCCGCCGACGCTATCTGCGTTCCTTCCTGACACTGAATCTAATCGGAATAGATATTAAAACTTTTCTTACCGCAGAATCGTTTGCTTCCTGACGTCGTCTAAACTACACGTAATAAAGTATGTTCACAGAGAAAATGTATTTTTCACATTTGCCATGGTTTTTATAGTCTGTATACCTTTACGTAGAATAAAATTGAAAAGAAATTGAAAGAGTCCTCAAATACTTTGGTTGAATAAACACTCAAAGGCTGAGGTCTTGATTAAATGAAGCGTCCAAGTTTAGAAACGCGAGGCAGACAGGACCTCCCCCTGTGTAGACCGCCGTGGCTGGCTTTGTAAGTCTACTCTTAGGAGGAAGTGATAAAAAGAAAACGCTTCTTTGATTTCCTGATTTATGCAAAGCAGTATCAGTGTACCTACGGGTTTGCGGGTAGGTAACTGTTGAAGGGAAGGGTTGTTATATTTGGTTGACTTGCTCAACGGCGCTTCCATAGTATTCCTATTTTATAAGATAAAGACCGTGGGTTCGATTTAACGATTTAAAAATTTAGGGCTAAATATTTATGTCACATATATATATATGGGTGTTATACTTGTTATAAGATGTGTGATGTCTGATGTCCGTAACAAAAGTGCTTTAATTTTATATTATTGTTGATAGAAGAAAGATTTTTGGCTTGTGGTAAGCGATTGCTATGAGTTTCTCAATTATCGTTGATTGCTTATTAGTTCATTTTAACCTTCGCAATCCTGTTTGTATGGACATCGCTGTTTGCAGGATCGTTCATGGGATAAAAAGTAAAAACATGGTTAAGCTGTGAAAGAGTAAGAAACCTTTTAACCGATACTCAGAGACACTTTCAATATCATAACAGCCGGTTAAGCCCACTGCTCAATACGTCTTTTGTACGACCTACGGGCCTCCCCAAAAATTGCTGCGCTGGGTGTGTTGGCAATAGCAGAACGTTTTCGCGACGGGGATGCTGCTACCCATCCTCACCCTTTGCATTTGAGCTACGCTATTTCAGATGGATATACCACCATCAGTCGTTTCCGGTACTTCAGTCAGCTCTTACGCCACCTGGTACGGGGTACTATTCAACTCTACCGGTACCCCACGGCTTTTTGCTTTTATGATATTCCTTTCGCCTTTTACCCGCGACTCAGTCTGCATGGATCACTATATCGCGTGATTCAGGATATTTAAACCAAGATAAATAGCAGCCTATATTCTACCTAGGATTAAAGCAAAATTTCATTGAAATCGGCCAAGGAAATGTTAAAAATAATCATGTACACTTTTACAACGCAATGATAACATTGATATGGACAGATATTTTGGCAAAAGTAATAAGTTTCACAAACAATTGAAATAACTTAGGCTTACCGGTTATGCCATGTTACTTTTACGATGATATAAGCAGCATAGTTTATAAAAAAGAGTGGGTTAAGAAATATCTTATTTCTTGACCCACTTATTTTACTTACGTAATTATAGTAATGTTTCAGCAACATTTCCGAATCAGCGTAATAGGTCAACTCAATACGCGCATAAAAGTGTTGACGTCGGGAAAACTCGCTAAGTGCTCGGTCGGCTTGTATGTATCCCGTCTTATCTAATTTATTTAACTGTTAGCGAGGTCGAAGCGAAAACAAGCGCGGGTGTAGATGTGCGAACACAAGCCGCTATTACAATATGTTTGTCTTTTTGTGTGCCTATACAGATTCTACCTTGCAGAAATTTGCCTAATACTATCCAATTTTTAATCGAAAACCTAAAGTGCACTACGGCAAATAGGAAATTATACACGTAGGGTATAGTCACCAAATTTCGTCCCCTTTTTGAAACATAAAATATCAAAAAAATGTTTGAGGAGTAGATTAATAAATAAAACATCAAACTTTAAGTAAACATTGCTTTATTATTTGACATTATCAATAACTAAATCAACTATTTACTTTTCTACAAAGACAGCTTTTACATAAATTTATTATATAATATATTTATATATTTCTATATATTTCTTTTCCTAATTCCGTCCCGGGGACGATATTGAGCTCACAATAATCAGTACGTAACTTAAATTGTATTTTTAACAGTAATTATTAGTAATCATTAATTATCATTATTATAATGTAATCAGGATTTTATTAATCCTTGGCTTAGTTTGAGTAATTTTAAGACTAAAAAAAAATAGCACAAGTAAAATAAGCGCTTGGATTATCAACGCAATCCTCATGCATCCATTCTAAACATTTTGTGTACCTTATCCCTTTTTATCTTGAGAAAAACTTTTATGACAAACTGGGCATTCAGCGTCATTATCGTCACTGTCTTCTTCATCAGTAGAAACTAAAATTGGATCATCATCATCAGTCCCGTCCTCATCAGAAGAAAGATTCTTACGTTGTTTTTTGGTTTTATTTATCCTGTCGTATTTTTTTACATTTCTATTTCCTTTAATACCTTCTTATATAAATTGGTAAGAAGAAACAAATAGCTATATAATATAAGATAATTTAACACTTTTAATTCAGAGAACATAATTTGAAAACATAAGATCATAATAAGTGGTGTTTGCCTTTGTCGCCGCCGCCGGAATTTAAAAGCGACCTCTTGAAACGAGTCCCCGTGTCTCCCAGCTTTATTGCGGTCTTCCCTGACAGTTGTTTCAGCTGTTGAATTTCGTATGTAAATGTTGTATATAACAACGCATATGAATATGTGTTCACATTTATGTCACGAACTGTTCACTAAATATTTATTAATAAAGTATTACCTTTATAATTCGATATTCTTTTAAATCTAATAATGGTAAACTATGTTTACAAACCCGACACTTTCCTTGAAAATCTAATAGAAATTGTATGGAAAAAATAAATTACATTATGACTTTAACTTGAATTATTACAAGGTCTTTTAGATTTATAGTGCGAGATAAGTTTGGGGCCCTTTCTATAAAATCTTATTCAACATCACTGCCGATGCCGTAGAGAAACAGATGAATATCAATGACGAACACATAAAAGAGAACGAAGAAACTATTTTAATCTAAACTAGAAGAAATATGGCAAAATATGTGTTGTGTGTCGCAGGGGCCATAAAATATTTATCAAAAGAGTCCCGCTAGTGTCCGCGCCTCTTGGGACCGTCTAGCACTTCACTCCCCACTGCTAACCGCCTCTTAGCACCTCGGAATAACGATTTACCTTATGCATATGACAAACAATTGTGAGCGTATACGATAACCTGTATACCACGTGGTGTATAGATTCATGACTTACTGGATAGTACTAAGCCTGATTAAAGAGTATTTCTATTAATTTTTATTGTTCTGACGGACCCGATAGCGCAGATGTTTGTTATCATATTTTATGCGCCAAGGTCGTGTGTTCGATTCCCACCCAGAGCAAATATTTATATGATTATATTTGTGTTTGTTCAGTGTCTAAGTGTTAAATATATGTATTTTAATATTGTATTTGTGATTGATTTGTCGTCTGGCGTCCATATCAAGTGCTTTAAACCACTTACCACGGAATCAGGTCAAGGGATGAGATGTTATGGGAATATACCTGTTACTACCACTGCCTATACCACTTTAATAAACAGTAACTGCTTATTACAATGGCGTATACTTTTATATGCACATTTTCCGTAAATGTACCTACTCGCTAGATAACAAACAGAGACTAAAACACTTCATCTATTTTCTGAGACACATTATCTTTGTATCTTATATGTCAGTGTAATTAGCGGCCGGATCGTTGGATTTATCTTCGCGCTTGCTACCAGCAGGCGAATATAAAATGGATATATCAATACTTGGGTCTGTATCGGTTGACCAAGGTGCAGGGGAGGGAAATTTCGGCGGTGTGTGCGATTTTGTTTCAATTTAAAGGTCGAGAGGCGGAAAAAGGGCGCGGCGGTGCGCGCCGCCGGTGTTGCTTTGTATGCCGCCGCTGTGTGGATGAGCGATTCGCACACGTTCCGCCTGGATTGTTTCTACTTCAAAGTCGGTGATAATAAATTGTTGCGAATAAATTACACACATTATATCGAAAAGACGAATGACAATATTGCTTACAACAATATCCTTAACCTGTCTGAGTATACATATTTTGAAATCATAGCCAGTTCTCAAAAGAATTAATAGATTTTTGTCAACTCTTAACCTAAATTACAATTTTAAATACAAAACAACGAAATTTGAAAGGAAATATAAATTGGACCCTGTAGTACAAAAAGTATTGTGAAAGCAATAATAAAAACTACGAGTAGTTATAGCCTATAGTATTCAGATGTATGGGCTGTTTATTATAACATCCACTCGAATCGATAGGAATTTTTATCATACTTTCTTATTGAGTTTTGAATGTTTAACGGTCAAAATTTGCATCAACACATTGTTAAGCGCCATCGTCCATTTCCGGTTGCGTTCTTAGCTCATCCATTAGCAGAAGTTTGCGTCCACCGAGAGGGACATGGCGATAATAAAGGAAGTTTTCGTGGAAGAAGAGCCTGTCCCGGAGAAGTTATTGTGCGATGTTTCAACGTTCCAGTTTGCCGCCGAGTGCTCGCTCGGCGCTCATCTCCTCCAAACACGCTACGAAGCGATGTGGATACGTCATTTGTTCATTAAGGACATCCCATAGTTACTGTATAGGATACAGAGGAATAAATTTACTGTCAGTCTGTTAGTTATTGCTGACGGAAGTTTTATTTTATGGAGATTGCTTGGTATTATATATATATATATATTATGTTCACAATATTTGTTGTGGAAAAAAAATATGAATTAACAGTTAAGTTCAAAGAATTGTGGAAAAAAGTCATTCATATAGAGACGTGTATTAATTGAACTTATTTTTAGGCGGACGTCATTGAGAACATCAGCTGTGAACATTTTATGATCATCATTGTATGGACCATAGAACGTCACAGTGCTGGACATCCAGTACGATCCAATAGTGTTTAATAATAAAGTTGTTGTAATATATCTACATTTTCATAACACTAACATTAAGATTTTTAAACATTTTCATAAACTTAAAAAGATCTCATAACAAGTTCGGCAGAATTGTTGGGCTTCAAACTTCCATATATATATTGTGTATATTTTTTATATAATTCTAAACAATATTCTTTTTTTGATTTCCCATGTATTAAATTGAGTAAAATTATTTTTTTTTAAATTTAGAATGTATTACAAATATTCTTAGAAGTTTTATTCTATAGCACCAGGCTCTATTAAGGGAACTAATTAGAGATTTTTAATGTTATTTTGAGAGTGGTGATTGTTATGAAACTGGAGTTATTTCCATTATCAATGTAAAATTAGAATTTCAATTAATAGCCAGTTTATTAGAAAATCATATCTTACAAACATCAGTCATTATCAATAAATCTAATCTAAAATTCGCTACATAGACATAGAAATACAATGGAGGAATGTTTATATCAATTTGTTTTCCAGGTAGTTGTATTAGAGCGCAGGGTCGGTGATATTAATTTACCTTGTCAATTTAAAGCTCAAGCTTGTAACTCCATGTAGCTATTGAATCTCGCGGGTTGTCCCGTTCTGTTCAATGATCAACTCTGAACTTTTTAATTAGTTTAACGACAATAATCGAAGACTGTCTTGTTACCTAGTTTGGATTTCGCCTCCCTAACTCGCGAGTTCTGTTAAGAGAATCATACCAAACTAAATAACTATCTCATATCACAATGAAACAGGTAAACTATAAGTTTATTAATTAAGAATTGCAATTTGATGGTCATTGGATAAGCAAATTCTATAGGGTGCTTATATGTTCTACTAATTATAAATTTTACTTATATACATTAAATACTTCAGCCGTGATTCTAGACAGAAGTTTTCAGATCTGGCGTTTTATTATCGTTAAACTACAGATATAACTATATATGTAGTATAATAGATATATTTATGACCAGCCAATGTCATACATACAATTTCTTTATATTTCCGACTAAAGTCATTCAAAAATGTAATGACGCATATCGAAGGAATCCGAACCTATTTGTAGAGTTTTAACAACAAAAGTAAATGTACCAATAATACTTTTAAAATTTAACAATATCTAGATTAAATTGAACACAATATTTACAATTCATATAGATACAAATATTTTTTATTCAACTGGGCAAACATTTCAATTCAAAATATTCAAATTTACATATATTACAGTCACTTTTAAATGAAAAAATACATCGCCAGGCAATAAATGCTATGTTACACAGAGATACTAAATCTGTCATTTAGCAGTAAGCCTGTCTTAAATAAGACTGCCATCACTACGCAGGTTTGAAAACAGAGCTGACTAGATTACTCAAACAATAACATGGAATTATGCACTCCCTATAATCAATATTCGCATCCAAATTTGAGAAGCTTTGTCCTATAGCGATCACAAGCAAAAGCAATTCCAAAAGATCGCGTCGGTTGAGTTAACAGAGTGGTAATTGTTTTACATGCACACGACCGGTTCCATGAATTTATGTGTGTTGCCCAGGGTGGGCAGCATCGTTGTCCGTATGAATGACCATCGGAAAGTCATCAGTTATGTAGGGCGTACTGGCGCGCCATGTGGCCGGCGACCGCTTTTCTCCGTAATTTTTCCGCGCGCAATTTCCCAAACAGCCATCAGCACCGGTTTCCCCTCACCCTTTATTTAAAAACGAACAAAAAGCAAACGTTTCGAACGTAACAGATCGTGTGACATGATGAATAATTTAATCTAAACATTAGCTCTTTGGGTCATCAAGAGAATATCGACAAGAGATATTGTTGATATTAAATATGTCTCATGCGTCAGGCGGAACGCGATAAGTTGACTTTTTTCTAGTAAATATCATCTTAAATATAATTCAGCATTATCTATACATAAAATCTTTTAAAACTTATAAAATATTATGTTTACAATTTGTGTGTACAGTATCCAGTAAATCTTTTCCATGCAGAGTAGAAACAGGTAATTAAAACTTAATAAAATCCAAAAAATGTTTTCTAGGTTAGTTCAATTTGTTCTCAATCCATAGAGTGTGAGGCGCATACACAATAACTAGGCTAGAGAGTAGCTGGTATTTTATTTATTTTTTAATTTATGTGTTATAACAATTGAACCAAAGTCAAAAAACGTTAAATTACAAAACGTTAATTTCCTTTGCTCTTTAATAAATTCTTTAAGGTAATAAATTATATAAGACACTGGTTCCTATTACATGACCAAGTGAAATTGGCGGGTGTTATTGATTTGTGGTTAAAACCGACGGCTTTCGGATGAGAATAATAATTAAATGTATGTGCATCTATAATAACAGAAATCCATAAAACGCGAGCGAGTTCAACCACAGAAACTAAATGCCTGCAATAAAAATGGTTAAAAGCAGAAGCTCTCTGCAACGAACTAAAATTCATGCAAATTGAATGAAATGTATTGATAGCACTTTGGGAATATTTTCTGTTTCAAAGTGAAATGTCGGATGTATAACATATCCAGGGTTTATTTTTCGTTTCGTCTATTACCGCTAACTTTTCCATTTTGAAACGTTTTTGCTCTAATTTAGGTATTCCTAAAATAAAGTTAAAAAGGATTTTAGCTTTATTATTTTCAAAAAGAAAAGTAATTTTGTTCAATATAGCGCTTTTAAGTAATTTGTATAATTGAAACTGCATAATAATTTCTTTTTTTGTTATTCTTAACCTTCTGAGTATTATTCACAGAAATTACAATTTCAATCACAGAATTACAATTATAAAATTATAATTAATGCAAATTATTCACAACCAAAAACCTTATTAGCTTCGTAAAGCTTCAAATTACCTACCTTATCTGTATTATGCAACTTATTTTGATAAGCAGGTCATGCCGCTGGCAGGTAAAGTTATATTAGAATTACCTCGAAACAAATTCCCATAAAAAGTTATGCCTCATTTAGTTCCATCCAAGCCAGCTATAGTTTAGGGAGCCGGTGCAACATATTGCCGAACAAAATTAATATTACAGGAAAATGAAAACGGCGAAGCTGTGGCATCAAATAGGAGTACATATTATTTATTATACGTTAATACTTGATGTACGCTAATTTATATTGAGAAAATGTATACATTTTTAGTTTATAATTCCAATTTATTATATTATTTACTTATTCAAAATATTCTTAAATATATCTTAATTGTATTCGTGAATATATCATATCCAAAATATGTAATTTTGCTAAACCAATAAACTTGCCAAACGTTACCGAGACTACATATTCTGTTTACAATTAATATCGCACTAACACCCCCTTTCGTACGTCACTACGAACTCACATATCTATTGTCATATAATTAATGTTAATAAATTAATCTCAGTGGAGACAAATTAGACGCGGCTGCTCAACTAACGACGGACGATTTGGATTAAATGGGGGGTTGATGTTTATGATTTACGGAGGCTCTGTAATGGGGCGCCTGGCGGCCGCGGACGCCGTGATGTTGCGCCGCCGCACACTAGCCACTTGTGTTTACTAGGAAACCTGGCGTTTTCTTAGGATCTATACAAATGCTTCTCTAGGGCAATAGAAAAATCCTAAGAAATTCTACAAAAATTGTTGCGATAAACTAGTTAATGCTTAATGCTTCCTTAAATAGATTCCACTACCATAATTTTTTCTAAAAAATGAAATTCATTTTATAAACAAAATGAACTTGATTGACAAGTAACTTGCTTTATTATAAGCCTTGGTATATTAAACATAAAAGAATATAAGGTCAAATATATTAAGTCAAGCAATATCACCTAGCACAATTTTCATTACCTACTACTGTATGAGTATACGTTGACATATACGTTTGCTTTACAATTTCAATTTCAATTTTTTTGTGTGTTTCTATTTACTTATTTACTCCAACTTTCTATTAACTACTCTCCTATCTATATACTACTACTAACTATTAATAATAATATCTCCTACGTTGACCTAACTACGAAATAAGTCGCTTAAAACACTTGTGTTACAAACATCAGAGAACAGAGGAATCATAAATATAATACTTAACACCACAAACAAATACAAATATTTATCACGTAAATGTTTGTCCTGGATGGGTATCGAAACTACGATCGGCGCACAAGATAGGAACACTACACAATACGCCATCGGGTCTATGGAAGCCTATCAAATTTGAGCTATAGTTTACTACAGAAAATGATTTTTTACGTATAATGAAACCTACCTTTAAAACATTTTTGTTTGACGTTACCTTACGGCAACGTACTCAAGATTGAAAATAGATGTTATCCCAATAGTTTTATTACAAGTAGTGAACACGTAAATGTTAGAAAACATTGCAAGGCAAATAATGGTAGGACGACTTTATGGTAATGCTAATGAGCTTTGAATAAATGATAAATTGGGACCCAACGTCCATTATGAATGCTGATACGCCACCACGAAGCGTCAAATTAAAATGGTGAAGCAATTAATTCTCGCTTAGCACTAAAACTCGCCAAATTACAAGGCTCGTGAATCTTTGAACCTAAATAGATCATATTTTATCGCCAGTGTATTAAGTTTAGCATAATTTCATAAATACATATAAATCAGTTCCTTAGGTGAGCTTAATGATATTTTAAGAAGTCAAAACGATATATGTAGTCGACCTACATGAAATAGCGACATATTTTGCATAATAAATACTTTTTAGTCACTAGTCTGCAAAAATATTTCAAATTATATTTATTTATACATACGAGTATAAATACAATTTGAGTGTCCATTTCTTACTCCTGATTTACAGTTTTTTCTTAATGCACATGAAAGTATATACAGTAACTTAGAAAAAAAACTGTTTATTTATTCGGGCAAATCTCTGTAACAGCTGAACTGATTTTAGCGGCACTTTTATTAACAGATAGCTGTTTTTATAAGAAAGGGTTTATGGGAACGGGGACTATGTGAGTCTCTAATAGTATATAATAATACATTGAATTACTAAATTGTACACGAATTCATTTGACCGTTGCGTTTACAAACTGATTTATGCTAGATTTTAGGTCAGAACGAATATACTTCTGATTCATTTATTTATTATAAAAATGTCTTGTAGGCTAACAAGTGAGCATACCTAAATCACACACGACTAAGTCTTAAACATAATCACTAATAGTTAAATAATATATAATAAGTAATAATAAACATTAAAAAAATCATCTAGTATTATACTAAGTCAGTTAAAAAATATTACATAGTCAGTTAAAAAGTAGTACATTTCTTAAACTAAATCGGATCATGTCACGTGGTCAAACAACAAACACCATCAGCATACTATGATCTCTCTAAGCTTATAGCATAAGCTAAATTATAAAAGTTGTTTATTATAACAAATATTACTCACATATCAAGATTATATTAACGCTGAAGTCGTGGTAGGCCGTTAGGAAAAATAGAATTAACAAATACTAATAACTAATTACCGTGATAGACGCCGGCAGTACGGAATCTAAACACGAGCCTATTTGCCAGCGCCGGCGGCGGAGGTTGTAATGAATAGTCAACACCAGCGGTGACGGTGCGCGCAGTATCAGCGATCGCCCCCGCTATATTACTATTATAAATACAAACAAGAAAATGCACAAGCAAATATTATTAATAAGGAATACATACCTCTATGCCTTACAAAATTTAGAATGAGGGACCGTTAAGTTTTCACTTACATAACAAATTCGACAAAACTACAAAATAAAACTACAGGAGGATAACATTAAGTATGGAAACACAAAAATAATAGACATAAAATAATAGACTAAACTGATGGGTCCAAAACAAGGTTTGGATCAGGCTCAGAAGTTTTCTCCGAGAGCCTAAAAATAAGTTTTCTACACCTCTGGGAAACCAAACCACAGTCTTTCAGGCAGAATGAATGGGCATATTAACGGTAGCTCGATCAATCGCAGTAAGAAACGTAAGCTAAATCATGATCAGAATACTCTCAGGCTGCTCGGCTGAGGTCTACAGAGGCAGACTGTGATCTCGGGACCAATCTACGAGTGTTACCAGTGGCTGTCAGAGGTAACCTCTGCAAAGCAAGTAACAATGCAATGGATGAAAGGCAACTGTAGCATACGAGACAATATAGTGGCCGACGAGCTGGTAAAAAGGGGATTGAGGGCAGAGGTCGTTGGACTGGAACCAATCCTGCCCCCACCGCAAGCACGGCTACGAGACGTGCTGCATCAGAACACAGTAAAAAACACCAAACATACTGGTCTATCATTGGTATATGTCGACAAACCAAAGAAGCGATACCCACCATCGGCCACAGACTGTCACTGCAGCTAAGAAAGCTGAAACGATTACAGCTGCGGCTACTAGTGGCTACAAGGCAGGCCGTACTAATCAAACATTTGTTGTGAGTTAGGAAACAGTCAATCTTGTTATCTTGACTGTCTTGAATTAACTGAGTTTAGAGCGCAATATATCAGATTTCCGAGGTCAATTCAGTTGGTGAGTAGCAACCATAAGGAATTTCTGGCTTCCTGGAGGAACTGGGCTGGCAAAAGTAGGGCCAACAGACTAGAAAACGCAAAATAAGCGCAAAGAAAAACGATGAGTTGCGGAAACCTGCCCCCAAGAACATCTATGTATTATTATAACTGTCTTGTGACAAAGCAACCCGTAATACTTTCAAACTTTTCTGTTATGTTTAACTATAATAAAAAAATACAATAGGATCTATAATTGTACATAATAGGTTTTAAGTAAAAAACTTACTTACTAAGTACTTTTTTATGTAATTAACGCATACTGTTAGAAAATATTATATTGCTACTTGTCAAGGTCATACTAGTTTATAAAGAATAGACATTAATTATAATTATTTATGGCGAGCTTTATCGTAAAAAACATATACTCACAATTTAAACGTAGATATACGTTTGAAGCTTCTGCCAAATAGCCACTGTCTAAGATCTATTCTCGTGCTGTTCAATAAATCACGTAGCAAATTAGAGGTAGAGTAAGTTATTCTATTTAAGGAAAGACAAATAGATACATATGTATTGGAGCGGAGACACAGCCTGTTTGCCCTCGCAGACTAATTAAAAAGTTTGTTCCGAACTTCGAAGTCGGAAGTGGCTACGAAGTAAGCCCGCGCTGATTTGATAGAGGAATAAATTTAGAAGTCTAAGTAAAAACCGATAACCGAAATGGTGTAGTCGTAGGCACATAACTTAAATCTGTTTAATACATTTATTTATATAACTTTCTTGAACTTATTACTATTAATTTAAAATTTACTATTAATTTAAATTTACGTAGAAATAATACTGCGTTGGCATAGAATATTAGCTGACAATTATAAATCGGTGAACTAATTTGAGTGTTTGGTTATGGTGGGTGGTTAGTTGGTTGGTTAAAATGACTGTGCATTCCACATATTTTTATAGTAAATCCTTTACGGTTCAGGCCATTTGATTGCAGAATGTACTTAATTAAAATGATGGTAAATGAGCATTACCTGTCATTGTAATTACTTTTGGGTTGGGCTGTAGTATCACACGAACAAATATTAAATTATGTCCATACTAATATTACAAAACTGAAGTTTGTTTGGTTGTATCCTATAATTTCAGGAACTATCATCATCATGATCATCATTACAGTCATTGAAAGTTCACTACTTATAGGCCTCCCCAAGAAAGGGAGAACTTTGCCTATAATTGTCACGCTGGGCAAGTGTGTTCTCAATCGCAGAGCACGATTTCGCTACGGGGATGCTGCTGTCCATCACCACCCTATGTATTTGAGCTACACTATCTCGGATAGGTATACTGCCATCTGTCAGTTCTGGTACCATAGTCGCCTCTTACGACACCTAATACAGAGGAAGGAACTATTCTAATCTGCCGGAACCTTTGTATAATTTAAGTAAATATAAAATATAGTTATAAATAATATAGTTATTATTATTAAAAATCTAATAAGTATTAGATTTCTAATAATAATAAGTCATCAAAACACACTGTTTGCATATATATAATTCAATTGGTAGGTGGCGTTTGGGACTTCTCTCATGACACATAGTCCTATAACTGATAAATATATATACCGAGTACTAGGTCAAATTTTAATTAATACTAGTCTATTTTAATAAAAAAAAAATAAGGAAATAAATTTCCTAAGATTTTGAGATTCACAGTCGCACATAAAATTTCATTAGAAACGAAACTTAAATGTGTAAATAAAATAATTTACTCAACGAGTTACGGGGGGGGGGGGGATAGGCTAGTCACATTATGACTATGACTTATCATCGGCTAATAACACAACGAGAACAGGCTAAAAAACATCTAATATGCTGCTTGATTTAACCGCCCTAGAGACTGGTGGCCGAATGAATATGTATGGGTCGGACACGATCCCGCAGATAATGGAATCTGCACACGGAAGCGGATCAGATATACCCTGACAATTAGCGGGTACGACACAAAAAGATTTCAACTCCACTGCTGTTATGGCGGGAACATTGAGGATTGTGGCCTGCCGTGAAAATTGTATTTAGCATATCAAATAGAATATTTTTTTAGACAAACTACTCTCATTATTAAATTTTAACATCTTAAGTATTTTCCGGGCCGTAAATACTGGAATGAAGACCACCAAGCGTAAACTAGAATGTACACACACGAGGGAGACGTATCGCATTTAGATCGTAAACAACCAGCCCTATAGAAATTCACTTTTGGAGCCTTTGTCCAACAGAAGACGTCCTACCGAAGTCTCCATAAGAAAGAAGAAACTTAGTAGTATTGTTGTCTTGTCTTATTATATTTGTTTTATTTATTAAAACATGGTTACACTATTTCAAAATTTAACATAGAATATAGGTGGAGAAATACAAATTTAAGAACCTTTACATATTGAAATCAGTGACTACTGGTGCCCGTGGTAGGGCGACATGTAGTAGAGGCCACAAAATTCAAATTCAAAAATAATCCATGCTTGCAGTGGGCAGGTGTGGTGGGAATCGCAGACTGTACCTGCGTTATGGTAATGCTGCTGCCTATTCCCGTTACATTTGAGCTATGTAATTGTGGGTGGATATATCTACTGGGATACTGGAACTGAAAGAGAGCGGTATACTGCTCTCTATCAGTTCCAGTATCCCAGTCGAGTTAAACAACACCTGGTAAAGGAGGAGGTACTATTTTACTTTACCGGGACATTACAGGGTTCTATGTTATAGTAAAAACAAATCTAAGACTAGCTTCTCCTAGGTCAACATTTTTCGCTAATTTATATATAAAGTTTATGTATATAGCAAATATAAAGATTAAACCATAGGTAATAATAAGTCATACTCTATATACCTAATTACGTTAGAGGTCTTGTGTATAGTAAAATGGTGACTAATTTTAGTATAACATATATTACAAAAAAAATCAACTTGTCTCAGGTTTGAAACAGTCCCCAGGCAAGGGAAAGATGCAGGTACAAGTCCCGCCTGAAGCTTTTTTTTCAGCAAATATCATTAATATACCTTCATATCACAATTGTGATTTTATTATTTTTTTCTTGCATTTATGTAGGTACATACACACTAACTTTATTCTATAAATAATAGATGAGCACCGATTTTTTTTCTCTAAATAGTTCCTTAATGTATATAATATTTTGATCATTTAGAATATTCAATATTTCAAAGGACTGCTTACCCGTACAACGATATAACCTCCAAATTTGTCCGTTATACTTCAAAGACGTGGCTTGTGAATAAGGATTTGCGAGCTAGTCTGGAGCGGGCGATAGTACAACCCCGCCGTAGGCACGTTCCGGAGTCGTTTTCTACTGCAGCGAAAGCATGTGTTATACACTTGCGTCCTTATAAATTTTAACAGTTTCGCCTCATCTATTAGCCTTTTGTTTTCAAGTATATTCTTTACACTATCAATAGCTGACGCACGCAACTTTGAACGTAATTAAGTCAGTTTTATTGATACTTTTCTAGTAATAATAATAAATTTCCACAACATTTAATTCATTGACTTGACTACATGAAAGGTCGCTTAAACGTCGCACATATTACGGACATCAGAAAACAGAGCAATCACAAATATACTACTTAAATATATATATTTAATATCCAGACACAGAACAAACACAAATATCATTTTAAAAATATTTGTTCTGGGTGGGGACCGGACCCACCATTTCTGCCGCATAGATAGACATTTGACGCATAGATAGAGCTCAGACAATGAGGTAGAACTCTTATAAAGGTCGTCTGAAATCGTACCTCACTTTCAGCTATTTCTACCGCTAAATAGCAGTGTAAGCATATCTGTGTTCCGGTTTGAAGGGTGAAAGAGGCAGTGAAGTTTAAATGCAATGAAGAGCAGGCTCAGATCATAGGATTGGCGATACGCTTGTGATATCCTTGTGATGTCCACTAGCGTCTTTAGGCTGCGGTCACGTTTACCATCAAGCGGACCGTACATATATATATATATATATATATATATGTACTATGCTTGTTTGCTGATTTCATAATATATAAAAAATGAGCTCCATCTGCGTCATTGTCCTCGTCAGTAATAAGAAAGTTGTATACTTATTCAGAACTGTACAGCCATTAAAATAAAACAAGAAGTTTACACAAAATATTATAAATTAAATATCATTTTAACTTTTATTGGGAATGCCTTTATACATTACAAATAAATGCTTAATTTATATAAATATATAAAGATATCCAACAATTTTCAAAGTGATTTTACATCTATTGATATTGAGTTGCACCGCTCTACCAGTATATGAAGAGTTATGGGTTCGATCTACACAATAATCATGTTAGATATTTACAATTGTATTTCTCGATCTATTTTATGATCGAGAAATACAAAATTGTGGCGCATCTAAAGTACATACAAAGCAATATTGATAGCCAATGGCACCTTAAAGTTTTCAAATAGTACCACGCAATACTCCATGTTGGACGGTCACCCAAATATCAAGTGGTTATAACCGCATTATTGCAATGTATGTAAGTCGCATTATAATCATTTGTAGGACATCCACTGCTGGACATACCTATCTCTAAGTGATTTCTAATAAGACCAATGTACGAGGGCTGCTCGCGATCCTGCGGTTTCAGTTAGATAATTAAATAATATAAAAAAAAAATTTGGGAAGATATGATGAAAGAGCTCCGCAATAACATAAATTCCAATTTCGCTCAAACTTATATTTTAATTCATATTTCAAACACTTTGATTGTGTCTGTTATATTTTTACATATAAAAATTACTGCTTGTCTGAGATGAACTTCTAAGCTAGTGAAGTTGCTGACTGTGTTCAGTTTAATCCAGCTTGAAAGATAGGACAGTTTAAATTTTAATTTAAGACAGGATAAAATCTATCATCTCAGCCAGAAAACACATAGGTTAGTGAAAATATATATACCTTACCACGGTCATATAAATATACTAGTGTAATAGAAATTGAATAAAATAGAAAAATAATTGAATAGAAAGTGAAAGTACAAACATTCCACACAGTGCTATTTCGATCTCCTACATGTAATATCTATGCAGTTGATAGGCTTCTTCAATCATGAGGAAGACGCAATATGCACGTGCCATGCCTTTTAAAAGTGACCCAACCATCTATCGAAGTTAGTGAGGCTTCACAATTACATCATTGTTTTTAGAGTGTTGGATATAAAGCTACAGTTGTGATTCGAAATCAATACATAAAAGATACTGTATTGTATCAGAGTTGTTGTAACCAGCCATGTCAAAAACCCAGTGACGTTTTAGCTCGAACTTAAAAACCGCTTAAAAACCCGCCGTACAAATAGAACAAAGAGTCTCTCTGACCAAACTCTGAGATTATATATGGAAAAGCGACGAAACCTAAGGATATAGACTTCCACTGATGTAGTGTTAGGCCGGTGGCTTGAAGGAAAGATCTCTAAATCACTTGCACACGATAAACGTCAATTAAATACCAAACGTATTAAAGAAACATGAGGTAGACCTCTTACAAAGGTCGTCTGCACTGATACCTCACTTTCACTTTATTTTACTACCAAATAGCAGTGTTCGTTTTGCTGTGTTCCGGTTTGAAAGGTGAGAAAAGTAGTGAATATACTAGGTAAATGGGACGTAGTATCTTTAGTTCACAGGGTTGGGGACACGCTAGTGATATCCTTGTGATGACACATTACACATTTACTATCTTGCATTTACCATCAAATGGACCATGTTCTTGTTTGCTGACTACATAAAATATAAAAAAGAGACAATAGAGCAGACCAAAATTTGTGCGAGGTATATGCCTATTGGGTAAAGGCAGTTTTGGCAAGGTTCGGAAAAACCGAGGATGGTAATCCAGTTTTATCCAAACAACCCATCCGATCTTAAAGGAAGATTCAGAGATTCTATAGACAGTTATACACGTCGACATCATAACCAGTTAGCAACCCGGCTAACCCTAGGACCAGGTTGACTCGACACTATTCCAAAGAAATCCCGGGCGTCACCATGTACGAGATTAGTATGGCTTTCAAACAGCTTAAAAACAACAAAACTTCTGAAAGTGGGTGGGAAACCGGTACTAAAAATCCTTAAACACGTCTCAAGCATGTAACAAAGGCGTGGTGCTATTCTTTAAGAAAGGGAATAACGCTTATCCCCTTTCTATCTTAATTACACACCCATCTCGCTTCTGAGCCATATTTACAAGTTGTTTTCGTGAGTCATTACGAATCGTCTCGCTCGCATGTTTGATGACTTACAACCTTCCGAACAAGCCAGTCTCCGAAGAGGTTATAGTATTAAAGACCACTTATTTACGCTGCGGCCGGTTGTACAGAAGTTCAAAGAATATAATTTGCTCTTATACCTTCAGTTTGTGGACTATAGGAAAATCTTCAATTCAGTGGCAGTGCTGCAAGCCCTTCAGAGATGCCAAATTTTCCATCGGTTTATTGAAGTCTTAAGGTGTCTGATAACGCCAACGCAATGTCAGTCCGTTTCCAGGATCAGAAATTGAAACCGATCCAACTGCAGGAGACAAGGAGACTGGATTGGGACGGATTTGCCATCAATTTGAACGGCGAGTACATCCGACCAACGGTTTGCCGACGAAATTTTCTCCATTGATTCTACTATGACCAAACGTCACTTGGAGTTGTTGACGAATGTGTATCTTGTGTAAATGTATATCTTGGGCAAACCGTTTGAGAAAGTAGGTCCAACTTCAAGAAAGAGGTTAGTCGCCGAATCCAACTCGGCTGGGCTGCGTTCGGGAAATTGCTGATCGACTGACTGATCTGACTGATCGAAGACAAAAGTCTTTAATCAGTGTGTTGCCAGTGATGACTAACGGTGCAGAGACTTAGCTGCTAACTGTAGGCCTTATAGAAGCCTGTAGCCGTAGAAGCTCAAAATCGCTCAGGGAGTGATGGAAAGAAATATGTCGGGGTTTCTCTATGAGATCGAATCAGAAATGAGGAGATCCATAGAAGAACGAAAGACGTCGACATGGCTCACAGAATCGCTAAGCTGAAGTGGCAGTGGGCGAAGCACATAGTACGAAGAACCGATGACAAATTGGGGAGAATTTTTCTCAATTGGCGGCCACATACTGAAAAGCTCAGCGTAGGACGACCCACTTCCAATTAGGTGGACCACTTGGTGAAGGTTTCGAAATTGTTGGTTCCAGGCAGCATAAAACCGCACGCTGTGGCGTAAATTTGATAACGCCTTTGTCCAGCAATGGACATCTTTGGGCTGATATGATGATCTAGGTATATTTCTTTTAATGTGACTGTAGGGCGTTACTTAATAAAATTTAAATGACTAATTTGAAAATAATAATGAAAATATATATGACTTATTGCACTATTTTTCATCTAAAGATTGCTTGGAAGAAATCGCTCTTTGCGATAAGGCTTCTCTAATATTTACAATTACTGTTCTTGTTTACAAGTTTTATAGTGTTTTAATAAAGAATTTATTATTATTATATATGAGTTAGTAAAACATTGGCAAAGAATAACCTCATTTGCGAAATGTAAGTGCGATAATAAGTTTTTTCTGTTATAAATTTACCTAAAAATCCTTTCAGAAATGGAAGCTATAAGCAAAATACTCGACTCAATATATATATGTCTGTGTGTATTTATTAAGTCTAAAAATTTAAAATACTATAAAGAAACTTACTCCACCTAAATCTTCGTACTAGTAAAAAAACCCGTGATTTTAAAAATATAAACTATTTTATAATGTATACACAAGAGAACCTCCTTTAAAATGTTAGGCATACCATCAGAACATTTAACAGGTGTGTTGTAAGCGGGAAAGGAGTGCGGCGGCGCCGGCGGCATCGACAGCGGCGCGAAACCGTCCTCGCGCTAAGCCCACTGGTACGCCCTAATAAATTGCGATTTAACTTGTCTCCCGGATAACGCCAACTTTTCCGCGTTTGTTCCGCACCCGACACTTTTTTCCGCCTCTTCATTTCCTATCTCTTACTTTTGTATTTTCCGTTCTTTCCTCGCCGAGATAAACAGGCGAGAAACGCTGAAAGGGGCTTTACAAATTCAAATTGAACTTATCACACAACTTTTTACATTTGTTTCTGGTCTCGAGTTCGAGGGAAAAGAGCGAAGAGGCATTTAATAGTACAATCTCGGGAAAGATTGATGATTTTGTATCACACCTCGCTTCGGGCGGCTCGTAACGAGTCGGATGGTCTCGACGTGGGTCGTGCTGCGTCTTATCTGGAATGGGATACCGCTTTATCTCAAATTACATATTTTACTTGAGACGCTCCTGGATTCACAGGTTTTTTCAGCATATTATCATAAGAAAAAAAAAGTTAGTCAAGGGTTAGTATTAAAAGTATCCGTTGCTTTAGCACCAAAGTTCATTGCGATTACCGGTTTCTTCTAATGTCTACATTTACCTGAAGTGACTTTAATTCGACACTCAAGAGCCGTGTCATTCCCCATTATTATAATGTAATACAGCCGAGGCGGCGGCGTGCTTAACGTGTGTTTCCGCTCCGGACAAACACGATGCACTTAATAAGGCAAATGCGAAAGTAAACACAATTAAGTTAATAAAAGGGATAAGAAACTTTGAGCGGGTAGTTTATAGCGCTCGCTTAATTTGAGGGCCATGTGTGGACATAACGGTGGCATATTTATCCCATTATGCAAGGCACGGCGGACAGCGGTGAGATGCGAGTCACGTTCTCTGAAACGAATCGCATGTGACATTATTTGTGAAGATCGTGCTCTATCTTCGTCGGCAGCATGACCGAGACGTGGAGGGATTACTCACAAAGAAGTACGATTTCAATGGTGCGATAAAGCAGCAAAGTTACGCACTGCCGATATTCGCTTTGGGATTAACGCATGGTTAGCTTTTTATCGGCCTTTAAAAAGGTTTGATACCTTCACCGTCACCCTCTTTATTTTCTGCTAATTCTGGATAAATCGGTTCTTAGGATCGCAAATTTAACTTTGGGGTAAAACTCAAGAACAAAAGTATGTAACTTTGAACTACATCTTCGCAAATCCTCTGATATTTATAGGTCAATCAACAAAAAGCTAAATGAACGATTAGTTAATAGTAAATAAATTATTCTATATATAATAAATTATTATATAAACTTAGCAGAATAAAATATATCTTGTTAAATTTTCGAATTACATAATTACATATTTGATGATTAGCAGAAGATGAATTAAAAAACAGTTTGTTTGCCTCCGTATAAGTATTATTATTTAGATTTTTTGTTTATACTGAAGTTTCATTTGATTGTTTTTTTAATGGAAATTTATATGAAGCTTCGTTCGCTCCCTTAGATCCACTACCTATGATCATTAGTTTATCCTAGCCTAACCTATTAATGTAGCAAATAAAAAAATGCTAAACGAGCTATAACCAAAAAAAATGTTTAGACAATCAATCAAACACCTACTTTGGATAAATGAAATTAATAATAATGAATACATATAGCAATTCAAATGTAGGTTAACCGTTTTCAGCCAAATTAAATTCGGCCAAGTAGTCGGTTCCTAGATATTCAATTCCCTGAATGACTTATTATATCAAATATTAAAATATGGCATATAAGTCGAATAGGCTTTTGTCATGTAGGTTGACTATAAGACGGTAGTTCCCATCGACTGTGTGCATTAGATTTGATGCAATAACATGCAGCCGAGCGACACACCTAACTAAATACAGCTGTAGGGAGCGCACTATGCATTCCAGTTATAACAACATAATTTGAATATCAAAACACATTACATATTCGATCAACATAACAGCAAGCTGAATTTGTGTTTTACATAATAATAGATATTAGGCGCACTTGTTAAGATTTAATGTGTATTTTCTATGCCGGTTTACGTTTAATGTGTTGTGTCAAATTATAATTGAATAATGATTGGTACCTCACTCTTACCTATTTCTACCGCCAAATAGCAGTATGTGACAGTGATATTACTCGGTAAACATTACCCAGTAATATCACTGTCTCTTAACAACATATTACGTTCAAGTCACAATGGCAACGCACTAGTGATATTCTTGTGACATTATAAGCGTCTATTGGCTGCGGTGGCGCTTACTATCACGTGCACCGGGATGCGTGCTTGTCGACCTGGTCTAATAAAAAAAAATACAAGAACTTATTTTCGGTGACGTTTATTAACATGCCGCATGCATATTATTAGTATACACACGCTTGCCCAGTGCGGTAATTATGAACAAAATTCCCCCTTTCTTAGGCAGGCTGTTGTCCAGCTGTGAATGGCTGTAATAATGATAATGATTAATAACATAGGTATATTGTTTGATAATAAATATTTTGCTGCTTCAAGTCGCAGTCTACATCAACTTTTACACTTTTAATTATACACTTACCGACCGATATTACGCTAATCGAAAAATAAAACATATCACGCAAGTGTATTTAAAAATATAACTTGTATTACAATTTTCGTCGTACATTATTTATGAATTTAACAAAATATAAACAATTTTAATACTAGAAAATACATAGCTGCTAAACAATTTTATAACTATTTTATTGATATTATGCAAAATGCCGGAATTTATATAAAAGTTAATATTTACTAAATAAATTCAACTTATCTCAGGCTTCAGGTGGAGCTCGAACTTGCACCTTTCCTTACCCGGATGTCTACTAAGGTCTGGGTAACAGTTCACTACCTGCTAACGAGACTAGTAGACGGGTTGGATTTTTCCTGTTGGTCTTTGCGTGCTGAGAAATCAGCGCCATCTTTCTAGATGTTTACAATGTGTATTATATATTATGCAAAAATATGTATAATATATTTGTAATTCCTTTGTTGCCTGATGTTCATAACAAAATTGCTTTCAGTGACTAACCACGGATTCAGGTCAATGTATCAGATGTTGTGTGAATATTATATATAGTAAAATTTTGTGCAGATTGGGCATAATAGCGCTTTCTCATCAATCAGAAAAAATATATAATGAAACCTGCATAAAGATACATGATTGAGCACCATCTGATTGATAGTTTTCAAGTTAATATTGTCTTTGATTTTGTAACTGCACTTTGAATCAAAAACACAACCAATATCCCAAATACGTAAATAAAAGGACAATATATTGTGACACTACTACACACGTATCTATAAAACCAGACGGTGCGTTGTACTATGCGTATCCGACGAATACCATCGCAACCGCAACCCTTCTGACGTGCATACGTGCATTGAATGGCGGCGTTTGCAATAACCCACGTTATTATGGCCACGTCTCAATCAATGCCGAAGTAATACGTTGTCAAATCCCATCGTAACAATGCACGTATAGGACTATTCAGGGGCATTCTAGCTACGGTATGCTACACTCTATGAACTCGACTTCATGGTCATCTAATAGAATTTCACGTATTAAAAAGGGGAATGAAATTTTCCAGGATTATATACCTAGCTCTAGTATTTCGCATTGGTTTATTTACTACACATAATAAAACCAGGCTTTTAAACTATTAAATTCACTTAATTACTAAACTAGTTTATAAAATTAGTGGTTGACTTAGGAACACGCCCTCCAAACAATATTTTTAACATTTATGCGTTCATTACTCATAATAAAACTACATTTTTAACGGCTTTAAAATTTGTTTTTAACATTTTCTGTTCCACGTTTCGGTTACCTTATGGCAACCGTTGTCAAAATTAACAATATATATATATTAATACAACCCGTGCAAAAGGGTTATAATGTTTATTTCCAGTGGTTTAATGTCTTAAAAATATAATATAAAGGATTACAGCGTTATTTTCTATATAGTGTTATTTTCTTTAATATGCATATATTTTTTATTTTATAAGCACGTTTTTGTTTTTTATACAATTACGTTTTTGTATAAATAGAATAGCATATTACTAGACGGAATAGATAGATGGTTGCCGCTAGTATTTTCATATGGATAGAATTTGACAGGCCTGATGGCGCAGATGATAATGAACCCAATCTTATGCGCCAGGGGTCGTAAGTTCGAACCCCACCAAAGACATATATTTATTTAATGATATTTGTGCTTCTATGTCTAAGTATTAAAAATGTTTATTTAAGTGTTATATTTATAATTCCTCTATTGTCTGATATTTGTAACATAAGTGCTTTAAGGGACTAACCATGGAGTCAACGAACTGACAACGTTAAACAAACGATTCTTACAAAATACACATTCTTGTACCATTCCGTAGGAACCGGGTATTTTCTAATTCCAAATCATTAATTATGTAATCCTTAAAGCTATTCCTAAGAAAAAGTCATGTAAAGAACTGCCCCATAGATAAATAGATTTAGCTTGGACAGGTTTATGCAACTTGACGCTTATTTGCGTTTCTCTGGCCAGTTGGTCCTACTCCTGCCACCTCAGTTCCTCAAGAAAGCACAGCAAACCCTTATAAATTGCTAGTCGCTTTTACGAATCTGGTGGCACCCTATAGTTGATGTTAATACCTAGAATGAACAGTTATGTATTAAATAGGACATGTCCCAACAATAACCTAATGACATGTCTATACGCTTTATTAGTACACTATACTAGGGCTTTTCATTGAACCGTCCGGGTGGATGGCTCTATGATAAAAACAAGACTATTCTACAAGAACCAACATTTTTTTCAGATAAAAAATTATATTTGTGTTCTTAAAAATAGTTCAAATTTGTGTCTTTATCGCATCCCGTAGAAACGTTTTACATAACGTCAAGGACTCTTTGCATAAATTAACTGTCAGTTAACCTATGCAAAAAGTTTTTCGATTCCATAGAGAAAAATAAATCAAATATAAATGAAACTATCAATAAACTCTGTGCCAAATTTCATTCAAATCTGATGAGCCATTCCGTCGAGAAGAAGTAATAAATAAACTTTCACGTTTATAATATTAAACCGACCCCCTCGAGTCTAGCAAAATTTTCGTAGCACTTGAATTGTGTCAGATTATCCGATTTGAGTATGTCCAAATTAACTAAGGTAGCGCAAATGTAAAAGCACTTCCGATCTTGCCTGGAGCCAAGCCAAAAAGTACATGTTAGTCTAAATTCTTAACCCACTAACCTACAAAGTACCTACTAAAGTAGATATAGGGAAAGTACGAGTATACTAAATATTTGGAAACTTGGAAAATTTTACTACTCGTATGTGGTCTTAAAACAGTCATATAACTTCCTAGGACAACACTCAGGCCCTCTATGAAAACTAAACTGTTTTTTTATCTATAACTTTTAGAGAAAGTTCAACCCAATCATTTTAAATGATATAATCATTCACTCTATTCATAAACGAGCCTGATAGCGCAGATGATAGTGATCCTATCTTGTGCACCAAAAGTCATTGATTCAACCTGCCACTCCGGATAAACATTTATATGATGAATATTTATGTTCATTCTATATCTGGTGTTATATACGTATTTATGTATTATATTTGTGACTCCTATAGTATATGATCTGACTTATCTCGGAGTCAGGTCAACGTATCAGATACAGAATAAACTATTATTATTATTTACAAAATACTAATATAATAAAAAATTTGTATTTTTAAAAACATGTTAAGCACTCTCCAACGAAACATCATTTGCAAAACGCATCTTTAATAGAATTAAAATTTTAGCTAGAAAACACTTTTAACTGTCATTATATATATGTATCGTGTAACTTTTTGATGTTACTATAGTGTACGTTTATTATAAAGTTAGCTACATCGGTATAGAGGTACGGACGTCATAACAACGTTAATTAAAAAAGTTTGGACGCGATGCAAAAAGAAGGTGCGATAAAAGACTCGTATAAGGTACATGTGTATGTGCGAGCGCGATATTAGCCGAGGGTCGTGAGTAGCTGAGGGCGTCTGTTTGGTATTCCTGCGGCGATTCCCTGTTCGGCCAACGAACGCCTTCTAGTCAACTTTAGTTGTAGTATCAGGATAAAGATATAATATAGAGAACCATTATATGAATTCATTGTCAAGTCTAATCACAAATTAATGTTTTATTATAATCACGAAAAATTACATTTACAAATCAATATATATTTCCCATAAATAACTTTTCACTTAACTAAAATTTTGTCTAACTCTGTCCGGTGATTTCAAAGTCGGCCGCGAGACTCGTGTGCGTGATAGACCGAGTGTTAAGCAGTAATTGTCGCATGGCGGTCTTCCCGCTCTCTACTTGTCGCGTTGGAAATCACAGAATTCGCGCTCTATCTAACATAAAAATAGAGCCAACCGTAGGAGAGAGAAGTAGATCTTGACATATCTGTGCTCGCTGTGTTCCAGTTTAAAGGGTAAGAGTGATACTACTGTAATCCTATTAGTACTATAGTATATTTGTCTTTTATGCAAAAACTACTGAATGGATTTTATTGAAACTGACAATTAACCACAGACTTATTTTTTTTATTGCTTCAAAATATTAATTTTACTGTATTATTCTATATTTTTATATTATGAATAACTTTGACGTTTTAAAATTACATATATTTAATTTATTCTTACTTATACTAAATAAGAAACGCGAGTATTAATAAAGCGATTTATTAGTCTTATATATATCTTACACTGCTGTGCAACTCAACTTCAAATATATAATTCCATCTCCAATAATAAATGATATTAACGTTGTGGACATAATGTTCAAAGGCACATTCAATATTAAACAAAAGTAAACGACGTCCCAAAAAAACATTTAAGTACGACTTTTGTTATCGAATGTAATATTGCCGATGGTTAGACTTTGGAGTAGCTAAGAGCGTCTGCTTTGTATTCGTAGCGCGCGCCTGTACACGGCTAACGCCAGCAACTTAGCATTACTTGTTACCAGACGTTGCTCGCAGGACACACTGTACCTACTTGAGGAACTCGGCGATACCGATATTCAAGCTGTTTTAATTAGGAAAAATTAAGTGAATACTACAAAAAAGTTGTTGACTTTTTTAAATGTTAACTATCGTACTACACGGTGAAATTGTGTTCTGTTGAAAGATATTTCTGTTGAAAATATCAAAAGATTTAATCATCATTTTACTTTTCTATTATCATACAAAAAATAGTGAATACATTTTGTTTTCATATAAACTTCCCGATCCCGTTAACTCCGTGTAAACCTTGCAATTACAAATATAAATAAATAACTAACTCTACAAATTGGTACTATCCATTCGTTATTATATATTTCGTCTATTTGAAGTTATAAATGAGATATATTTTAGTAAGATTTTTTTCTAAATACAAGGTATTTCCTACCAGATAATAAGAGAATTAGTTAATGAACACACCTCAAGAACTGACATAAGTAAATCCTTAATATCCTTACTAAGATTCTAAACACGAAAGTTACTCTATCTGTCTGTCTGTTACGCCTTCACGCCTAAACTACTAAACCGATTTAAATGAATTTTGGTAACCACACGTCTAAAACCTTAGAAAAGACAGAAGCTACTTTTTTATTCGTCATAATATTTGTAAAGGGTCAAGAGGGGGATGAAAAGTTGTATAGAAGTATCGCTATTGTTAGAGCTAGAATCTTAAAACGTATTATTTAGACTAATGATTTGTATATATAAATAAATATAACATTCAAAGTTTATATAAGTTAAATTAGAAAGGTGTAGTGCCCAAAAAATCTACTGCACGCGGATGAAGTTGCGGTCACAGCTAGTAAAAAATATATTTGATTTTGCTCAGCTTTCATACAAACTATACACCACCCATACTAACTATGAAAAAATTCATAATGAATTTCATTCCAATTATTTCATAAACAACAAAGTTTTCGTATTAAGTTTGCACCCCCGGTTTATCTAATTAGGTGGTGAATTTTCAAAAACGCTTTCTTAGTGCTTGCTGGGTTATAAAAGGAACCCGTGTATAAAATTTCAAGGTTAGAACTTTGAAATTTTATACACGGGTTCCTTTTATCTCCTTCCTTTTTACTCTTGTAGTTTAAGTCCTGCGTTGATATATTAGTCAGTCAGCTAGCTTCTCTTTATATTTATATACAGATGACTTGAAAACTTCAAAAAAAATAAAAAACGTCGAACAGCAAACACAAAAAAGGAAAATAAAGCGCGTTTCATAGTTGTTAAAAATGGTTTTATCTATGAAATTCCTTTGCAATATTAGTTGGATTTAATGGAAAGCCACGAAATATGAGCTCGATACTCAGTGCAAATAATAAAGTATATCAATACAAGCCGCATTGTTTGAGCGAGGTGGCAATTATTGCAAAACATGCATTCATTTTTCGGCGCATCGTTGGGCCGGCGGCGCCGACGAGCGAGTTCGTCCATGCGTGATTATGTTTTTGTGCGTTTGCACTGAGTCTGTACATTTTACTGCGGTCACCCCTCCAATTCCGAAACCATTTGTACAGAAACAGTTGCAAACATACAAGCCAATTTGCGATATTGCTAGCTCTCTTTTCTTTCTTTATTTTTGATTTAGATAACACGATTGGACAATTGGATAATTATCAAATGATAGATTCACGCTTAATACGATATTCTATTTCTAAATATATATGCTTTAGATATTCTTGTGTATAGATTTTAAACAATACGGTATTGGTATGTGTAAAGCACAATACGAATATTGTAGCTGAAGCCTACGATCATCAATATTTCTGTTTAAAAATCCTGAAAAAACGTTGGAACCGAAAAAAGCTTTGTCTGCAACGTACATAGAGCATATGTATAGCTATGAAGAGACTGAACGTACGACTGCGGAATATACGATGAAAAGATTGCACGATTCAATAGATTCAATAGAACAGATCCCTAAGTCCCAAATTAAATCATGAAACATCTTTGCACCTGGTGGGCCGCGGGGGCCCCCACTGACGATTTGTTTTCATTATTCCTCTCTGATTCTACCCAGAAGCAACGCGCTTTTTATTGTTTTCTTTACGTATTGACATATTTCATTTTGCTGCTACAATCATTTATCCGTATTATTTTCGGTTTATCCTTTCTTTGTGTTCAACTCACGTTCATTACTCGATTCGGGCGGGTACCTGTAACAATAAATTAATTCATTAGGAAATGTTTTCGTTTATTTCACATGTTGATAATGAATATGAATGTAAAGTTAAGTGCCTAACCATAAACCGATTGTAAAACAACAGACTAAGACCGTCTGGATTTTATGTTAAGATAGGACGTAAGTATGTCCATATTCATATGAATTGTGCTAAAATGTGTATAATGCCTATATCTGTTTCTTACCCTTTGACAGTTTAACCAGGAAGTAATTTGCATGAAGTTTTGCATTTCCATATGTTGAACCCTAAAGACGGACGTTGGACTCCTTATGATCTTAGAAAACATCCCGCAAGACCTAAAAATAACAGTACGCTGAGGATGTCGCCGATGGAATGTTCATATTTACAAATATACTTGTGGAATTCGTTAAAAAATAACTATTAATTGTGTAGTTAGTATATACAATTTTTAAACTCATTATATACGGAGGGCACTGACAAATATATAAATTTGTGTTTATTTTTGTGTAACAATTGTTTTTATGTAACAATTGTGTTTATTTCATTAAATTAATGCTAACAAATTGAGCAAAAGTTTTAGATAATCTTTTCCCATGAAACAAGTGAGAAATATATGCCACATCTCACTGAATTCCGGATCAAGCAGAATCGCGCTGCAGTAAGTAAAGTGTTAAGGGTTTAGGCGGTTATTCGTGAAGGGACCACTATCTCTCCATCGGACGAGAGAAAAGGCTAAGGGAGAAATGTGGCTTACCAGGACAAATTCAACTCGATTTGGTCACGTAACCGGCGAATAGGCCTCTTAGCAGATTTCGTGGGTGTATTTTAGGTGTTGCTGTTTATTGAAACGGATTGATCAAATCCATGCGTACACACAATTTTTTGAGCTTCTTAGTGGTAAAAGGATAAAAATAATATTTTGATAAGGTGTATTTCTCGATATAAACTATTCATATTGGAGATTCGGGGATGGATAGGATTGTTGGGATATTTGTAATTCGCTATCTCTTCGCTGCGCTATATTAGAAAATAAAGAACTGGTAAAAAAAGTCTGAGTGTCACTCGACTAACTACGTGAGTTCTTATTTTTTCAACCAAGTTTCATTCGCTATAATCTTACAATAAATAAATGGATGATTAATGATGTAACATACGTGTCCTATGTCCAGGTCTTATTTTGCTTATTAAAATTTGTAATGCCTAGTATGTCTAATAGAAAAGTCTCAAAATGCCTAGGTCTCTTTTATCATATCGATAACGTACCGTAACTTTTTTTGTAGTCATTATAATATATTTTTTGCTAACCTAAAAAGCGACAATTTAATTAAGGTTTAGCGGAAAGAAGGCTAATATTGAGCCTCTGACGTATCAGGGTATAAAAATATAGGCGATCTAACTAGCATCCACAAAAGCTAATAAGTGTATTTAACTATGGCTTCTTTTTTATTATGAGTTTAGTATAGATAAATAGACGTGTTTTACGATTACAGTTTCGTAAATATTTTTAGCGTAGCGTTCTATTTGATATGTTTATTACACATTAAAAAAAAACTAAAAAAGTTTTGAATAGATAAATGATTAGAAAATAAATTTAAACACTTAAATCTATTAAATACCAAAACTCTAAAATGAACATGGAATGTATTAATTTATTATTTAATTAATATTATTTATTGTATATTAAAAGACAGTACAAGAAACATCCACATAATGCATATTAAACTTGAGTTTAAAAACTTATATAATAAGTTTCTTTACATCTAATAAATTACTTCGAATTGTACTTCATTACTTGTATTATAAATCTAAATATTACGAGTATTTTATTACTTGCATAATATTATAAAACTTACTTCTTTTTATATAATCTACTCAAAATAGAAGTCTTCTAGACTACTGTAACTTAGATGGCGGTACATCTGAAACTGCGGAGGTCACGTAGTGGCATAAGTTGGGCATAGATTGCTGTATTCTCTTCGCGAAGCAACGCATGTAAATTGCCATCACGTTTGCCCAGATAGCATTTATAATCAAAAAGATCCCCAAATAAATAGTTCTTGGAGAAGCCCAGCTCGGAACTGTATCTTTCTCATCACTAAAGAACAGCATGGGAAAGATGCGGGTTCAGCTCCCGTCTGAAGCCTGAGACAAGTTAAATTTGTTATGGTAAATATTATCTTTAATGAATAATTTCGCAATTTTTATTGCATAATTCCTTTAAAGAATTAAAAGAATTAAGTTGATTAACGTTACAAATAATTAAAAAGTCCCATATATTTTACTGTTTGATGATACCTTGACTATTAACTGGAACATGCTTACACTATTTGTAATTAAAACAGTAATAGCAGATATTAATAAATAATAATAAATACCCACAATATCTCATATATGACCTGATTCCATGGTAAGTCGATTTGTGTTACGGATGCCAAACAACAGACGAATTACAAACATACTACTTAAATACATATATTTAATATCCAGACACAGAGCAAACACACATATCTTAATATAAACATTTGCACTGGGTGGGAATTGAAGCCACGACCCTAGGTGCACAAGATAGGATCACTGCCATCTACGCCGTTGGGCCCGTAAAAATAGGACGTACATTATTATCCAATGTTGGTCTCTACTCGTATTAATATGACTTATACAATAAAATCTGGAGCCTACTATTTAAATAAACTATTTGATCTGAAAACGATGCAAAAATATATATATTTCTAATCATAACAGAAAATGAAAAGATATTAATTATGCTGAGTATTCCCTGCAACTATAGAAGCACAAATTTAGGTCTCGCAGTATTTTAATAAAAATTATGAAGCTGCTGTAGCATGTATCTATTATAAAATGAATTAAGTTTTGTATATTCTTTAGACAAATACATCATATACTCTTCTGAAGAATAAACGTGACTTATTTCAAGCTGTAAAAATAACGAAAATAGCCACAAAATTGAGTGTCGTATAAAGCGTAGATGTGAACAAGATTACTTGTTGTATGTCATTTGGTGTAATTGCAACGCACAGCTGACGCCGCCGACACATGCTACGCGGCTACATGCTACGAGCAACTACGACGTAGACGACGTGTAACGAACTCGCTCTCGTAGTTATACGCACTTTTTCTTAGTGAGAACAATCTGAGATTGAATTAAACAACAAGGAGGGTAATCTATCAAAAACTAGAATTTAATAGTATATATATATATATATTAAATAATTAAAGAAATAAGACGTTGTGTTTGTCAGCACACCCTATACTGATTTTTAGAGACAAGTTTAAGTGCTGATTTAAGGTACATTGATTTTGAAATACTATATTTGATTGGTACATGAAATGATATTTTATATTTAATAATGGTACAATAATATTAATACAATTCTTTGACATTTAAGAATAGCCACCAGTTATTTGTAGAACATAGATCATAGTGGTAACAATATTATTTCTGTTAACTGTCATTTATCAGAACAATTTTTTAGCTAAAAATAATATGTTTAGAGGAAACCTTAATTACTTTGCTTTTTTTCTATAAATTAAATCCTAAACCACTGATATTTTAAAAATAAATTTTATTTAACATTTATGTGATTTATTTGATTTCGTTTTGAATCATTTGAAATTATGATTAATGTAAGTATCCCGCACTTTTATGCGCGGGATTTAGTATCAGATAATAAATTAGGTGTATTAAATAATTGGGTTACTATGTCAGCCAACAATGTTAAAATAACAACTTAAAATTTTTGGGGATGAAGAATATACTCTGCAATATATATTATGAAATTAGTTACTGCTATTGCGATAATTGTCATTCTGAATTAAGCAATTCTAATATCCAGAACAAGGTTTAAAAATGCACCAGTTGTTAGCCGTACCGACAAAGTAGAATAGTGGGAAGTACTATTCTGTGGCAGGTGTCAAGAACTGTGACTGAAGTGCCTATTCCAATAGATTTCGGTACTCGTTTATCCGTCCGAAACAGCGTAATTCAAATGCACAAGGGGCCTTTTGGGGGCAGCATTCACATTGCGGCGCTACACTCTGTGATTGCCCCCACGATAGCCTAATCTGGCAATGAAGAGCATTTTTTTCTTTTCTTGGGGGTTTATATCCAAGAGATCAGTATCAACGTCAAATGTGACGTAGCTTCGAAGTAAAATATGGAGACAGATAGCTGTGACACATTTTAAAAATTCAGTAACTCAATAGATCTGTCAAACATCGTCTATATTTATTCTATACATCTTTTTGAAATAATAATACGTACATTGTTGGATTCTACTCGCATTAATATGACTTATACAATTATTCTGGAGCCTACTATTCAAAGAAACTATTTCATCAGAAAATGTTGCAAAAAAATATCTCTTTTTATTTATTAGAAAATGAACAGATATTAAATATGTGGAGTATTCCCTGCAGCTATAGAAACACATACTTAGGTTTCTCAGTATTTTAATTATGGAGATTGCCTATTACATCTGTACTATTTGTAATAATATAAACTGTTTTTGTGAAGCAAATAATATCTTTTGTATTTTTTAGGTGGCTCGCATAGTTGTAGTATAGAAGCACTCCAGATTTTGTGGAGGAGTCTAACTCAGGCTAAATAGATTTAGTAATTTTTTTAAATTTTACCTGAACATATAATTCTGATACGGCTACAGAT
>JACJUM010000202.1:6872930-6909255 GCA_020976665.1 Heortia vitessoides
TTTGTAGTCACAATATTTTGTTAAGGTTTTTTACATAGGAAATTATAATAGTCCTAATATTTCTTTTGTATAACCAAAAACAATAAATAAATAATATCGTTCTAAAGTCCTAAAAATTACGATTACGGTAGTTTTTATCTTGAGCACCAAAGTTCATGGATTCGATCTCTACCTAAAACTTATATTTCTTTAATGCATATTGTTTGTTCTTTTGTCTGTAAAAATATTAATTTAAAGTAGTAATTTCTCTGTTATTTGATATTCGTAACACATGTTTGAGGCTATATTTCTCAGAATCAGGTTAAGTAACTCATGAGACCTTATGTAAATTTATTTTTATTTTTATTGTGACTTATGACTGCCCAGTGAAGGTTTCCCTTACAGACTTCCACGATAGCAGTGGGTATCGATCGATGGACACAATGACAATATTAACGTAATTCCGCCAATTTGAGAAGCGATAGAAATCGTAAACTAAAACAATGTTGCTTTAGTATCACACCTTTTCTAATACTCAAATATGTATAATTTTATTTTGAAATATACGCGTTTTAAAATCAAAGTATTAAAATGAATACACGTAAAACTTTGTACGTCCGTACAAACACAGATAATTAAGGAGCACGAAACCATTTTGAATACTTTATGAACATGAAATTCATATGTATGAGGACGTGGCCACTGAAGAGAAATTATGTGAATTTGCATATATAATGAGTCATTTTAGAAGTGATAATAAAAGTCAGCTACATATACGACTGAAGATGATATTGTATCTTTAATTTTTCTGTCATATGTAGTCAAATAGTAGGTACTTGTTTCTAGAAACAATAATGGTTATCTATTCTTTTTACAAATTTACTAACAACTTATACATTGATCTGACTGCGAGATAAGTCGCTTAAAGCTCTCGTTGCTTACAGACATCAGGCAGTAGACGAATCTCAAATAGAGTACTTTATTACATATTTAACAATCAGACAAAGAACAAATATTTAGTCATTCAAATAATTGTCCTGGGTGGGGATCGAAACCACAACATTAGGCGCCCAAAATAGGACCACTACCGACTTGTTTTTAATTAATAATAGATTAATTATTTATACACATTTTATAACTTATATTTATCATATTAGCCGAAGTTCTTACATAGATGGACATGGGCTATTTAAAGATAATTGCTACGCTGGGCAGCCATGACGGCAGGTATAATTTTGCCGCTACATGATAGACATGAATAGGTAGCGAAGATTTAGGTGACGGAACTGATTTCTGACACCTAAATCTCATTGTACCACATCTAGTATAGAACAAAGTACTATTCTATCTTACAGGTTCTCTCATGACATTATATAACTAATAAAGATAAGCGCCTTATGAAAACTATGAAACTGTATAACGTACTTAAAAATTATAACTACCTGCAGAACGGTTGCCGTAAGGTAACTGAAACATCAAACCGAAAAAAAAAATTAAATAATCCACGTGTTTAATCTGTTAAAAAAGTAGTTTTATAGGTGTCGTAAGAGGCTGAGGTACTAACGCCAACAGATAACAGACGGGCAATATATCCATCTGAAACATCTTAACTCACATACACATGGTGGAGATGGGCAGCAGCACCCCGGTCATAACTTTGGACAACTGAGGGCGAAATTGATCATGAATAACATCAAACTCAGATATACGTATAGCCGACAATATCTTTATACAAGTGTGTTTTCTGTTGAAATAATGTACTACCTAAACCATTGTGAAAATTATGGAAATCCTTTCACAAACATTTTTACATTTTCAGAAACTTTTATAATACCATAGGAGAATAAATAAATATGACTAATAGAAAAAAAAAATCGTTTAAAAATAATACTATTAGATATTAAACAATGTGATCTAGTGAAGTTAATTTAGATGTGAACGTTTTCTTTTTAATTAATTTATTTTTATATTTCCTATATTTCCAAATAGTTTAGAAGAGAGATTAGATTTAGAGATAGATTAGTAGAATATTTTAGATATCTGTCTAAAATATTAGATCAATCGCACAATTAATTATAAAAAGTCTTCACTGTCCCTTAACACCACCCTTTACCTTGTCCAACGATTTTGATAATCAGTATTTTTTTTAAGATTATCTGCTTTCCAATTTAACCTCTGAACTCTGAAAATAATTGTTCTACGTAACCTCAAATGAAATAATAATAGTAATAAATAAATGAACCAGAGACTGTATTTCTGTCTCGTCTGTGTCTACTATCTGGCCACGATATAGTAAAAAAATAAACGGACTATTATTGTTAAATAAAACAAACGAATGTATTTAAGACGGTTCGATGTATGTAAATGGTTTATCAATTAATTTAGCTTTTGAATCTTCATAGATAGCCAATACTTCTTATTATAAACATAATTAAATGTTTGCTTCATCTGTACCTTTAATACCTTCAATTACATTTTGGCTCCTTTTTGGTTCCTGCAATAATTGTTCATTATGAAGCTTTTATATTGTGTACTAAAGCATTGAATAAACCAATCTTATACATACTCGTACATATACCGTAATTTGTAGCTCAAACCTATACATATAGAAACAATTTTCGAAACATCATTAATGAAAGGCTTCATAGACACGTTCCATTCACGCCATTTCCCTGATATTGTTTTAGTAGACGGGCTACATGCTGGGATGACCACACTTTGTGGGTATTCAACGATAATACCGAATTTAGTCAAAACTATAGATACAAAAACATATTCTATTTATTTAAATCCACTCAGTACCTTTACTAATGTATGAGTCCGTTAATGAAAATGAAGATATTTAATACTTATTTAGTCTCTTGCAAGATCCTGGTACTTATTTAACAATCTAAATAATCTTAGCAACAATGTGAATTCGTTTACGTGATGTATGATATTTTATCACGGGTCGTTGTGATACCAGTTTCTTGGCCACCCTAGCCCGACCCAGCCCATGTAGCCGGCAGGCAGCTGCCACATTGTGCGTATAATTGCGGCAAACGCGCGACAATTCGCCATTAATCTCGCCAAAACTGAATAAAACGCAAGTCATGGGTTAATGTTGCTCGATGTTGATGTTAACTACAATATTCCAAAATTTTGAACTCGCTAGCGAGACGAAGTGACTTTAGACTCAAGTCCTGTAACGTTAAGCCTATTGGTAATGTATGTAAGCCTATTGTAATATCTTGATATAGCAACCCTAGTGATCGCGCCCGTGCCTGCCACATTGCGCGTGTAATTGCCGCGAACGCGCGACAACCGCCATTAATCTCACCACCACTCGATGAAACGCAAGTCACGCTGTAATGTAATACTGCATGGACCAATGTAAACTTTGTCAGCCATTATGTGAAAGCGATTATTCATTTCAATTTGAATATGTCAAACCATTTTGTTTTTAATCTGCACAGAGTATAAAACTTTAGTTTTCAGAAGAGCTTCTCGTAAACGGTCTTTGTTATCGCTCAGTCTCAAGACGTTCAATTCAAAAGTAATTTGGAATGCATTCGCCGTAATGAATGACGAGTGAACCTGTTAGGTGCTGCCCGTATAAACTGATTTGACAATTATTGAAAGAAACGGACGGCCGGGAACGGAGGCCGAGCGCGCTCACGGAGCATTCGGCGCAAATTGAATTTGCGCGAACGCCGGCGACGAGCCAGTTTGCGCTGCTAACTAGCTGAGACGTGAATGCCACCCTTGTGTTCATATTATATCTATCTAACGATTCAGTCTTCGTTTCCTCTAACATATTCAGTGTGCCAGGAAAACTGCTAGAAATTCTTAAGTTTGTAAAATAAATGTTCTTGTGGTATTCATTAACGAAGTAACTTCTAGCAACTTGTTATCTCAGAACTTTCAAGATGAGCATAAAATAAAGTAAAAAATATACTTACGTTTCCTCTATGCAATTTTATCTCAATATATCTAAGAACAGAAAGGCAAACTTTTGAAGACTAAGGCCAGCTTTAAGCTCATTTATTTAAGAGAATTTTGGACATCTCAAAAATTATGCTACGTTCGCAATATTTACTGCTGCTATGATGAAGATATTTTAAACTAACATATTCCCAGAAAGTAGACAAAGTACGATTGATCAAATTGATACGCGGAACAGCAAAAGGATTGATACGAATGTAAAATTTCCACATAAAATGTTTGTATGCTGCAGCACTGAGGTAATTAAAAATGTGTTTGATTAAATAACGCGCCCGTATTTCAATTAAACACCCGCCGGACGTGACGCCCCGTGACTGTACCGGTCGGTTGTGTGCGGCAAACACATCACAACACTAATACCTCTATGCAAACCAGAGCATCCGTTTAAATTTGAAAGTACTTTTCCAAATTTCGGTATTATATCGACCACTTGTATACAGCTTTGTGGGTTCGATTTCCGCACTAACGTTGAATGTTAATAGATCTAGTTGTATATCTCAAATATTGGAATTGCGCTCATTCATGTTTTATAGAGAACTAACTTCACGCCTTTTACTAACTTTTATTTATATCATATTCTTGTGTATGATCTGAAGTAGCCTTCCCTTTTGTTTACCCTACCAACTTCCAAATTATATTTAAACCGTGCACCACTTAGCCGTGTAGATCGACTTGATAAAACAAGCGGACTTTCACAGTTTGTCTTTTTCATTTAGTGGACTAGGAGTCACCCGCGTCTTTGTTTACGTAGCCACATAATTAAAGATAGTAAAGCCTTATTGCCCTAAACTACTGTGGTAAAAAAAATAATGTGCCTATAGTGTTTTTATTTTATTTGGCTCACAAAACTGGTTACAATCTATACTGTTTGAACAGAGATCTTACAGCAAGTTGTCTTACTTATTAGATGTAAACGCAGCATGAAAAAGAATATAAATAAGTAGCAGGCATTCAAAGTTAATAATATAAATAAACAGCTCAAAGTAGTTTTAAGTTAATTATTAAAAAGAAAAAAAATAAGGAAAACAAATAAGACAAGTTAAATAATAAACAATTTTGATTTACATTACAGTCCTCACTATTTTCTCAAAAGATTGATAAATGATGATGGACATTACTAATAATAATGTATTTTAGAAACGCAAAAACAATATACGTCATATCAAGCTTCATTTGAATTCACGATGTGTACTTATTTGTTATTTTAATATATATCCAGTGTTTTTAAAAGGTTTATTTAATCAATCGCCTAAAACCTATAATATTAGCAGGATGTATAACTCTAGCATGAGAGCCGACATCAAATACTACATATACACATTGACAAATGCAAGCGAATATAAATAAAGATACATTTTTGGTTTAGCAATCTAACAAGGTTATGTTAATCCCATGCAACATAAACTGGATAATTATTACTTTTTGTTGTAGTAATTGAAATTTGCAAATGTTATACATGTATGTATCTTCTATTATTCGTTTTTCCAACTAGTATTTTATCCGCTACTTTATTTGCTAGAACTTAATCGCATCCCTGAAAAAATATTCTGTAAAATCTATTATATATAATCTAATAAAAAAATCTATGTGAATGAGATGACGAGAAAAATAAAAAGCACATTTTTGGAAAAAAAGGTATGTTTATATGTTGTTCTAGACTATCAATAATCGTTTTACCAAATTTGAACTATTTGAACTAATGAGGATAATATAGATTTTGTACGCGGAATACGATTGGTAGTTACCGGATAGATTTTACTATGTTCATATGAAGTAGACAAAGGTCATCAACATTGGTACTCACTCTCACCTATTTCGGCCGCCATATTGCAGTGTTGGCATTAATGTGTTCCTGTTTGAAGGGTAAGAAAGGGAGCGAAGTTACTGTATAAAGTGATATGGTATCTTCGGTTCACAGGGTTGGTAAGACACACTAATGATATATTTGTAATGACAGGAGCGTCTATAGACTACACCGTCTATAGACATGTTTACCACCAAGCAGACCGTATGCATGTTTGCTAACTTCGTTATAGAAAAAAAAATAGATTTTTCTTTAAGGTGGATACCGGATCGAGAGTAGCCGGGCGCTTATTTACAGTGAGGAACATTTGTCTGGTCTCATGGACCGTTAGCGTATATTACGTCGGCGAGGTATTGTCCTCCGTCTCTTATATTTCATCGTTAGCGAAAAATTAAAAGTAAATAAACTTATTAGTAGGAGATGTTTACCTTTGTTCAGTGTGGTGGTTGTTTCTTACGATAATCTCAGATGTTCGAGACATAAAATAGTTAACGTCCTTTCTCAAACTCAGTTTAAGTATATAGTCTAATGTTCGTTTTATACATTCAAATAAAAAAATGAAAAAATAGAGAATATATTTGCATTGTGATCATGACATATGAACTTTTTATAACAACATTTACTTGTTGTTAGAAGTTCTAACTTAATCCATAATCTACAACTTCTATAGCGTCAATTTCACTTTAATTTTGAAATACTGATATGCAATGAGGTTTTAAATGTATATCAAACTTTAATTTTATATTCATTGCGTTTAATAGAATGTTGGGTTAATGAACCGAAAAAAAATAAAAATATGGTAATACTTACAGTAAATAGCACAATAAACAAAACTAAATTTATTACGAAAATGTAGCTTAATCTGATATTAGATATATAAATGAATTTCACACAACATTACACACACTTCTTGAGTGTCAATATAAAAAATTCACATTTGATATTGAAAATAAAAACATAGACGTCATCGCAAGCACGTAAACCGAAAATAAATCCTATTTATGTCCTTCCAGAAATCGAATCTGCGATTATTGCATCACCTCGTTATCACTGCGATATACGGCACTGCCACGTGAAGTATTTTTAGAATAATTAATTAACATGTTCTTTTTGTATCGTTCATGGGTGTTACAAATAAACTGCTAATAAATCGCTCGGAACACGTGTTCACAACGCCTAACGACCAATTACTTATCGGTGCCACCCCGATCCATTTGGAAGTAAATGAGGACGTATTATATTACCTTCTGAGAACTCGATCATTGTCACTATTATTCATTACACATTATTACATGATAACATACCGGGCCACTCAGCAAACTTTATGTATAGACTTGGAGAATTTAATTGTGTCAAAGCTCATTTATTACAAATTCAAAACATTTTTCCTTATGAAATATTGTCTTATATTTCTTTTACATGCATTGTTAATGCAGCTAATAAAACTTCACCCCAGGTTCCATAACTGGTATTCAAGGGTAAAGACATTGGTAGTTTTTGTTGTTACGACTGTTACAGTAGCAAACGAGCCAGCTGTGTTCAACACTTTACAGGCAGATTCAGCACGTTCTGCAGATAAAATGTAAAGTGTTTAAGTCTTAAACATTTTAATATTCCTTTGCATACGGAAAATTGATTTCCCGTAGCAGGTGTGCGTAAACTGGCATACGACATCATATTGAATTTATTGGTCTAATCCAGATATTTACATAGCGCCAGTCAATAATATGACTGTACAAATCTTGAAATAGAAATTAAGTATTGTAATTTATACAATTCTTTATTTCAATATTAAAAATAATAAAAATATTACGATTCCGGGCATTGGATTTTTGATGTTCGTTATTTGAATTTACTCAATATCCATTTCTTCAAACAGCAAAGCAGTATTGCAGTGACATTTAAGTTTTTTGTTTATGGCCATAGTGACTAAAAACGTCTCTCTTAGACCTTTTGCCATGCAACCATTCTCACTTACCACATTTTCAAGACCTGATTCACCTACCTTATAATAAAAAACATACAATATATAAATTTCAAGTATTACAGTTTTTAATAAACGGAAAAGTATGTTCATAGTGTACGAAAAGGCGTTTGTAGCAGATTGAAAGAAATTATTTCATAACTGTTTCATGTGAAACTTTGTCTAGGTGCTGACGGGGAGTTCTTTGTAAAGATGTTTTTAAAAATATCAACTATTTTATTAATAAAATCTTTCTGAGTATATTATTTATATGTAGGTTTTGTAGAATTGATTAATTCGTAGAATTTTCTTCCACAAATATAATATTTGCAATAATATAAGCTAATATTATCTAATATTACGTGTCATTTATCATAACAAAATTATGTTTTAACGCCATTGCGTTTGCTGGTTTGTGCAACATTTCGGTAACCTTACAGACTTATTTAATTTCAAGATAGTAACTTGCATGCGCAAAAGCAATATAATATAAAACTTTTAAATTAGCTCACCAAATGCATCCACGCCATCAATCATCCATTAACCAAAATTCTGGGTTTTTAACAGATAAATAACTGAGTACCGAAAAAAGGCGCCACCGCCAACTGTTCATAAAGTGATAAGGAAATATCTATAGAAGCTTGATCATTGTCCTTAGAGCGCATAGCTACTTATTGGAAGTATTGACAAGCTGCAACTAACAAGATGCGCACGTTCGTACGGCTTATTAAAAGTTTGTTTTTCAAATAAAGGGAACGCTTGTAGTGGTTAACTTTGTGACAACAGTGCTTCAAGAGTCCTCCACTGTAATGAGTGGGTACGGCGGGCGACTTTGGGAAATATGATTTCGTCGGGTGATTTATTGTTGCAGATGCTATTAAAGTAAAATACAGACTGTTCATGTCAACTTCAGCCAAAACAGCAAATTTCATAGATTTCATTAATTACATTGATTACAGTAAACTCTGGTAATATTTAACTATTAGAGAAACTTTGAATTATCCTTTTTCGTAGACTGTAAAACGAATTCAGCCAGGTTTAAAGTTTTAATTGGTTGCAAGAACTGTTTTCATGGTGTATCTAAAACGATATTTTAAAGATTAATGTGGTTATTCTATAAAAAGGACAGATCAGTTACCCAGATAGTTCAATGTTACCCGGATTGGTTGTTTTTTGCTGCGATAAATAATAAAAATTATGTTTATTTCTTTCAACCATCCCACTTCCATTCATACACATTAACAATAAATCTAAGCACTTACTTAAACAACACACTTACTAAACTTACTGTATGTTAGGGCAAATGTTGTAATTTAATTTTCTTGGACTTCTGAATACATATCTTTGGAACATTTTAAACTTCAAATACAATATAAATTGAATTTACTGTTGCTAAAGAGAAATAATAAGCCTAAGGTATCATTACTTACTTTAAGGGAGCAAGGCGAGGACCGATATTTTCGAGTGGCTTCTGCGACAGAAACTTACACTTCGTGTTGATTTTTATTTGAACAACATTAAGATCAAAGTCACCTGCAGGCTAAGCAAACCTTTTTACTTCATTTTTATTCCCAGCATTTTTCCTTTCCCTGCTAGTACTTGTTTTAGGGGCAGAAATATCACTTTTGCCTTATTACTACATAATATGTAACAAAGACGTCCTCCAAAGACTGCCTGTCCCTATGTATGCTTAGATCTTTAAAACTACACAAGGTATTTTGATGCAGTTTTTTTAATAGCTAGAGTAATTCAAAAGAAAGATTTTTATGTATAATACATGCATAATACAGTAAAGAGACACACAGTGATGTCGTAAATTGCACGATAGCTGAACCCGACGTGATAAATCAAAATAATGGACTATATCTATATATATATAGATATAGTCCATTATTTTGATCTATCTCGTCACACCTTAGTGTACTTTATACTTTACGTCCACGGTGGTGTATATCTATATTGTAGAGATAACCCACAATAAGCAAGAACGGATCGCTACTATAATATAAATATAAAAATATCATTATCTGTATAAAGGATTTAATTACTTAGCTTGTTTCTCGTTTTATGAAACCATACGAATACATTTTATCTCCTTAGCTCAGTTACCCGAGCAACCAAATCTAAAAAGCTAAATTAAGTTTTATTTTTGTGCTACAGAGTGGCAATAAAACACGCGCGAAATATGAGTATGAGTGTCCAACTTTGGCGCACTCCCCTACTTAACATGGCGGGGCGCGGGGCTGCGACGCGCCGCGCATCGCAATAACAACTACAGCGACACTTGTTTTAGCAAACTTTTACGCAGTTAAACTCATTCATTGAAATGGCAAACAAAATTAAAAATTTGAGGAACGTTCTTAATTAAAACAAAATAAAGTTGCGTTTACGGAAATAGATCCAACAATTTGTTAGAAAAATAATCCTTTAAAATATTCAGGGTATCTATCATAAAAATAAAATAATATTCAGACACAACATCTGTTACATTATCCTGAAGTCGCTTAAACTTAAATACATATTTTAGCACCTAGACACAAAACAAACACAAATATAATCACATAAACGTTTTCCGTAGTAGGAATCGAACCCACAACATTTAGCGCACAATATACGAATACTGCCATGCCATGAACAATATTAGTAAATAACCATTATGTAATGATATTATGTCAATAAGTTACTGTAAACATCCTATGCGTCCTTACTACAACAATATCATGTATGTAATATCTTTCTATTCCTCTGTCAAACATTCTTTGTGTTCCACGGAACCGAGAAAAACAAACAGATTCAGAATATTTTACTAAAAGGTATTTAGAAAAGTACTTTATCTCGCAAGTTACTCCCTTTAATTCACTTAGTTAAAGCCTAACAATAATTTGTTCGCATTACGACTATCTGTTACAGCGCTAGTTATGAAAACGTAGACATTGTCACCGGCGCCACCCAGTCTCCTCACTTTTGTCCCCTCTAAATCTTATAGCAACACGGTGTCATAATGCAAGCAAGACACAAACATGTCTACGTGCGCCAAAATGGTTAAGTGGTTTGGAAGAAAAACATCACAAAAACTTTTTTATTGTTGTAGGCCATTTAAGCATTATCTACGTGGGAAAAAGTTTTGCGTTTTTTAACATATCACGATACTTTCAGAACAGAATGTTTCATTTAATGAGCTATTTAACTTATGCCGAGCGGTTCCCGAGATTACAAGTTAAATTGTAAAGAACAGGGCGAAGTGCGTCCGGTATCACCCTCCAAAACTTTACTAAACATCCCTCTGCTAGCAGTCGCTTTTTTGCGGCCGGGACTTCGTAATAATAACCTTTGTAATTCTTCAAGGGAAGCTTCATAAAGTTTTGAAGGGTACTGCGCCTTGGAGCAAGTTTATTGCCTCTGCATGCATTAAGAGTATAGCTGTTTCTGTTAATAGCATTTTATTTTGAGCTGTCCTATGCAACTTTGTCTGTAGTATTACTATCTATATCCGTATGTAGCAAACGGTCCAAAATATTATTACACTTAAATTCGCACAAATACCTATCGCAGGTTTGACATGGCAAGAATGCAGTATTTCTACTGTAGATAAGGGTGAATCGTATAAAGTTTACGATTGCCAAATAATCGTAGGGTCCGTAGAAAAAATCTCTTCCAATCCCCTTTTATGCAATCGTAGATGTCGAGCATTCCAAACCTATTTTAGAAGGGGTTCGGAAGGATTACGAATATTATGGAATCCTAAATAAAAGTATTAAAGGGAATTAAAATATGACCAAAGGGAATATAGGTATCGTCTGTATATAATGTTGCTTTAAGAAAGTCTATTTTTAATATTCGATAGATATTACAGCTAGCAAGAACAGGCTCAGCATTTTTGGTGAAACTCATGATTTCTGTAAAAGTTTATAGTAATTGCTTTTTTATAATACTTTTTTTAATAATTGCCTTGGTAGCGTTTGGCGTGAATACCCAAACAGAATCCTCGATACTCGGGGAGACATTTCAAGGCGGGACCGAGCGCGGAGACGTGCGTCGCACGGCGACTCCACGCCTCGACTACATTCCTGCCTGACTTCGACCCTGCCCCCCTACATTGCGAATATTTTTTGTGGGGACATCATAATAATAGCTCTGTATTACTTCAGGAGAAATTCCAAGAAGTTTATAACTCGAGATGAGTTTCGTGTTCCTTGTCATAAATAATAAAGCGGTCGTCGACTACAACGCTGTGCTGATTTTAAGTGAAGTAAAAAATCAAGAAATAATTTTTCACTTTCGGCTACCGAGTCAAAGGGAAATTGTTGGAAGTTTCTTAAATTAATGAAGATTTCATGGAGATTGGGCTGCGACTTTTGAAACCTGGCTAAGCGGGAAGAATGAATATTATCTTAAGAATTTTCTCATAATGACTGGGAATTCGTAATATGTATAACCAATTGAAAAGTTGTTCCACACGATTGGAGCGCATGATGTAGTCGCGCACAGTAAGAGGATGACTCGCGCTATTTGCTTTATAATGTCCCCACGAATGATGAATTACGAACAACAAACCTACATCGTTGTTTCTCCGCCAAAAAAATCTCCATTAAAATATAGTGCACTGCGAAATATCAATCTAACATCATAAATTTCGTTTAACGTTCAAACTACTAACACGGAGAAAGGCAACATCCTCTCCTTGCTGTCTACAGATTCTACTTAAGTTAATGGATAAGTTGCGAAGGCACTGAGTTTACTTTGTGTTTTCAGGTAGACGGACTTGATCGAGAAGTTTTCTTCGTTAATTTGAACTAGTAAGGAGCTTCACAAAACTGTCAGGATAGTTTTAGAAACAATGTTCCAGTATTGTCATACCCATAACAACTACTTTGAATTTGATTAAGAATTCATTATAATAAAAGCTTTGAAATTTTCGCGCTGAATAGTGCAATTAAACAGATTAAAGTGATATTCGATAGTGGCATTACAGAACAAAACCGAATAAAGGCGTCTTTTAAAAAAGTTGTATGTTTTGAAAATAATATAATATAACGTGCAATGTGGTTTTACTAAAACCTTTACTTTCAGGTGAAAAAAAAAAATCCCGAACATATCCAAGTTAGCATTCAACAGCGCAACAAATTACGACTGAATTACAAGTTATTTCCAAAAAAGCAACTTGCGAGAAACTTCCCCGCCTAAAGAATTATGAAGATTAGCATAACAAAGTAAGCTGAAACTGTGTTCAGGGAATGCGTCGCCTTTTGCAACTTAGAAATCTCGCACCCACTTTATTTACGTATTTTTAAAGTTAACGAGAAAATGTGTAGAGAATGTTTAATGTAATTCACGAACAAAATGGTAATCTTAGTTTATGTTATTAAAGAATAGCTTTTTGAAATTTTGACATTAAATTTTTCGATGTCAAAAATAGTTCCACAATATTTTATTTTACAAAACGTATGCGTATACGCGCGTGGTGGTTCTTGGAATTTTTTATATTTTCAAATCTCTTAAGCAGAACAACAATTTATTTCTGTCAATAAACGTAATTGACAACGTGAAACTATACAAAAAAAATCTAAACTTGCTATGGGATCAACAGAATAATCACAAACAAAGTCAGGCCAACCCGCTAGTATTTAATAAAAATAGTATCTAATAGACACAAATCTAATTATCAAATATCTTATTTGGAAAGTAGTAAAGTTCAGTAAGGCCTGAGCATGTGATCTCAGTCACAATGTGTCTAAGTGCACTCGGAGCGTACAACACGAATGGCCCCGGAATGAAATAAACTCCATTAGTGTAATTGGTAGCGGAGAGTTATCGAGACTCTTTCGATTCGTGATGCCCTAGTGGATGCAAGCCGTACAGCCAAGTGCCAAAAGACCGAAATACCGTAATGCAACGTACTTGAAAATCGAAAATAAGGTTGTTTTTCTCATACGAATCGAATATTTACGATGTTTGACGATTATTTTTTAACTTTTTTTATTAATCTCGTATTTTCAGAGATACAAAGTTAATAAGCAAGTATATTCAAATAAATAAATGGCCGTGAGGTACCGACAGATTGTGTACCAGGTGTTGTAAGAGGCGATTAAAGTACCAGAACCAACAGATGGCGGCATAACCATCCGAAATAGTGTAACTTAAACGCACAGGGTGGGGGTGGGCACCATCGCGAAAGCTGCGCTTTGTGATTGCCAACACGCGTGCCCAGCGCTGCAATTATGGGTAAAATTTCCTCTTTTCTTGGGGATTATGCCCTATGTCTAGCAGTGGACTATTAATGGCTGTATGATGATGATGATTCAAACATCCACGGCCTTTCAAACGCATGGATAGATAGATACCACATCTAATATTATTCGCAGTATTCAGTTTATTGAAAGAGTTCTTCTAAAGCGGTGTTGAAGACAATAGCTGATCGCTACTTCATTAAAACTACCCTGCAAGGAACAAGTTGGAACAATGCAACGACAGAATGGCAAAATTTCTGAAATCTTATTTAAAATGTAACCGTATATTAGCCCACGTGCACTTTGTCTCAACATTTACTGCTAAGTCTGGCAATTAAGTATTCAAGACAATCCACAGAGACTGCTTCTGTTATGGTACTACATTAGTGTAGTGGGGAACCAGAAACTTGCAGATTTGAAATACTATCTGGTGTGCAAAATAGGAATAATTATTACAAAAAAGTTCGAATTAGATACATTGTCTTAACTACTCACTTTATAAACAAAAAGTATGAGGTCTTGATCACATAAAAAATCATAGTATACTTAACTATATATTACGTAAATAAATCGAATGCCACAGCGAACCATTCTAGCATAAAATACAAATAAGTCCCACCAAAAAACAATTTTGGAATGTTAGTACCAACTAAACTTAAACGTTTTAGTCTCCTTAGTTAATCTGTGTTTACTTTTATAAGTTAAAGAACCACAAGGATCTTCTTAGTTCTCAATGAAGCCGTGCATGGCAACGAATTTTCCGTATTAAAAGTTTAAAAGTAGCCCTTGACTTGTACGTGTCCTGTCTCAAGTTTTGTTTATCTTGAAGTCAGTCCGGGAACGACACTCTGAACCCCACTGTCTTTTTTATTATATACTGAAAACCTAATTATAAGATTAAACAGAGGAATGCTGGTTCATAAAACAGATTTCGTTCATAATATAAAAGCGCTTTATTAATCACCTCCTACGTAGAAAAAATATAATCATTATCTAGATAATACGATGCATCTGTTTAAGCTACACAACAGCTTTTATCAAATTGTCTATTTATTAAGTAATAATTTATTCGTTTAGTAAGTAGTCCAAATAGATGTTACCTCAGACCTTTTTGGACTATTCTTGGGTGTTACGAGGTTTATCGTTAGGAAATCTCTTTTCCCTGCATAATTCATCGCTGTAAAGTTGAAACCGAAGTCGTAAAAGAAATCGCTCTATGATTTCATGTCTTCGTCGGGAAACTTTCTAGTCGTCGTTCGATCGAATCAATGGGCCACTCGAGGCATGTTGTACTCGTATTATCAAATACTGGAGTTTAACATGATGCTTGAGCGAATATTTGACGTCGTATTCATAATAACTTCTTGCAAAAGTCCTTCGTGAATATTTGTTTAGGTTTAGTTTCTTTACATTCTAATAAATTACACAATGGTAGTGAAATATACTATTATCACGTAAAATAAGAAAAATATGAACAGAGCTAATATAACTATAAGCCAAATGGCGGGGTCAAGTTTCAAGAAATGTTTGATGTATAATCCCAGTGGCTAGGATCTCAGTTTGGTTAGAAACTCACCTATTTTTATTTTTTACATATTGTAGCCGTCTAACTCCGGACTACGTCGGAAGCTCTTTGCAAGAAATGCTTTAAAGTAAATTCCAAAAATTTCCTCTCAACATTGCGATTCAAAGAAACAAACTTATATTAAAGTAATTTAAATGGCGTCTTTGTTGTTCTTTGGCGAAGTTCAAAGTTATGCATTTTGTATTTTCGTATGGATGAAGTAAAAAACATACGTTTTATTCGATTTTTTTTTGGCTATAGTCAATCAATTAACTAACTGATTCAGTTATAACGTAGCTATGTAATTAATATACTCAAATGTACCAGAATAAACATTTTTTATTGGTCTCAAGTAGCTCCAGAATATTGTGTTTGACCTGACACCAAGGTAAGTCGCTTAAAGCACTTGTGTTACAGACATCAGACAACAGAGAAATCAAATATTATCTTATAAATATTTGTTCTGGAAAGGGGTTGAACCCACGACCCTTGGCGTATAAGTAAGGATCACTACTATCTGCGCCATGGGATCCGTCATTTATATATAAATACATTATAATCAAAAACAAATTTCGTCTACATTAGTACCTAGCTCTCCCCTATTTCTATTATCGTATAGCAGTGTTCTAATTGCTGTGTTCCGGTTTGAATGAAGATATGCAGTGAATTTACCGGGTAATGTCACAAAACATCATTAAGCCACAAATTCGGCAACGCGCTAGAGAGATCCAGAGGAGAGTTGGCGACCCGCAGCCGCAGGCTCCGCCGAGGCGACTCCGGCGCTCGGCGCCTTTTTCGCGATATATATACGCCACCGAGAAATATCGTCGGGTCGTCGGGTTGCGTGAGAATTTTTTTTTTCTCTCTACCGCCATCTGTATTTGCTTTTTCCACGCAGGTTTGATGAGTTGATATGTTGATTAACATCTTTAGTGGCTTCCTTTCTGTTGCTTGCGTTTGTATTGTAGGCGTTTCTGTGCGTGTGTATAAACGCGCTATGCAGGCTCCTGGGGACGGTTTCATGGGGGCTACCGCTCTTGTTTAGCAGGGTTGTCCTCATCAGGAAATTAATGTTTTTCATCGATGCCCTTCAGGCGGTTGCGGTCTCGGGCTTGTGCCCGGATCTTGCTGGACCTCACCAGCCGCGAATTCCTGCTGGTAGGCCTTGGAGTCCGGTGGTCTGGCGTGCAGTGGCGCTATGCTGCGCAGGTGTGGGTTCGCCAGGGTGGCGCCGTGAGGTGCGCGCGATCATCGCGCTTGACAGTCTGCGGATTAGTTCTTCTACATATTCTGTCCTCAGATCCCAGTGTATCGTCGAGTTTCGCACCATGCTTGGTGCCTCGACGATTGTGCGTAGAACGCGGGACTGCTGGGATTGAAGGCGGCTTTTGTTGGTCCGGCTGGTTAGTGCATACCATGCCGGGGCTGCGTATGTTAGGTGAGGTGGAACATCTATTGTAAACTCCTAGCTTCGTTCTGAGCGGGAGTTTGGAGGTGAATACCTGGCGGAGTTCATGCACGACCGACCTGGTCTTTTTGATCACTTCTTCAGTGTGGTGCTTCATGCTAAGGTAGCTATCTATAGTGATCCCCAGGTATTTGACCATGTGGGACCACGTGACTTCTTGCCCCATTAGCGTCAGTGTCAGGTTTCAGGAGTTGATGGTAACGGCCAATGTCTGCAGCCTGGGTCTTAGTTACGTTTACCTGCAGTCGCCACCTGCTTAGCCCCTCGGGCAGTAGGTCGAGGGTGTTCTGTAATTTTTTAGCTGCGCGTTCTTTATTTACCGAGGTTGCATAGTAGGCGGCGTCGTCTGCGTATAATGCTATGTGTGTGCCTTCTCCTACTGGTATGTCGTCCGTGTACATGCTGTACAGCGCGGGCGAGATGCAGCTGCCCTGAGGTACACCAGCCAGAGCGGCTCGTTCTGTTGATAGAACGTTTTCCACTATTACTTAAAAATACCTTTTATCGAGGAAGGAAGCTATCACTTGTGTGATCCGACGGGGTGTCTGTGACTTTGTCAATTTGAATAGCAGACCCTGGTGCCACACCTTATCAAACGCTTTCTCCATATCGAGGAGTACTCTAGCGGTGTATTCCTTCTTGTTGAAGGCCATCGTCATATGGTCGAGTACTCTCGATAGTTGCAGTGAGGTGGAGTGTTCTGTCCGAAATCCGAACTGCTCCTCCCTCGGTGTTATGTGCGGTTTCAGGCGTAGAAGCAACAACTTCTCATACACCTTGGATACCGTAGACAGCAGTGAGATGGGACAGTAACTCTCCGGCTTGACTCCGACAACGGGGTCTTCATCTGTCACTATGGGTACGGCGAGGTACTCTCGAAGGTACCGGGTCACCGTCTCGACGTGTTCTACGACGTCACAGAGGTTAAGGCGGAACTGGCGTTCTAGGTGTTCGGCGAAAATCTCAGCGCGGTCTTCCACGTGGTATCTCGGGTAACTTTCTGGTCCGAGAAGAGGTCTGATTGGAGCCGACTTCGTGTCTCAACTGTTCGGACAGGGCCTTGAGCTGTCGTTTGAGGGTTTTAGCTAAAAAGCTCTGGGCCGAGCGCGGCTTTGTCTTCGCCTTCAGTTCCTGCTGCGGTACTGGGACGGCGACTGCCTTCTTGGTGGGGTCTCTCTTCGCAGGGGCTCCCTAGAGAGATCCTTGTGATATTACGAATGTCTATAGGCTGCAGTAACGCATACTATCACTTGTTTGTCTACCTGGTATAACAAAATAAAAGAAAACAAAATTATTATTAAACTTCTTATTCCGTGTTCTATTAAATTTAAATTCTTTTACGTAAGAAAATTAAAGCTCTTGTTTTAAATTATATTGTTGTCTCTTAAAGACTCCAACAGAAACGGTTAATTTAAAATTATAATTTGATTAGCTTTGTCTTGAGAAGACTGGGGACCGCCTTTAGCAATAATTATTATTTACTACAATGTTCAACTCGAGAGCGAAAATGCCAACGTATTTTATACTACATTTTTGTCAAATTATAATTTGATCATCTTGGTCCCGAAACATGGCTACAAAAAAGCCGTCCATTTAAGCAAGCTGCTGCCAATATTAAATTCTTAAATCTTGGCTAAGAGGTATTATGAAATTGTTTTTCAGTACAAGCGGACTGTACAAAATTCATTTAGAATTAAGTATCGTACCTAGTTTTATACTTTACTTTAAAGTAGTTGTGTTTATCAATACAACATAAATTTTACAGTAATTTTAAGTATAAATCCAACATTTTAAATTTTAAAAAATTAAAAAAATACAGCACAAAGAAATAACAAAAAAATAATGCCAATCGACAACGCACATTCAGAAGGACAAATAAGTCGATCATTTATATTCAGCAAATCCGATTCCTTTCTGATTTAATGTTAGGATCATATTATAATATAAATAAAGCCAATCTCCCCACAAAATGGACCGTGCCTGCCTAATCCGGTAATAAATCATCATTTAGAGCGAATAATCATCATAAACCTTACGCCGGTGGTTGGTGAGTGAGCGACGAACGGCCTCCGATAGCTCCCATACATCATGTGGCGATTACATGTATCAAATAAACATTACCGTGGACTTGCCTTCTCATAACGGCCCCTCTTCGCCAATAACGATATCGACGTTTTTCGCCAACAAAATTGATTTACGATTAGATACGTCCACGCCTTATTACAAACTTATTACGTGTAGGCCATACATGGCTACACTACTCGACTTACATATATATAAACGCAAGAAAGGCGTTGTACTCGAAAACTTTTTAGGTTTTTCAAAGTTGTGTCAACCCAATCGTTTTGTGCTGTGACCAAATTAAAGTTAATACATAATAACCATACTATATGTATTAATATTCCTTCTACAGTACACATATGGAGTAAGTAGACATCACAGGGCACCTTCACAAAATGAACCAACGTCCCCCTGATATCCTACACGAATTTCCCGATTCAATCACAAAATATTTCTTATTTCTTTTCAAGTTACATCAAAAAAGAAGGTAACGAAGTCGGAATGGCTACACCAATGTTGTTCTCTTCAAGTAACTTTTTGCGGCTACTTTAACATTATCACGGTGCACAATAAAGGCCCCTTCACACAGGGGTTTGACACGGCGCGCGGCGGTGGTCACAGAATCAGGGGTCCCGCGAACCCCTACGGATCGAGCCGACCTTAAAAAATAAAAATGCTGAGATTTTATGACAACGTTTATTAGCTTTACGACTACAGTTTATAAAATATGCAACGAAGACGGGAAATGTCTTGCTTTACAATTACATTAACTCTAAAAATAAAAACGCATTTTATTATCTTAGTATAAATGACAGGTTTGCGTTGTTAGTTAGGGCTGACAATTTTATCGCCAAGATTTATTTATTTTAGCTACAATTTTGTTATAGATGTCTCTAGAATCGCTAACCTCATTTTTGCGGAAGATTTGACCGAGATAGTGAACATAGAAAAGTAATTTACTGAGGTAGTATGATATGAATTTTAAATTGGTGAGTGCAGCGGGCAAGGCGCGCGCGCCCCGGGCGCTCTGTGCCACGTAGAGTTGCCAGCCCGCACGGATTAGTAGGAACCTACCATTTCTAGGGCTGTGTAGTATGCCACCATGTAGCAACATTAAATAATAATTAAATTTTTAGGCGTCATTGCATGAGGTTTTTTAGAGATTACATAATCATTTTTTTTAAAAGTCGTTAACGTATCATTTGTTTTATGTCTAAAAACGAGAAATTTTAGAAAAAAAATTGTACATTTTATTTAGTTACCATTTAGCAAATAATATTTCACCCGATAATGTATTAGAAACCACAGTAAGGTTAGAATGCTCACATGGGCTATATAGTCAAAAACATTTTGTAAATTAATTATATAGCACGTAAATGTAAAAGTATGATATTAAAGTTGAGTCAACAATAACTTTAAAAAAACAGTCTGCTATAAGTATGATACTAAAAATATGTTCGAGTATACTATAATTCGTTACAAAGATAGATCAAATAAGAAACTAGTAAACGAGATCTTTATTCCCACGCACGTTTAATTGTCAGGTAAGGCCATTTTACTAGCAGTTTTTTAAATATGCACATCTCAAAAGATTTTCCCGCAAATAATCATATATATAGCGTATCGGCAATGAGGAGATTCGTAACAGAACCAAAGTTACCGACATTGCCCGGCGGATAAGTAAGTTGAAGTGGCAATGTGCAGGGTATTTGGTACGCAGAACCGATGGCCGATGGAGTCGTAAGGTTCTGAAATGGACACCATGTATCACAAGCGCAGCGTAAAGCCGTCCAATTGTAAGATGTACAGACGAGCTGACTAAAACCGCAAGATCGCACTGGACATAGGCTTCATACAACTGGTCCTATTGGAGATTATTTGTGGGAGTTCTATGTCCAGCAGTGGACGTCTTATGGCTGATATGATGATAATGATAAAGATAGCGTATCAAAAACTTGTATTTTTTACTGGCTTCCGTGGGGAACCTAGAGAGTAAAATAGTACCTCCCCTGTACCAGGTGCCGTAAGAGGTGAGCTACCGTAACCGACAAATGGCGGTGGACACACTCGATACTCGTAGCTCAAATGCAACAGGGTAGGCTTGAACAGCAGCTTTTTGCACAGCTATTTTTATTTGGTCTCTTTAAAAAAATTGCAGCCTGGACCAAATAAGCTGCGGTTGTCATTTGTTTGGGCCGTTTAAAGAAACCATCAAAGATGGAGTGCACATGCGAGTATTTGGTTCTGTAAACAAATAATTTAAGTAATTTTTACAAATCACTTGCAAGAAAGACCTGCGGTCTTTCTAGGAATGATAAATATCTAACGTAGCTAACGTTATACAAAAACAAATTAAGGTATTTAATATATTTTAAGCTAACTGTCGCGGGTACAGTCATACATTCACCGGCGTTTAGCTTTGGAACAAAGTAACCAAGTTACTCCTTAGAACATCAAAAATGTTTCATATAAGTAGATAGGATTTTAATTTTTTGTTTAATTTTTTATATACTTTCATATGCAGATAGTAAAATGCTATTAGTTTAGTTTTGAATTACAAACAGACTGTTTAATGTAATTTATTTACAATTCTATACATTTATATTTTATTCATTTTGTGTTTGAGTAATTATCGACAACCCTACCCGTAGACAAACGACATCAAGCTACACGATTAAAAATTCGACAGGGGCGCATTTCCGGACGTTGCCGAGCGCGCTTGTATCCTCGCGTGCCTTTCCGATATGTGCGGAATGCCGCTCGCTATCGCTTGCCAGAATTATGTACGCTGTAATGTGGTTATTTGTGCTAAATATACACACGAGCCATGCATGATTATGTTAGACCTTTACCTGATGTTATTGACGTGATATGTCTTAATGTGTCCTCCCGGAATTGGAGATTTAAAAAACGGATGATAAGAAAATTAGGATTTATAGTTTGATACTACAATTGCTGCTACTATATTTTTATTATCATCTATATCCGACATCATGAGATAGACCACATACAAAGGTCGTCTGCATTGGAACCTTACTCTCACCGATTTCTACCGCCAAATAGTAGTGTTCGCATTGCTGTGATGAGAGAGATAGTGAAATTATTTGGCAATGTAACATAATATTTTCAAGTTACAAGGTTGCAACGCGCTAGTGATATCCTTTGTGACATTAATAGCGTCTTTAGTCTACGGTGACGCTTACTATCACGCAAACCGTTTGCTTGTATGTTGACAAGCAATAATAATAAAAATAAAGGATCGAAGAATTGAAGACCTTAAAGAAGTCATTGTCAGTTGCGTAGACGTTTTATCGCCATCCCTACGGCGCCTCACAACGCTTTTAAGGACCAATACTAGTGCAAGCGCCTGATGTGGCAGATCTTACAGATGAACCAAGGTCAACCATAATCCGGAATTAATGGTGGTTATTAACGACTACCGTGGTACCGCTTAGACTCCATTCTCGTAATCTTTCATATTTTTTATTTATTTAGTATATGTACACTTACAGATTACTATCATACATACTAATATTCCTAATTAAATTTAATATTAACTTGACGGTAACCTAGGATATATTTACACGACTTGATTTATCTTATTTTATTTTTAATTATTTTTTTATCCAACAAGACCTAAATATAGAATACAAGCTAAAAAAAATAATATTACAGTTATTTTAATTATTTACATTCATAACTTCAGTAGGCAAGACTGAGAGAATGTTTACACAGAAAATGTTGTACTTCAACTTTCTCCAAATTTAATACAGAAACATGTAGCTATCCTCGTCAAATGACATTTGGCGTCGTCATCTTTATAAACATCAGGTGTACCAATTATTATATGGCAAAACATGTAATTTAAAAATTTATTCTTACAAGCCCGGTAGCTGCGGGGCCCCACGCACCCCTAATGCTTGCAAATTAAAAGGCGGTGGTCCCTCGGGACTGTTGTTACGCTGGGAAAGATTTGCGAGGGTCCAAAAGATCCATTCTCTATGGTCTACGAGCACAATCGATCATTAATTACGCTTAGTCACATTTACGCGCCACATGTTAACACGATGGGCCAACCCTAAAGTACTGGCGTCTACACAACCGTCATAACAACATATCCATCATCGTTAACTATCTCACAAATCATTTCACAGCTTTTGCAATACTTCCTTGATAACGTTGTAAAATTATCCCACAAATGCTACATACGACTACAAGTAATGAATGATCTAACTCCTTATAAAAAAAATATCAAACTATAAGTATAATTATTAATTTCCCTTGCTTTTTTTACATTTTTAACTTAGGTCACTTTCGTTCTGTGGATCCGATAACTACAATTGATATTTATATATTTTACGGTGTAATTTAAAACAACGTAAAAGTGTTACATAGCATAAGTACAAATAATAACTTTGAACGTTCAAAGAGAAAAATCTTTTGACCAACGATTCTAACACGAAAATGGGTGATTTATTGATGCTCATGAAAAACCATTTGAGAATATAGATTGCTTGCTGAAAATGCACAATCAATGATACAAAATATTTAGTATAGATAGTAAACATTTAATTATTTGTATATTAAGATCTGAATCGAAGGATAAAAATAAGTTATGAGCATCGAGTAAGCAACCAAAACATTGCCTGGACCAGACGTGCCATTCGTGCCATGCCAGTGATATATTAAAATAAATAAAACTGATATAATAAAAATCCACGAAGAGATCACAAATCAGTACTCACGTAATTATTCGCATAATTCATACACAAGATGGTACAGTCGTAGGCATCACAAATAAATGTTGATACTCCGGGGCGTGTAGATAAGCATCTGCTGAGTGGTCCCCTTCTGTTCCCCGATCGACGCTCCTGCTATTAATTTCTGTGCCCTGTCACAGAGCTAATACGAGTTCGGACATAATGTGATTATATTTGCAAGTAAGATTCGTACTCTTTCATGCTATCGCCTTATCGTGTCTGAGCATCTCGGCGAAGCTGCGTTCAATGTATACGGTAAATAAGTTCCACAAGTGTATAAATTATTCGTATTTGCAAACAAATAAGAAACGAGCGTTCCAATAGAATCTTTTATAAGTATTTTTATACATAATGTTCTAATCTTTTGCAAAGTTCTTCATAAAGGCGTCTTTTATATTAATGTCAGAACTGACAAGTAACAATGTAGTTTACATTCTGCTGGATTCTTTAAGATTAACCAACATATTAATAAAATTACATCGACGAATACACATAGAAACTTTAGTAATTTGTATATCGTAACTATTAAAGTCGAGAAATTAAACAAAATAATCAACATTAGATAAACTACAATGAAATAACAATTTAAATAATATAAATTTCTAAGTTTACCTAGTTTAGGAGCCATGAGATTAATAACTGGCTTGGCTTGATGGTAACGTAAAATTTGCTCTCTTCTAACATTAACCAAGTATAGTAATTTTCTTACTGATTGTACTTATTGTAAAATACTACATCAAATGTTTAAAACATTTCATATTCGCGTTTACTGACCTAAAAAAGAAGGAACAAAGCAACAAAGTTAGAACTTTTCTTGCGTTTTGCTCGCCAATAAGAACCAAGCTCCTAAAAATGTAAAGTGAGGGGAGACGTTAATAAAAATTCCGCGCTGAAACAACAAATTAAACGAAGCCGACCCACTCGAAAAGCCATAAGTACTCATCTCAATTGCTACCGATAAGAAATCCAAGCCCCGCCAATGTATTCGTGGCACGTTTCGGCTCACGGTTTTTTCTCACTGTGCCACCATGGCGTTTAAAACGAATTGACTCTTAAATTCTTCAGAATGAAATGTTGTAGGAGTTTTATTAAATCGAGTGTAACCATTCCTGACATTACGCAAATGGCGGGTCCTCCCCTACATCTGTCGCAGGGATGCACCCCCTTAATAAGTGTTAACGCTCGCCGGCTGCGATGAACACTCCGCGCGGCTCAAGCTAAATCTCTACAAATTCTTGATACAAATTAATGTCGCGGGAGCGAAGCTTCTCTTGTAATTTCATTCGGTAATGCCGGGCCCGACTAGCAGCCGACGTTACCCGCACAAAAGGTGCAAGGCGCGACGTGCTCAATACTGAATGTTGTAGCTTCGTTTTATGCGCTATAAACAGGCCCCTAATGGATGTTCATCTTTTAGTGCTACGTTCAAGTACCTAACGAATTTTGTTCGCACTGTTAGTTTTTTGCATTTGAACTGATTTAACAGTATTATTAGTATGTACTCGTATGTGTTACATTCCATATAAAGGAAAAAAGTCTCCATAACATATAATTTATTGTAATAGAACCTGACGCATTAACAAATGAATCACAGGCAATAACTCACATACAGGAGTAACATCATACAAATTGCAATTCATTTCTATTTTTCAGACCATTAACTCTGGACAATAACACGGCGGCGGAACGGCGCGAGTAAAATAAACGCCGAGCGAAATAGTTCCGAACTGGTATCATCGTTGCAAATGTAAATGAACAATTAAAGCGCTCGCCGTGGCCAGGGACAATGATGATAATTATTTTAGTTTGCTGTCGGCGCGGTTGTCAGTCGCGCCGCCGCCCGCCCGCCTCTGGAATGCTCCTCGGACCCCTATTTTCGCCATTAAATAGCGACACTTCTGCTATTCGTAAATTATTATCATCCAGCGCTTTCATTACTCCGTCCCGTAACAAAGGAACTCTCCGAATGTACGTACTGATCCAACTTCGATTCGAGTGCGGCTCCTCCGCCATTGTGGTCGGAGCCGTGACTCATATTAGGCCCGAGGTGAAATTTTGATTAATTCGTTACACTGTTCCCGGTTATCGTTTAGTTCCAGCCGGAGAACTTCGTTGAAAGGACCGCCGAGCTTCGAATAATAATTGCATTGACGTAATTCTGAATGAAACTGCATTTCGCAGTCACGATGTCAGCGACTTGAATTTATACACTGTCTACCAATACACTATCTATTTATTCTTCTTTCCCTACATACGCATGTCAAGCTCTGTGTCCCCAGACTGTAAGTCAAAGTCACTCGTCTCATATGTCCGCCTTACTTGTTTAAGTTATGCTTAAAATCTATGGAAACAGATTTCTACACGGTTTTAAACAAAAGTCTGTAACTCAATAGTAAGAATATGTACAAAATATTTTTTACGTTTGTTAATGTGTACTCAGTAGAATAATTTTGTCATCATAATATACTTTTCTTGACCAGTTCTTTATACAATCAATTTTAATCTAGTTAGATAAAGGCTAACAGCTTACCTACTTATAATTAAAATATTTTTCAGATTAGGCAATGTAAAATAATAATAATTTTCATAACATCTCGTACATTGACCTGACTCCGTGGAAAGTCGCTAAAAGCACTTGTGTTTCACACAACAGAGGAATCACAAATATACATACTTAAATAATTATATTTCACACCGTCTGGGTGTGAAATATAATTATTTATTTAAGTAACTGAACAAATACAAATATCATCACAAAAATATTTGCTCTGGATAGGAATCGAACCCACGACCTTGCGCACAAGTTAGGATCATTTGCGCCATCGGGCCCGTCGGGCCCGTATTCGTAATATTAGGTCTGAATGTTATTTATTCATTTAATTTTCATTTATACAATAACGAGAGTGACTAGTTGATTATTAAAATATTTTTTTAAAAGTTTGATATGAACAATATCTCGAATAAAAAAATCCAAAAATACTGGTCAAGAAGTCATAAACGATAAAAGAAAAACTTATTTGGGTGTGCAGTGCGTACAATTTTGGGATATGTTATCTTATAGAATCTGTGTACAACATGGCGGGCGAGGACCGGCTACGTGACACATTCGCAGCAAATGACTCGCTAATTAAATTTCATTGATTCAAAGCTCATTTGTGAAGTGCGTCGGATGCCTACATATCAGCGGCCACTGGACTTGCTCGAAATGGAAATGGCGCGCATTCGGCACTACGGGAATGCTTTCAGCTCGCGTAATACAGTTAAACGAGTAATTTATGACTGGCCAAATTACTGGCATCACTGTTTCCAGCTATCTGATACGAGCCTCAACAACAATGCGATTCATACAACATACCGATTTGATAAATGCAAATTATGCATAATTCGAATGCATACTCTGTCAGCGCTGAATTCGTAACATGATTGGCAAACGCTAGTCTCTTATCCATAACTTAGTTTGCGTATACTTTCGAATATGTATTCTACTTTAGTATATATCCTAATACGGCTAGATAAGTAAATTTTTAGGAATGTGTACTTAATCAACAAGTTGGGTGGCTCCTTCGGAACAATGATACTAAATCCTTGACGCAAAAATAGGGGAGTTGTAAGTATGATATGTTTGTATGTGCATCTGTATATACCGCACATCGTAGCTTCTAAATTAATTAATCAATATTGATCTATTGTATTTTGGTTGAAAACTGACTTATGCTAGTTATTTTTTAGCTATAGATAAGATCAGCAGATCTTAGCAACCTATAACTAATTTAACAGACAGGTGATGATAATTACCATATTGACTAATTAATTAAATCATTCAACATCATTCTCCAATCATCATCATTTGAATTCAACTAGGTATTAATTATAAACTGCATTTTTTTTTCTTATTATTTTTCTTTCCATACATTTTAAAAACCATAACAGTAAAGGTATATTATTAGCATGTATATTATTACCAAACCTAATTAGCATGATTAATAACAAGTTGCTAAAGTGTAGGTAATTACAATTAACATATCATAATTATGATAGATCAAAATATGGTATAATGTTCGTAGTCTTAACATTATGCACCATAAATTTAATACATAATAAATATTTATATGATCTTTATTTTATATTCATAAGGCATAATATTCTTCAATTCTGGTACAAAATATTTTTGCCTCTGTTCTTTCTATACTATAATCTAATTAAAATCCCAACGGCGGAGCTGTGGCAGGAGTGTACCGGCGGTAACGAATCTGGGGACCCGTGCGAATGGATTAGGCTGGTCACCAAACAGCCACAGCTTCGGATACGAGCCTCGAAAAGTGCCGAAGACGATGAACTATAAGTCCATATGTGCAAGCTGCGTGTCTGCTTCATGCCTTATATTACCTATACTAATATAATTTTGAATAGGTTTCATTTTACATTATAGGATGTTTCAATTTAAATTAGTTTATGTTATTGCAATTAATAATTTATTCTTATTATATTGATTATATCGATATCTATATTTACTTAGTTTTTTAATTATTTCAGTTTTTTATATTTTTTGCATTTTAAGCAACTATTACAAAGTTAATTATAGCATCAGAAATAAGTAAGAAGACATATTCCCCAGCTTTGAGAACGATGCGTGTGCTTCGCACAAACGTGCCCAATAGCGCAGATGGTCCTATCTCATGGCCAAGGGTCGTGGGTTCGACCACTACTCAGGACAAATGATGAATCTTAGAGTTGTTTCTGTGTATGTATTAAATATGTATTTAAGTATTATATTTTTGATTCGTTCGTTATCTTATATCCGTAACACAATTGCTTTGAGCGACTTATTACGGAATCAGGTCAATGATATGATATGAGAGAGCTTCCCATCCATGACTTTGTCCGCAACTTATATTTCATCCTTGAAGATCTCTTATTATAACCGGAAAATAAATGTGCAAAATGTCGTACCGATTCCATTGAGAGAAATAAAATTCAGATCTATCCCACGGGAACATGCTTTCGGTATAATAAGTAGTCTGTATTACTCCAGATTACTAATAATCCCTGTGTTAAATGGGCCAATTTCAATACAGCTATATCTATAGCTATATCTATTTTTATTTTATCGAACACTGTTCCACGATTAATAATATATTTTTTTAAGTCATCGAATAGTCAATCGTCGTTGTTTTATATCCTCGAAAAACGTTTCTTTAATGAAACCTTGAGTTGATAGTTGTTTTGATTACAAGTAAAAACGGTATATCGAACTTACATTTCATATATGTAAGTGTTAAGATCTAGACAGAGAAAAAAATATATGCGTAAAAACATGTTACAATATGTACCCATAATATATTTAACACCCAGACACAGAACAAACTCAAATATCCAATATTCACAATCTAGGGTATCTGGGGCCAGTGGGCCAGTCATTCATCATAACGTACATACATTGCCGTTCCTCACACACAAATCCACGGAGATTGTTTTAAAATTAATAAATCTAATGTAACGTGACATCTGTCTGGACGTGACATACACTTCGAGAACATTTCTAAACCTGACAGAGTTTCTATTCGGAATTAAGACCGGAAAAAGACCAGGTTCTAAATTTTTGAATTCTCGGACCATTTTATTTGAAGCCTCTATTCTGAAAACTAAGCTATTATCAAAACACTAAGATAACTTGCTTTAGTGACTAGTGAGGCCGGGTTACCACTACTTTACAGCGTTAAATTTGTAGTTGGACAACGGTTATCGACTGACGCACTATTTTTAATGAGTTAGTCACGAATATAAATATATTAACTAAAGAATTCATCATACAAAATAAAAACAAACATCCTCATTACACACACTATATTAAAAAGTTCATTTTATAAATATTCAGGAACACCAAGACAGGCTTTTAGACAATTAAATCCCTGAGAGCCTAAAACAGGGGTGCAATGTTAGGATGAAACTTTGCTATTTTTGAAGCTATTCAAATGAAATCAAGTATGAAGGTTCTACATTAAAAGTAGCCTTTTTCTATAAATTAACTGTCTCTGGTCTGTTCTAACTGGTCCAATTCAATGTCACGGTTAGCCGTAATGCTTAAAAGTCGTTTTAGAACTGTCATGTTAGCATTGCCATGGGGGGGGGGGAAAGAACAGTTTCTTTCCAGCACCAGAAGCCGTGAAATGCGACTGTGGTACCTGACGATCCGACAGATGGCGACCCAAAACCGGGTAGCTAAAGTGCGTGAGGTCGGTGATAGGCGACAGCATTCTCATCACTAAGCTACTCTCTGAAATTGCTAACACGCCTACCTAGCAGCGATTATTTTATACAAACTTTGCACTCTTCTTTTACGTTGTAAAAAATACCTTTCCATAACTCCAAGTTTCTAACCCTTATAGTTTAAGCCCTGTGTTGATATGTCAGTTTTATAGATATATATAACGACGATTTGAATTGGCCTGCAGCAAATGTATAGCAAACTAATTAAAATCATCACCGTTTGCGATATTCAAGTCCTAACTTAAATTACCAAGAAACATTATAAACAAAGAGCAAAACTTGTCATGCCTTGATTACTTAAAACACAAATAATATTAGGCTAAAGAACTTGAGCTTTGGGAACAAGTTATTCGACGTATGACATTACAACCATCAAAAATAGTCACAATTAGTGATACGTTAGTATATTTTAAATTTTTTGGGAATTTTCTGCTAGCTCAAACATATAATAATTGTAATGTTAGTCACCTGTGGACAGTGACCTGAGCATTTACCAAATAACAATTTTACTAGTGCTGTAAAATCTAACGTTTGGTTAAATGTATGTAACTCAATAGCGTTTGATCAGAGGATGGAATCTAAGAGAAATTTGGGACAAAATTTAAAATCCTAGAATACATCGAATCCTGAAAGGCTGGTATACTTTTTATTGCGATAATTCATTCCATTCCCGTGGGATAGGTTTACTTTTATTTCATTTTTAATGGTTTTTATTAAGTGATCAATAAATCATTTGAAATTGGTGTTTTATATCGAAAATATGTAAATATTAGAATATATGGAAACAATTCAGTCTCCGATCAAAAATCTATTTAAAAAACCTTTTGAAATTTTGCAAAATATGCAAGTAGGTCGTTGTCATTCAGAAAGCTTGATTATCTTCTTAACTAACTAAATTTTAAGATGATTATGTACACGAACGCAGACAATAGCTAGTAAATTACTTTTAAATTTGAGTGACTGACCATAAAACCAATGAAGAACCGAAAAAATTACAAACCGGTTGTCACAGCAAAATTAAATAAAGCCAAAGCATTCTGCGTAAAAGCAGAGCATTCACACACATATTATGCCATCGAAAAATAAATTTGGTGCTGTCAGCTGTGTCAGGTGTGCAATGAAGAGAAGTATGCTTTAAAGTAAAAAACAAATGATAAGGTCCATCATACAACAATAAGAACAACAATAAAAACTACTGGCACTTTCTTTGAGCTACGCTCAAAAATTAAAATTGGTGTGGGCTGGTGACATAGCGCGGCTTAAAGACAAAATATTATCCTGCAATACCACTATATGGTATGGAACCCTTGAAAAATAATAAAAGGAAGACTCAAACTGGTAACTGGTAAATCCTGTGCTATTGCACAGTATAGAAAGAAAAGGGCATCCTTGGAGGAGATCTTTACCCAACCTGGGATTATCGTAAATTGTGATATATGTAAAGTATTACATCTCTTTAGTTGAATCAAATTGTTCAGTAAACAAAAAAATATTGAGATCTGTTTAGTAATTTAGAAGTTTATCCCGAACAAACACCGTGACACGTAACATTATATATATAAAGATTAAAAAACAATAAGCTATTCATTTAATTTAAATAAAAAGATAAATTGTTTATCAAATTGCTAGCAATTAGTTACTAGTTATAAAACAGCATAGAATAGAGATGTAATGTCATCATCATCATTATAACAGCCATTGTGAGTCCACGGCTTGACATAGGGCTCCTATGACACTTGGTACACAGACAGGCACTATTCTATCCTGCCATTACCTCACGGAGATGTAATGTGGTCAAATATAGCTGATTTATTCTTTTTTAGGGCATGAAAACATATCTAATGCTACAACTTTATTAAACTACTTAATAGGACGATTTTTTAAATTAGATTACATTTTTAATTTTAATTTGATATTGATTATTATTTTCCACATAACAATTATTAAAATCCTGAAATAGTTAAATTGAGGAGATGTACGCAGCAGACGTTTAAATTTTCAATTGTTTCAAAATCTATACAAACGCGTGCAGTTATTCCTCGTAAATCTCCACAACGACATGGCAAACGATGCAATATCTAACAATATGATGAATGCAAATTACCCATGAAATCGAAATTGCGTGCTTTTCATGTTGATACAATAATAGTGACATAATAGTGTGTATCTTACTGGACCTATATTTTATGACCAGGCTTTTAATCCTACTTAAGTAACAAATGCACAAATAAACGGAAGAACATAACACAAGAAAAAAAAAATAGCAGCACTACTACATGTGCGTCTGTTACAAATAACCTGAAGAATATATATTTAAAATAAATGGAAAAATATATGTACGAAAATATTGAAATAATAAATCGAAAGATAGGTGAAGTACTTCTCCAAAAGAATATTTTCATAGCGAAAGCAAGGACCGTTTGATTAAAAATCTCTTTGACATTAGCATAGAGTAGGTGACAGGAAAATGCAGAAAAAAGAAATATTTTATATGTCAATAACACTAAACCCACGCTGCAGTTCCCATGCTATGAAATTAAATAGAATTACCGATCAGCTGCAGCTGGTGGCTTGTAAAAGCAATTCTTTGAAATAATTTAGTTCACGAAATTCGTATGCTTAGCTACATAGAAATGAAAAATATGTTTCATTTCTATGTAATCTAATCTAAAACTGATTGGGAATCAAGATATTAAAATGAGGTTGGCCATTCTTAAATAGTAGTCTAATAAATTTAATTAAGAATTCAGTTATTGTTCTTTTAGATCGTATATATCTTGCTGTTTTTCATTTTTTATTTTAAATTGCTAGAAACACAATACAACATAAAACAAAGTCCGAACAAATATTTATAATTAAACAAAAACTAAAAAAGATTATTGTCTCTGATTCCGACAAATGACATTATTTTCTTGACAATTGAAGTTATTTTTTTATAGTTCCCTATAATATCCTGTTCAACGTTTGTTTAAAATTGTCAAGTTTTTTTTTCATTGGCCTTATTACGGTTAGCACTAAGCTATATAGATGTTGTGTTTGTTATAGTTAGTGACATACTTACTCCTTATATAAAATGGCGCTTTTAGAATAACGTTAGTAATATTCATAGTTACATTAATTTTATTTAATAAAACCTTTTTTTTTATTATGAAGTCAGCTAACAAGCATACGGCCTGCTTGATGATAAATGTGACCGCAACCTATAGACGCTTGTGGCATCACAATAATAGCACTAGCGTGTCACTAACCCTGTGAACTGAAGATACTATCTCTCATACTTAGTCATTTCACTGCCTCGCTCACCCTTCAAACTGGAACATAGCAATGCGAACAATGCTATTTAGCGGTAGAAATAGGTGAGAGTGAGGTACGAATGCAGTGGTCTACCTCATGAAAGTCATTAACCATTGGATATAAATCATGAAAGTAGAAAAAAATGCCTATAGAAACGTTTTAGCAACACATTATCACACTATATTAAAAAAAATTGATTAACAAATGCAGTTCCTAACCATAGTATTGTAACTTTAGAAATATAGCTTATTAATCATTGAAATCAATTCGAAACATATTCTTTAAAAATCTACTTCGTCCACTTTAAAACGATGACCTTTTTATCAGCAAGATTGATTGCCTTGTATTAGCAATTGCAATAATTACTTCAATATATTTTACAATCAATTCAAAGCGAAACTATGGTTATACCAATAAGAAAAAAATACTTTCAGACTTGTACTAAACAACGTTAGCAATATCTTTGAAAATATTTTAAGTCTACTTATTAAATCAACAATAACGTTTGAAACCAATAAAAACATTAATACTAACATTAGTTACACACATCTAACTTATTTTTATCTATTTATCCTTAATATTACGTACTCGGATTCCCACGAGTTAATTCAAGGCGAATTGGAACGCTAGGATCTACTTTCTTAATTATAATTCTCAGAACTTATGTAGACGTTATTCAAGCCACAATTCCAAGTTGTACGTATGTATGTAAGTAGGTAGGTGTTGTTCTGTTTCGTCACCGCCCACCCGCCACTCATAATAAAATAAATAACGAAGAGAAATGACGCCTCGAAGCCTTCGAGTTCAACTGTCCATTGTTCATTTCAAGATTCACTTCAATAGACCAAAGTCATGTACCCACCAAACCAATCATAGTCCTACAATGTTTCTTAAATGAAACCAAATGAATTCTTAATAATTAATTGAAAGTGCGATATAATAATACAATATTTAATCAATTATTTTAATTTGATTGATATTTCATACGAAATAGAACGAAACATATTTTTTCAAATGTAGAACTACTAACGAATTCATTCTTACTTTCGTTACTAATACCTGAAATCAAAATAAATTGGCAACATAAAACCTCAAGCCATCCAGATATACTTTCACTTACATTCAATGTGTTAGAAACGTTGGCAATATGAGTTTGGAGCCAAGGGAGAATAGCACAGTTTTTTTATTTACTTCTATTAAGTATTACTATTATCTGACAACTCAATTGAAAGTCCGTATGCTTTTGTCTTCTGAAATCGATTGTCTTAGTGTATCCTCTGGTTATAATTTTGTCCATAACCGTCAGTGCCCGCCAAAAATAATTACCTGTATTGGTAAGTGTGTTGTCTCCTAATCCGGTGGAGGTATCGACGTCGGCATGCGCGTCTGCGGTGGCGGCCACGATCAGCGCGCATGCCCACGCGCAACCCGCCACTAGCCGCGCACGCTGCTCACTATCTCTCCGCCTAGCCATATCACATCACAGACTAACCTGTCTCTAGAACTACAACCACTAAAGTACTAAAGTTTCTTCCTAAATTTTAAAACTGCATATGAAGTAACTTTGTCATAGGTTGAGTTTATTTTGAAATAGTTTTCAGAGTTATCAGAGGGTACGGAGGCGCGACGTCGCGGCCGCGTGGAGCCGGCTCGTCGGGTGCGTGCTGAGTGGCGCGACGACGGCGGCGATGTCGCGGCGGCACTGTCAGAGAACATCGCGGCCTGCGGCTCCGGCGGAGTCGTGCCGAGTCGCGGCCGCGCGAGGAGGGCCAGTGCGCGCGCAACGCCCGCGCCGGCCAATCGCACCGCGGGGGAGGTCCCGCGCGTAAGATGCACGGAAGTATGTGCGAAGGCCTATGTACGAATGATAGCGGACAGGTGGTTTCGCCGCCGTAATTAGGCCTCTGATAACTTATTACTACATAAATATGCTTAAACGCTGGGCGATTAAGATAGCGCCGGAACTGCGCGGACCAACGACGGCCTATTACTAACCGATTACCCGTCAGCGTCTACCTGCAGTACTGGAAGCGTTTTAATTTATTCTAATAAAATTCGTTTGTAAACTTTCTTTAGTATTAACATTATAGTCCAAGAGCCGTGGAACATTTGACTGTAACGTGGGTTAAAGACACTATGGTCCTATACTGACGTTTTTATTTGATTTAATTTTTGTGTACTGTCCCTTCGAATCTAAAATATCTTCTAAAAATCTTAAAAGACACGCTTTCTACTTAAGTACACTGTAACAAGTGTTCTTTTAGACTCGATAGACTGCCATTAAATAATAAGTCTTAATTACAAATACACTCTACTCACTACAATACTGTAACAGTATACTTGATTAGGATGCGCGTGCTATAACAAATTTAATAGATTATTAGTAACAAGTCTCTAAAAGTGCCTTTGCAATAGTTGCAGTACAAACATTTAGAGAGCGACTTATTAGACAAAAAGTACTTCACAGGATGAAGCATGTAAGTGTAAAAAGTACTTCTCCACTGCGATGCAGTAACATACACTTTATAAGTAAGGCATTTGTGGCTTAGGATACTGAATAAAAAAAAATTAAGAGTTAAAGTCAATGCAGTAAATAAATTTATTTTATAAGAGAGTAAATATTATATGTCATACTTTTTTCATATTTATACTTAAACATTCCCAGGATTCCCTTAGGAATGTTTAAGTTAAAAAAGTACCCCCTCACAGCGATGCAGTAATTTACACTTTAGAAGAGAGCAAATGTAACATGTCACACTAATTCCTAGGGATGTTTAAGTAAAAAAAGTATCTCCTCACAGCGATGCAGTAATAAACACTTTATAAAAGAGCAAATGTAACATGACATACTGAATCCTAGATATGTTTGAGTTAAAATAATACCTCCTCACAGCGATGCAGTAATTTACACTTTATAAGAGAGCAAATGTAACATGTCACACTGAATCCTAGGG
>JACJUM010000202.1:6909265-7176856 GCA_020976665.1 Heortia vitessoides
TAAACACTTTATAAGAGAGCAAATGTAACATGTCACACTGAATCCTAAAGATGTTTAAGTTAAAATAATACCTCCTCACTGCGATGCATTAACAAGCACTTTATAAAGGAGCAAATGTCATATGTCACACTGAATCCTCGAGATATTTAAGTTAAAAAAGTACCTCCTAACATGGTTGCAGTAACATACATTTTAAAAGAGAGCACATGTGACATGTCATATTGAATACTAGGGATGTTACAGTTAAAAAAAGTACCCCCTCACAGCGATGCAGTAACAACCACGTTGTTTGTGGGCAAACATAATACTGGCTGACTCTGACATCAGTTTTAGCGACAACAGGGAAAAGAGGCCAGGCCGCTCACTAATGAGTGTTCCTATGCCTGCACTTATTTATGTACTCCTTTTTGTTGCGGTATTGGAATGAGGCCGATGGCGATCACTCAAGAGACCTCTAAGTCGTTGACAAGACGTAAACAGAGAGAATGCGCTATGTAGGAGGTGACATTAACAAAAGAATATAAATAGCGTTAACGTACCACGAAAAGAGGAGTGGAGAAACTTCAAGCTCTGAGGGATACCCACCCGAATCAGGCGGGCAGAGGCGCCTACGATGAAAATTAATCTGTCTGACATGTTGAATTGATATTTACGAGAATATATAAAAAAGAAAAAACTGAAGGACTAACTGACATATCAACATGAGGCCAAAACTATAAAGGTAAGAAACTTGAAATTTTACAGGTAATCCTTTTATGACGTAGCAATAAAAAAGGATTTTTGAAAATTCACCTCCGAACGGATAAAATGGGGATCCAAAGGCAGTTTTAATATACTCATTTGCAAAAAAACGGGCACCTAAGCAATGAACCTAACAATTAAATGAATAACAATTAAAAATATGAAATAAATTCATAAAAATTGACTAAACGTGATGAAAACCGATATTATCTTTTGGAACTTTACACCAAAAATGTAGGATAAAAATGGTTTTCTGTAAAAACGAGCATCAAACGAAAATTTGAATTTAGAACGTACTGTTTGAAACACCACGGCATTTTTAAAACCGGCCAGTAACATGTACAAATGATTGAAATCATTTTGGAAGCGTATTTTTTTAAAGAAGAATTAAAATCAAATCCGCCCGCTTTTTTGCAAATGAGTGTATAAGCCATTGTGTTAGACTTTGTAAAACGCCTTTGTTACTTCGAAGAAAAGCGGTGCTATACTGGTGAGTGCACGGCAGCGCTCTTCGCTATCTTTTGCGGTAAAGGTAGGAAAAGATGTGTTCCGTGAGGCGGTATAATTGATGCACGCAAGAGTGCCGCGGGCGGTAACCAAACTGTTAATGAGAATGTTGTTTAAAAAGACGAAACTCTTGTAGACACGCGGCTATAACTAGTGACTATATCACTCATATATAACGACTATATCGACCTATGCGAGCGACGGAGAATTCAACTATGTGGCTTACCATGCCGATGAAGTCCGCGACCTTTCACAGGCCAGGAAATCCTAATTTCCTCGTGCTAGGACGGTCTACCGGGAATTCAGATTTCTCGCCATCTAGAAAGGCGACGGAACTATCGGAGCGTTGGAGACCTGGCACTGGCTACCGTGTCCGTGGAGCATCATACTATAGGGATTGAAGTTCACGGATACGATAGTGTTTGACGGATGACCGGTCATCGCCAAACGACAACCGGAGACACCTAAGTTTTAGTCTGTTAGAGACGAGGGCGCGTAGACCGAAGAGCAATTAAGTCTTCGTTTGTAATAAATAAGCGTGCCGCGTTCCGTCGGCTATACGTGGAGGTCTATGTAATGCCTTCAGGAACGATTCCTGTATGAGCAAAATGTCACCGTTATGATGCGATAAGAACTGGTGAATTTCGTTCTTTTGCTTGCTTATGTTATTGGCGTCATAGTATGCCATGGTAAGTAAGCGAGACCGAGATCTAAGAGTACGTGCGACTGTGATAACCATTATGATTAATTGAGAGTTTGGAGTGCTTTGTTGAGACTGATATGCTCCTGGTATGCGATTAACGGTAAATCCTATCATTTGAATTGTGTTGGGCATGGGCCTCTCGAATTTTCAATAATAGGGATAGGATCTCGATAATGCGGGGGATAACACCAATAGAAAAATTTGCGACTTCCGCTATATCGTCGAGGGTGATAAGGATGGGGTTGGTAGTGGTAGTAATAGGAGACTCGAACCCAGACTGGGAGAGCGGAGGCACTGTTGAGGGCGCGGCTTAGGGTGCAAAGTTACTGTAGAGGGCACAGCTTTAGGTGGTGGTAGCGAAGGGATCGGTCCCTCGGAGCGCCCAGGTTTGGCCCGAGGATATATCTCGGGTTGACGCACTGGCCTACTTTCTGGCTTTCCCTACATCCTTAAATGGACTTTAGGACAGCCACGGTAATTCTCAATGTGCCCCATGCCTTGCATAAGACGCACGCTTTTGAAAGAGCAGCTTGGGCAGAGTGGATAATTTCCTAGCTCCTTAAGGTTTCTGCCCAAAGACCGGAGATATAGCCTTACCCTTGGGGCCAAGGTCAAGGACGACTAGCACGAAGTCGTACTGAAACTCTCGCCTTCTGCCTTTAACGTCTAAGACGATAACAAGATTTCTCACCGAAGACGACGTGCGAACGGAAATTTTACGGAGTAACGCGGGCGCGGATTTAAGGGCTAAAACCCGATTTCGGGTGCGCTGAGAGTGAGGGATTTGGGATTAAAGTCCTGGGGCACGGCGATTTAGCATGCGTGGAGAGCCCTGAGCTTGGGTTCGGAAAAAACGCGCGGCCCTAGACGTAGACACGGTCACGGGCTAAGTATTGGATTTGTTCGCGAACATTGTCTTAGTTGTCGAAGGTATAGTGCGTAAAGCGCACTGCCGTTTATACTGTACGGACAATTCAAGTTTCAGGCAAAATTTCATGAATGGCTCTAATGCACTTTTTTTCCACAAAAGCTCTATTCCAATCGGTGCTATAACTCTATATCTCAACACGGATTCATAAAATCTTACTCACGTGAAACTTATTTTCGATGTCTTTTTCTGGTTTCTTGCCATTGTCAATCTCTTTTTCTAGGCTTTTCACCTTATAGAGAAATGCCTTACGATTTTCTCCCTTTTCGGACTCCAACTCCATTAATCACCTTGAACATGTCATGCAGAGCATTCGTCACCTCCAGTTTTAAGTCGGTGCGCATTTGAGTATGACCTGAAAAGTTTAGCTTAAAGCCTTTACTTTTGCCGCTTGCGGAGAAATTGAGCAGTGGCTGTGGCTTTGTCCTTTAGTGGTGTCAGAAGATTCTGCCATAGTCTCCTTTCCAATGAGTTTTTATCGGTAGAGTTGACCACTTTGTTTATCTTGGTGGCCTCTTCCTTTTCTTGGCTCTTAGTCCCGACAATGTGTTAAACTAGTCAAATCAATGGATAATGTATTATAAATATAATAATAATTATAATTTAAAGTTAAGGAAAAAATTGGTATAAGTTGAACAAAAATACCAGGCTTAACATACTCTACAGCTAATCTAAAGTTATGCAGATCAACCCAGCTGTCAAACTCACCGGTCTACGTGTCAACGAGCAGGCGGCTGACAGGTCAGCGGTCAACGAGTTGACGGGCTTTTGGAGAAGTTGGTACCAGATCCCGTGTGTGGACGGCGTGAAAATCCAATTCCTGTCTTCTGTTTCGTCCGGGTTTGTATTTACAAGTTACAGAGAAAAACCGATTTCCTATGTAGAGTCGCTTAGGTTAACTATAATACATAGAGAGTTCTTTATTATTTCAAGGCAGTAGGTGTTTTAATATTGTTTAGCATATCTTTATATTAGCTTCAGTTGTATGTATGTGTGCATGTTTGTAACCGACTCATTCGATGTTGATTTTTAACCATTTTAGGCAGACAGATTTAATCTTAACTTTGTACACATAGAAAGAAATCAAAAATCGGTGCTATAACAATATTTCTATAATATTATCTCATAATCCCGATCAGGATCCTCAGGATGAAAGAAATCCTCTGTGCAAGTGAGACCACGCAGCCTGTGCATGCGTACCGTCTACCTAATTTCCAGCTTAAGTATTCATCTAGTTAATATTATTTAACAAAAAGAGGAATGAAAAATTTAAAAATATAAGAAAATTAAAAAACTAAAATAGGTACCTCCTTTTGAAATACATCAAACATCAAATACAAAACATCAAAAATAAAAATTATTGTTATAGCAAAGCGTGGGATATGTTGTCCCATATTTTTCGGAGACTAGCTATCCGCGATTTTTAAGTTATTTTTTGTTTATCATTATTTGTACTTTGTTAAAAAATATATTTTTGCTTTTTGTTTTTATGTATGTTATTCCTTTGAAGTGTGATAATTCCACAAAATGTCTTTTAAAACAAGTTTCCCGGAAACACGTTTTTACTTCTTATAGCAATAGATTTTCAAAATGCTGGCGTAATGCTGTGCTGCTCGATACTTATTCATACAAATATTAAATATACGAAAATATGCATAGGTTTATATGGTACACATTTATTTCTGGTCTGATATTTATAAAAATGTAATCTTGGATAGTACCTAATAATCAGAAAAAAGCACATTGCAGAAGATCTTTTTACAGCAAAGACCTTTTTCGACGCAATCACTGCAGTTCCATGAAATGTTAAGTCAAGTTCTGGCATTACATAGTATAATATAAGGAGGATCAATATTCTCATAGACATAATGTTCTTCAGCATATTATACGATATTCCAAGAAATTTTCAATAGCGAGTGAAATTCTCACGTTGCATTCATACAATTTACGTTAAATTTTTATTTTAGTCACATATCTGAGACTATTTTAATGTTTTATACCTATATTTGAATTCGTACACATAATGCAGAAAAAATGATTTTTTAACAATTTCTAGCAAAGAATGAATATAAACTAGCTGTGCTCCGCGATTCGACCCCGCGTGACATTGTAAAATTTCATACTTACTTTGCACCTACCTATTTTTCCCTTGAGGTTTGATTTGAAAAAAAATTATCATTTCAATCTAATCAGTTAAAAAACAGCAAAGCTTCATACTAACTTTGCACCCCTGTTTTAAACTTTTAGGAGGTGAATTTTCAAAAATACTTGTCTTCCTTGTACTTGCGCCTTCCTACGTTATAAAAGAAATTCCTGTGCAAAACTTCATGTTTTTAATCCTTATAGTTTAGGCTCTGCGTTGATATGTCAATCATTCAGTCAGTCCGCGTTTTTTTAATATATATAGTTAAAATTATTAAAACACACCTGCGTCATGGTACGTGACTAAATAAGATGTGTTAATCTAAACAAATATTATGGAGCTGAAGGGTATTTTAGTTCGTTGTCGTTATTGAAACGGCTGCATCATGCATGCTATTACCAATAAAAACAATGTTTCAACGCAAACCTTTGTGAAGCTATCTTTTTTCAGAGCATCTTTGGCGTACAGTTACCAAACATCATGTCAAGTCTTAATTGTTGCCGTTTCAAAATGATAAAAAAATTTCCACGTCGTAATATCTCTATTTTATGAGATAATTATCAAATTTGTTACTAAAAAATTATATTATCTAGTATTGCAGATCAATTCTCACCTTTTTTAAAGTAATAAAACTGAACGGGAACAAATATATTTTGAATTATTTAATAAAATATCATATAAAACATCAAAATACAACCTTTTTTATTTTTTATCTTATTGAGGGCAAACCAGCCAACGAGACACCTGATAGCAAGTAATAAATCAGAGCCGCGGGCGCCAAAGTTCATCTAAATTTTTAACTCCGATAATAATTGAAACTCCGAAAATGTTATTCCTAACATTTTCATTCTAACAATCATAATTCCTAACTACTCTGTCTCTGTTCATAACTTTGAAGCATTCAACTTCTACACTTTCTCAGCATAACTATTCACAGTCATATTTTTTTTGTTTAGTTTTCTTTTATATAATATATATATAAAGTATACATATATCGTATATTATGACTATACGTATACTTTCGAAAATGCTTGCTTCGCACTCACAAATTATATATATAAGACCTGTGCCTTAGTTCAAGTGGTTGACGTGAAATACTGCGCCGCTATATTAATCACACCTAAGAAAGATAGTTTAGCTTTTCCTTCCAGATAACCTCTAAATTGAATCTATCCAGGGAAGTTCCGACCAAGTTAAACGCTACGACTTAGGCACATTTTTTGCGGTTAAAGCGCTATCTTGTGTTTTTGAGAGACATCAAGTTGGTTATTGAACTGTCGACTACAACTTTATAGCTACGCTGGTAATCCACGTACATAATCGCTGTAGAAGAGTTAACAGCTTCTAGTTGGGTATCTCAAGAGACTACTGCTTGTACTGGTTTCCATCACTTTGGAGTGCAAGGAGGTGGAAAGGCCTATAAGGCCTAAAGGCCTATGGACGGGATAGATATGGATACGATATATGGACGGTTCAGAACGATTACCTTTTTATGGATAGGAAGCACATAATATGCTGTCTGTCCACAAACTTGGAACAACGCCAAAATTGTATGAAAGTTAGGACGTGTTAAAAACCGGTGCCAATTTTGGAGCACATGACCTCAGCACATTGGCAGGGACCTCGTTTGGCCTGTGGATGTCAAGGAAACTGAGCTTTGTAAGAACAGAATGCCGTGCATAGAGCTCTCGTATAGAGCCAAGAATGCCAGACAACAGAGGAATTACAATTATACTACTTAAATACATATATTTTACACCCATACACAGAGCAAACACAAATATCATCATATAAATATTTGCTCTGGATGGGAATCGAACCCACGACCCCTGGTGCACAAGACAGGATCACTACCATCTGCGCCATCGGGCCCGTCATTATTCGTCATTGTGTCAATTTGTTTCGTCAATGTTCTGTTAATATCTATTTAAAAATCAAAATATTCTTATCAAATTTATTGTAGATTACATGTTAATTTATTGTAATTAATTTAATTGTATACTAAATTGGATATTATAGCTGTAACTAGCTAGTAGATAGTTCTTACATTTTGCAATGCCCTTGCAATGCGTCGCATGGAACTCCAATATTATATTATTATATCTTATAGTTTGCTAACCATGTTCATGTAGTATGACAAACAATAAATTTATTTGAATTTGTTGTACTCATTTAGCTTACAAAGGTATCTTAAGTTGGCCGCCGAAGTCATTGTACAACGGTTTTAGCTCTTGGATAAAGTTAATGTCACCCTAAATGTCTGGATTGTCATCTTTACTAATAACATGCAGGATGTATATTATAGAAACTGTCCATTTAGACCTAACCGCTTAATACTACACGACCCACCATACAGATAGAACGAAAAGTCTCTGTAATCAAAGACTTGTGGAATAGCCATGGAATTTAAAGTTTCGGACCTTGACTGATACGGATTCAGATTTCAAAATCACTTTTACGTGACAAACATAAATTGAACACCATGCCTATTAAAGAGACAATAGAGCGAAAGAAAAGTTCTAAAGTGATCCCGAGAGATCTGACTACTGGATAAAGCCGGTTAACTACTGACAAGGCTGAAGACCAAGGATGGCAACACTGTTTCGTTCAAACTAAAGAACTTAAGGAAGATCGAGACATAGGCAGTAACTAGCGTTGACATCGAACCCAATTGGCATCCCAGTGAAAGACCAGCCAGTATGACTCAACATTATTCCGAAGACATCCCGGTCGTCACTTTGTACGAGATTAGTATGGCTCTCAACCAGCATAAAAACATTAAAAACACCAGGTGATAACGGACTTGCGGTTGAGCTTCTAAAAGCGGATGAAAATCCTTCACTAAAAGTCTTCAACACCATCATTCTCAAGAGTATGGCATAGTAGTAGAGCACAGAAGCGCGGTGTCACTATTCTTAAAGAAAGGTGATAACTTAATGTTTGCCTCAGCGGCCTCTCTGAAAAGGTTGCGGAACTTTCTTCTCATCGCTACCAAAGTTGCTCTTGTACAATCTTTTCTTCTACCTATATGCAGATTTCACTTAGGACCTGTTCGAGAAGCTTTAGCATCTAATCACGCAAGTATGATTATGTACAAGTATTATATCTGAATTTCGTAACCAACTCAAATGGTTTCCTATCCGACTTCGCAGGAATGCTTATATTCTTTCATTACTATATAAAGTATTGTCTTTTCCTTCCTCCCCTAATTATCTCAGATCTCTACGATCATCGGAGAATTTAGTACTTAAGATGCCGGTTCACCCCACAATATTTTACAGAAAATCTTTTACAGTTTAAGCCGTTCAGTTCCGAAATGCGCTTCCTTTATCGCTCAGACGCGCGCAATCACTGCCGATTTTTCAGAGATAGGTAAAGGAGAACTACCTGTCATTGTAGTTGTTACTTGTATATTATTCGTTTAATGTTCTCCTCTATACTTCTTATTATCTGTGTATATGTGTGTGTGTATGTTGGTGAATGTATTCCTTTATATATTTTGCTTGTATATATTTATACATTAATATAATTTGGAAAACTGCCACATTATTGATGTTTTCTTTTTCTGTCCAAAGGTTAGCTGGAAGAGATCGCTCTATGCGATAAGGCCGCCCATTATACTGTACGTTTTTCTAAGTTATTTAAATAATTTTTGTTTTTTATGGTGTGTACAATAAAGAATATTATTATTGTAACTCGCTTCTTACGACCAATCATTCGCCTGAGCCATTATTACAAGCTGTTTTTGAATGTTCTTACAAATCCTCTCGCTCGCAAGTTTGACATCTTCCAGCCGGTTTCTGAAGAGGCCTCAGAACAGATACATATAATGAGTACCATTTATGCTTAACGTTGGTAGACTATGAGAAAACTGCCCAGTGTGGTTCGCTTTCGGTGGTAATATTTGCACTGCTGCAGACTTTAGAGATGCCAAATTGACCGTTAGTAGTAGTAGTTGCGAAGATGTTAAAGCGATAACGCTATAATGTCAGTCCGTCTCCAGGATCAGACCTCGATCTCGATTCATCTACACAGAGGTATGAGACAAGGAGATGTCATATCTCCGAATCTGTTCACACACAACTACGTTTTATGTCTTTAAGCTCCGGAGTGGGGCATACTCGACTTTAAAGTTAAAGGTGAGAACTTTAAACACCTACATTTTGCCGACGAAGCGGGCGGGCAGAAGAGAAAATTTCGCAACACGGAGAGTGTCAGCGAGGCACAGACTTGGCGCTAACACTCGGCCTCGACTCAGTTGAAGCCTAGGTGACGACTAAATCATGCTAGGTACGGAAGAATGGTGGTCATTGCGTAGCTCGGGTTAGCTTTAGTTTTATGACCAAACCCACCGCTTCTCCCGAACGAGCGGTGGGAATTTACTGGCTATTCCCCCGGGTCAAAAAAATTGGCAGATTTCTGCAGCAGAAGTTCAAAAGAAGAAGGCCTGCCAATTATTATTTTATTTGGAGAAAAATAACAACTTCTAGCTGTGCCCAAACTGGAATGGTCTGGTCAAGAACAAGCTAAAGCTGTATTAAGCCCACTTTATGACACGAACCTCGATAAAAAAGAAGTGCAAATAATGTGCTGTTATATAGCTGCGTCAAACACAGGACGATTTAATAGAGCTTGTGTACTTCTGGAACAAAAACTAGACAGGGAATTAATACTATTCACATGCCGCCATGACGTTTACGAACTAGTTTTGAAATGTGTGTTTAAAACAAAAATCCACCAAGTGAAACAAGCTTATTAATTTATAGGTGAAACCATGGCTTGAGTGTATTCTGGCGGTGAAGGCACCAAATCAAAATTTGTGCTTTGTAAAGAGGCTTAAAAAAATGAGACTATCGATAAATTTCTCTCCGAAGCAGCCCTGAGGAAGTTCAGTCAATATCTTTGGTACTTGTCGGAAGAAATTGTCGTTTTATCGCCCTTTGACGATGAAATTGATCATCCAAGCAAGGCAAACATGGTAGTAAACTTTTAGAAAAATCATTGAGCGATTTTGTATCTGTCAAAAACACAAACTTATTTTCACGATTAAGTTTTGATAAGAACTTTCTCCAGAAACCAGTTTTTTGCATATTCTTTAAGCATGAAACAAATTTAGTACATATTTTTTTTATGCTCAGTAGATAGAATTTGGTATTTGTAACCTGAATCTTATAAGCCGGATTTCAAAGATTGAACGCTCTCTTTTTTTGTAAGCATTCGTTTCAAATGTCATAAGTTTCTGAACGCTATAATGTCAAACAATAACATGTCAATCTGACAGATGACTGGAAAGCCGAGATGACGTTTCTATAGTTTTCGTGTGAATAATTCACTGTGATAAAAAGTAAATAGAGATTATGACTACATAGTATTTAATAGCGTTTTTAATTAAAAATGGATGCTAATAATCGATCAAGGCGAAATGATTTAGATGTAGATACTTTTAGAAGTGATGAACCAGGTTTTGATAGAGCTCGTATGAGGAGGCAATCTGGTGGTTTTGTAGACTTAGGAAACGAATCACAATATGGAACAGGTGGACACCAAGCTTCAGGAGCTAATGAAATTTTTGCCGATATACAGGTAAAACTAAAGTGCCAGATATATTTATGAAATATATAAAATAATAGTTAAATTAATGTAACTAATGAAGGAGTCATCAATTGTTGATGCCGAGATTAAATATCTATTTAAGGATTTAAATTATCATTTTATCTATTTTGCTAATTATTATCTAAAAATACATGATTATTCTAGCGAACAGACTGTTTTGTGTGCTTCAATACCTATAATAAAATAAATGTTGAACTAGCAAGGAATATATTGTAATATTTTATTTCTGTTATGTCAATATAAGTAATGCTTAAAATAAGGTCATAAACATTCATAATGACTATGACAATGACTAGATAATAGTAATAAATTTTTTTGATAACATTTAAAAATTTTCAGGGAGATATTCCATGGTGGAAATCCAACTTTTTCATTTCACAGCCTGTGTTATTTGGCACATGGGATGGTGTTTTCACATCATGTCTTATTAACATATTTGGTGTGATTGTTTTTCTACGGTCTGGTTGGATAGTAGGCCAAGCTGGTGTTGTTAATGCAGTATTTATTGTATTATTTACAGGTAAGATTTTATTATTACTGTGTTATAAACTCTGTCATTCAATTAACTACAAGTAACTGCTTGTGTTTCACATTAAGTATGGACATATTTACACAATTGTTTAACCTACATATTTAAATTTTATGTATGCTTAAATTTTTTTTCCAGTGTTTGTTGCCCTGATCTCAGTACTTTCAGCAGTAGGCATTTGTGAGAGATGCAGAATTGAGAGTGGAGGAGTATATTTTATTTTAGCTCATACCCTTGGATCTAGGATGGGTGGAGCACTGGGGATTATATATTGTTTTGGACAGGTAAAAAATTACTATCCTTCTCATATTTTTCTACTTTTAACATTTTTTAGTTTTAAGAAACTATTAAGAACAAAGGCCATATATTAAATCTACAAAATATTGATAAAGTACTTTATCATTTTGGGAAAGATAAAGCTGTATTGATCAAAGAATTAACAATTATATTGCACTGTAAAGTATAAAAAGTGTAGATAGATTATTATCTGTTTATATGATTGAGAACAAATAATATGTAAATGGGGAAAAACATGAATCATTTTAGTTTTAACTAAGGATTTCTCTGTTACAAAATAAACACTAAGTTCCATTTCAAAAGTTAGTTCTGAGTAGGTAAGTATATAAAACTAAAAGCCACAGATCATATACACAAGGTTAAATTTGTTTCACTGACTATGTAAACGCATTTATCTGAGGGGTTTGGGGGTAAGCCAGTTAGTGTCTTAGCTCATGACAATGCAGTCTCTATGAAGCGTTTCTTTAAAGTGAACCACTCACTGTGCATCAAAAAGTTTTACAAAAGAGGTGATTCAGTGGCTAGCATGCAGAAAATTCTGCAAAGAGGTTGCTATAAAAGGTTGCTATAAATTGTCCGAATGAGTGCTGTCAATGTGAAGTTTCATATTTAGACGATATTATTTTTAAGACATAAATTCAAATAGTGTACATTCATTATAAATAGACTTTACTTTATAAACATCTAGTTTTGTCTATGTTATTGTCTCATAAAATATAAACTTTTTATTAAGATCTTTGTATAATCGCGGATTTTCCATGCTGATGTTCTCACATATAAAAAGTCCTATGAATAAACATTTGTCTATTGCAGGCTGTGGGTTGTGCCTTGAATGTGGTTGGATTTGGAGAGTCAATGGCAACACTGGTTGGTCTGAAAGATACCTGGGCAGCACAAGGGTTTGCAATTGCTGCTGTACTTCTACTGGGCACTATCAACATTGCTGGTGTTAAATGGGTCATAAAACTCCAATTTGCTCTACTCATAGTCATTCTGTTAGCTGCTCTTGACTTTTTTGTTGGTTCATTCACAACTGACCCTAGTAAGTTTACAAATAACTTGAAATTTTTACAAAATCATATTTTTGAGCATTCTGCTTATCATTAAAAATGTGCTTTTGATTTCCAGCTAATGAATTCCTAGGCTGGTCCAACAGTACAATAGGCAACAACACATGGTCTAACTATGAAGAAGGCTACTCTTGGTTTAAATGTTTTGGTGTTTTCTTCCCTACAATCACAGGAATATTAGCTGGAATCAATATGAGCGGAGACTTGAAAAATCCATCCATCAATATTCCAAATGGTTCCTTGGCGGCTATTAGTACTGGGTGAGTTATAAATACCATGAGATTGCATTTGTAATTGTCTGATAGAGTTAAGAAGAATTTTAGACCTTAGTAAGCCCTCATTTGACTAACAGTTAAGACACATAGAGGCTTGATTTCAAAATGGTTGATAATACCTTTAAATCAGGATAGTTTTTTAAATGAAGTTAAAACTATATATGCTATATTTCGATATATTCTGTATGTATATATATGCTATATTTTACCTTTCAGGACATTCTTGTACCTCATGTTTATAATAACATTAGCAGCCACTGTAACTAGAGAGGCTCTTTTGAATACATACTCTATAACGGCGGATATATCTGCAGTAAGGGTACTCCTTTTAGCAGGACTTTATGTAAGCTCTATGAGTTCTTGTCTGGGTGCTATGTATGGAACTCCCAGGGTATTGCAGAGTATTGCTAATGAGAAAGTTATACCAGGTCTAGATGTTTTAGGGCATGGAGTAAGTATATTAATATCAATTCTGTATATACTCTATTTGTCAAGTTAAAATAAACTTTTATGAAAAATTACATTGAATAAGTAATATTAAAAAAAATAACACCACATGAAATATATTTGTTGAAAAACTATCAGCACGTTAAAAAAAAGTGACCTGATACAATTTTATTATGTAATTAAATTTACTGCAGGAAAGCATATTTGCATGCCAGTAGAGTAGATTAAAATTCATAATTTATTTAAACATAACTCATTTTATATTTTGTTTATATAATTTATTATTTCACAGAGAGGTCCCAACAAAGTGCCTATATATTCAATGGTCGTAGTAGCTATAATAACCATCACATTCATCATCATCGGAGGCATCAACCAACTCGCACCCATCGTCACAATGCCTTTCCTTATCACATATGCTAGTATTGATTATTCTTACTTTGCCCTCGCCCAAACTTTTGATTTACAACACAGACGTGAGATGAGGTATGATTTATTAAATTACTTATGGCTTACACTTTTTTCTTTCAACGAAATTACACGCAATAATTTTATTCAATAACAACATTGTAATGTTATACAATTTTCAGATTTCAAGGAAGTTCACAAAGGGATACGCACGTTTATGGTGCTACTGGTAGCGATTTAGATCTATTGTTTCCAGAAAGAATAAGACATAAGAATGTCGGCGTAAGTGTTATCATAAGCTCATAAATATAGCTGCCCATCCCCCCCCCCCCCCCCCCGCATCAGCCATTCATCGGTTCCTAGGTATCGGCACCTCAGTCGCCTTACAACACCTGGTACAGGAATTATTCTACTCTGCCCATGGCATGGACTACGTAGACAAACATAATATTGTACTTATATTAAAAAAAAAATTGATTCTATTCAAATATATTTTAATCCTTACAGGAGTTTCCAGATAATCTAGAAAAATGCAATTTTGCCAGTCAGCATAATCAGATTTTTTTTTACTTACACAAGCTTAAGCGTATCCCTCATTCACATATCAACATAGCGTCGCCTACCATAATATAAACACTACAAAAAGTGTCGAATGTTTCCCAGGACTTCACCCCGTCACCGACGGAGCCGGCCGTGTCGAACGGGCGCGCGGCCGGTGAGGCGCGCCGGCCCAGCGTCAGTGTGCACTCCAAGAACAAAAACTGGTACTCGCACCTCTGCAACCGCTGGCTGTCACTTGTGGGGGTGAGACACCGAGTTCACTACTTATACTATCCATGCTAATTGCATAAAGAGAAAACATGTATTTTTGTTTGTTACGAATGTTATGAGCCTAATAAGCTATATTTTAGTCTCATATTCTGGTTTAAATGGACTATGCGGGAGAAGCCGCGGAACGCTGTTAGTTAGTTGAAACAGTGTGCTAGAAATAAATATTGAATGCAAAAAATAATATAATCAATTGAACTCATAAGAAAAATATGAACAAGTATATTGCAAATATATGGCTTTTTGTTTTTTTATCTGTTATTATTTATTAACTAGACTCGTTTTTCTGTCTGCAGCTGTTTAATTGTTATAATATTAGATGCCTTATTAGACATCACCAAGATACTTTCCATTGTTAAGAAAACGCTTTATGATTGGAAAAATTGTCAGAAGGAATAGCTCAAAAATTAAATAAGCGGTGCCTTGACAAATTTTGCAGTTTAATTTACACATTTTAATTTTAGACAAAAGGTAAAATTTTAATGAATGATCCAAACTCTGGATTTTTTAAAATTCATATTACTGAGTCGGCAAACAATCATTTACAACATTAATAACACTAATATTTGGCAGTAGAAGTAAGTGAGAGTGTAATACCTAGAAATACCTAGAATCTGTGTAATACCTAAGTACGTAAATTTGAAGAATGAACTATCTCATAGCTCGTCATAGGCCGTTTTTTTCTTCGGTGTCATTAATTTGGTTGATCGTGGCCCAGGTCGGGATCAAGCTCCTGCTGATGTTCCTGGTGAAGTGGCCGTACGCACTGGGCTGCCTGTTCATCCTATGGCTGCTGTGGTTCTACATCGGCGCCGCCAACCCCGCCGTCAAACCGGGCCGCGCCTTCGAGTTTAGGTTCTTCCGGTGGCTGAAGATATCCTTCTTGCATGCTATCGGGTGCGTATTTTATACGGTTTGCTAGATGTGCAACTTGACATGATACACTTGACTATATTTTTCTATTTAATACTTAATCTTAAAAAGTCATCAAATCATAGACTATCGCAATTTCTTTTAGGTTTTTTATGATTTAAGGATTAAGGATTTGTTAGCAATCTGAGCTCAACCTCAATAACTAACTTCGTAAACATTTTTTCTCTACTAGATACTTCGCACATCTTCGAACATGGTCGCCTAATAATGTGCTCTAGGATTGACATCTAAGTAGTACAGCATTAAGTTCTCCGAAAAAAACAACAAACATTGATTAACTAATTGTAAAAGTTGTAATCCCGTTCGTACGTCTCTAATCTATAATTCAAAATATTTTTTAGAAAGTGCCCGAACTCGTAAGAGTCGTAAGTCCTAAGTGCAGTCGTTCTAGTCATACGCATAGTACATAAATATATATTGTCATTTTTTTTATTATTATACTGATATACATAGTATACATAGTATACATAGTATGTAATAAAACAAGCACTGTTGCCTTAGCTCACAAAAGGCTTGTAACACTACGGTAATAGATAAGTAGATAAAACAATTATTATCATAATATCACCCGTAAGACGTCTACTGCTGGACACACGCGTCCCTTAGATATTCAAATAATTTTACCGCCATTTGTCAGTTGTTTGCACTGAGGGCTATAATATTCTACTTCGTCGCTACACCACGGCTTTTAGACCTAAAAGCCGTGGTGTAGCGCCGAAGTAGAATACTTACGAAGTAGATTATATAGATATTTTCTAGTTTTCAGTGCACCTAAAATGAAACCTTTAACTTAAAAGTTTTTTTACCGATTTTTTATTTTCTAATTTTTAGTATTTAATGAAATTGCCTACCGAATATTCCTCATTCTTTTAATTCATTTAGTGCATCATTATTACATGGTTTCTTTACTGATAATTTATTATAATCTAAAGGTCCAGTAAAGGGGCAAGGCTATAACATATATACAACAAGATGCGCCCAATCTTGAGGGGAAAACCCTTCCTACGACATTACATTTTTATCCACCTTAGTGCCATGCAGTCCTCGGCACGTTTTAACCTATTACCTTAATTTGGGTGGTATAGCTACCGCTACGTACTACGTAGGTACCTATTATTACTATAATACGTAGGTACCTATTATTACCTATAATTACCTATTATTTCTTTTATCTGTCTTGCTAACGTTTCGCTATCTTGGACACGACTATTCTGGAAACGATTAATCATGTTCTCAACTGATAGGCCATTTTGTAACAGCGTCCATCTTAGATTTGAAATGTTGACATAATAACAGTATTCTACTAGTGTGGACTACACTAGTCAATATCATTTGATACCCATATTGAGTGGGTTGTTGAAAATATGTACCTAGTCCGTCATTTTGAAACAGCGACCATCTTGTATTTTAAATTTTGATATTATCACAGTATTCTTGTGTAGCCTTTTCATTTGATACCCATATCTATTGAGGGGGTTGTGGAAAAATAATATGTAATCCGCCATTTTGTACCGGCGGCATCTTTCATTTACAGTATAGTATTGATTTTATTACATTGTATTGTCATCGGAATTAAAGGTGTGTACCAAATTTCAGATCAATCTAACAACGGAGAGATACTTAAATTTCAATTTCTAATTTTTTAACCCAAATAAACAAACAAATAAATACCGCACGGGTGGAACTAAATAAAACAGTTTAAAAATTATTATTGTGGGTTATCCCTAAGAGATAGACATAAGCCATCGCGAATTTTTTATTAACCTTTTTAAGGTGTGCAAAGCTAGTAAGTAAGTAAGTGCAAAAAAATGTACTTATTTAGGACATCACATTAGAGAACTCTAAAATGAACAGTGATTTTCTAATATATTATGCTTGCATTTGAAATATAAACCTAGAATCACACTATCTATTTAAAAATCGCATCAAAATCCGTTGCTTTTTTTTCTAAAGATAAATAATAAATAAATTCCTACAACATCTTATGCATTGACCCGATTCCATTATAAGTCGCTTAAAGCACTTGTGTTATCAAGCAACAGATGAATTACAAATATACTACTAAAATACATATATTTCACACCCAGACACAGAACCCACGACCTTTGCGCACTAGACAGGATCACTACCCTCTGCGACATCGAGCCTGTCGTTGTTTAAAAGATGTAAGCATAGCGGGAACTGACTTTGTTTTACTATGTTTCCAGCAAACGGCCCCTGGAATACGAACAGCTGGTAGTGACCCCGGTGCACGCGGACATCTCGATGGAGCAGGAACGTCTCAACGACGACAACGAAGACTTCGCCTCGCGCCGCCGGTACCACCAGTCCACGCTGCAAACGCACCTCGTTAATGTTGACAGTTAAGGCAGACATTCCCTCTGCTACATTGCCCTAGATTAACAAGAAGTTAGATCTACTACAATTGTTAACACTATTCCAATTCTAAATTCGAACATTTAATTGATGAAGGTTTTTTTAAACAATCTAATGTTAAAGTGATTTGATTGAAAGATATACAGCTCTGTAATAAAATAATTACGTTATAGACACATACAGGATCACTAAAATCACATAACTTCACTTCAGTAACTTCTTTGTATAAACGAAGATACTGATGGAGTAATGAGTTGACAGTTTTTATACGCATATAACGAAAAACACTTACAATAAATCAACTGTGTATAAATATGTAAAATTATGCCAATAATTTCAAACTCAAGCATTAAATGTAGATTCATTAATAATTGAGAAAATTGTACATACATTACAGGTTTGTATACGTCAATGTGTTTACTGGTTTGTATCGCCTAAGTTATTCATGTAAAATTAATGTGAATTATAATAACGAAAGTTAGTCTAACCGAAAGTTTGGGATATCACTGGGATTTTCCGTTTTATTTTTTTAACAAAACATGCATTACAAGAACTCCTTAAGTGCTTGTTATAAAAGGTTCAATGAGTAAAGCGTATCCATTTTAAAGTTCTGAATAGTAATGTAACTTTCTCAAATTTTCATGTCTTGTTGTTGCTTGCTATGTGAAGTACTTAAATCTATTTAAAGAGATAAAATTAATGCAAATGTATTTTTTATCATTCCTTAAACTTCTGCACCTTTCCAGTCTTATGATATTATTTTTTTAAATGTCTTCAGAATTTTAAGTATATTGTAATCTAATTTATGTATCACAATTATAACTTCTCTATGCATTTAACTTCTAGTCGTGTATCCATTTAAACAGACTAAGTATGCAAATAAAATTAAAACAAAAGAAATGCAGGTACTCTGGGGTACTCTAAAATATTCTGCACTTATAAGCGGAAATAATATTTTTTTATTATCAGAATAAACTAAATTACTTCTTAGACAAGTCCGTTATAATTAATTTGTGGTAGATTAGGGTTCCAACGAGATTTTAATACATACTTGAGCGTCAAACATTTTGGTTAGTTAATGGTGCTTTAATATAGCTATTATATTTATTTACGCTAATTATTAATTATTGACTATCCTATAAGAGTCCTAACAAAATTTTATATGTTCTCTAGATAAAAAAAACATCACTAAGTTGTAAAACACTTTTACAGCTAATTGTAAAAATGATTTCATACAGACAATTACAATTTGGGCAAGATCTTTCAACTTTGAGAGCAAAACGGTCTTTAATATTTATCTAGCCTACTTTTTATATTTATAATCATAATGTACTGTTTTATTTGCAATAAATTTATAGAACGATGAGTGATTTAAAACCGGGGTTTTTAAAGTAACCGTGTACCTATATGAACATTTGCTTGTATAGTCTTATTGTAATATGTAAATGGTTTGCACAATACTCATAAGATCACTTGATATATCGTTAATGCAATATATTTATCTAATAAAGTTATATTTTACATGTAATATTAAGTATGCAAACGTGAATTAAACTAGTTATGTTAAACGTGACTTAAACCGTACCTATTTTCAACAATGCTTAACAAAAATTTTATATTTTTGTTATTTAAGTTTATATTTTTTGTCAAATTATATCGATTGATAATAGTTTTATAATAATAATTACTAAAGGTTATAAACTGGCAATAAAATAAATAACCTTATATTTAACGACCTATGTAATTGATTTAAGGACGTATGTTATTTTGCGAACTTACAACTTTTCTGCTATGACGATGGATGAAAATTTCAACACCTACTTTTACAAAATTGTAATCAGTACCTACATACTAAATATAAACTCCAATAGTAAATAAAATTACTCTAAGTGTAAAAATAATTACTTTTAAACCAAGAAAGCATTGGCGGTTTAACTGATAATACCTTCATAGTAATTTTTTCGAAGTACAATTAATACAATTTTATATTGCTTCAATATATCGATTGATTTGTTGATTACCGTACCTACACAAACCTGATGATAGATTATTATTCTTTAATTTAGAGACATTAAGTTCAAAATTGACTTAGGCTGATTTGCGTACCTAAAAAAACCTTGTTAGCATATTTAATTACAGGATTTGGATAATGTAAATAAATTTATATTTATACATAATTTATATTAATATAAGAATTGCTTATTTCTTTTATCTTAAAAAATACTTTTTATAAAAATAAGTGCATTTTTTTATTTAATGTTCTACACAAATGTCAAAGTCAAATATTTCAGTGCGAGCAATTTAGTTTTAAAATTGACTGGATTAAATTTTGACGTTTGAGTAGGATGACTTGTTGCTGTGTGTGCTCCCATCGGCCTGCTAATACGGTGACATGTTGTGAACGCGTCTGTACCCGCCCGATAGCCCGACTGCAATAAATGCCTCCCTCAGTCGCCCTCCAACTGGCACACCACAATCATTAACACTGCACACACACACGCAAGAATAACACCGTACTGTCAATGCCTTTTGAGCGATAACCGCTCTAGTACGCGCGACCGCTATGGGGCATGAGAGTACTGTCGGTTATAATACCTTATGCCCGACAGTACCCTCGCTCATGACAAAAAACTATTATTACTATTGTAGTCTAGCGTGTTTTCGCAAAACCTATATTTATATATAAGGAGAAGCTGACTGACTAACGTATCAAAGTGGGCCGAAACTATTAGGGTTAGAAACTTGAAAATTTGAATTTCCTTTTGTAACTCCCGTTACGTAGATTAGATTATTAGAGTTTTAAAAAATCCTTCCTTAGTGCGGGAGCACTAAGGAAGGATTTAAAAAAATCTCTTAAAGGGGTAAAAAGTGATGCTTGCTTTTAATGTGCATAGATCAACAAAACACCGCATATGGCTCAAAAACATAAATCAGCACCCATACAAAATTCATTTGGTGCAAAAATGAAAACCCCATATTCATAGGCTTGACTTTGTCAACCAATTAATCGAGCGTTCAGCAACATTTTGTTTTCTTATTTTAATCTTAATGGGCACATAAACAAGCAAAACTGCCACCAAAAATCTAAAACATAAGCATGAAAACCCACTTCTTTCACAAAAAGTGGCTTTGTGGGCTGCGATATCGAGGAAAGGCATTATTTGCTGGAGTTGCAGCGAATTCAGATCGTTTTGTCGAGGATCTCAGACAGATTTTTGGTGCGTATTTAGAACTAAATTTCTCGCCATTATTCAATTTAATCTGTTTTTGTAAGTACTAAGTCGTCCACCTCCCCACTCATCTACACCTCGCCATCTACATCTCCCCACCCACTCATCGCTGGCGAGCGATATTTGCATCGACGCATTTTTCAAAAATTTCCAGCAACAAATGCGAACTCAATAAAAACGTTAGTATTTTTTCCAGATATTGACTAGACAGAGGGTGTCTAAAATAAGACCTTGCTAGCTAGATTTATATTTTTAATTATAACACTTTACTAATAATGATTCGTTTATAATTAAAATCAATCCATAAAGTTCATATTTTAATTATCATGCCGTATTTTAAAATCTCCTAAATGTCTATCTTGAACAAATATACAACAAATATGTAACTGTGATGTTATTTTTAATTTTCACTTTTATGTTTGTTGGTGTGTCAATCATTAAAAAATGAGATGTAGTAAGCATCATTTATGGCCCACTTCTAATTTAGCAATTGTAATTGAATGAAATATCATAATATTAACTTAGGTATTTGTTACTGTATTGAATTGTTTAATTTAAAAATTACAAGGAAAAAGACATTACAGTATTTTACATCGGCCAAAAGCCCAATACGCAATGCTGTTACTTGAGCAATGAGCAAAAGAGAAAATGTCGTGAAAGAGATAAAAAAAATGTCTGCCTATTGAATTAAATTCGCGTATCGTGTGCCTAACATTTATTTAAATATTAACCATTCTAGCAATACGATTTCTACTGATAAATAATGGCAGAAGACCTGCGAAATTATAAGTTGCAACTGCAACAGGTGCGTTATTCATTGTAGCTGTTATTAAACACGTACGTGCTTTGTTTGGATTTCAAAATGTTCGAATGGAACATGATATATTATTTCATTTTAGGTGGAGGCGGCTCTTCTCACCGACCCACAAAATGAGGAGTTGCTGAAGCTTAAGGCGGATTTAGAAGAAGTAATAGAGTTGACACAAGATCTTAAAAAACCACAAGACGGTGAATGCAAAGTGCCTAACATTCATAGTTCTAGTAATGATGATGATGTTACAGCGTCGCTGATAGCTGCTGAAGATGGAGACGCAGCGGAGACCTATTCCAACTGGCATGTTGGTGAAAAATGCCTCGCGAAATGGAGATCAGATGGAGTGTAAGTATACACAATAAGATGTCATGTTGTTTATGACATTAGGCATGATTAAAATATACTATTTGCCCATTTTGAGTTTGGTTTGTACATTTAATTTGTACTCTTATATCTTATCCTAAAGCCATGCCAATTAAGACCATAAGTTATTTGAATTCTAATAAATTATACCAAATTTCATATGACCTCAAATGTTAACTCTCATGTCCTGGGCCTGCAACTCTTATTTTAAGACCCATATCTCTTAATATTAGCTGGATCATGTTGAAAGCAGTGGAGAGTTCTTAAAAGCAAATATGATTTAACCTATGCTTCTATAAAATAAAAAATATAGATAAAAAATGCTTCAGACAATTTTGTGTAATAAATAATTTAAATGAGAGCTTTTAATTTGTAACTCCTTAAAACCTTTTGAAAATTTTTATGTTGCTAAAAAGACTAAAGCAAATTTTTCTTTCAATTCAATCATATTTATCTTCAACATATGGATCATGTTCAAATGATAGTTAATAAACTATTAAAAGAATTACAATCTCAAATATAACAATTAATATTTTTGGAAATTTTAAGACTTGGTCTATAATAACTACAAATAATTTACAACTGTTTAAAGTTAGCACCAACTTTAATTTAACTTACAAATCCTAGTGTACAATCATAGAATTAAGTCCCTAAAGTTATAGTAAACTTTACTAAAAGGATTATTATAAAAAGGTGTGCCTGTAGCAATTTATGAATAAACTCTCAGTACTTTCCTCAAGACAAGCAAATTCAGCTAACATCACAAACAATGTTATACAGTAAAATTTTTATAAGGCAAAATAAGGAAGCTCCTTTATATGTCCAATCTAAAGAACTGTAACAGTTTGTCTGAGAAATTACATTTTTTCATAATGGCCAGTGAAACCAAGGCAAATTAATAATAGCAAATATCACAAAGCCTATGTATATAATTTTAGCCTATCTATATATAGCCAATGCAAATACAGTAGAGAATTCTGCTTATAATTGATGGGAAGTAACAAACTCTTCATATTAAGCTGAAGTCTTGTATGCCTACAAGGCTTAAAACACCTAAGAGCGACTGGTATTTTTATTAGGTATTTAATTTCATAAAGGAGACACACTACAGAGTGTATGTGAATAATGAAAAATACATCAACAAAATGAGGCATGCATTTGCCCAACATAATTGCAAAGAGAGAGGTAGGTATGATCACAAAAATAAGAGATGTTAGGAATAAAATCAGTCACTATGACTGGAGATTGTTTCTTAAAATAGGTTATAATAAGCCACATATATCCACAAGCGAAGTCATTGTGGATACAATTGTATCCACAATGACTTAACTCATGCCGGATATATGTGTAGTTGGATGACTTAAGTTGCTAAACATTTTGTATGAAAACTAAACTTTGCACTTATTTATTTCATACTAAGCAGATGGTCAGTACAGTTGGAGTCATAATAAACAGAATCTACTGTATTGTTCTTTGATTTTCTATGGACATCAATAATGATATATTCAATATTTTAATGTATCAATCTGAACTTTTCATGGCCCAGTCCTGCAATACTATTTATTACATTATATATTTTGTGTAATTTAAAAATTTTCTCTATATATTTATGCATTATTTATTTTATGTATATAACATTCAGTTTAATTTGTGATACTCAAGTATATAGTAACACTTAACATTCCTGAGCCTCCCTTTGTTTAGTCAATAATAAAATAAAATGTATAATTGTCTCTGATATCAAATACACTTTACTAACAATTTAAATGCATCAATATAAAATATTGTGGACATAAATCCATGGAGAAAATAAATCAAGTTAGCTGTACATATCTCTTTGTTATTTATTTCAAATATTTTTGCAGCTTTATAATTTCAGACATTGAAAAACAAATGTGAATCCTTGTTCTTAAAATGTTTCTTTAATTTTTAGGTTTTATGAGGCTGTTATTGAAGAAGTTGGTGATGATGGCTTAAAAGTAAAGTTTGATGGTTACTCTTCATTAGAATTTGTTACTTTTGATGAAGTTAAATCCAACAACTGTAGTCTAAAAAGGCCACTTAGTGGAGATGAAAGCAAGTGAGTTTTAATTTATTTGTTCTAATGTTGTAATGTTTTGGATGTGTGATTAAAATTATATTGTTATATTACTATGTTCATTTCTTTGATTTTTTTATTATAGATCTGGTAAAGGCTACAACAGAGAATATCTGAAAAAGAAGAAACAAAAGAAACAACAAAGATTTAAGCAAATTGAAGAAGAGAGAGAGAGTGAGAAAAATAAATGGCTCTCTTTTCATTCTAAGGCGTCTAAAAAGCCTGGTGTAAGGAACAAAAGTATATTTGCTTCTCCTGACAACCTTACAGGAAGAGTTGGAATTGGAACTTGTGGCATATCAGGCCGTCCTATGACTGAGTATACCCCTGGAGAGAAATGGAAAAAAGGGGGATAATAATATCTAATATATTGATGGGTAAAAGTTTAAAGTGCTAAGTCTTAAGATAATTATTAGTTAATATTGTTCACTATTTAGTTTCAACTCCCAACATAAACTATGTAACACCAGAGACGGACTGCTGAGGATTAACACTGCATATAATTGACGTGATATTTATATACTTTATTGATTTGTAAATTGGTTAACATTGCATAGGGTAAATTTTAAATGTCAAGTATTGGTTAAATTGTAAATAATTTTAACAAAGATCTCCACTAGAGATCTATTCAAGAGTCCAAATTAAAGGCGAAATTATTATTTAGATAAACATACTCTGTTATTTAAATTTGCCCTCCCTTTAGAATTTACTAGTGATAAAGTTTATTATTAAACAGTTTAAACATCCGATACAATTAGACAATTGAACTTTGATTTTAAAGTATATTAAACATATTATTTTTATTTAGCAACTCAAATGTAGAATTACTTCAATCATATTATGTAGTCAAAAAGTTTCTCTATTTCAAAAACCCAATCTCATAATACAAGTTATGCTACTGTCAGTTCCATTTATTAGTCTATGGTTTTCGACAGATGGTTGTAAAAAAATTGTGTATGTAATAAATGTAATCAACACTATTGAAATATATTCTTTAATTATTAATCAGCCCTTTGGTGCCATGTTAAAATTTTTTGGATCATCCTTTCTTGTTTTTATGTAATAGTCAAAATAGAGAAATATAAATGATTAGTTTACTCATTTTAGGCTAGTTGAATCCATATGACAAATCAGTCAATCTATGTGCCTCAGACACTTTTTGGCTCTATCATCAGATCAGATCGATGTCATATTGAATTGACGTCTGATTTTTATGTATGTGCGACTTAAATCGAGAACAAGGCAAATTTAGATTTCAAGTTTTGTCCCACAAACATGGCAAGTAAAAAGCTTGTCATAAAGATATTATTTTTCAAAGGATTACATTTATACCCTCACAAATTTTAAATATGTTTTATAAGATAGGTACATTTTGACTAAGAGCCTGTAATTTTCTTGGTTTAAATTCATTTAAATCAAGAAGATCGCCCAACACCGCAGTGATGCCGATCACAAGAAATAATCGATTATTTCTGCATGGATGAGAGCACGAACGCTTATAAATAAAACTAAAGATATTGTAAGCGTGTTGTAATTTAATAACTTCAAACATACTCGCACTGTCACTTGCAAATCCGTTGCCGCATGGTAAACGATATGTCGAAAATAAAATGGGTGCGAACCGTTATTAATTATGCTTTTTCAATATCTACCTACTACTGATAACTGGGCACTTTAATTTAAAATGATTACAATACTAGATGCACCCTGCTGGTTCACCTAGGTAGCTCCCGTTTGAGTACGGGGATAAAAGTATACCTACTATAATAACGTAATAAGTGCGGTCGGTTATCGCTTAAGGGCAAGGACTGCACACGTTCGCCGCCGAACATGGTGTACTGCTACGAAAAGCATGTGTGTGAAGTGTTTGTAACTGGAATGCCGGAGTGAAGATTAACAGTAGGTACCTACCTTGTGGCATCAAGAATCCAAAGTTTATTTATCTACCTATAGTATCTCGACATGCATACGAAGAGCTTTTCGCTGGTGTTTTAATACTGAAATTAAAACTGCAGACTATTTATATACACACTTCACCATAATAAAGCGACAACGAACGGTCATTGAATGATTACCTACATACTAAATGAATACCCACTCATCGCAGCAGAGTTGCACTGTCTCGAACATTTTTTAATATTTTCGATCAAAAAGACTCACTCTGTGTGCCGTTATCTAAATTATCATTTTATCATATCAGCCATAAGACGTTCACAGCTGTACATAGGCCTCCCCAAGTAATTTCCAATAGATCCCGTTCAATGCCGCCTTTGTCCAGCGCGATCCTGCAGTTTTATTCAGATCGTCTGACCATCTTGCGGGTGGATGTCCTACGCTGCGCTTGCCGGTACGGGGGTTTAAAGCCGTTAAATAAGTAGTTTTATGACGATAAGCCAACGCGTAAATGTTAGAAAATTATCTTTTAAAAAATAGAAAAAACAACTCTTCTTGTATTTCCTTTAAATTATTTTGGCATATCTAGATTTAAGCCTTGGCGAGCTAGATTGGGATATTTAGTATATCCAGTATGGTACTACTATTATTTGATATACAAAATATTATATGGATAATATTTTGTACTTAAATCAAATATTAGTAGTACCCAGTAAAAGTAATAACATTTAAATGATAAGTTAGTTGATAAGAAATAACGTACAAGAAATATTTATATGCATTCGGAATATGTATATAGCCATAAATAAAATTAAAAGTAGAAGTTTTTTATAAAATTACCTAGTTACTGGTAATAGATAGAAAAAATTGAATAAAATGTTAAGCAAAAGATCTTTGAGTGGTTATTTCAATTGACCTATGAGAAAACTGAAAAACTATAGTGCAATGTAAGTTGAATGAAGTCTTTAGTATGATGCTTGACTTAAATTGGATACCTTGTTGATTTAGGAGTACACCACGTTACTATTGATATACCAAATACCGTAGGATCGCATATTGTAATAACCTAATTATTATTCACCGTCGGTACGGGCTTTAGCTTAGTGATTGGGGAATTGGAAATCGCATATTTCCCTACCCTTTCGCCAATAATTTGTAATGTTTCATCTGTGTATGTGTGTATACGTACATACTTGTTTGTAAACGTGTTGTAGGTGTATGAGTGCATGTATGTATGTATATTATAGTCTCCAATTTGTAAATTGCAATGTCGTTGGACATAAATATTTATTATTATTATAATACTTACTCTTAATCTTGTTCACTGGATGCTATGAATTTATTATCAACTGCACTAAATGGATTGTGTATACTTATGTTATATTGCGTTTCTTTTTGACAAAGTAAAAGAAATTCTATTAAAGCGACTTCCTTATTTAGGTTTATTAGTTCTAGACTTTGTTAGAATAACTTGGCTTAAACGCTGTTTGATAACTGTTATATCCCAAGCAAAGTCCACTAAACCGGAATTCCGAATCAGCCTAATGCCCCTTCCCCTAACTATGCCAATAATAACAGCTGTTCTGAATTGTAATGCGCATACTTACGTAAGTACGCGTTATTCTTATCCTACCCCTCTTACCGTATGGGCCTCTTGTCAAAGTCAATTTATATCCGTCGCAGAGATACGGGTCATCCGTTACGTAACAGTGTCGTTACCAGCCAGCCTAATGCCATTTATCACTCTGAATGTGTCGGATGGTTTGTACACAACTTTGTTGAACTTAGTCTATGTTCCCTTTAGTTTGATTCTCATAGTGAAGCTTCACATTATATGTAGGTACATGCAATGCACGTCTTTTTATCATTTTTATGGTGAATCTAGCGACGGCGACGGTATTTCTAAGCCGTTTTGAATATGATAGAGGTAAAACAAAACTTCGTTATAGCTAGCCTTCTGAAGTATACCGTAGGAACCTTTTTGCCAAGCACAAAATTTTCTTAATTACTGTTTTTTTTTCGGACGAATCTATTACCGTACAACTTAGTTGTCAGCCCTAGCGTACCGCAGGCTTGTAAGTTCGGAACGAGACCAACGGTGATCACTCAAGGTCGCTTCTAAAGCACGAACCTCAGCTTGAGTGGCCATCGTGGGGGATATTTACAAAAAAACAAGAGGACCGTATAAGCTCGGCCGCTAATATTACGGGATGAATAATATATGGGAGTACGGAGAAGGACATAGGCTATTTTTCACCCCGTATCGTAAAACGTAATATTCTCGTGGGATTGACGAAAAATGACAATTTTAGTGTTACGAAAAAACAAACGCGCTGTCGGATAAAAGTAAATTGTTAGATTCTAATTCTATCTTCCTCTCAAGAACGTAATCTCTGTTCTTCTAATACTCTTTCGCTCTTAACTCCTTCTCATCACTCTAGTTTTTTGACAAACAGTGACAGCTATACGACTCTGGAACGAGCTTCCGTTGAATATTAAGCAATCCCCAAACAAATTTATCCTGAAACGCTGTCTCCGTACTTTATTTACTGATGCTGCTTCTCTAACTTTATAACCCTATTTCTGATGTACGTTATTTTATATCATATGCATTTATTGCGTTTATTTATACAAATATGTATGCCACGTTTATTTATTTTATATATATATATATTGCCTGCACCACTATATATACATTTTTTTTTGTTTTGTGTAATGGTTGACTGGGAGATAATGCTATCTGGCATTAAGTCCGCCATTTGTACATTTTGTAACATTTTGCGCAATAAAGTTAAATAAATAAAAAAATATCACAATTGAATTCAAATTTTTTGATCTCAACGAACTAGTATTAGAAATATTAAAGTGACTTTGTTTGTTACCTCTTCACGCTTTATCTGTTCAATTGATCTTTATTGATTTCAACAAGGAAGAGTTTATATATTATATTTTTTGTGTCATTTTTTCCCAAAACTCTTGAAAATTAAGGCCCTGTTTGTGACGATCTAAATTGCACAAAGAAAACGTAGTATGTACCTTTGAGCTTTAAAAATCTTCTCTCTTCTATCTCGCATACTTCATTATTTATTCGCAATCAATAGTTTAAATTTAGTACCAAGGTAGTTCAATTTAAAGTTGCCTCTATTGACTATAACTATTGCTATAGGGATAATATTTTACAGAAATCAATGATAGTTCAAACATTTAAGTGTTGATAATTATTGTTACAGATAAAACCATTTTAGATTAAAACGCAAATAAAATGTTAAGTGGCCCAAAAAAATCATGAGAAACATTCTTGAACATCAATATAACTGTAGATAAAGCCTTATATCGATTTATGACTCCATGACTTATCATTATATGTCAGATTCTATATTGATGATGATTTGATGAGATGATTTTCTTGTATTTAAAATTTACAAACGCGTTTACGAGTTAAACACGGCAATGATACGCAAGGCAACGAGGTAATCATGTGTTCTAAAGGTAATCATCTTGTTAAAAATAATTGTTTACGTAATAATAATACTGTATATGTTATACCTTTGTAGATTTCGTGTTTCGTTCTTTGAGAAGTTCGTGTGGTAGTCGTATAACAGTCACTTCATATGGCATTCGTATTTTTCAAAATATACACAACGTAAATTGTGGAGATTTCCTTCACCCACTTAAGTAACAGCTGCAACAGCAGCTGCTTTATTAGAATGACTCGAAACAGTTAATTAACAATCTTATAGATTGTAGAAAACAATAAAATTATTTTAATATATAAGACTTAAGAGTCCTCTCAAATAAAAAGTATTTTATAGGAAAACTGGAAAAGATTACTAGCCTGAACATTGAAATATAAGCGATATTTATTTCAGAGCATTAATTCAAAGAAATTGAATCGGCGGATATGAAAACACAATTTAATTATATTTTAGAGCAGAAGTTTTGTTTACATTGATTGCAAACGCATAATTTTGTAATAAGATCAACCTAATGCTGGTCTACTCTGGCGTAAATTTTAGCGTTACCCGAAGAGTTAACTCGCTTTTCCAATCCACTTGATAGCCGATCATAAATAAGCAGTCCTTTGCCTGACCAACTTTGTACCAGCCTACTCCGCGGCGGCGACCGCGCCCGCAGCGTTCGTGGAATCGTTACAGGACCGACGGCGGCCCCTCGAGAGCGGACCACGGCTCGAGTGGCAGTTATTGGGAACAGTGGCAAAAGGTGAGAACTAAGTAAGTACGTTCGCACTACTGTGGTCTGTTAGCGCTTGAGGGGCAGGGACTGTACACCTACCTACTGCTCTACAAATATAATGTATCTGAAGTGTTTGTGACATTGGAGCGAAAGGGCGATTGTGGAAGAATTTGTAGAAGTCATGCTATACCAATTGCTATACCAATAATAATCCTGTAACAGATATTACATAAAGCTAAGACCACTAACCTTTATCTAATATCTGTTACAGGATTATTATTAATGTTAAAAATAATTTAGCATGCCACTCTTGTTTGGACACAAGTTTAGAACAAGCTATGCATTAAAAATGTCGATTAGGTGTTGCTCTTTTTGCAAAATGCTGAATGTGAGGTGCGACACATGCCATTTTTAGGACATATATGTATTTTAATTACGCTTGGCTATTATTACAGATAAGATTTGTTTTGTTTTGATCAAACGGCTAGAAGCTATTGTTTTTATTATATGTACTAATCACTTCGTGCACCCTTTTTTGATTTTCAATTCTATTAAGTGCAAGTATTTTGCAAATATATATAATATAATTGAAATCTACTTAAATAAATCTAAGCACGTCATCTAAAGAAAATATAGATAATTGGATTTCTTTATTCAATTTATCGTCCAAAAAACTCTCGTTACAAAGAAGGATATAAGGAACAATTTTCGTAAAGCAGCCAACGAAGACGATAATGGAATAAAGATAGGATTAAATGCTCATATGAAGTGAACACAATAATGCTGTTTTTTATAGGTTATTATATCGGTTATATATATATAATGCTACTTTATAAATAAATACACATCTCATACATTGCCTGACACCGTGAAAAGTAGCTTAAAGCATTTGTGTTATGGGCATCCGACCACAGAGGTCGGATGTCCAGAATCACAAATTTAATACGTAAGTAACACCCTGACAAAACAAGTACACATTTTCATCATATAAATGTTTGTCTGGAGACCAACTCCTTGGCGTACAAGTTAGGATCACTATATAAACATAAATATAATCATATCAGCCGCAGGACGTCCACTGGTGGACCCATGTCCATTCATTTGGCCTATGCCTCTCCAAGTGAATTCCAATAGGACCGGTTATATGCAGCCTGCATTCGGCGTTACGGATCTCCTCATTCTGCATTGGATTGAATATATAGAATTAAATTCTTTGTAAAATTCTTTTGTTTGTGTCTTTTTCTATATCTATAAGTTACTTAACTGTACTTTTACAGATCCGTTTCAAATTCACTTTCAATAAAATAGCATTAAAACTTATAGAACTAAAAAATCGTGGTCACGTAATTAGCAACTAATTTTTAGTTAAACTGCAAAGCAGTTAAACAATCTCCCCTCATTCCATCGATCATCACTTTCGTATCTCGCCTGGATCTCGCTGCTCACGTGCGCCCCAATTTTATTCAGTTGCTTACTACACCTTTCCCCTTCGTAAATCTCGTCTCTCAACGTCGATTGCATTTTAAACATATGTAACAAGAAACCTAAGCAGCATAATGATGAAGCCCCTAGTAAATATGGTTATGGAAATTCCGGAAAACCATGCGTGGCTTACTTTTCTAAAATTGGCTCATTGTTGTACTGTTCGCTCTTCGAAGTTATGATAATATTTATACAGAACGAATGTTAATATACTAAACGTTTTTATTAAAGTAAAATAAGGTTTTGTTTACCAATATCTAAAAAATATTTGACTCTAACTGGTCATGGTCCTATTTTTGATGTCGGCTAAACTCTCGGTTTATTTTTTTAGTTCATTATCCTCCAATCCCCCAGGCAGGAACCGCGCCCGTCCCTCAATTAATTTTTGTCACACTCGGCTCGATGAAACCTTCGGATATATTACCAACCGAACTGTTAGGTACACATAAAAACTCTATATATCTATACTCTTTATATCTAGCAAAGAGAACTGCCAAAATGGATTATATGTAATTTAAATATAAACATTTTTGTTTCTATAGTTACTATCGTTCACGAATATAAACATAAAAGTGAGAAATAATTGAAACCACTTTTTAGTCATTTACAGGTTACACATTAACATTTTACATTCACATTACATTAACATTTTTTTATCACGCATGCATGAATGGCATGCTGATTTTATTTATTTTAGCCATTAAGTGCAAAAATCGATATCACTGACCAATTCAAATTCGGCGATCCAAAAAATGCCTGGCAGGATAACAAACGCCCTGTGACAGAAACAGATGACGGACTAAATTGAAATATTTGTTCTTTTTGCAGTTTTTCTATGAAAAGAAACGCAATTCCAATTTCCATTTCCTATGATTTGATGTTTCCGAATGACAAATATTCTATTAGGTATTTCATCTTACTTTATAATTTTTTGTGAAACTGTCTATTTGTTAAAATAGCTCCGAGCTTTCGCATCAAATATAATCAAATGACAGTTTTTGTAATATAGAAATTAATTACATCCCTAACAATATCAAGAAACCGTTTACCGTGTAATTAGTAGCCTTTTTTTATGACATATTCATCAGATACATAGTAAGAGGTCTCAGTTAATAGTAACTAAAATACCTTCTCAAGAACAATAGTTTTGACTCTACTTTGTTAAAATATGTAGTTCAGATGTCCTTTGCAGTTGAATTTATCTGAAGTTTCTCCAAAGATATTGTTTTAGCAACGTTTGCAGAGAAGGTAAAGTTACAATCGAACAACTTTTCCAAGGCACATCCGCAACTAATATTTGCGCTGATGTCAGAGAACACCTGCCGTTTTAGTTTTCTGAAAACTTGGCATAAATCAGGTTTTTGATCGAATTCCAACTATGATCGAAAGAAACTATCTCGTTTGTGTAGTAAATTTCTAAATTTAAAACTCAATTCAATCCATTTGCGTCTTTTGACTCTAACGATTTCTTCCGGTTATATCTGGAACGTCTTATCGATTTTAGGAATCCATACGTCAAAAAGAAAAAAGGTGCCCCTAGAATCTTATTAGGCCTCTCTGTCTGCTTTTTCTTAAAAGTTAAACTATTATCCAAAACACTTATTTACAAAAAAAACGGGCACCTTAACAATGAACCATTTCAAATGTTACTATTGGTTTGTTTGATAATTATAGGTACTTTTACTTTCACAATTTTGTAAATTAATAAGCAAATAATCGTTTTCGTCAGTATTATTATAAAATTTTGATAAAATTTATGGGTTTTAATGCTAAAGTTCACTAGTAGTGTATGATCGCTAGTAGTGCATATGCTCGTGAATTAAAAGTTAACAAAGATTTGTGTTTGTTTTTTCTTTAATAAAGAAAAAGCAGATAACATTTGGTATTGAGTGTGACCCCCTCTAGCTGAAATCACAGCTTGATTTCGTCTGGGTATGCTAGCGAGGATATCCCGGATACTTGCTTGCGGAATACGTTGCCACTCCGCGGTAATCACATTCTTCAGCTCTCTGATATTCTGCGGAGCCGGTTGTACTGATCTCACGCGTCGTTTCAGAACGCCCCAGTCATGCTCTATAGGATTGAGGTCGGGACTTCGAGCTGGCCAATCCAAACGACGAATCGCCACATCGCCAGACCGGTGGGCGCGATTGTTGTCGTCCATAAAAATTGAGTCTTCGCCTAAAGCGGCCAATGCGAATTGTGCATGAAGAATTAGAACTTCCGTTATGTATCGATGTCCAGTCAGTGAGCCGTTTACAATGAAGACTAACTCTGCACGATCCATTGAATTTATTGCTGCCCAAAAACATAACAGCGCTCCACCGTAAGGTGTGATTTCTTCAAAACAGTGCAGTGTATTAGGTCAGGTCTCTAAAAAGTCATTAAACCCAAGGTGATTAGGAAAAGTAAGTGAAATCAAAGGGACACTTGAAAATTTTCACACCACATCTCATAATTTTTACCTGATTTCGTTTTAAGTAGCTTAGAGCGCTTGAGTTACGGATATCAGATAACAAAGGAATTACAAATATAAGACTTATATACATCTGTGGAATACTCAAATAAAGAACAAACACAAATGTTCATTACATAAATGTTTGTGGTTGGGGAACTCTTGATGCACAATAGGGTTAATACGGAATGCGCTATTAGGCCATGGGTTTTGGTAATTGAAAACTTTCCTTTTTTTATAAATATTCAGAGTACTATTCGTTGTATTTGCTGTCTTACACAAAATTAAACGCAGACTGTTGTTATTTGTAAGTTAAATCTATAAAAATCTTAGTTCAAATATTTAATAATAAATAATCAAAGGCCCCCTCTAACCGTGAGGTATACCGGCTGCGTAGAATAGTACCTCCCCCTGTACCAGTTGCCGTAAGAGAGAACCGAGAGATGGCGGTTTATTCATCCGAAACAGGGTAGCTTAAATGCACAGGGCGGGGATGGGAAGCAGCATTTGCGAATTCGATTCTCGCTCTGCGATTTCTAACACGCTTGACGCTCTGAGTAAATTATGGGCAAAATTATTTCAATTTTTGGAGAAGCCTTTCTTGTGATATTTGTATTTTATACCCTAAACTTTACTGGGATTAAAAGTCAAGAGAAGAAACAAATAAAAGGATACTCTAATCGGAACCATAATAAAACAACTCCCATATGCTGACAACTTATCTCCTCTACAGCCCTGCTAAGGTGTTTAAGGACACGATATCAAATCAAGCAAATACCTTTTAATATGCAGTGAACGTCTAAATAATGGAGGTAACAGTAATTCAGAGGAGATTTACGCTCAGATTTAATGCGTTTTTGTTTCCACATTTTATTCAAGGCGTAATTATTACAAACGATGTCGTAAACATTATTGGTTCTTGACCCCATCAAGTACCAAAACTTATTTGGCCGGGTAAAACCACCTGGAACATGCCTTATAAAGACCCAAGATGCCTTAAGCTTTCATCTTTATAAATGCACAGAAATTTTCGCCATTTACATATAGACATACTAAAGCTTTAAGTTAATTATAACTGAGGTAAAGGTAAGAAAGCCCACATAATTAAACGGTGAGGGAAATGTTTAATGGATTAGACTGGTTCTACAGAAATGTGTTTTGGTTGTATTAAAACGAGGGTATATTTTTCCAATAGCGCTACTGAACCGCCCAATAGCAAAAAGCCTGCCCTCAATCGTCGTCATCAAAAACATTGGAAGCTATTAATCCCAAAGAAGGCTAGATTTAAATTAATAGGCACAAAAACAAGATCCCGAAATAATTCAACCTTATTTTGTATATTTTTAAACGGTTTTAATCAAATAAAATACGTGAAAGTAATCATACAATATCAATGGACTTTCGTGGCTTTAATTTGTGCTTTGTGGAATTAATAACTTAAAAACATGTCTATTTATTAAATTCAGAAGCCTCCAAAAAAAGTTATCCCACAACATCTCATACATTGATCCGTAGTAAGTCACTTAAAGCACTTGTGTTGCGAACGCCAGGCAACAGAGGAATTACTAATATACTACTTAAATACATATAGTTAACACCCAAATACAGAACAAATACAAATATCCCTTGGCACACAAGATAGGATCACTTCGATTTGCGCCATGGGGCCCGTCAATTACTGCTTACGATTAATCTAAATATTCTTAATAGTTAATATTATTAAATTTATTTAATCTTTTTTAATATAATTTACTTTTTCTAGGTAATGACCAAAGCTACATCAAATTCCAATTAGTTAAATAAATAGTTCCACGGACAGACGGTACGATATTTTATTACCAATCCTAATGTAGGTTACATGAATTATTCATCAATGTTGGTGTTTTATTTCGATAATTCTGAGACTTCAGACTTACTATTTAAGTTTTGTTATACATCTACTTTCTTCAATATATATTATTAAATATAATATTATCTACTCGTTTTTATCTGGGGGAAAATAATTTATTGTACCGGTATTAGATTAATATGATATTTATATTTATGATTATTAATACATATAAAATGAGTGGGATAATATGTATTAAAAAGTAAATGTGTTGAACGCTTACGTAGTCTCCTAGTTCACAAAGGAAACTAGGTACGGTTAAAGTTTGAAAAATAGAATACAGACGTCGCTGAAATGTCCGTGCATTCATAAATTGCAGAATAGTTTCCGAGCCGAGTTGAGATACTAGGGACTCTACAAACAGCACATACAACTGTACGTACGACGATGCAAACAATAGAATCAGTAGGCTTCTCCCTAGAGGTTTTCCTTTCCGCATTATCACATTGTCCTATAGCTATATCTATTTTGCACACTATGTTTAGGGATAGTCGAATCCGGTAGAGTAAGGTAGGTATGGATAGATCCCCATCGGCCCCATCGCTACTATGTAAATAAACAAAAAGTAATCACTGCGCTTTGTTCTCCGAATTTTTCGTAGTCGATTCGTAGCACACCTTCTGCTTAAATAAATGATAAATTTATTCGCCACTTACTTTTTATGAATCTAGCTACGCACGTAATTCTGGAACAAGCCGAAAATTAATATTAAATATGCAAATTACAACCGCGTTTTTCTTTCAGGGGTGAATTGAAATGCAGGTACGATGACCTAAATAGTCGGAGGTGGCTAACAATTAGAATTAGAGGACCACGGGCGGGCGGGCGGTCGGCGTTATAGCCGGTTTGCGGCGTGTGGCGTGCAGCGCGCGTCGTGTAGAGCGCGTCGTGCTTCGTGCGGACGTACATGCGGCCGTGCGTCGTGCGGCGTGCGGCGTGCGGCGCGTGGCGGGCGCGCGGGAGGGTGGCGGCGGCCGGAGTAGCGGCGGGCGCGGCAGTCGGCGCCCGACCCGCGCCCGCCGCCGCACGCCGCCGCGCCGGCCGCAAGAAAGGCGGGTATTATGCCGGCGCCCCGGGCCCGCTCTCCACGTGCCGCGCGCGACCCGCCGCGCACCGCCTCGCACGCTGACACCGTCTCTAGTTCTACCTCCTATAAAGTAACGCACGCGATCGCGCGTCTCCACTCTGCCGGAATGTAAATATTTATGGATGTCAGTTTTCAGTTGTTTAGATTGGCTGTGAATTTCAAGGTACGTGATTAATATCCATTGTTTCGATTTTTGCACGATGTCCTTTTAACTGTATCGACTGCTGGGTGTCGTTCTCGATGGGCATTAAAAATTTAATAGGTAAATAAAAAATTATAAGCATGCCACTTCGATATCGCATTGTGCTTTTATGCCTTTGTACATAATTGCTACTGTGACTTCGTTTAATGGCGTACGAAGTACCCTTCTATATTTGGATCGATAGTTTACCATTAAACGTTGGACCTAGTAGCGTCGATTTGAACAGATTTTTCGCATTACATTACTTGATTAAAATATGACGGCGGGTAGCGGCAATGCGCCGCCGCCGTCATGCCAATTTACCATTCATTACACTCGACGATATCGAAAGTTTACTCAAAGTCATCAGAGAAAACCTTTAATTTTTTCATCCTTTAAATATATAACTAGCCTTAATTCAAGGTTTACAATAACTGACTTCTTATTAGAACATACAAAAAGAAACAAAAGCGGTGATTTTTATTTATGTTTTGACCTTCCCCGCTTGACCCCTGCGGAATTCTAAAGCTACTTTCTAATGAAAGAGTCAATAATTGAGTAACTAAATTCTCTTGCGATACGACTGCTTGTGCCATACTTGCCTACACAATTTCAAAAGTACCCACATGAGTCCTACGTCCGTACACATACATACATCACATGGAGTGTGCTATCAAGGGACTGTCTTTGTTTTTACTGTCGACCCAAACAAACACTGTTTGGTGTCAACGATTGACGAATGGCGATTGGACACAAGTTAGCTTTTACTGTGCGTAGTGAACTATTTATTTAATTTAGTTCATGTTTTCTACACTCCTTACAAATTTCCTACATAACATATTCATTGGCATAAAATGTTTAGGTGAGAATGAAATCGGCAAGGCGTGTTCGGGTACATGAAGATGCTATACGTCATAGGTAATATATTTAATTATTATTTATATACTAAAGTAGTTCTACTTAGACCAAATACCTACTTAATTTCTTTAATCCTTGGTTAAATATTAATCCCAAAACCTAATTAATTATTATTTTGCTATGTAGATAGAATGCAAAATTCAATTAGACATTGTTTTGTATAAAAGTGATAGCTAAATTAATTATTTGCCGATTTTGTTTCATATCACTCAAAGTTTTTATCATAATGCAGTAAGAAGCATTCATTATAATAAAAAAAAACGTTTATCAAAATTACCACATGTTTCTTCCTTACACCCTACTCTGTTTTTACACTTTACAATGTAAATACATTAAATGTAGATGTTATTTAAACAACAAATTCCTAGAGAGTGAGTTATTACTCTATTACATATCAACAATCGAGAGTAGCACACTAACCAACCATTAACTATCAATATTATTTCTTTTATTTTCACTAATACTAAAACCTAATATTTTAACATCCTTGCACGATAAATCTAACAGCTCAACTTAAAAATATGTATTTATTGTGCATATTATATAGATTGTATTAAAATATAGACAAAACTTTGTAGGTTAGGTCGTGTGGCACAATTTACATTTTATTAATTTACTAATTGTTTAAAAAAAAAATTGAAACCATTTTGAATAATCAATATTTTATTTTGGATATATGCAGAAGGCTGATAATGGTTGCGCGTATAATACAATGACGATATGAAGTCAGAAATCGAAAAGAACATTGTATTATTATGTCATCCCAGCAGTTTAGAACTTGTTGCGTTTACTACACAGATCGGATTACATGAAGAATAGCAGGAACGATGTTGACAGGTAATTTGTCTATACAGTCCGACGGATGATATGAAGACGAAAAAGTCGATGTCTCAATTTTGTATTAAACTCTCCCACAGGTAAACGTAGCGTTTAAGATTTCGTCCGTGATATCATATGTATTAATATTATCGTCATTATATTTTTTATATAAATGGAAAAACAAATTAAACGGGTGCATATAAATAGCGAAATGATAACTTCTCAACTACATTTTGTAGTTAATGAAGATTGCATATTTTAAATGGAGATTAGAATTTATGTAACTCTATTTATCGATACAGCCTGTAATGCTATTAACTCTACCGCGGATAAGGAATTATTAATGTTCAAATTAACGTTGATATCAGGTCTCAACATTTTATTAACTTTGAATGTACTTTGGGGCAACGGCTGCAACTGTGGTTTTATTTAATATTTATGAATTAAGTTTAGTATATTAATTTGATACTATGGAGTACCGTAGGAGTAGAATAGTATTTGCCCATGTACCAAGTGTTGCAAGAGGTGACTGAGGTACTGGAACCGACAGATAGCGGTATAACCACCGGAAACAACGTAGCTCAAATAGAAAAGGGCGGCAATGGTTGGCAGCGTTTCTGTCACGAAGCTACGCTCTGCGACTGCCACCAAACTTGCGCCTGCAACAAACATGAGCAAACTCCCCGTATCTTGGAGTGCTATGTCCAGCAGTGGACGTTCTACGGTTGCCATGGTGATGGTGATATAATTATTTTCACTCTCTTACATTTGTTTACTTGTTTGCAAATTATTAATCCAATTTAGCATACTTGTGACGAAGCGAAGGGCCATAATGTAAAGATTTTCGTTGGACTCTGCCCTAATAAGCGTGCCTTCCCTGGGCCGGTTTTACGGTTTGTCATATTTAACAGAAATTTATATCAAATATGCTGATACGATCAAAGACAACCAGTGTATTCCTGATTTTTCTGGAGTATATTCCCATGATACGGGGTAAATTTTAAAATTCCTTACGCCCGAACAATTACAGCTGAATTTGTTTAATACTCAAAACATTTTAATTTTAATTCCACATGAAAATTCAATTCAAAGGCTGTTCCTCTATGGTTAAGGTGATTTACCAGCAGAACTTTTATTGTGGGTCCATTTATTGCCGGCCGGAGTACGTGCCCTGGTTGCCTCGTCCTAGTTCCGGCTCTGATTTTCTCCTTAAGACAAAAAAAGAAACTGAATTTCCTTATAAATGGCGTGATTTGCTGGAGCAATGCCAAATATGAGCAAACCAGCGAGCAAGGGACCGCGAGCCGGCTTCCTCGCCCTCGTAGTCGCAGCCTATCACCGTGGAATATAATTGAATAAATTTTATGACATAGTGTGTGAATAAGCAGCTGTTGTCTGATATAACAAAGAATTTGACATGCAGTATATTTGTATGCGTCCACAATTAGTATAATCAATGATACTATTGTACTGGTAATTTGTTTATTTTGGCAAATTTATTTTTACTCAATTATCTATTTTTACTCAATCTTCGTAAGGGATGAATAATTTTAATTTCATTTATTATAACACTTTTTGTTTTATTCGAAACACGATAACGAACTGTTCGTAAACGAGGCTAACGAAATATAATTGGTTTACAGTATGGAGAGCGACACGTGCAAGTAATAATAATTTGAGATTTAAATCTAACAAATGTTTAATATATTAATTTAACCAATCTTTGCACGTAATCTCGCTATTGACTACTACCAAATAGTAGTGTTTTCGTTGCCGATTTTCAATTTAGAAGGTTCAGAAATGACAATTGAAGTACTGGAATAAGACAGAGATTGAGTAATGTGACAATGTCCCCAGGGTTTCGAGCTGTGGTGCCTGTGTTTACTTATAGTAGACATACAAATGTCGTCTGCATTGATAGCTCTCACTTATTTATACAGCCGAACAACGGTGTTCGGATTGCTGTTTTCTAGTATGAAAGGTAAAAGGGACAGTGAAATTAAGGGTAATGTGACATAATATCTTTAAGTCACAAGGTTGGCAAAGCGTTTGCAATATCCTTGTGATAATATAAGCGTCCATAAACTATGGTGCCGCTTATTATCAAGCGAACCGTGGGATTATTTGTCGACTTAGTCATATAAAAAAGACGCAAAATACAAGGAAAAGCGAATCAAACGACGGTCAAGACTATCAAAAAGAAATTAATTCTCTGTATAAACGAGATAGTTATACTGAACTCATTTTAATAAATTAAAAGTTATAAAGCACGACCGTTTTTAATCTCACGAATTTCATTAAATATTTTATAGGGTCCATTATTATAACAGAAAATTTGGAATATCAAAAAGGACTTCAAAATAACAAATTAAATATACAATTTGGGTACTTTTCCATTAATTAAGAGAAAAAATAAGTTACTGCAATAGCTGCGTTTTATTTAATTACATCACGGAAATCAATTAAAATTTGAAAATCAAATAAAAAACCTGATAACACTGGTTTTGGCTTTGTGAATTTATTCTTGTTCTAATTTTAAGCAATTTCATCTATCTTCAATTGGAACTGCCTACACTGCTGATAATTACAAGATGGAATCATTTACTTTTTTCTATTTCAAATAAAATCTAGATAAATATTTGTACGCAAATTTACACCGCTGACGAATCTATACAAGTATTTTAAATATTATGAAATTCTATCACTGTCTGTGGTCAAACATCATCATCATTACAGATATTGGACGTCTGCAGTTGCACATCGGCTTCCTCAAAAAAGGGGGATTTGCCCATAATTTCCACGCTGGGCAAGCGTGTTGACAATCGCAGAACGCAACTTTCGCGTCGGATATGCCATCCCCACTCTGTGAATTTGAGCTGCCCTGTTTCGGATTGATATACTGCCATCTGCCAGTTTGGGTACCTTAGTCAGCTATCACGACATCTGCTACAGAGGGGGGTACTATTTTATTCTGCCAGCACCTCGCGGCTAACAGATTATCGAACTTAGATAAAATATATATATATATATATATATATATATATAACTTTAGCTTATGAAAGGGCATTATTATTGAAGAAGGCTCTCTTTTAATCCCGAGATAGATACCGTTTGACGTGCTACCACCGTAAGCAAATATATATAATATATGTTCTAGATCGCTAAATTTATTACATTTTCAAAAAATTTTAACGCAAAGAGTGATGTTGGTATTGTTAACACAAGTGTTATATGAAGATTATTTGATATTGTTTTTCACTGATATATATAAAAAAGGGAGAGAGTTGATTGCGATTTTTTGTAAAATAGGTAGGTTTTTTGTAGGTATTACCATCCGACTTGACGAGATTGAATGCATTATAGCTGGGGCGCTAACGTATCATATATCGGAGAAGCGAAGCTTACACTTTGCTATTGTCGCCACGCCTGCCAAATGTTAAAACTTTTTTAATTGCTTTAAAACGTTTTTTTTTTAAATTTTCGGTTATCTTGCAGGAACCGTAAATCTTTAAAACAATTGCGGCACGGAAACCCACACTTCAAATAAAAAACATGCAGTCTAATAAACCGCGTTTTAAAGCCGTTACGAAAGTAATTTTATTATCAGTCATGACGTTTTACACTTAGGTATTGCCTCTGCTGGAAATTGTTTGAAATTTTTATTCGGACTTCGTTACGGATAGATTTTTATTTCGGATATCCAATAGAAATAATATTAATACTAATATCATAATAATGTCCAGTTATGGTCGCGGAGCTCCATAACATTTCTCTTTGTAGCTATATATTTCTATTTATGATGCAATACAAAATATATATATATTTATATATATTTATCATTAGATTAAAAAAACCACTTAATGATAAACGGAATAGAAATGTATACAATATTTAACAAGCGTACAAACAATTACACTAGTACCATTTTAACGTAAATAAGGAAGACAAAAAAATAAAAAGTATGGCAAGGTTTCGAGCGAATGCTTTCAGGCCATGGATATATAGGCTCCGATATAGGCTCGGGCATAGTTAATACTATTTTAAGATGACATCGTCATTACTTCTAATTAAAATGACGATTTATTGAAGTAGATTCCTGTATCAATGTTAAACGTACTGATATAGATTAATATCCATCGTATTTGAATATATAATAATAAATTACTTCATAAATGTGAATGTTGAGTAGAAGGGTGTGCGCAGAGAGGTTCGGAACTCTTACGCAAAAGGTACTGAATAGATTTTAAAAAGCACAATATCATAGCGCATTCGTCAGAACATATAATTATAATTTATTAACATTCTAGGTATCTGCCTTCGAATCATCCGTGAGGTCCTTACTTTATATCGCAATCCTAAGAAACCAAATGTTATTCCAAAGTCTCTAGCTACTAAACTGTAACAAAAAGTCGTACCGATTTTTTTATAAAAAATTAAAAGCCCGTTTATACGACGGAAACATGTTTTCGAGAATAAAAGTAGCCAATATATTATTTTAATAAATTCTATGCCAAATTTCGTTTACAACAGATTCAGCCGTTCTGTCATGAAAGATTAACAAACATCCATTCAAGCATTCATCCATACAGACTTTCGCCTTTAAGAAATTAAGTATGATAAACGTCTATCAGCGACATTAAAAATAACATTTGCGTGCCCCCTAAGATTAAAAAACATAAAAAATAAAGTATAAAAAATAAATAACTTTCTCAGTCAGTAAAAAAACTGTTTATTCATTGTAGGTAGTTATATATTTCAGATGATTGTCTCAAAGAGGTTGGTTTTCACTTTGTTATTTAGCCCGAGTAAATACCAGATATTTAAGAACAGTTGTCATACATTACGTTCCAATACATTTAACGGCTAGATAAGTAAATGACATAGTTTGCAAAATTGTTTTAAATTGTTTACAAACGTTTATTTTATATTACACTAGCAGCCCGCCCGCGGCTTCGCTTGCGTTAAATTCGGGGTAAATTTCACCGCTTATTTTAGGGAACTAGAGGGTTAGAAAGATATTAGCCTATGTCACTCTCCATCCCTTCAACTATCTCCACTTAAAATATCACGTCAATTCGTTAAAATTCAATCTATTCGTTGTGAAAGACGTACGAAAAAATGGATAAACATTCAAAAGTTATAATTTTTACACACACACACACACACTACTCTCCCATACATACTTTATCGTTTTGGCGCGGAGTTATTAAAAAAGAGTACAATGAAAAAAATTCTAACATGAAATTTTTATGTATTTTTTTGCGAACTTGCGACATTTTTCAAATAACTTACATTTTAAATTTGTGATATCTTTCGAATGGAATGGTCAAATTAAATAAAATAAAAAAAACTGTTTAATGAAGCAGACATAATTGTGAAAGTATTTATTTTGATAATAGTCAATTCCAAAGTATAAATAAAAGTGCTTTTGTGGCGGTGTCGATTAAATATATTTTTTGAAAATGAAAAACACTTATTATAAATTAATTATAATAGTTAAACACTCGCTGTCGCAACGTTTTTTGTAGATAATTATATGTACCGCAAAGTTGTAGTACCTTATTTTTTACTATAATCAATAATTCTTGCAGCGCGCGTAATGTAAGTTTTTTTTGGGAATATTTTCACACCTTGGTTTACACTATTGGAGTTTTAGTTCGATACTCTAACTTTAAAAAAAACATATAAACTATGTTCACTGGAGATAGTGTAGCTTCCTAAAAGTGAAAGAATTTTTCAAAACGGTCAAGTAGTTTTTGAGCCTTTCCTATTTATAATATAGTTATAGATATAATAAAAATAAATTAAATGACAATTAAAATCTTCAAGCATAATCGAGCTTTTTTTCTGTTATTGGAATCAATCTTTGTAATAAAAAGTATATAATAATAAAAAGTAAATTCCTCAGTCGCTTCTTGCGTCACAGGTGTGTGTGTTTATGTACCAGGCTATAGGATATAAAGCAATATATCATGAAATCACAGTATTACTAAAATAAACCATTAACATTTTAATTAGGTTGATTGATGTATGTCTTTTAGTGGCCGTAAAGCCTATAAGTTTTTTGAGTGCGTTTCGTACTGAAATGTTATGGGTGCGTTCCATTCTGGTAACAATAGCGTGTACAATTGAATTGCCGACGACAGTATATGTGATACTATATAATATTAAACTAGTGGTTTAATATTATATAGTATCACACATATATGATGTTAAACTACCAGTTATAATATTATAAAGCTAGATCACATGCATAGTTTGACTATGGTCACCCCAGATCAAGTATCATTGAATAACGAATATACTGATAGTAAAAACAATCACTGCTATATTCCTTAGCCAGGACTCCTGAACCAGCCGGATCAATATCCGTTCTATAGAATATAATAAAACGATGTTTCCTTGATAAAAAACTTCACACCGTTTTTCTAATGAGGCTGGCAAATAAAAATAGGGATTATTTTCTGATGACTTCATAATCGCTAAGTAATTGTAACCTATGTATATGAAATTGTGTGAATGATTTATAAAATGATACATAAATAAATAAAAATTTTTTTTTTCGATGCAATCTGAAATATAAATAAATATTCTAATAATTTCGCGTTACTACTCATAATATATATGCTTTTTAACTACTATATTTTTTTTAGATTGAGCTTGATCTTCATTATAGTTGTGCAAGATAACTGACGTCGAACAAAATATATAAATAGATAAATTAAACTATTTCTAAACCACAGAAAAGTCGTTTTATTACGAGATAAATATGCACCGAATAAGAATATGTGCTAATGAACCAATCGTTTTAGTTATCCGTCATGTATGCGTACAATAACCAGTCTACTTCATTGCTATTTATTTGAAATAGTCTAAAGATTTGTAAAGCTACATATGGTATAAATCAATTTAACCTGAATAAAAGGCGGAAAACATCGAGTACAAATTACTTCGCGTCACGTAACCGAATCTCGATTTCATATCCAATGAACCAAAAAATGGATATCGACGTACTCTCCATTTCATCGGCGAACTCCAATTATAATTATTTTTCATAAACAAATTGCCCAATGGAAAGTATAAACTCATCAATTCTATCAAGCGATTAACCATGGATGGTAGCTTTCAGTGAATCTTGTTTATAAAACCTCCGCTTAATGCTTTGTTTCCTGATTTATAGAATCATTATTTCTATCAATTTACAGTTAACCTGGTAATAAACTGTACCTACGATATTAAATTAGATACGAACTCTATTATCTATTAAATCATTAGTTCTTTCCATGTTGAAAAAAGATTTTTGGGCAATGTTGCTGTGTGTTTTGAGTATATGTGTAATACTTTAATTAATGATTTATTGGATTTCTTAATTTTATAGGGATTACAATACATTAAGAACATGCAAAAATCTCATTTTCCTGGAGTTTCATTTTGTAATCAGACGAGGGCGCCTTAAACCTATTTGCTATACTCTCTCTATAAATATTTGATGGAATCCATAACCTTCGCGGTGTAGATAGAACGGTATTAAACACACAGGTCATTACATCAACGTCGCAATATGCTTAAGTACAGGAATTAAAACTTCTGGCATACGACTGCTGTTTGACGTTTCATGTTTGTTTGAAAAGCTTTAGTTTAAATACATTTTCCTACAACACATTACCGTGTCACCTTCCAAGTCAATGATAAGTTTCTTTTTTTAATGTTGGGTGTCAGTAATCATATATTTATTTAACCATGAAGTTGTAGGTTCTAATACAATATATTTTTTTAATAACATACGGCTCAATATTTCTACGAATTTCAATCATAATTGTGCACCCTACGTTGTCTTTCAATATTTTATAACACAACGATGACTGTAATTTATAAAAATATTTAAGTATTAGAATAGTCGAGCTATTCATAGAATATAAACATAGTCTAAATCTCTACTTCTGAGGTAAAATATATACATATCTGTATATAGTCTTCTACCATTTTGAATATATAAAGAGTTTATTTCCTACGATATTGAAATGATTACCTCATTATTTTTGCATCATTCTTCAGTTTCTTTCTTAAACGCACATGTTTTCTCAGCGTTACTTAACCTGTATCTGGTAAAAAATATTGTTTAAAATTAACAAAGCGCGTCAGAAAGAAACGAAGATTCACCTATGACATCGAATTTTGTTCTCTTGTTTGATATACTATGTATAATTCTATATACATACATTGTATTGACCTAAAGAGCGGAGCAAGAATCTCAAACTTCTTTTGATATCTTTTACCTCATACTTTTTATATAATTAGTTTACAGTAAAACTATACCCTAAATATTACCCTTAAATACAAGATAAATTCAATTTAAAACATTGTTTTAGCTACGCCAACAGAAACCTGTTAAAGAATTCCTTAAAGACCCTTCCAAAAATTTTTGACTTGAATTAATTTGCAAAGAAGCTTTCACTTATCGTCTATCCGTTTTATTATTCTGTATACTTTTAGATGTTATGGTTTTTATGAATAATAACAGTTGGCCGTAATAAAAGATATTTCAAAAGATTTTGGTAACGTTGTTATTTCACATTTTAATCTAGACTGAACAAGCATACTATATATCTGGTTTATATAGTACAAAAGCAGTTGTACTGGTAATAAAATGGAATTGAATTTTCGCTCATCTGGTAAACAAAGCTTAAATTTAAGGGAATTTTCATATTAGTTGTTTTGTTCATTAAGATCTATGTTGGATGAGATTTTGCGGCGTAAAATGCGGTTTTGGTGGAAGTTGTGCAAGCTTAAAGATTGCCGGTGTTATAACTTTGAGTCAATGAAAATACAAGTTGTAGTAGAAAATACAGAATATAAGTATACTCCTTCATCGTACATTTTACACCTTCATCAGCACTAGTTCTAGGTTCTAACCACACATATTTTTGTAAGCGCGAGTACATATGTTTTTAACTATATTTACATATATACACAAGCAATATATTTGCTCTTTATTATATACAATAAAAATTACGTGTTACCGTGTTTGTCTGGGATGAACTTCTAAAATCTGAACTGATTTAATATTTTTTGCTCAATGTGTATCTCAATTTAAGAACAATCAACCTTTAGTAAACCAATTGTAGCACTATATCAACTAACTTCTAATAGTAGTATTATATCTAGTCACCTGACCCGACTATCTAGTATACGTATATACAGCATCCTACAAACACGATAAATGAGCGTCTTTTTAATTCACAGCTGAAATGTCTCCAATGTCCTCCACTCAATTTTAAGCACTGCGGTTCCTATCTTTGGTTTGTTTGACGATTATAATAACCAGTATTACGCGCATTACACAAAATGATTCATTTCTTTACTTTTTACAAATTCCTGTTTTGTATTTTCTTGAAAATAAGTGAAAAGAACTTTGTGGTCAATTCTATAAAATAATTTTATTCCCCTTAACAAAATGCGTTGATACAAAAAAATCCTTATAAATGTACTATATCACGTATAACATGTTATTTAAGATATACATATATACAAGCATGAAATAAAAAATACACTTTTTAATAAGTACTCATTTTATTTAGATGTAAATATTACCCTGAATTAAAATCATGTTTAAATATTTTTATTATTACTAATGAACAAAGAAAAATATAAATCAACATATAATAGCAAAGCGAAAATGTTTCAGTAACATTAATGTTAACATTTGTATTCATATTTTGTATAAGTTGACATTTCAAGAAAATGGACTGTAACTTACGTTAACTTTAACTTAAATTATACCTTAACAAAACGTCTAAAGGAAGCCTGTATTGGAAAATCGGTTTTCAGAAAACTTTGTCGATATTGATTTCAGAAAATTGCTAAACATCATTATAATAATTTCCAGTGAAATGATTTGTATTCTGTACAACTTGTAATTATTATAACTGCATAATTGCAATTAGTATCAATTTCAGTCCTGTGCTAAACTGGACCTTAATTATTCACAAATTGATAGATCTATGTATAATTATAAATTCATTAACAATGTATAACTACATGACATCTTTATGTGTAACAGTTGCAGTACATTTGCAGTCAGCTTTATTTTCTAAGTAATTACAGGAGAAGAATATTTTCCTTAGTATAATATTGTTAATAGGTATACCAATTTTCTCGTTGAGGAAAATGAAGTCACGAAAGTATAATCTATACATATATAGTATGATAGAATTATTAAGAGGAAACTCTGATAAGGACTTTGATGTCGGCTAGCGACGTTTATGACTGTTTGCTACGTTATTGGCTCGGGATTTTGTTAAGTAGGTACCAGCTAAGGCTGGAAAACGTGCTTTGTACTAATTTACCATGTAATTACTCAGCTTTGCTTTACGTCTGCATCCATTAAATATTACGCGGACCAGTTAAAGGATTAGCGTAACTAATTTAACACCGTGTAATTAGTTTTACAGCGTTAAATTGTTAAGTAACATTCACCGACCACAGAACCAAATTACAGCCATTGGAAGTCCACTGCTGGACAAAAGCCTTCCCGAGAAAGAGGGTATTTTGCTCATTATTGCCGCGCAGGGCAAGCGTGGTGGCTCTTGCAGGGCACAGCTTTCGCGATGGAGATGCTGCTGCCCATACCCAACCTCTGTATTTGAGCTACACTGTTTCAGACGGATATACCGCCACCTATCGGTTTTAGTACCTTAGTCGTCTCTTATGATACCTGGTACAAAGGGAAGGTACTATTCTACTCTGTCGGTACTTCACGGCATGAATAGAACCGAATAGGAATGCATAATTATTGTTTGTACTAATTGATACTGTATTTTTCCCATTCAATTCATCCTGATGCTTTGTGTTTGGTTGTATTTTTTTTATTGCATTATTATCTTTTGCCCGCAATATCAAGAAATCAAGTCGAGGCCTTGCTCTGTGAACTACCTCAAAAACCGATCAGTTTATTGAAAATATATCTGATGTTAATCTTTTAGGTCTTTATTATATATCTTGATGATATTGATCACCGTTATTAAACATTCTTAGTTTTCCTTCTAGAATACCTTCTGGCTCAAATTCTTAGCTATTTATATAACAAAGATTAGACAAAGAATATTATGCTAATTGTGCAATTTGTTTTTCTTTACACTAAGTAGCTTTAAACACATATGTTACGGGCATCAGACAACACTGGAATCAAAAATAATAAAATATCTAATTTAATTCTATATCTGGATGTTAAATACAACACTATAGAGAAGAAATAAAAATATTATTCATATAAATGTTATCCTGGGTGGAGATCAAATCCATGACCCTTAGCGCACAAGTCTGCCATCTACGCTATTGGGCCTGTCATTATTATATTATCTTTCGTAGGTGAATTTGTATCAGTTTGGACTTAATTGACTGACAAATACAGCTTGAAAATAGTACTAAGAAGTGTACCGTTGTATCGTTTAAATTATTTTATACTTTTATAGAAAACGTGTTATTAGGAACATTCAACATAACATAAAGTTATTTTGATCTAGCTAGGACTAGTTGTCCTAGCTAGATCAAAATTCATATTTATTTTCGAAAATAATTCTACGTGCCAGAATAATTAGATAAGCACATAATAAAACTATGCGACTGTAAAAAGTTCGTATGGCTTTGAAAAAATATTTGGGCTAAATAATATATTAAATAAGATCTTTTCGGCAACGACATGTCGTAAATATATTGGGCTCTTCAGTAGATCCGGGAGGAATCTGAAAATGTGTGCAGACGACAGAGGACTCCGTTGGGGTGGAGTTGTTTACATTTTGATAAGATGTCGACGACTCGCAGTCTACAAAGAAATGGAAAATAGCACTACTTAGATATACAAAAATGTTTGAAAGTTAAGAAATTAATAAAAACTTTGAAAAACAATAAGATCAAATGTCTTAAATATATTGGAATCAAAAATATCAAGCTTTTCCTTAATATTTTTTGTAGCTTAGGCTAAATCAATCTTTGTTTTTTTAAACACAAGTTACCCACCAACTCACTCCGAATGACGCTCCCATTCGACATAGCTTTTGCAGATATTCAGGAAAACAGTACGCCAACCCCTTGGGTAATTTATAAGTTTATCTCGAGCTGCAGAAAACAAGATTAAAGAAGACAAGGCTTTGTATTTTGATAGGTAGGGAAAACAAAGCATTGGATACATTTTTACGGTAACTCATATACGAGGCTGGTATACCTACCCATAATTGTCTACCAGGTCACCAACTAATGACTTTAATTAAACGGAAGAACGTGATGTCGGTATTGCACGATGCGACTGGCGGTAGTCGTACATGCGAATGGTTTCATATAATATACTAATACACGTAACAACACTTGCAACTGCATTCGCATTCAGTAAAGTTCATTTCGGGCGCCATAGTGTCAATTTTCCACAATCGGTGGCGCCACGGCGATATATGTAAAGTTTATTTCTTTCAATAACTAAATTTAACAAATATAGAAATGACAAAAATTCGCTTGGACAACATTGAATTTGGAATCAGATTTCCATTTTAACGTCTTAATAGTATCAATGTATGATATTTATTGCATTCTTGTGTGATGTCAGTTCAAAGTCAGGCTCATGTCACGCGTTTGTACATATAGAACGTGAACTCTTCAAAAGGTCTAAGTAGTAGGTGCTATATCCGCATTCAAACTAGTTGGTTTGGGTTAACAGGGCTCCCTTTTTACATAGTGTTGGGAACGGTTTTCATAAAATTAATTATGCAGAAAAGTAGTAATCGAAGTTTTCGGTACTTGTTAACATGCGATGCACATCATCCACACGTATCTATATATGTAAAGCATTATTAGCGGACCGCTCCTTCTTTGTCCGATAAAATTGTATCCATTTGGTCCCGTTATCGTCGCGTTGTTAATCCCGTTTTGGGCTCTCTAGCATATGTTTATTTCTAGAAACTATCTACAAATTACTCGTAATCAGATATATACCATACATATATATTTAATTCATATAATACATACTTTACTAATATCACAAATGCAAAAGTTGGAAAGAAATGCAAAAGAAAAAATTTAATAAAATGTATTTTTATATGTAGGCTACTTATATTATATATTATTGGCACGAGGATGGGAACTACGTGGGTGAAACCGCGGGGCGCTCTCAGTAACACATAATACTACCTGCAGGCAAACATTAGAAAATATATTTTTTTCCATACAAACTTCATAATCCCGTTGACTCTTAGAAACCAGTTCGTGACAATAACACAACAATCAAAGATATATTCAATTTGGTGCTTCTTGAATGCAGTCTTTCTAAAATTATGCGCGTACATACATTTTATTTTATATAGGTAACGTGTGTAAACTTCCCTAAAAGCAGATTAAAAAAGGCTACATACATATTTGTACAAGATGTATCCCCTGCGGGGCACGACAAATAGACTCACCCGCCAGGTCAACGCCCGCGGGATTTGCGTGGCGTTTAACGTTAGCCCAATCCAATCACCTGCCAAGTTTCTCTCCTTCACAATTAACATTCCCTTCTGATTTCGAGGTCAGCATTCTTTTGTCTCTGCAATATTTTACTGCAAATACGTATTTGAAACCTAATGTTAAGTCTATTGAAGCTGGTTTTTTAAATGCTTAAATTATTAAATAAAACTCACGGGCTGCACCGACGTAGTCTAAGCGGTGGTCCTTTGTTTTATAAGTTGCAGAATATTCTATCCTTCTATTTATAAGAAACATGAACTTTACTATAAATGGGAAATACTTTCCATTAACTGTAAGACATCCAAACTAACATGTGAATGTTTTGGGCTTATTTTATTAATTATTTATTTTAATGCGTCATCCATAACAACATATGCTAAAATTTTGTTAGAAGTAATTGAATAAGTTGACCTGGCAAATCTCAAATCAAATCGTTCATATAGAAAAGGTTGAGACAATCAAATGAAAAATGTATCTATAACGATGTCTTACTTGAACTAACGCAGATAAATCAAATCTAAATCAATCTTGTTTCTCTTGCGTCTTATTTAATCTTCTTATGTGTATTTGTAAATTAACCTCTCTTGATATATTTGCCAATATGTCTATCTTCCAGACGGCTTTTGAAATAAAATGCTAACATTGTGGATTGAATGAAACGTTACATCATTCTGAAAATAGATTGATTTATATTTATATAATAATTTAAATTTATATTATGCTATCTATGAGTAGTCGCTTGTCTAAATCATATTTCATTGGTAAATTATAAATCATGCTTTATGATGTTGTCGTGTGGTTATCTATGTGTTTGAAACTATTGTAAGACATAAATGTTATGACATAATCAAGGTGGTTATGTTCTAACATCAGGGTCCGTGTGCCGCTTTTAGATTGTTCAACAATGCCGTAGTTGTCAACTAGTCTGTGGCTTAACAATGTGCTTATTGCAATGTAACTAATCATCTTCACGGGCATCATTTGTCCGATAGCATTAAAAGTTACCCTGGAACAACTTAATAATGAACCACATTTGTACATTTAACGTGAAAAATAACAATTCCTTTTAGTGTGCAAAACATAAGAATGTTGCTATAAAGCATTACAAAGTAACTAGTCTCCTACGAGTTCAGTTTTCATAGCGAAAAATATCTATTTAGATATTTTTTTCATATACTCTTGCGTTAAAAACAGTCCAGAAGTATTTCCTTAATTAGAAATATACATCTCTTATTTTACTCTTGCACCGCCATTAGGTCAGTATATTTCTTTTTTATGACACTTTTCCAATGAGATAATGAAAATTAAAATATAAATAGTTGTAATCGCTGAAAGAATTAAACTTCCATTTAGTAATAGTTAAGATTTTGCCTAAATCAAGTATGTCATAAATAGCTATAAATACAAATAGGCAATTTATTTTTGTAATGAAGCAGTCGATAGAAAGCGTAATATTATGGCGAAGGCACAGATGGTAAAGATCCTATCATGTGCACCAACGTTCGTGGGTTCAATCCCTACCCAGAACAAATATTTATATGATGAATATTTGTATTTGTTCTGTGTCTGGGTGTAATTTATATGTATTTAAATATGATATTTGTAATACCTTTGTTGTCTGGTATCCGTAATACAAGTGCTTTAAGCAACTTATCTCAGTCAGGTCAATGTTTGAGATGTCGTGTAAATTTATTTATTATTATTATTTATATATATATATATATATATGTATATATAACATATATCTATATATATAAAAATGAAACTCGTTATAAATAAATTTGAAATTTTACTCTGAAAGTATTATTAAACATAGTCTATGGATTGAGACATATCACCAGTATAAGATTAGTAGCTCATGGCCAAAGAAAAGTCTACGATTAAAGAATTTGCTAGTTCGTTAACATGCACACATATATATGTGTGTAAACTAAGTAGTAAATTCTTGTATATGTATAAATGTGTCGCATCCACCGCAAACAAACAGTAAAATTTTAGTAACGTTTGCGGAAGCTACCCGGAGATAACAATCCTATAAAAAGTAAAAGTGGATCACGAGTGAAGCGGCGCGGTTTGTGAACGGCCGTGTCTGTGAATAGGGCAGGGTGTCTCTGGCTCGTCGCGAACTAGTTTATTGCCGCGATTTCGTCCCACAAAGCAACTTGTTATAAGTATTGCTTGTTTGTTTGCTCGCTATTTTTGGGGCCCGTTGACTATATGATGTCACATTTATAGCGTTATCACAAGTTACGTTACGATTCCGTGTTTATAACCATAGACAACAATAAGTATCGAATATAGAGTCTACGTTTCTAAATTAGTTCAATAATTATGTTTGTTGAATCTGTTTGTTGATTCTAAATAAATCTATCGAATAGTAAAAGCCAATCATCTTATATTACTTACTGCTAAGTAATTTCGGTAGGCCAGTAAATTGTGCTTTATAATAATAATAAATTCCCACAACATCTCATACATTGACCTGACTCCGTGGTAAGTCGCTTAAAGCACTTGTGTTACGGACGCCAGACAACAGAGGAATCATAAATATACTACTTAAATACATATATTTTACACCCATACACAGAGCAAACACAAATATCATCATATAAAGATTTGCTCTGGGTGGGAATCGAACCCACGACCCCTGGTGCACAAGACAGGATTGGTGGAAACCCCTTATCGTGTAACCGTTTGATGTCTTTTTCCATGTTGATGGCGAGATGTCCAGATTCGTTCCCATCATAGAAGCGCGATAAGATCACGGATACTTCAGTAAACAACCACTGCGAGTCTTTATTGCGACTCCGTCACCCTATTTTTGGTGTTTGTAATTTAAACGTCATAAAATTGTTAATTAGAAAGGTAGGCCGAGTAACAAGAGCCATGATAATTTCATTTAACTTTAAACTTGCCATCGTGTCTGCTTACCTCTGTCGATTTAAATTAACCATACCTGCCTTACCCACGGGATTCCACCGCATAAACATTTATGGAAACCACAGAAAGGTGTTTGTGGCTTATAATTAGGTAGAGCGGACGTCGCAACGTATACGTTCGAGCCCTCCCTTCTCTGTACACAAATATAATACCTTCATTGACAGGCTATGTACATACCACGCAGCTTAGAATTGCAAATGTTAAAGAAATGACTTATGAGCCCTTGTATTTAGACACAATATAACTTAAGATAGCTAGTTTTGCACAGATTCGTCTTGTTTTCATTTCTTTTACATCTGTATAAATAAAAAGAAAATCTGATTAACTTACTGATATATCAACGCAGGCCTAAACTATAAGAGTTAGAAGTTTGAAAATTTTCACATCACCCCTAAGGGTTTGAAACGGGGATGCAAAGTTAGTATGCTTTCCCTTCGTTTTAAACATTGTCGAATTTAACTCAGTATGAAGTCAGAATTTAAATAAGTTTTATCATTAATCAGTCATGAAACACGTGTAAAATATTTCTTCAAAGAGGGGTGCAAAGGTAATATCACAATTCTACAACTTAACGCGAGGCGCTGCTAGTTAATGAAGAAATAAGAGATAAACACATCAAATATTTAATATTAGCACAGAAGGCTGTCTTTCTTCAAGGATACCCTGTGTGTCATGTTAGAATATGAACAAGTTACGACGTGTAAACCTCGTACATGTGGCACATCCATTTTAAGTACACGTGTGACGTACCTTTGAATTTACCTGTCAACCGAAATATCGTATTTCGTCCCAGTCAAATCCATGGCATTTCCATATTACATTTGGACTAACTTGCTGAATACAGATGTAAATAGAGTTTGATACAATTTGACGGAGCGCTGATCATAATAACTAGCATTCAGTTTATACGTTTGTTTTAAACGTGTATAATTCATCAATATAAAATTATCTTAATACGACATATTTATTAAATTAATTTAAAAAACGCTATATCACATACACAAATTATGATTAAAAAATAAGCCCCATAATAATGTTATAGATGATCTTAATCGTATATATTATTATCATTTTCATTGATCCGAATAAAGTAAAGTCAGTAAAGCAATTGAGTAAAAGAGGTAAATATGCAAGAACGGTATCATTGGTTGCAGTGAGAGCAAGAGTGGTGGCGACCGGCTGGCGACGCCGCGGATGTCGCTGCTCGGCAAGCCGCTGAGTTACCGCGCCACGCGACGCGACGCGCGCTACCGCCGCCTCCAGTCCAAGTTCTACAACTTCCTAGAACGGCCGAGGGGAGTGAAGGCCGTCCTCTATCATATGATTGTGTAAGTATTTCTTATTGCACTCATCTGCACAGAATTTAACTGAATTCGGTGTCTATAAACATAGAATACGTACGTGATGAGCCGGATGGTGCAGATAGTAGTAATGTATCTTATGCGTCCCCTAATATACGACGTAGGTCGTGGGTTCAAGCTCTATCCAAATTTTCTTGTAGGAAGTTGTCCCAATTCCGGAATAAATGGAAACTGTCGGAGCAAGAGTCCGGTGGATGTCGCAGACATTCCTGTTGTCTGTTGTACAGTGTGTGGTTTTGCATTGTCGTGAAACAGCAGTGGCCTAGAGCGATTGACCAATCTCGGTTGTTTAGCAGCTCCTTCCTTTATGGTTTGCAGTTGCTAATAATAGACATTGCCGTAATCGTTAGCCTGATTTTTTAAAGCTGTAGTGAACGACACCGGCCCCAGTCCACCAAACTCTCACGAGTACCTTTTTCTGAGTCAGTATAGTCAGGTAGGGCAGGATTAAGCTGTGTCTCCAGGGTCCAGATATTGCAAAGAGCACTTTTAAATATCACACAAAATCCTCATTTCATAGTTTGATGTAAAATCTCTTCATTTTAATTCATTGTGTCAGTTGAGGAAAGTAACACAACAGTCGACGCGTGTTTCAATGAACTCACGGGGTACTCGTTGTTCAACTTTTTTTACTTTCCCGATTTGATTTAAATAGATTAATACAGTTTTGTCACTTACCCCGAAGCCTGCAGCTATCTCTGAAGTGCTTTGTAATGATACCCTATAATTCTTAAATTTCCACTTTGATCTCCGGCCGTCCACGGGGTCGGTTGGCCGTCCACGAAAGGTTGAAATTTCCAGAACAAAGACGTTGAAACCAAAAATGTACCTTGCTTTCTTTTGCAACACCAGCGTCAAACAAATCAATAATACTTTGAGCTGTTTCTGCAGCACTCTTGCCACGGTAGAACTCGTACTCGTAAATATACTAACTAATATATCATGTTTTCCATAGCGCGGCAAGAAGCAACGCCAAAAAAAATAATAATGAGGGAAAAACAAATAAATGACTGTTTTCAAAACTCAAATGTACCAGCTAAATTAATGTATCAATTTGAATTTGGCATTCTTAACCAAAGAGACGATATTTTAGATTAAAGTGGTCAGCACGACACACAAAACGCTGATTTCACATGTAAGGACCTATTATTATTATTATTATAAATTTAAATTAAAACACGGTAAATTTCACGTCTTTCCAATTCTGCTATGTCCTCGTCTTAAATCGGGACATTTGTGTTATTTTTGGAAGCATAACAATAATTTAAAATAATAGTGAATTAAAGAAACGGCCATATATGTGCAAAAATAAATATACATGTATATTTTTGCCTTAAACACGAAATTTGCCAGCTAAGGGAAGACTAATGGAAATAAAATAATATTTTTTCTGAAATTACCCATTTACGTGAACGAAAATAAAAGTGCCAATAACATCTTGCACAATTCAATAAATCTTATCGTCTATCGTACTTCGGAGTCTTAAGACGAAAGTCTTTGACCAACGTGTGTTACCACCGATGACATGAGGGTCTGAGACGTGGTTTCTCCCTACAGTATCTATTTATAAGCCCTATATAAAAAAAGCCCAAGGCGCTGAGGAGAGGTGGGAAGGAGGAAGGGAAGGCAGTATTTGCATCATAGATCCACAAATGAGCAGATCTATAAAATAACATAAATTATCTGCAACGTCCAGCGGATCAGCAAATTGAAGTAACAATAGACAGTATACATATCACTTAGAACCGACGACCGGTTAGACCTGCAGTGTTTCCATATTACATATTATATTGCAAGTGTCAAGGTTAGCAACGCGTTTGTAATATCCTTTTGATGATATGAACGTATAGCTAGAGACTGGCAAGCGCAACGTAGGACGCTAACCTATAAGGTAGACAAACGATTCGACTAAAACCGCAGGATCGCGCTATCCACAGCTAGTGCAGTCCACATATATCTAATCCTATTCAACTTTGAGAGGTCTATATTAGTACTCTCTCGCGGACCGTATGCTTTTTTGTCAACTTAGTCATATAAAATACTATTAATACCATAGCTATCATCATCACTATATCAATTATTGGAAGTCCACTGTTGGACATAAAACTTGCAAGCGTGTTGGCAATCGCAGAGCGTAGCTTTCTCGATGGGGATGCTGCTGCCCATTCCCGCCCTGTCCATTTAAGCTATACTGTTCCGAACGAATAAATCGCCATCAGTCGGTTCTGGTACCTTAGTCGCCTCTTACGAAACCTGGTACACAGCTATATTGCCAGTTGTCAATCTTATTAAAGAGAGGAAGAATTTTGTAATTCGAGTCACTGTAACATTGATTCGCTTTCGTGTATGTATTGACCGCTTTCTATTAGATACACGTCAATCGCTCACTATAAAGATCGGATAATCTATTGTTCACAAGCGATATTTTCGAGGAAAGCTATTTTAAGCCACTCTCGCTCTGGCATTAATTTGAACACGTGCGTTTGTCTGAATGTAAAACGGCATATGTAAATAAAGATTACAACTATCTTATGTAATTACTGATTTTGGCACATTCATTATTCATTTGTCTTAATTAAATTTAAATGTACGACGTGTTTGCCGCGCTGTGCAAGCGTGATGGCAATCGCAGAGGGTAGCTTTCTCAGCGGGGATACTGCTGCCCATACCCACCCTGTGCATTTGAGCTATACTGTTCCGAGTGCATATATCGTCATCAGTCGGTTCTGGTACCTTAGTTGCCTCTTACGACACCTGGTACAGCGGGAGGGACTATTTTACTTTGTCGGTACCACACGGCAATTTGGTCAGGTATGAGCATGATATTTTCAACCATAGTCGCGTCCACTAATCATAATAAAACTAAAAACTAAACAGAGTGACAGGTATGTTTTAACGGGTTTAAATCATGCTCTGGAGAGCTTAACTACCACATCTGATATGAAAAACCTTGATTACTGGCGACGGAACACCATTTTATTCCACGGATGCTTAGTAAAACTATTGAATTTAAAAAACATCTCAATTTCAATGGCGAAGATTGTTAGAATATATTATCTGCCTAAGATACTTATCGTCTATTTGATCATGAACCAAGGACAAATCGCTACACTACATGATTTTAAGATATTGTCAGCAGTGCGTGTATAGGTAGTACCGCAAACGTATAAAATTAAATATAAAATTTTGAAGGTAGTAATTGTAATTTTCAAATCCTGACACATCTTTTGTCATTTTAAGAACAGTTGCTACAAAGTAACAGAAACGTCGAACAAAAAATTTAAGAAGTTTAATAACCCGCGTTTTAAGGCCATTACAAAAGTAGTTTTATTACATATACAATACAATGTAACTAACCACACACACACACGTTAGCAACTTTAATCAATGAACGAACTATTCAGGAAAATAATTTACATACACGGAGAAGACAATGTTTACTAAATTAGAAATTTCAAGCCCACGAGCCTCGTAATAATATCACTTAGTCTTGTGATCATTTCTGTAAGCAAACATGCTCTAAATTATGTTCATGTATAATTAATTGACTTTTCGTCGGCTCAGAACTCTGACACTCAATTAGTAAAACATCTTCTTGACAATGCTTCCTGGCCAGAGGTATCAATTAACTTGGTAGGTAATGATTTGTAATAGCGTTTAATGGGTTTTTTGGTGGTTATGAGAAAAAAAATATCTTATTGTTTGTTACATATAAACCCTATGTTAGAAGATCAGTATTAATAAGTCTTTTTGTAGATATTTTTTTATATTCAATCATTATTTAGTCGTCCCGTTTTCGTTCCAATCATAATAAGGCCATGTATATTAATATATTAGCTGTATGGTACCGGCAGAGTAGAATAATACCTCTTCAGAATAAGAGATGACTAAGGTACCGGGAACCAATAAATAGCGGTATATACCATTCAAAAAGTTTAAATGCAACAAAGCGAGAATGGGCAGCAGCATTTTCGTCGCGAACCTACGTTGCTACTACGCCTTACCCAGGGCGGCAATTATGGGCATAATCTCCTCCTTATCGAAGAGGCCTATGTCCAGTAGTAGAGGTTCTACGACAGCTATGATGATGATCATGTACATATTATCAAAGATTCTTCCCAACCGTGACTGGGACTAGTGCCTAGATTCTAATATTTGAAAAATATAGGATTTTGGTGCCTGATAAATATAGCACCAGGCTTGTTGTATCATTCCAATTAATACCGTATGAAAAATAGAAACATACCGGTGTCCGGTAGTAACAAGGGCTTGTAATACCTATCTCTGCCAACATGTTAAAAGAAAAATACACTCGTTATATACCTATAAATGTTTTGAACTATTGTAGCTTATGACCTAAAAACAATAATTTTATGTCTGAAATACGAGCTAGCCATTTGCTCACCAAAAATTTCTACTAGAATACATTTTTTTATTCTGTTAAACATTTAATTTATGCAAAATTTCCATTGGGCAATGGAAATGCTTTTGGAACTTTTTGTGTTTTAGTTTCAAAATAATATCGTCAGTAAAAACACCAGTTCTCTTTGAACAAGTCGTTTAGCAACAATTCCAAGTATAACTAGAATATATAGATATTAATATGTACATACACCAGTTCTTTTCAAACAAAGTTATTTTTTACTAGACATGCATCGAACAGCCGCAAATGTACAGTAGCAAGAGCTTACCAAGTCTTGGAATGTTTTTCAATGGCGGGGCCGATGGCACAGATGGTATTGACCCTGTCTTGTGCGCCAAAGGTCCTGGGTTCGATCCCCACCCAGGACAAATGTTTAGATGATGATATTTATGTTTGTTTTGTATCTTGGGATAACACAAATGTTCATAATTTAAATGCAAACCTTGGGACTTGAAGATATTATGTCACATTAACCAGTAATTTCACTGCCTCTCTCACCCTATAAACCGGAAAACAGCAATGCAACCACTGCTATTTGGCATTGGTTTTGATTTGATTTTGACACTGCATTATATGCAAACGAACATTGTATAAGGTCTACCTCCTACTAAATTGTGATCATGTTTGTACTGTTCGGGTATCGAACACACGACCCCTGGCTCAAGAGGAGCACTACATATGCACGAATTGCTGTATTAGTAACTGTATGAACTTTTGTCCAGGTTCCTGATGGTGTTCATGTGTCTGTCGCTGTCCGTGTTCTCCACGATTGAAGAGTACGAAGCCAAGGCGGGCATCGTGCTGTTCTACATGGAGACTGTCGTCGTCTTCTGGTTTGCAATCGAGTTCTTCTTAAGGTCAGTTTTAATTAAACTCCATTAATTAATTTCCTTATATTTTATCACCAATCCTTGAGAACGTATCGAATTCTTAATGTAGGTAGTTTAGTAGACATGATAATTTTGAACAAAATTTAGGTAGAAAATCACTTAGTTATATCTGTTCGGGTGATAAAATATTTATCTTGGTTTTCAAGAAGCATTTTAATAATAATTAAAATAAAAATTTTTAGGAATACTAAATGTATTAGTTATATTGTCGACATCAATAAAATAGTTTATGGTCTAAAATTTGAACATGCGATATAATAAAGATCCTATTTATGTTAATACAAGACAATACGGAATAGTTCGAACCGCATATGTGGATTATGCTCTGAGACTTGCGATTAAAAGCTTTCCAGAAAAAAGTAGTGTTCTAGAAATAAAGAAAAGGCGAGCTATTAAACCGACGTATACTTCCAATCTCCATCGTTGTTACAAATAGATAGATCCCTGAACTCACCATCTTTATTGTGGAGAGCTTAAAAAAATAATCATTCTTACATATCAAAAGACGATGCTGTTGCGCATCTTACATTAACCATAAATTAATAGAATCAATTCCCATTTTGATCCGAAGTTAATAGTACCTTTACGTTAGTATAATCCAAAATAATAATCTATGGCTTCCTCTTTAACACCGTGCCATAAATAATATTTAAACAAACCGACAGTTGTTTAATGACATCATTCAATTTGTGTATAATTTTCTTCAACAACGTCACCTTCTCACTTTGGTGGGAGGTAAAGGGACTAAATATATTAATATGACTATTACATTATATCAATGTCCTTTCAGGTGAAAAAAGGGCAGAGATTTATTAATATTTATGGTGTCAATACTAAGAGGTGGGCTCTCTGCGTCGACGCCGATGCTTTACAATAATATTTCGCTAGTATGTAGGTTGGAGCATATCGCGGAGCGCGCACTCGTAGATAAGCTCTGAGAGCTTTCGGCGCGTGAAGTGATTCGTCACTCACTGTAGACGGATCGCTACGCTTCACCAGGCTTACGGAACATTATTTATTTCTTTTATTTATTTTGCTTATTTTCGGATGAGTTGCAGAAACGACACTGAAGATACAGACGATAGTGTTTATTTTTGAAAGTTGGGTACGTTGGCAGCGTTCGGTATATAAGTTCATTTATTAGAGAGATTGGTAGGAGTATAACCAATTAATACTTTTTATAGAATAGAATAAAGCAGACCGACAATTTTTGCGTTTGGTTGCTGCGTGTTCATTTTATTGCCCACTTTATTTCTGATAAATACTTTCAATGGACCGTGGCCGATGGCCATGTGTTTACGTTTAATAAATATGAAATAAAACTACTGAATGGGTTTTCTTAGGTAGTTTACATAGGTAAATTGTGCCTAATTTGGGAAAGAGAAGATTAAACAAGACAGTAATAAAAACTACTAACAATTTCTGTGAGTGTACATCCCTTAATTAAAGTCTAGAGCCTTTTTAAATTTGTTAAACTTCATAGACGAAATTTCGTTTATAGAGTTTTACTTGGCATTATTCCTATACAACATACCAAAACGAAAGACAAATAATTTTTTATAGTCTTTAAATATGATTATGCATTACGTCACGTCAGTTTAAATTAAATATAGGTTGATTTGACTACGGTCTTTAAAATCAATATTATATTTTATGATACTTGGGCCATACGTTACCAAGGCATGTTTACGTAATTTGGACATGTATTAATATCCTTAGTGCGATTTGGTATTAAGTTTATTTCATAAATGTTGGACTTTTAGAAATGTACACTAAAATCGTGTGATATTGCCGGCAATATGCACGTGCCTTTGCAAGAGATAAAAGATAGTAATAGTCAGGTATTTAAGGAACCTTGGAAATGGTTTCGTACCTATATTTTTCATATGTAAATGTTAAAGACTGGTGGAAATTACCTTTTTATATAAATAATTTTCTAACAAGTAATAGTAGAGTTTGTAAACTACTCTTAAATACGACGCGGTAATGCCAAAAGGTAACCAAAACGTCAAACAAAAAATGAAAAAGTCAAATAAACCAAATTTTTGAAAGCCGTTAATTTTATATTCACATCAACGTTTCTTTTATACAGAACAACTTATCAAATCTAATATTTAAGAAAGTAAATAACATTTAATTTGTTACCCTAAAAAAAATATATGTAGCAGGTTAACATTATTAAATTAAAATAGTAAATTTGGCCATACACCGAATACTGATTAATTGGCTTCCTGGCCGAATAAGCGAAGAGTAGACAAATTCGGTGAGTAATATTAACCCTGAAACCTGAACGGTTTAGCTGGTGGGAAAATTTGTTTATATGTGTTTGCTTACTCCTTGTTTACTCAACTACCTCCTTCTAATTGCAAAATAACAGTGAAAGAACCACTAAATTGTCATTTCGGTAAGAGAAATATACTATCATAAAATGAAAAATTATTCGAATGTTACCAATTCTATAACCATAGCATATTATCTTCAGGTTTCGTTATTTAGCTCATTAAAGTAGCCATTAATAAATACTTAAATTAGAAGTAATATATTCAAAAATATACCATTAAAAGAATGATCACTTACATTTAGATTAGCGATGGGTTAACAGTATAGTTTCGTATATATATAGATATTATAGTGTTTATGGCTTTTATTGGTCGTCGGTACATACATCAAGTGGTGAAATCACCAAACTGACCACATATTTTCTTACATTGAGAGCTGGAGAGAAAAAAAAAATTTTCAGTGTTATCTAATAAATATGTTTTGTCATGGTTTCTATTAACATTTTGAGCACCGTTATATAATTTTAAGCCGTATACTTCAACCCCGAATTCAGAAAACACAATATTTGCCAGAATCGCTATTTAAATATAAAATTAAAATCTTTTATGTTGGTACTGCACAAATAAATCGGGTTCGTATCAACCCTAGTAAATACAGCCGCTAGAAACAAAACGAAACTGAAATATCAGAATACATTCGGAGTGCTGTTGAAAGGATAACGTCTGAATACGCCCACTAGTTTGCATATGCATAGTGGAACTTTGAAATTCAAACTGCTTCAAAGAATTTCTATTCTCTCCTTTGTAGCAATATCTAATGATGCTAGGATTTATATTCATAAATACATACAAAACATTTTGTTTGAATAATTTACTAGTGACTTATTTAATGTTAAACCTCCCTTTCCCTATATTTATTGTTAATAGCTTGAAAAATTAAATGGCCGTACAGTGCGTGTCGTAAATCATACAGATTCGTTATCATTGGGATATGACACGTCGATTATAAATGTGATATTAAAAACAACGGATAGCTATATAAATATAACCTTTAGACTCTATATATTTTGAAACATAAAATTTTTTCTCATCTATACACTAAATCTAAACTATATGTACCATTTACGTATAATATCGATAAGTAATAAAAATGTTAATGTCCTAATCTAATGTTTGTATAGTGCGAGCATTTATCAAGCAAAAATTTTGTCTGCATAAAATAGTCCCATAATAACTTTGATGTACTGGGTAAATGTTTAAGCAAAATGCGCAATGTTTGGGAATTTGAACGCACTCGTTACATAATCACATTAAATAAAAAAATATGCTTATTTGTTGGACCAAATTTTATAAAATCATTTACAAGAACATGTTTGACTTTTGACCTAAAGAACACAGCAATATATAGGAATTAGGTAGTATAAATAAAATCGTAAACCATTATAGTGAATTTCAATATTGGCTAATATCAAGCGGCTTGTGTAGTCATCAAATTCATTCAAAAATAATTTTACATGATTACATTTGTGGAGGAGGTATCAGGTTAAAATAAACATTTAATACTTATGCCTGACGATCTTTGAAATTGTAAATTTATCATGTTTCTAAATCAACAGAATTCAAAGACGGACGGCCCTTTAAAAAGTAATCTAACTTTTCTCATCATCAAAACCAATAGAGTACGCCTCATACCTAGAATCATGATCGTTGGACATTACGAAGATCATATCACATAAATATAGGAAAACATCCAAACAAAATCGTTAATTTGTTTTTTCATTGCATTTTTTTGTACAATCTTTGTTTTTGTACGATCCAAAAATATTTGCCCTTTAGCTCTTGCTCCCATTTTCCCAATTGTTGCCCTTTCCTTCTTAAACTTATAGTTGCTGAGCACGGTCAATGCTCAGTGGACGCCTTTCCTTATCATGACCTGCTCTGTGTATCTTACAAGATAAGGGCGAAAATTCTCATGCAGCGTAATTTTGGCGGTATGGATTCCTGACGATGTCGATACAAATTGATTGGAGTCCTAATTCCGCATCAGTTGCTAAGCAAGTGCACATATTCAATGCCAACATCACACAACTCTATAATAAGCATGCTCTTATCTGACCAGTTAAGTACAGCAAAGTTTACTAGTACTGCCACACGGCCAAGATATTGGCCTTTGGTATACGTAAATATGATCACGTATCTAAATTACGTAAGCTCAAATGGTTTCCTATTCTGCTTCGCAGGAATGCTCTTATTCATTCTCTTCTCTATAAGGTACTCTTTTATGCCTCCTCTCCATATTATTTAAAAAATCGCTTAGGTGATAGCCACGAAAGATCCCTTAGATCATCAGAGAGCTTGACGTTAAGGATGCCTGTTCCTCTAATAATCCGATGCGCTCGGTCCTTGCCAATATTTAAAAAGAGAGTAAAGGATATCTGGCGCTATAATTAAACAGATTCCAGAACAAAATCTTCTTATTCTAGTACTAGGTATACCTATATTTAAATATTATGTTACAGTGTTGTTAATTTTTTAAGTTTACTTTTAGTGTTCTATGTAATATATGTAATGAAAACTTTTTTGATTTATGATAATTTTTCTTAAGTTTGTTTTTGTCGTTTTAATGACGGTTGTAACATTTTATAGAAAAATATAATTATGATATGTTTCACATAAGTAAGATTTATTTAAATAAAATTATATAAAGACCTAAAGTAACCTGTGAAGCTTTAAATGTTGTTTCTTTCATTATTATAGGTAAATTAATATTTTGTTGAATATAAGCACTTCATGTAATTGTTTAAATCTAAAGAAAATGCATTTTGTAAATAATTCTTTTATTATTACAGAGAAACGCAATTACGTCTTTATTTTATTTATCCCAATTATTGGAATAATATCATTTTATATATATTTATACCAATTTATGCAAAGGTGGAAAATCTATAGAAAAATGTAGTGCATGCCTGGAAAAAACCAATTGTTCTGATTACTATGTAACACTATTATTATGGTTTAAATGAATGTCTGTTTTCAAAATTAAAATGCCGAAATGACTTTATAAATTGAATATAGAATCTTGACCAAATAGGAGATATTTCAGATCAAAATGGTCAGTACGACTAAACGCAAATTTCATATGTAAGCCTACCTAATACTGTGTAGATTAAATGACACATTGACATTCTTAAATGAAGTGAACCTGAATTGTCTAATTCAGGATTTCTTAACCTTTATTTTACTAAGCCCCTCCAAATCAAATATAATATTTTATACACATTTTTGTTGTATTGACTGTATTATTTATTTGAATTTTAAATAGGTACGACAAAAGTACAATATTGCGATTTAATGGCACAGTTATTTTACATACGCGTTAATTTATATTTTTTTCGGAAATGCATACGTATCTCATAACAATTCACTACGCCCCCCTAGAAGGTGTTCCCCCTCGGTTTATTGAATGTCTAACAAATGATGGAAAAGTTTTAAAAAAAATCATAAACTTTGGTCTAATGTTAGACATGAAACATCGGGCAACCACTACTTTATAGAAAAGATTGTCTATCATAAAATATGATTTATTATTTTATATGAACTAACTTAAAAAATACAAAATTTATTTTTTAATTTAATAAGTATATATTTATGAAAATATTTTTTGTTAGTTCTCGACTACAGTGCTCATATAACCTCTTTAAGGTTAAATATACACTTTTGTAATAAAATCATTTGTTCACCGGTATTGAAGAAAATGCGCGTACAATATAAAGCTTTCAACTCTTTACTCAAACCCTTTGCTCGTTTTTTACATCCAATAAAATGAAAAATGTTTTCATGAATGTTAAAATTGAAGAGGAAGGATAATAAAAAACGTTGATTTTCTGTTGTTTTTAATTATAAACAGATATTTAATTCATAAAGCTATTTACCCCTTTCATATTATACATTTATTTATTAGATAGATTTAAAAAAATATATATTATTTTACATCTATACTAAAAACTTAAAGGACTTCCTAGTTTGAAATGGAAATAACTTCGTTATTGATTGATTTTGTCAGTGTGTCATTAATTGTATATGAAAAAATCAAAGTATGAAAATATTATTGATAATTTTAAAGCGTAAATTGCTTTTTGCCATCACAAAATGTTGGAATGGGAGCAAAAAGCAAATTAAGAGGAAATGAACTAACGCTGCTAAAAGGTTTTATTTTTCCTTAATGGGTTGAAAGTTTAAATACCCCATTTAAAAATACCAGTAAAATAGAATAATCACATAAATTATACAAATATATAGGAACTCTGTCAACCAGCGTAATTATGATTTACCTCTACTTCTTCAAATTAAGTTTGATTAGAATGCCAGCTCTGTTAAACTAATGTAAATTTAAAATATTTTAATGGGATTTAAAGGTACATAATATTAATAACAAACTGTGATGCCAAATACCATGATGCCATTATAAAGATCAAGCCATCTGCCATTCTTATCAAGGTATATAAAAGAGTAAAGTACAAAAAAATACAAACAAACGTACAAATTGGGTAAACAAGAGCGGCCTAGTTTCTTATTTTGCTATAAAATAATATGAATGTTGAAAAAATTGTCTGACCGTTTGTTTGTTTCCATGTCTATCTAAACACGTCCATGTATATATATTGTATCTGACTGTTGCCCATAAAGCTTCATTAACTAGTCAGAACAGAGATTGAGCAACTCATCTGACTGTTAGCGTAAACTTCAGTTTAGTATACTTTATAGTTTGATATTTCACAACTGGTGAAACACACTTATATTATTATTTAAGATGGCTAAATATTACGATGCTGACATAAAAATTCCTGCCGATAATTTGATGTTAGGAGAGGACTCGAACCTGTATCTTTCCCATACCGAAGGACTGCACTACCGTTGTACTACCGAGACCTTAGCGGAAATATCGAATTATTCCTAGTGTTCTTTTTGTGCTGAGAATTCGCGCCATTTCTTGAATGTTATTGGTTTGAAGTTTGAAGTAATCGATAAAGAAAAAATTGTAATCCTCTCACGTCTCAAAAAAAATGTTTCTTTTCTTTTAAAAAGGATAATTAAAACTTAACATTGTTTCTTTAAGGCTCAATTAACAACATTCCTCAATCCTCAGTTGATACTTAGGTCGGTCTATACCCTGAACTACTTATATAGATTTCTTTATCACACTTTTGACGATCACATTGACAAACAACTCTCAATTAATTAATTTGATATGAGTATAAAATAATGTATGTGATATGTACATGTACAAGTGCTTTAAGCTACTGATCTCGAAATCAGGACAATGTATGAGATGTATTGTGAATTTATATATAATAAAATTTTTATTTAATTTTATTAAATTATTTTTATTAAAATTTTATTTATTATTTAAATAAAAAAGATTTTAATTGCTTTGAAAAATCGAAAAAAATTCTTGATATTGGAGAATATATTCCTTTTTTCTTGATTCTATAAAACTTAATAAGAATATATATCGATTATTCCTTTAAAAAATAACACTTTTTTCTCTGTCTAACTTAATGAATTGTAACGATTTTAAAAATAATTTTCTTAGAAAAAGTGTTGATTAAAAAAATGCCAACAAAAGCATCAGAAGTTTTGCGACCAATATTTGTCATTGAAACTTTAAGGGAAGAAGACTACAGAGTAACCAAGGTATGGATAATTTAGCTGACCAATGCCGAAATGGTCATGTGATTGCTGCTCAGATTCTTTGCTTAAATTTACTGACAACTATTGACCCAGTAATCAGTGCTAATAAGATAAAAACCAAATGTTGCGTACTCCTTAGACCTGAAGGTAGCACTCAGTACCTTCAGAATAATATAACCATGTCCGTGTCTGGAGAATATCTGGTCACTCAGAAAAACAAAGAAATACCATTGGAACCGTAACGCTTGGAAATCTGAGCCGATTGAGGTTGAATAATTATTGTCGCTAGAAAACCTTTGACCCTTTATTGAAGCTTAATGATACATATCATATTGATGGGCCCGATGGCGCAGATGGTTGTGATCCTATTCTGTGCGCCAAAGGTCGTGGGTTCGATTCTCACTTAGGGTGTTACATATATGTATTTAAGTCATATCCGTAACACAAGTACTTTAACGATTTACCACGTAGTCAGGTCAATATATGAGATGTTGTGGAAATATCAATAGCTATTGATGGAATCGCCTAAGCATTTAGATTAAATGGGAACTATATTAGTATTGGCCAATTTCAACAGCTCGAGCTCAACGAGTTAATGCTGTTTTCTTATACTACGAGACCATAAGATTTGATTAGCCTGCCTCGTCTGACCTGAACCCGATAGAGCACGCATGAGAGGCTCTGAAGGGAGCGGTTTAGAATCGTCAGCCGCCTGCCCAGAAATAGCCAGCGACCAGGAAAGACGCTATTAAAGAACAGAATAGGTTACCGCAAGTATTGCGGGAAATGAGGAGATCCATAGGAGAATAAAAGTCGTCGACATAGCTAACGAATTGCCAAAGTCAAGTAAAAGAGAAAGGTTCTCGAGTGGCCACCACGTACTGCGCGGCGTAGGACAATCCCTCGCCAGATGGACGGACTACCTGATGAAGATTTTGGGGAGTCGTTGGTTCCAGGCAATAGAAAACCACACGCTGTGGTGTAGATTTGTGGCGTAAACGCAGTGGACGTCTGTAGGCTAATATAATGATGATTATGATGAATTGAATAAGTCAGACATAAAAAATTGGTTTCATATGCTCTTAAATTTTGTTTTGAGAGATTGTGCATTTACTATACTTTATACTATATGTTCACACATATATGACGAGAACTGGATTGAGACCGATTATTTGTCAGATAATTAACCTCTATATATGTGGATATCATAAAAACATTAAACGGCTAAAAGAATATTATTCAACTAGGCTGTTATGCAGAGAACGCCGAAAGCTTTGTTAAATCGCCACTTTCGCAAACAACTAAGACTAGAACTTGTAGAAGATTACAGACTTAATATAATCATTTTTAATACATATTTCATCCTCTAATGGAAATATGTATCGGTAGAACATTTTTATAAAAAAATATCTTTCTTTATTTTTATACTCCAAGGATTCACAAAGACTAACTTTGGTTAAAACTATTAACGAGTATTCTAAAGTATCATAGAGTAAGACGTCTAAATTCTATTTTTTATCTGAGAATTTTTAACATTATTGAAGAACAACTATTTGGCGAGAAATACTAGGGCCTTATAAAGCTAGGGGAAAGCTTATAAATTATATGAATTTCAAAATGCTCAAAGAATCGTTGAAGAATCTTTCTTTAACCATTAAAATTACTTGTATGCTAAAATAATAAAATTTACGTGAGTTTAGTTTATATAACTTATTAATGTAAAAATTTTACACAGGTTATGGTCATCAGGATGCCGCTCGCGATATCAAGGATCAATAGGACGCCTCAAATTCTTGAGGCGACCCTTCTGTATAATAGGTAAGTGATAAAAAAATATGTGTACAAATTTATTTACTAAACGGAGATTCAATACCAGATCAGGCAAACTGTGATCTGGATCATTACTAAAATGTCCCTATAATATAGTGAATCATCTCTCATCGTTTCTTTATAAGCCCGTTGACTAACCCAGTATACTTAAAAATACTATAAGTTGGTGAAATTAACTGCCCACATTTGCCAGATATTAATTTAATTTCTATTTATTGAATTTCTACGAATAATTACAAATTTCTCACCTGAGAGCTTTCTCAGCTGAATGGCAAGGAAATTACTTTATTTTCAGGGTGGTTTAATTAAATTGCCATAAGTTTCCAATCAATAATTCGAGGCTTAATCTAAGATACGCCTGGATTTATTGGTTCGACCTCAAGTATCTACCTGTATTTGACCTTATTCCTGGCATTTCATACCTACATTTTTATTGTCACAAATCTTATACAAAAACTCCGAGTGAGTAAATATCGTAAAATAAGGACATCGCGAAATATGCTGTAAGTTCGCGTCGTAGTGTACTACCATTCTCAACATTTCCAAGTAAAAGTCACGTTCCGTCTATAAACCGTGACGAAGTGACCCTATTTCAGGTGCGACCAATCTGCTGTGACCTTCGCATTTTCGGCCTCTTTCCCCTGGCTCTAGTTTCGGCCGCCATTCCGTCCCCTGGGGAGCCGGCTCGCCCGAGACCGTACTAACCGCCAAACATAGCCGCACGATATTCCTACTGGGGACAATAAAATGAACCTACCCAAATTATTCAACTGCCCTTCCATTATTAATGTTTCACTTTCGACTCGTTCGCCGAGCTCGACCGGACCGCCTAAATGTTACATTGCAGCCCTCACATAATAACAGTTGAAACAATTAGCAGAATACCCGACCAAATTCTGTCTGATTTAAAATGTAACGTTCCAATAACGTTCTATTTTCGTTTGGCAACATGAGTGCGGAGAACTGCAATTAAATATTTATCTTTTCATACACTTCAGGTACATACGAGTATATGTTACTCATATGGGTACGCTATGACATAGAGTGCAAAGCCACATGCATCCAATCAATAACTTTAGCGTTCATTCGAAATAGGGTTACAGACAGTACTTTCTCGGAGATGAATATTAGATGAAAGTGAGATATGCCTTGTAGCTAGAAATGAAAACAAAATTTAATATCAGCAGATAAAGGCTAAACAAAATCACAGAACAAAAAATGCATTCTACATGTGAACATCAAAGCAAACATCCATTTATTTTAGTTTAAACACCAACTATATTTTATGTTGGGTATTAGAAATAGGATTCCTATTTTTTTCTAATCAACAACAAACAGCAAGTCATGACAGATTCTTGAGATCTTTAGATAATTTAACATTCAAGATATGTACCTGCATATTGCTCTTTTTAGTATTTAGGATATATGATGAGGATGCGCTCACTCTGTGTGTGCAATATCAGCAGTCTGTTAAACATTATAGCGGTTATTTGGTAAAGAAACATTTCTTGGTAACTTCTATAAAAATATTATTATTTATAAATTTAACAAAATATAAATTGTATTATTAATGTATCTATGCACGTTTATTTATAATATTATCATTACCAAAGACAAACACTTATTATTTATCTTTGGTAAAGTTAAAAGTGACAAAACGCTTCGGATCGCAGTTAATATTAAACATTGTTGCTCTTTTCCACTTTTACTCTTTATTATAATCATCTTATTAGCGTATATTATTAATCTGTAGATTGATAGATTGTTCGTATTTTTTTTTACGTAATAAGATTATATTGTTACTATAAACTACGTACTTCAGGCCGCGTGCTGTGCCAACCATACCAACTCTGCATCAAGTTATATATGTAGTTGATTAATATTTTTTAAGAGGTAACAAGAAATAAGATTATTTACAAAATCAATTACTGGAATCATCATTGACGAAGTTAGAATGTGTATTGATGATAGTTATCGGAATACTCGAGTAGGTTCACTCCTTCCATATCATCATCTTTGTAAAATTTTCATTAAATGTGAACTCATCTCACTTCTGAACTAAACCAGCTTAGTTTGAACTAGTTTGCTTAACGCGCTTACTCTGAAATTGTATGAAATGAGATTGTTTGTGGGAGCGTACTCATATATGCTGAGGTATCCAATAACACCTGAAGTCGGTGTTTCGATTATTCATATTTTCAATAAAATGTACAACTTTATAGGTTATCTTGTTAATAATGACTTAAGGCTTGTAATATTTTCTGCATCATTATCATAACAGCCGCATTACTAATTTATAATTTCGGAATCTTGACCAACAGCTGCAGAGCTATATTAGAGCGTAGCTTTGCGACGATCATGTTATAGCCCACCTGTTTCCCAGTACATTCGGCGTAGCTCACTAGGGATGGGTATACCATAATCTGTTAATTTTTACGACACCTAGAACAGAGGATTCTACTCTAGCTATACCCCAAAACTTTACTATATACGTACATGTTTATGTTAAAATATTTCGTTCAGTTATCCACCCAGTCCATACAATTCAGTAATCCAATAGAAAAACAATATTTTAGTATTATTTATAATTATTTAATGATTATGGGAATTCCTTAACGAAGTCTATCTTTCAGCGGTAAACATATACATTGCAGATTCCTTCATAAGAAGACATAACTATACTAACTTTAGAACGAGTACCTAATCTTCGATAGTCATGGCATGGGCTATTTATAATATACATATTTATATTTTGTGCTGTCTATTCTAATTATAATAACTTACCAGTTTATCTTCCTATGGCAAAATAATGATGATGGCATCATAAATATATATAAATGCATATTGGTCTGACCTAAAATTAGGATTTCACCGTGTTTTCATATTACATAAGTTTATTTCTGAGTTCGCCAACATTTTTAGTAATATCTCAAGTATGTAATTGTATATTTTTTTGAGTAATCAATTTATGAAGACCAACATATAATTCGTATGATACAGATGTGACAACAATCCTGGCTTCCCTGGTGGTGCTGGGCATGGGGTCATCGGGACAGGTGTTCGCTGCGTCAGCGCTGCGCGGGCTGCGCTTCTTCCAGATCCTGCGTATGGTGCGCATGGACCGCCGGGGCGGCACCTGGAAACTTCTTGGCTCCGTGGTCTACGCTCATCGTCAGGTGCACAAGCAATTAGTATTTGAGTCAGCAGTTATACGAAAATGGTTTAAACATTTCAGAGTTAAAATATTTTAATCATATGGTTCCAGCTACCGATTTCATGCTAAAATATGTTTGTTTAAAAACAAACCACTAACCAACCAGGCTTTACCACCAATTTATTCATGATCACCACTTCTAAAATAGAATAAAGCTCAACCACATTTGCAAAGCACATATCGTGATATATGTTTTATCTGCTTTAACTATAGAATTTATTTTAAGTATTTGTTTCAGTTTTGTCTTATCTACTTTACTAGTATAAAATGTTTACTCGTACAATTAAACCACGCCTCTTTAAACCCGCATTTGAAAAAAATCAAATAATACAATTTAACTGGCTAGCACTAACTTCTACTCGGCTATCTGGCAGAGTAATTTATAAAGCCTGCTTGATAAATGCCAAGGGAAGTGGAACGTTTTTCAAGAAATTTACATATCTAGGTCACTGTCGTAGAGTAAGTAGCCGACGGAATCTAGTCTACCCTCGCTTGCAATCCACTGCTGTATAATAACCCTCTATTCTTTGTGACTTAGACAACGATCATTGTGACAAATTGCAAATATGAAAACGGTCTTTTTTTAATCGGATCCGGTTATTTTTATATTAAAAAAAGGCAGTCGACTTACACAAGTGTTCAGAAAGGTCAACCGTTTGATCAATAAATTTGCAATTAGGCACCACGTGTGTGTGATGCAATCACTCACGCGGGCAGTTTTCGTCAAAATATTATAACGTCTAATGTAACTATTGGCTATATTATTACTAACCGCCCCCAGAAAAATAAAGCATTAGGTAGCTGGCATACCGCCTATTTTACTTACGATATCATCATTATTATAGCAGCTGTAAAACGTCCACTTCTGGACATAGACTCCTCATAAAAGGAGAATTTTCCCATTATTGCCCCGCTAGGAAAGCGTGGTGGCAATTGCAAAGTGTAGCTTCGTAACGGAATGCTGCTGGCCATACCCGCCCATTGTTGCGACTGGTACCTCAGTCGCCTCTTACGACATCTGGTATAGACTTGCTATTCTGCCCCTCCGTTTTTAATTCACCACAGGCCAATTTTACTTACTGTATAATTCTCTATTAAACGCTATGCACTAATTAACAAACGTTATTTTGTGTTAAATCTACATTAAATACTTTGACATTTTAAAGAGTACGCGGAAGCTGTCGACAATGTTTGCACTGTTCTCAAACTGATCGGTAATCGGTTTTAATTTAGTCTCCCCTCCTGAAATCACCCTGTTCAGCTCTAATTAATTCTTTTGATATTGAAATAAGTGCTCGAGGATGTTTGATATTCTCAAATATCTTAATGCAAGAGTTTAACATCGAAGATAAATTATATAGATACCTAGTTATAGTACGTTTGCTTATATGTAAAACTGTAACACGCAAATGTTTCGAAACAGATGCTGGATGTTGACCGATTAATCTGCTAAGTGATTTATGGTAAATAGAATACTAATTGTAGTTCATACGTTATTTTAATAGAATGATTAATGATGTTGATACACGTTGTTATTGATAGTTAACTTCGGACGCTGTGGTTATGTAGGCGGTAGGTACATAAGTACATGCTACTAGCATTATTATACATATATTGTTTTGTGATACTTAGTCAACCCTCATAGAGTGCGATCCTTTCATAATTACTATAATAATGTAAAAACTGAAGCTCAACTTCATTTTATTCCTGCAAGTAATAATTACCGTGCAACAATGTATTATACAAGAATAAAGAGGTGTTCTATATAATTTAACATTTCTACAAATGTAGTCTTTACCTAAAATATTCACACAACAATACACCAGAACAAAGAACGACTAGCAATTCTCTTAATATTAAACATAAACTTGATAGTTAGTAATCCAGATAATCACAATAAATAAACCACATTTTACACACAATTTCTTAGTAATAAATGTATAACAGGACATGCTGGCTAGCATTGCCTAAGATTTATGATCACAATATTTGAAGTGGTTAGATGATTAATGATTAGTTGGGCGCCATGAATATAATTTGGAAGACGAATATCGGATAAGTGTCGACAAATTAATAGCACATCGATTAATTAATTTATTAAAACACTTAAGCCTTACCTCTTCATAGAAATGTATAATGATATGTAAAACTATCGATAAAATCAATATATATAGACTGTTTTCATGTATCATTATTAATGCAACCATAAGTTAGTAAATATGCTTACCTAAAGCATACTAAAGAAAAATGATTAGGGATAAGTAAGTTAACGGTGTTAAACGAAATTACCCTTCTAATTACGTCAATAGGTTACGGTTGGTTTCCGGTAGCCGTGGTCGCAGGGGTAATCGCGTTTTACCTGGTAATTTACTAATTATTCTGGATGTGAAATTTAATAGCGTGTATTTAGTTACTCGACGCTTTCAAGTAATTTTTTTCTACCATCTGCATTATACAAAGACGAATAAGGAATTTTTCTCATCGTCCGCGGCGCCGGCCCAGTCGGCTGATAGCGCAAGTTTGGATCTTGCATAACCTTGCTGAGTTGCTGAGTAAGCAAAACGGGCCGCAATTTCCTCCACTCACAAAGTAGGTACGAACACAACACAAGGCAAGACTCAATATCTACTCACAATCGGTCCGGGTTAAAGTTGCATGATCACAATGCAGAGAAAATAAACTGAGGGCACCGGCCGCATATCCGACCTATCTGCAGTATTGACTTAGGCTCTTAACGAAAATTTAATAACCACGGCACACGCTTTTTACTGTAAATTAGATTTTTCAATTCATTTTACATTGATGGACCGTCGTATTTTTAACGCATGGTCAGTTAGCATTGTGTGAGTTTAGATAAGCGGAATTATTTAAATAGGAACAATAGAAAGATCCTTGGAGATTATTTCCGATTGAGACTCTTGTAAGGGATCTCTGATAATTATTATGAACAACATATTTTAGTACTTTTATTAATTACAAAATATTCTTGTTTTACAATGGTCGTTTTATTGTAAGTATTTAATAAATACCTAATTCTTCTAATTAGCGCGAAACAAGTGGTTAATATATAATTTTAGGAATAAAAATATATAATAATTTAAAGTTAAATGTAACTATATATTTTTAATATAATGAACGTAGATATTCTGTGGTCATTTCAATGCTACTTCGTAGCACGTCGTAGGTAAAGGCTTGCTACGACGTAGCCCATTAATATTTACGTTCTACAAACAAGACTATTAAAAGGGATTGTTGAACCTTATAAAAGCATAATATCCAATTTTAATCAAATCTTTGCTACATAGTACAATATTTGCTCTAGTACTAAATTAATTTGTTAAAGTTAAACCTCTTACACATTTCGATTAGACACTGAATAAATATTCCATTGTTCACGTCGCTACCTAACTTAACTACTTAAAAAGTTAATGACTGCGATTTCTTTGTAACAACGGAAGGAGAAAAACTGCTTTGTCTGAAACATCAACTCGCCGCCGGTAACATAAAGCCCAATAAACTCGCCACGGAACCCAAAATGGATCGACATCGCCGGCTTCATTAAATAGCACGTCGGAGACGTCGCATTATACGTCACTCAGTGTTGGCTTTATTTTGTTGTTGTCTAGCTCGTAAAACATTATTATCTTGAATCAGTCCAGCTATTGTTTGCTGCTTGTTCTTCCGTTGCGACGACGGCGTTGCTAGCCACCGCTCATTTTTATAAATCGGCTGTTTTACTTTACCGGTCGTATTGTTCTTTAAGAAAAATCCATTACCGCCTACCCATAATGCTTTAATCTACTTCGGATATTAACTATAATCATTGTATTATAATATTTCTTTTTTTCTTTTCAGGAATTGATAACAACACTTTATATAGGATTCCTCGGATTGATATTTGCGTCATTCTTAGTTTACTTAGCGGAAAAAGACGTGGCCGATACTAAATTTAAAAACTTCGCGGAAGCGCTCTGGTGGGGTGTGGTAAGTACACTTAATGTAAATATATTATGTATATATTAGGATCTCATTTCTAGTAAGTAAAGGAAATTAATGAAAAAATGACACACGTAAGTTGTACATTGCAGATCACGCTGTGCACTGTGGGGTACGGCGACATGGTTCCACAGACCTGGCAGGGAAAATTCATCGCTTCCTTTTGTGCTCTGCTAGGAATATCGTTCTTCGCTCTTCCCGCTGTGAGAATCACTTAATTATTCTATCACCAACTACTGAATATGTCTAATATACTCGGTTACCAGCCTTGTTTTATTATAGGGTATACTGGGATCCGGATTTGCCTTGAAAGTACAACAACAGCAACGACAAAAACATATGATCAGAAGACGACAGCCCGCAGCTACTTTGATACAGGCTCTCTGGAGGTGTTACGCCGCCGATGAACACTCCATGAGCATTGCTACGTGGAAAATTCACCAAGTTCCTCTCCCAAGTCCACAGACAAGGTAAATTATAAATAATATTTGGCCTATCTCAAATATTACATGAGGTAGAGCTCACATAAAGTTGTCTGCATTGGCACCTCACTCTCACCTATTTCTACCGCTAAATAGCAGTTTTCGCATGCTGTGTTCCGGTTTAAAAGGTAAGAGAGGCAGTGAAATTACTATAGTGAGGGTAATATGACATAATATCTTCAAGTCATAAGGTTGGCAACGCACTACTGGTATCTTTATGTCATTACTAGAATCTTTATATAGGCTACAGTGCCGCGGACTAAATGCATGTTTGTTGACCCGGTATAATAAAAGTTTAATTACATTAACAATAATAAAATAAGTTTTTTTTAACTAGTTTCATATAATAAACAAGTGTATAAATAGTTCGGAAAAATCGATAAAATTTTTCATATATCTTATCTTGCATAATATTCAACTTTTACCTTTAAAAAATCTAAATAATCCCACATTTTGATGTTATCCATAACCATAAACGTTATGAACAGACAACTTCAAACTAACAGTATACCTGAATATCGTTTGCCAAAAGGCTTACCAACAGGGATGAGTGACGAGTGTGTGTATTGACAGCAGGGTGATGAGTGCGTCGTTCAAGAACAATGCGTCCTTTGTGTCGCGGCTGCCGACAATCCGCCGACACAAGAGCACCTCGCTGCATTCTCCCGCACCGCACTCCAAGCCCGCGCATCGATACGACGTCAACGCAAGCGCTGAAAACCTTGGTAAGTTTGCCACCCCTCACGTACCACTGCGCACACCACAGCCAACCGTCTATGTGTTAGTGTACAATTGTAGGTAATACATACTCGTTGTATTTTGACATTGGCGTACTTTCCAAATCAAAAACCCGGTAAAAAACAAACGATAAATATCCACAACTCTGCATGTTAAACTAAATTGTGTGTATAACGATTCCTAAACTTTTTCTTTCGTTTAATTTCACAAATTCACCACACTTTCTTTCGTTTTAGACATTTTATTTTGTGTAATTCGATGTTTAATCCTGGACCTGACGAACAAACACGTGTTAAGTTTCCGTACCGATAAAAACGAATATTCGTTACAATATATTGCAAAAATTAAAAATCACACGAAATAGAAATTACAAAGAAGAACTATGCTGAATAAAAGATCAGTTGGCAAACATGGCACTCCATTAATTTCACGAATAATAAAGGGAGCGAAGACTAAGAAGATAAAGAAATTGACATAATAATTCAAAGATGGATATTGGAATTCAGACAAAACGATCTTAGTTGAGAAAATTCAATCATCAATCACATCACATACAGCGCACTCAAATATAGAACACGTACGTTACTTTAATGAGAGTTTATAGTTATTTACTGGTAGATGAATATAGGATGGAGTGTGATGTCATCTATTGCCCTGTTCCGTAGATAATCGCACATCGGGAGGGGACCGTGCGTGTTGTCTACTCCATTGTTGGAAAAGCTGCTTTAAAGGTTCTATTCTTCATCTTTTAGACGGCACTTGGCATGACCAGTTACAGTCGATAAACTTCTGCTGCGTTTCTTATTAATTCTTTTTAGTACGAACTTCCAGAAATATGTGAATACACGAAAAGCGAGTATATTGAAGACGTAGGACCATTGAGTCCGGAACGAATTCCACCTTCCGGCGATAATGGCTACGTCTCTTAGCTCCAGACACGATTGCTGACATTCTAACTACCTTCTACTTCTTTCTATTTTTTCACTTTTTGAAATAAAATGCACCCGCGTAGATAAGATACTGCTTTGAAATAATTTTATAATATTGCAATGAGAAGCTTCACGTACTTTTGACAGAGTGGCTTCTAAAAATGATGATCGCTTCAGCGTGTTTCAAATGCTAAGGTAGAATAAAGTTCAAATATATTTACAGAGACTGCAAGAGTTCATTTAGTATAGAGCGCGGTTCACACAATGAATTTCCAGAGTGATACAAACGACTTTGCGTACCTAAAGTTACTGGAATGGCTTCGTTCAAGGCTTGTACTTTAAGTTCGGTTAAACTAATTAAATGATAAGTAATTTACACTGCTTTGCATTCTTTTATTATGCATGCCAGATAGTAATTAGGAATCTTGTAAAATACGGATTTCATTCCTTAAAGTACGTATGAGACATTTTATAATTATTTCGATTATATTACAGTGACAGTTTAAATAAATGCCAATCTATGTTATAAAATAATGTATTTATCCGCCTGTTGCTGCTTTGTTTATCAATGAAATATTAATACTTATTTAACGATGTATATGTAATTATTAAACAGGCGACTTTGGGCATAACGTAATAGTCTTCATTAACACATCCTAATTTTATCATAATTGTACATTGCGAGAGTAATTTTAGTTCTCGTTTGTATGCTGGTTGTGGCATTGTGAAGAATAAGTAACAAGTCTAGACGATCGCACTCAGTGATAGGTACGTTTAAAACAAAACTGGATTATGTTATATTACTTGAATGATAACATGTCTGAACAAAGAACTTGGCGTTACTCCGTTGTTAGTAGGTATATCTCGTTCTGTATATCTTAAAAGTGACATTTTATATATTTTCCTTATTATTATGTCCTTTAATAAGAAAAACAATATATATTACAATAAATCAAAATATCTGATTAGTCTGATATTTTTGCTGTCATAAAAACTAAGTCAGTTCCCATCAGTCATATTGCATTATAGCTATATATATAGACTAAATACAACAGCTACGCTTATAATAATTCAATAAATAATTGAAAAATCGGTAAAAAATGATGTGTTAAATAATTGTACTTTATTATGAAAGTCGATGTAGAGCGTTTTCACGTTAGCAAGAAAGAGATAACAAACCGATCGATAGTTTGTCGAGACATTAAATGGCAACCGCTGCATTGACCTTATTTAGGTGTTCCTTCAATGCAGCCCAAAGCCAAGTAATAAAATAATGCTGTGACGTGTAATTACTTTCTAAAAGACAGAAAAGCTCTGGGGCACACCGAGGGAATATTATGTGAGCCGGCATAGAGCATTCAGAGAAATTTATGGTACACCTTTTCAACCTTTTGCTTTCTCTCTCGCCGATGTTCGCTAATATAACTATAAATACATATCTGTTGTACACGAGATTTTCATTGATTACCTACATAATAGTATTTTAGTGCTATTTCTTATATTGAACCTTTGTTGAAACCTTGAAAAATAATAATATTGTATTAGTGTCACATACATACAAGCATTAATTATAGGAATCTTCTTAAAATAAATCTCTATGTCCTTATAGTTTGTGAAAAAGATTACAATTTAACATTAGAATTGATATTATACTTTCAATAAAAAGTCTAAAAGTTTTGTATTTTAATTATATAAAACATATCTCTTCGCTCCAGATACCTGTAATATGAATGTAGAATGAAGTTGAAAGACGAATCCTACTTAGCATAAGCTATAGGGTAGGGTAAATTTCATCAAGCGCATTTATTATTCAAGCCCATTTTGTATTACGTGACATTTCAAAAGAGTTTAATCGGATAATCCAAGAAAAATACGACCAGACAAAGCCTAACGCGAATATTTTTTTATAAGTCAAAATATGTGTATTAGAAAACTTCGTAGTTTTTGTACAAAAGTAATACGTTATTTGATAGAGTGAGTTGAACATTTACATAATAAAAACGAGAGACTGACGGGCAGACAGGCGGATTCAAGTTATGATTGGGGTGAAGCCTGGAACTGATAGATTTTATTTACGTGAACATAGTTTTCAGCTCATATTGTGGAAAGCGCTACATTACATAGTAGTACATTTTCTATTTTATGTAAATACTATGAGTTTGGTCAATATATAAAATGCTTAATGTCATTCCATTATAACAATAGTGTAATAAATTGTAAAATATGCACGCGATTCTATCATTACAAATATATTGATCGGTTATTTTCTAAATTTGTTTTAATACACATTTAATATCAGTATTGAATCTGAATGGATGAAGCATTTTGTATATCGACTGAATTAAATAAATGGTTCATTAAATAAGATAAAATCTAGGATTCATATATAAACATACAACATATATATAAGTCGATAGGAATAATAAAGTTCGGAATTCGTAGTAACATGCAAACATGTATAAGAGCCATTAGAAATATAATGTTATAAGATAGAGTGCCAGCTGCATAGACTTGTAGGTGATAAAGTAAGCATGAGAATGGTCGCAAGGACCCAGTAACGAGGCTAAGCATGAAGTGACGTTGAAGTGCGCGTGTGTATGGGTTGGCAGGCGGGACGAACGGCCGCACAAGGAGGACGCGGCCCGCGAACCCTTCGCAGAGCCAAGACTCGGTGGCCGAGACGGCGCTGTCCAAGAAAAACTCCGACGGTAAGATGTGCGGCCTGCGGAGGACCGTTCTTGTAATATCACCAATAGTATTTGACTTCTAGTGAAACTATTCATCCCTTATATAACTACAATTCTTCTTGTCGCTTTTTAGTAGTTACTATAACATTAGGTTAATACTTTCTCATGTGGTTTGATTAGAGTATTGTTTTCTCACGTAATCACTGGAACGTATCACAGATTCTGTCAGTATATAATAAATAAGTGTTAAGTTTATATTTATATTTGGAAGTACAACTCTATATTACGGGTTTAAAATTATTATTTGGTAGTATTTAATACACTGATAGACAGTGTGTAAAAAATATAAGAAGCACTTGAATGTTTGTGTCTTATAAGTCAATAAAACTTGTGCCACGACTTGAAATACAGTTATTTGTCGCTTATACTTTACATGTTTATCTGATTATCATCAAATTCATTTGAGACTTTAATTATCTACGTTAAATTCCACTTGGATAAAAAATATAGTATCCACCATTTTCTGGCACTACTAACTAACTACTATCCCAATACCAACCGATGCGAAAGTGCCTTAACTTCAGCGATCGTAAGGCGCAATGGGCTCAAAGAATACTCAATCGTAAATTATACAAGACTTACAATAACAATACAATTTGTGTATACACTCAGTGGCATGGTAATAACCACAAGTAAACGTAATAGCATGCTATTAAATGGAAATGTAATGTGTGGACTGTGGTAACTAATAAGCATTCTTTGTGATTATATTATGCACTTATTCTAACATTAAGACGTGTGTGTGTGTGCCACTATAAATAAAAGCTGCTTCGACTTATTTTCACCCCTATAGCGTTTTACACTATCGTACTTGGCACCTAGCATATTATAATTTATAATAAAATTGACGCTATAACTCTAATTAATGTATTAGAAAAAAATATATTTCTAAAATCATATAAATAAAAATACTTCTGAAAAGCTATTGTAAAATTTATTAGAATAGTATTTGTTAACTTACAGTGAGCATTATTTCGCAGCAAAAGTACAGGAGTGACCTTCTTAAAAATTAAGGGTTTTCTAAATTTACTCATCTACTATTCCCCTCAGTTGCGAGTTCAACTTATACATAAGTAAAGACCTCCTCAGACGCATCGCTGAATCACAAACAGGCAAGTTTAATGAACTTTAATTAAACTTTAATGGCGAGTGATCATGACTTGTACCTATTGTCATAAAAAGTACATCTATACAATGTCTAAAGAGGTAGGCCTATGCCATTGATATGTCATATGAACCCATTAACCCACCCATTAAGTCTTATTATCTATCCACACATATTATATGTCATAATATATGTGTATAATGTTTTTAAGATTTACGCGATCACAAGACATCTAAACATAATTTCCACTCTTAACCCTTATAAAACCAAATACAAAACCCTTGCCGCAATGATAAAAAAAAATTATAAAGCCGTCAAAAAGTAGTTTATTATATGTCATATTTGCAGATGAATACCGGAATCAACCACTATATTATAAATGGTGGAGTATAAATAAAAATAAAGAAAATAATGAATTTTCTTTCTTTCTTGAAAAAATATAATGAAAAGGGCATTATTTTAAGCCTATATATATAGGTATGTGTGTATATGTACACAAATGTGAAAGCATTAAAAATAACTTATTGACTTATTCGGTGAAACCTGTAAAACATTGGACTTAGTTTATCATAATTATGAAGTAAATAATTGAATATCCCCGTTCAGTTGTCAGCTCTTGTGTTCTTTAATAAGTTAGATGCACGGTGCATATCCTATAAAATCTACGGGACAGGACAGAGAAAAATATTAATGTACCTAATCTGAGTGTACGTGTTTGCCTGATCTTTCATCACATAATATTAACGTTTAAGAAGATTAAAATAACTTAAATTCCTATTCTAAATTTAGTGTCACGGATATTTATTATTCATGGAGTCGATCTCCAGATAGAGCTTAAAAATTTCGCAGGAAAAGTCAATATAAATTTTCATATTTTAAAGTATTTTATGTCGAAACATAGCACATTCATGCATCACAATAACTAACAACAAATATCAATAAACTTACCCAAAATTCGGTATAAAAAAGCATCATACGCTCTCACTAACTGGTACTATGAACCAGATAGCGTTTATAAAATATAATAGCTTATTGAAGTGACGTACGAATCTAAACCTTGTTTCCTAAATCCTGGCTTTGTTTTTATGACAGCTTCAGTTTTAAGAGTCTAAGTCATAAGGATTTATATTTTTATTTAGCTGTTTTGATCTGTATATAATATTAGTGCAATATTTTTTTATTCCTATTTAAAATATGTATATTGAATATCTTTTTCCTGTGACCAAAGTGACGGTATTTGTTTACTTAATAAACTTTGCAATAATATTCGGAAAGTTTCAATCGAAACCCATGTAAATTAGTTCCCGCCGACGAGGATCCGGACCCAATAACAATTTGCATACGTATGAAAGGAGCACGAAATGTAGAGTATCGTTTCTTTCTGCAATCAAGATTCACCATAACATCTTGTTCTGTTCATGAGACGTTCAAAGCAAGCCTTTGAAATACTAGTTTAGATGCTCATATTTTAATTTATTTCTTAATATTGCTACGGATATTTCTCTTTTTGAACAGATGAAGATGAGGAGCCGCGTTGTGTAACGTTGATGCCGCGTCATAAAGCTGCTATTCGATTTATAAGAAAGGTACGTATTTTTATTTGGATTTTATATATCTGAATTTTCAGAAAAATAATTATTACATTCTCGATATAGTGTTCAATCAGGCTAGATCAAAATATTGTGAAACAGATATCAGGTGTGACGCGCTTTATATCCCCCGACTGAGTAAAGTTTAAGATAGCTTTTTGTAAACTTACACATGTGGCCTCTTTGAGGGACGTTCGTTTCCTCCCAATTTCCTGACTCCGTACTTAACAGCTTCGTGCTCCTATTTTATGTTAGTAAAGTTTTTCTTTGTTGAGGAATATTTACTTATATGAAAGAAGCTATTTAGGAACGGTTACTTACTGGATCACAGAAAGATAAGGAAACATGTTTAAAAAGTGTAAGACCGTGCAGTTTTTTATTCTTTCAGACGAGCATAATGCTGAGCTATCACTGCCACTTTGATCTGCGATAATATATTATAGAAAAAGTATATGCGATCTAAATTATGTATTAACCGCTACCTAAGTCAAGATTACTTCAAAAAGTTTTAATTGGCTGATATTAAGATTTATTTTGTATGTTATTACAAAGTTCACCAATCTCCAGTGGTTTTTAATCAAACTTAGAATGTATCATATATATCTTTATTAGAATTTGTTGGCACGGCCGTTCCCAATTTGACGAACTTCAACATAATTGGTTCACCGTGCGGCCCTCACTCTTATCTGATAAAATGACGAGCTAATCAGTCTGGTTTTACCTTTATTAGGATATCGAAGTGATAATAAAATTGCTAACTGCGGCGTTGTCAGTGTTTATATTTTGATAATGTTATTGAACGTGATTCAGGAACTTGAAAAATATAATTGTTTATACTGCAAACATAAATAATTACCAACCAGCATTCCTAAATGTTAATTTCATTTTCATTGCGACATTTAAAAAAAGATAGAGTTAACGTTTTTATTATAATATATATTTATGTTTTAGATATATCACAGTTTTTCATTTTTATGTACAAATTAACCAATAAATTGTTTTAATTATAAAATGTTAAGTGTGGATGTTGTAAACCTCTGACAGATGAAGTATTTTGTGGCCCGACGTAAGTTTAAGGAAGCACTAAAGCCATACGACGTAAAGGACGTAATAGAGCAATACTCTGCGGGCCATGTGGACCTGCTGGGCCGGGTGAAAAACGTCCAGACTAGGTAGTACGGCAGACGACTTTCTGCACTTGCACTACTCATGGCTCGCTCTATACCTATCTCTCGTGTGAACCTGTACCTTATTACCTCTGTCTTGCAATGTGATCCGTAGACGACTTCGCAACATACCTTATCTTCCCTGTATGTAGCTAGATTGTGTGCAATGCTATCCATTATTGCATATACTATGCACTGAAAATTTCACTTGAAGTGCTCGCACCTCTTTGTCATATATATGTGACATAACTTTATGTAGGTATCCGCATTGATGATTCAAGTGAAATTTACAGTGAAGTACTATTATACCATACCTTAAATAGAAAATATATGAGTTTGAGTATAATACAATATGGAAATACTCTCAAGATCCTCCTAAATCAGTATATCATTCCTTGTGCATGGTTGCCTACTCCATGATACAGTTGTGCCATTATAATAAGTATTCGTCAGCCCTCAACTCCCCATTCTATAATAATTGGCAAAAAGCGTTAAGACATAATATGCAATTGGTACCTGCCACGTCATTCAAGAGTAATATGGTAGTTTTCAAAATTTTATAGAGTAGTTTTGATGAACCACCTTGTGTGTTGTTTCCGTGTAGCTCAAGTATTTTGTCGCACGCAAGAGATTTAGAGAAGCGTTGAAACCTTACGACGTGAAAGACGTGATAGAACAATACTCGTCGGGGCACGCTGATCTGCTAAACCGAACCAAGAACCTGCAGTACAGGTGAGGGAGAACGGGCGCGCACCGGCGATCCTAGCCCAAACGCTTCGTTCATCACCATCAACCAGTCTGCCTATTGTCAAAGCCACTTACCGCTCTATGATACAAAACAATCACAATCAATCATTTCCAATGTCCATTCACTAACAACAATAATTATTAGACGCCATAGAGTAAAGTCCGGTACAGTGGCAGCAACAGGTGGCAATTAATGTCGATAGTAGCAGAGTATAAACCAATTATATACACCATATAGTTTTACATTACGAGTTGACTTAGTTGTTTTGTAAAGCGAATGAGTGTTGTGAAACTTACTCTCACATGTCGTAGCAGTTGTGTTAGACAAAATTATTTTCGTTGTAAATCCATTTCCTATCCTTAAATATATTTTATTTAAAATAATCGTATAAATATCAATAACCATTGAACCTATAAATGCTTATTGTTATGCCCCCATGTTTGTAGCTTTCACAAATTCCTGACGTTTCCATATTACTTTTTAAAATGACTACTAAATGTTGTCGGGGGATTCTGACTCCGGTTCTTATACACTAGGAACGTCCAGTATAAAACGAAACTTATTTAAACCTCAACCAGATTCCAACGTGGTTCAGTGGTTAAGCGGTGGACATGTTACAGACCAACAGACATTGTGACTTTCACGTTTTAAATAATATAGATCAATCTATGGCACACATATAATCAACCCTACATAGTGCTTGCAAATGAAATAATAACTAGAAAGTAGACTAATAGACACTTGCTTAAAATTTACACTTTGGATTAATAAAATAACCCTTACTTTAGTCTATTTCTGCTTTATGTAAAAGTACATACGTTTAGTAGTAGTCTGTTTTAAATATTAATATATGTACAGGTACCAAATTACATTATCGTACTTGCACCATTCATTAAATTTGAATATATCGTTGCGCTACACATACATCTCCATTAATTTCTTCAATTATATCAATGGAATTGCATTTTATCATTAAGCTTAGCATGTTTGCCTTAATATTTTAAATTTTCTATAGTACCTTGGACGTTCTAAGAACTAGTTAATTATATAAAACATTGAATGTGTCTACAATACATGTGAAAGAAAACATGTACAGCGTATTTATCAAAATTTGTAATTTTGAAATAAACATCAGCACATAATGAGTTTTACGTCCATTTATTTTTACATCTATTCTATAGCAATCAATGATTTAAAAAATGCAATGCAATAATACTTATTTAGCATTGATGGTTATTCAATCACAATCTGATTCTTTATATATTATCTAAGTAATATTTACTTTATGATATTCGGTAAATGTTTATTAAATTTAATTTAATTTACCTATTTAAGAACGCGAATTTTATTGCATTTTTTCATTTTGTCAAGCCAATAAAAAGAATAATACTTTTTGCACTGAAAATATAAATTATCTGTTTTTAATCTCCTATTTTTTTAGTAATCTGTCAATAAACCTAAATATGTTTTAAAATTAACTGTACTATTGTAGCCAACTTGACATCAAAGCTTAATTAAATATTCAACATGTACACAGTATTTGGTCATTTTAGTCGCGTGTTTGTTCATAAAGTATTCTGATTGATCTTCAAATCCTTATACCAATACCATTCCGAGTCAATATGAACTAAATATTCAGTATTTCAATTCGCTGACAACGAACTTTAGTAATCTATAATGTAAATAAGAAATACATAGTTCTCAAACGCACATATCTTTATTGAATGCAACTAATGTAATTTTATAGAAGAATTAAAACAAATATTATAGGAATATTTTATTACATAGGGATTGCGTTTTAGATTTTTACATACTCAACATCACTATTATTGTGTTTTAAACAGGTTAGATCAAATACTAGGTAAACAAGGATCGAAAGCGAAAGATGTCTACGCATCCAAAATCAGCCTAGCTTCCAGAGTAGTTAAAATTGAAAGACAAGTAAGTTTTTTATATATCAACACACTTCCGTCTTTTTTGGCTAGGCTCAGCAAGATAATATATAGCTTAAAATGCTATATTATTACAGTAAAAAAATGTTTCAAGTTTACATTTGTATAAAATAAATTAATTTGCAGGTAGATGACATAGAAAGTAAGTTGGATCATTTGTTAGAATTATATGAAGAAGATAGAAGAACATCTAGAAGAATAGCGGCGTGTACTACAGAAGGGGGTGGTGGGAGTGGGGGTGGGGCTGTAGCTAGCTGCGAAGGAGCACTAGCATTACGCGTACGCCCTGCGCTCTCTGATAAACAGTCTTCTGAACCTAACTCGCCAGTGTCGAGGACGTTCGAAGCTCCTGCGCCGGCCTGTGCTCCGCCCGTGCCGCACAAAAGGCCTATGAATAGAGGCTATTCCGATCTAGGAACTAGATTTATGCGCAAAAAAGTTATAGTGAAGTAAGTATACAAATTACGGGGTGAAAGTTATTTATAAGTTGCTGCAATGCAATTATTCGGTACTTTTACCTCTCTACTAGGAACACTAATAAATAACGTGACCTATAGGTACATGCATATATAGGTAGACGGTGTTAGTGATAATTGAAATGTGCTTATATATAGGGTTGAAGATTAAAGATAATTAATATTTATTAGAAAAAAATCAAACTGGTTTCAGACTTCAGGCGAGACTCAAACTTGCATTATAAATAAAAAAAAAAGGTAAAAAATATATTGAAATCTTCTTGACAAATGAGACACTTGTGATTTTGTTCATTTATTCATTCATTTCATTTAATGATGCTTTTTTATTAAATTACTCTAAACAATAGAACCCAATTGGGGTAAAAATCGTGAAGACTCTCTGTTTATACACAGTTCAAATTATCTAACGTTCTACATATATTCGATGTTTTATTCGAGTAGGATAATAACAAATGAAAATAGTTGACATTTGATAATACATTCCGATCTAGGAACTGCGAGGCTTAAGGTGACATGAACTTTCAGAACGTCATCCAGTAGAAATGGTGAGTCGCCGAGAGACGACGAAGTAGTTATAGTAGTGCCCACGGACCGTGAAGACACTCCTCCAAGGCTAGTCACCGACAGTTCAGGTACGTGCCACCAAGAGCATGCCTACCTTACATTAAGTTTCACTAATACTAACTAGATATATAAATTTATCATAAATTATTCACACGTGGTAATGTCTTCGTAGTGCTACAACATACACTAATCACAAAATAAAGTTCTAAGCGATCGCTGTAGGTTTTATTCTAACTTATATGTTTAAAATACAAAATATATATGAAATACCAGGTGATTGTCTAGGAGTAACTAACACCACATGTTCGTTTCTAGAAACAAACAAGCAGACACTTGAACGCCCACATGTTACACCATTCGCATATTCTACGCATTTGAATCACATGACATTATCAATACTTGACATTAACATTTAGAAACATCTAGAAACCTAATTTAACCAATTACACGTCGTTGCCATAGGTATAAATATGCGAATATTACAAAATTGCAGCATCTTATGAAGACTATTCATCGTCGACTTCTCTCTGACCGCCAACTTGGGAGAGCCCCATTCTAATCGGCCGCCGCAGGCTGCGTGAGTCCTAACCCTTCCCCTATCGATGTGTGGAATGCGTACATAGTATTTTGTCCGCCCTGGTCCAATCCTTTATTACTTAATCCTTCCCATATGAATGTTCCCAATAAAGGTGTTGTATTTAGATCTACCTCATCTACATTTTTGTACTTTAATGTAATGCCTATTTCTCCTTAGCATATTTTCTATACACATACTCGTATGTACTTACAAAAGATGACAACGGTATTTATGATATAAAATTAATCATAATCATTGAATAAAATAGGTATGTACATTTGTTTGTGGGTAATATTTGTAATTTTACTCGTTCAGATTGAACATTATAAAGCATCGATCAGATTATTGTTTATACTGCTCTATTTCACTAAACGTTAAATAGCGGGGAATGGTTGACTAAATGTATCTGTTTACATTCTTAGTTTTGACTTCACTACGTTTAATCTACATACGTTTTTCTTATCGATGTCTTAATTTATTAAATGTTTAATTTCTCGCATGTTTTTGTGCCGTAGATTGTAGATTATACTCCTCATGACATTTTACATTGTAAGTACCTATCGTTTTTATTATAGTCTAACTAAATAATTACAATTTCAATTCAGCGTTCAAATAAATATCAGTATAACGTAAGTTTTAATTTTGGGAATATATTAATAATCTGATAATATTAATTAATTATGGTTTATTATGTGCCTACCTACAATTTATGTACTTGTCTAGGACTAGTCGAGCCAATTAAGGTAATTCTAGTTATTTGCCGCCAAATTAAATTGTTTGTTGCTACTAACTAAACTATTGCTCTGCAAAACACGCTACGTCCATTACCGTAAAAAGGAGATCGGTAAAATCAATAACAGCCCTCTGCTAGCGCGAATTCAGCAAGAACATAAAGGATCTGTGAACTGAAAACAGGTGAATCATTTTATTGGTTTACTATACATTTTACACCACCTACACGTGTATGTACATAAAAATCGTTTTATTTTGATACATAAAACTATATTTATTTTGGATAGGACTAGATTCTTTGAGACTACATATTTGTCTCTGATAAAGAAAGTATTGTAACTTACAATGTAACTTATAACAGGGTTAAAGTTTATTTACTAACAAATTATTGCTGCCCGTCATCTGATAAATAAGCAAGCCCAGCGCCGACACACGTATACCTGTATTTTTTAAATTAATTAAATGGCTGTTCGGCCTTGTAACGAATGAGTCCAAAACATTGTTTGCTAGTAAGTATTTGTATAATTACAGAGGTTTGCGCCAGTTGCTCAGTGGATGTGGAGACTGAGCCGGAGGGCGGCGGCTCCCGGTCCGCCAGCACGGGCTCGGCGTCGTGGTGCGAAGGCGCCGAGGAGCGCGGCTACGGCTCCGGCGACTCGCTGGCAGAGGACGCCGCGCTGCTCGGTGAAGCCGCGCATCCACCGCGGATAGTGCGCGCGCAACGCCGTGACGTAGCCGTCGACTTACATCTCCTCCACCCGGACGCATGAGACCATACTATTAACTGATTCGATAAATATGAAATAAAGATAACTAAAGATGTTACCCTCAGTTCATCCCCTTGGATTGGCGTCACTTTTTTAATGAAGTTTTTTATATTTAGTTATCACTTTAATTATTTCATTATTTATTTTACTTTTTTGCCTCATACAAATCAATCTGAATTTTAGTGAATTGACTTTATCTGTATAATGGAGCACACTCCGAGTATAAATAAGACGTCTGTAATAGAAGGTACCCTATTAGATATATCTCCTCGAGAGAACAGGTTGGACTGTCGGAAATAATTATTCTAAATCGCTTTATGGAATTTAACTAAAGTATATTTTAAAACACTTATTAGTAATTCCTACTTATGTGTTAAATTTAATTGCTCGTCCAAGATCTTGGATTGCGTTAACAGTATACGGCTTTTATCTTTAATCCAACTCTGACAGATCAAACGTCTCATAAGCTTCTACCGTGATCAATTAATAAAAGATAAAAACATCAAAATGTTGCAGATTAGTTGAAAATTCTAAACGTTTGTTAGTGGAATTTAATTGGCCCCTAATTCCCTCTTAGTCTTATCATATTTTTTAGTCAAAGACGTCTAGGACGGATTAATGATAAATAAAATTGTCGTTGTTTTATTGTAAACGAATTAATGAAGGATATACTCTGCACTGTTTTATAACATTTTTATGTATCTATATTTATCTAATTAGGTAATCAGCATAATGGTCTAAGGGCTCTCTCCTTCGTTATTTTAATCTATAGTAATAACTTTGTAAAAACAAGTAGGTACATTAATAAACTGGGTCGTGATCTAAATGCATTAATAGTAATATATTTTGATGCGTGAGTAGAAGTAATTAAATTCTCGAAAATTTTAAATTGCAGTGATAGGGTGATGTTCATTTTTGACTTTCCTGTGGTAAATATAAATGATAACCCAGAAATTATAAGTATTATCAATAAGTATACTCAATATAGAATTGGTTCCGTGGGATCAAGACTTTGATGTGGCCTAATTTTATCTAACAATTCAAACTTTATTGTACAAGGTACGAAAATCATACAAAGAATAAATCCTGAAATTAATTTTAAACATTGCTGTGTACGTACTTAGTGAACAAATTAAATTAATTTATAGTAATCACGCTCAAAATATGTAATATACTGAAACTACGAGTACACGAAGCTGTCCAAAGCGTACACAAATTTTCTTTATACATAATTAGATAGGTGCTTAAATTATTTGAAAGAGCAAACTTTAGTATAGTGCGATTGAGTGAAACGGGTGATGTATCTTGTGCTCCAATAAATAGTTATACAACGAGTATATATTGTCATGATAATTGAATGTGGTTTTAAAATAAGTATCGTCGATTCCACTCGTTTTGTATTGACTATGTATGTATAAATATAAAGACCAAAGACTCGAACGTAGTTACGACAAATAGAATTAGACACAAGTTTTCTAAATTAATTTACAAAATTTGCTTTATACACACTTTATACACATTGTTTTATTTAATGAGGAAGATAAATATTTTTTGTATTTTAATTACTTGTTTAATAAAGTTCCCAAAGACCAATTACAACTCGACAAGTCTAGGTCAGGGACAAGCTATTTCTTGACTTGAATTTATTGCACAATTGCATTACATAAGTACTTAATTATTTTTGTCATTAACTAAGTATGAAGAAATGGGTTGCCGAAAATTTGCATGATTGAACAATTGCATTTTTTTTAGTTTTAGCTTGTTAACCACTATGGTACTATTTTTCGTAAACATCGAATATAATAATTGAATTTTACTTAAGTACTTATTTTTTTTAAATTATTTAAATATGTCAATACTATAATTTAAAAAAAACCTGAGCTCGTACGTTATAGTGTCGTTAAGCAAAATAAATTGAAGTTATCGTGTATTGTTGATGGAAACTTGTATACTTAAGTATACTTAGGACTTGGTTTGGAAAAGTGCAATAATAGTTTAATTTATGATATTTCATCGAATATCTTGTAAAATTAATATATCGCTTCAAATTAATAATGTAAGTACATACATAAATATTTCTAAGTTGTAAATATTTTATAGGTAAGAACATTTTACTGCAAAGTATGAACAAGATAAGTGTTTAAACAGATTGTGCTTAGAAGATAATAGAGTAATCGCTTAAGATTTCTGTAACGCCTATTGACAATAAGAAGTAATAATTACAAATAATACGTAAATATTACGCTTACATGGAATTGATAATTTCGTAAAAGGACTTATGTCACAATTTTTTTTTTTTACTTAAGGTATTAACAAAAAGTTAAAAGATAGGAACAATACATTATTGGATTACTGGGCTAAAGTTTTTAACTTAAAAATAATCCAATAGTATGTACAATTTCGGTGAAGGAATTCTATACTGGCCTGCTATCAAAACACATAACGGATTAGTCAATTGAAAGTTACATAGATACCTAATTATGTTAAATGTTATCTCACTGATACCGAGCGAAGCCAGTTGTATGTATGTACTGAACGTTTCAGTACATACAACTGGCTTCGCTCAGCTTGCAGGAAACAATTATATTGAGAGCATTTATCTTGTCCATACTATAAAGTAGTTGTTAATGTACTTTATTTAAATCCTTTAAATACGTAGATTATAGCAATATTTTTCTCTCAACTACTTTCAAATACACAATGATTTTCTGGTAAAATTACATCACATTCGGCCACTTCTGATTTTACCAATAACAATACTAAGTAGATATCACAGAAATTATTTTTATAACTATGTATCATCACAAATTTTTATTTTTTAGAATAAGCATATATTACTTTAAAGCTTTTGTTATTGTTACAATTTTTCATTTACTAACTTTGAAACGGGTAAATAATTACGGACTTAAGGAAACGCTATTGAACCAATTTTAACACTTTTAAAATTTTTCTTATTAAAAGCAGGGTAAATATTTGCCTGACGTTCATAAAAATAAATATATTTAGGTACTTAATATATATGTATTAAAAAGAGAGCGCCACCTGATAAATACTTTCTACTCGAAACCTGTAGCAGCCAAATAGCAGCACAAAAGCTCTTTTAGAGACCCTGAGTAAACCTACTTCCAAAATATTCTACTCACAACATAAAACAAAAAGGAACCAAGTATTGGCCTTAACATTATTTTAGTGCAGCCTTTAGCTAGCGCAGTAAATTAAATAATACCTACATACAATGGGACCCACTGATGCCTATTAGATCTTTATTATTATTACGCATTTAAGAATCTACTACGATATATGTACGAACCTAGTCAATTAAGACTTTCTACTTATTTTCAAAAATCAGTTAATAGAATTGAAATAAATCTAAGCAAATCTGTCACAATAACGAGTGAAATCATTACAATAAAAGTATGATTGCATTAAGTATACATGTTTATTTTTTCCTTTAGGAACTGAAAACTTTATTGGAGTTCATCAACTTTCATTTACTAAGTTCTATTAAATATAATAAAGGTTATTGAAGACCAAATACACAGTGTAAATTTAAATTTCTACCGTTTATATTTTGAGAACGAGTATTCCTATTAATCACTTGGTAGTTGTCTTTGCCCGTGACTATTTCTTTGAGCATATTTTGATATATATTATCTGATTTACTGACATAAACCTGCTAAATTCTATAATCAGTGTGTAGGTTTCCGTTCGTAACACTATTTTCGTTTGTATCGGTGATGTACTAAAATCTAACAAGTAAATGTTAGTCAGTTAATTAATCAGTAGGCACTTAAGTTTTTAAAATATATATCAAAATAAACTCGAGCATCGTCATATTCGCATATTCTTGGTAGGTGGTGGCGCCGCCCTCATAAACTTGAGAGAATAAGTGAAACAGTGAAATCAAGTTTAAGAAAAAGATGTTCACTTGATTGTAAATCGAATTCGTGTTCGAATTACAGTAAAATAAAATGTTCGCATATAAGTACTGAAACTTTCAATGTATAGGTGCTTTTCCCTGATATAGGGATAAGGGTAATAGAAGAAAATTTCAGAATAACGGATAAAATAACGAGCTCTAATATGATACTTTTATAAAAATCGAAAATTCAACTACATATTTTGCAGCATTTGCTTACTAATATTCCTAAAAGATCGAGTTTACGAATCTTTCGAAAAATCAAGGTCTTAAGTTAGACCTAATATCTGACAAATCTAAGGTTCAATGTAGTTTCACCGCTAATATTCTCCAATTACAGATAGTCTGGCTCATTTATTATAAATAGATTTTCAGCTGATATAGGATTTAATTTATATAAAAGTTATAGTATGACATCATTTTGAATTACATCTTTTTAAGTTTACATTACATAGACTCAAAATAATAATCTGTAAATCTTATACAGAAATAATGATCTTTTATTCAGCTGGTTTAAAATAAATGAACTTCTTTAACCTGTTTATATTGAACTAATATTTATATGAACTAATGCTGTTTTAACAAATGTTCGTATACTTAGATGTTCACAAGACTGTCGTTGTCGATCGTTATGTCTAGAGTCTCTTCTAAACTAATCCGTTATAATTTCGCTATTGGTATTTTTACTACCCACGCGTGTACCTATATCATTTAGTGGTGGTAAAACTTTAACAGATTGATATGCAACTTTGGGTATGTTGCTAATTACTCACTTTTGGTAATGAAAACATTCAAAATTTAGTTCTTAATTACGGACACTTTTACAGTTATTGTACTTTAGTTTCATCTTCAGCTTAATTTATAACTTCCCCCAAACTTACAATCCAAGTATAAAACTCGGACTAGGTCCTTACTCATACCTATCTGTAGCAATTTAGTTGAAACTGAGTACGAATAATTTATTCGACTATCAAAGAACTAGCTGTTCTTCAAGTACAAGTTTTATTTTAAGTAAGATGCATAACTGCCTGCCTTTTTATATAAACAAGTATTGAGTAGGTAATAGGTACTTTTATTTTCCCGGTCATATAAATTTAATGCTAGCATTTGTAAATAAACATTAAATTAATATAATTTATTAGGTATCGTTTTGTTACGTGCCTAACTTAAAAAAAAAAACAATTTTAAAAGGTAGGTACTTTTTCTCTGATTTTATAATTTTCTGTTTTGCAAAAACGAAATGATATATTGTTATTTTGAAGTATTAATAAAAAATATTTGATAGCCTAATTTAACTTCTTTTATTTATTCACAATTCCCAGAGTTCTAGTTCAACACGTTGATTTCACGACATTGGCAGTCACTATCGGAAACCTTTTATAGACGAGCCACTATAGCGATATTTCGTCATATTGTTAGTGTGTCCCACCATATCGACTGTAGACAGCCTGCACCGCCTGCACAGCTTGGTTCAAGAAAGGGCAGTTTCATTCTTACAAGTAGAAACAACAACATATACGCTTAAATTCTAAAATAGCATAGTTACGGGAGAGTTAGAATCCTTACCGTATTAATTATAAATAGCCAGCCCAACCCTATGATGGGTAGAACGAGGTTGTCTTCGAGACCGTACATATCCATCCCTGATATTATCACACAGCTCTTTGCACACACGTACATTAACCCCTAGTCTCATGTGGTTATTAAACAGTTAATATTTGCTAGCAGAACCGAAGCATTAGGACATGTACGTACACACTTCCAGGATTATGACTGTATGAACATTATTAGTAATTGTATTACTTTTAGATAGGTATGTACTTGTATTTTTTTAAATGTCTTGTTTGGTATTACGTAATAATAATAAGCACACGGCCTGCTGGATTTAGGCTTTCCTAAGAAAGGCGGTGTTTTTCATAATTACAACAGCCACAATTAGAAAGCGTCCCCGCTACCGCCCTATTGCATTTGGCTAGCACTGTATTGGGTGGATATAATGCCATCAGTTAGTACAGAGCGGTAGACTGTCAGATACATGTCTAAAGTTATTGCTGCTGCAAATAAGCGAACGAAAATAAAGCGCCAATACCTTGAAATTCCTAAAACATTGCCACGGCCTACTTATACGAGTCATCTACTTTTTTGACCGCTGATTTAATGCTGTCTTATTTCTTTAATTCTAACATATATAGTATCATAAATGCTCTCACTATTACGTAATCAGTTAGTAGTATAAAACCACATACCATCCGATTTCAATCATTGTTATATCGATTTTTTTCATGTCGTATGACACGATATAAAAAATAACGATGGTAATAAGATTAAAATTTTACCTAAAATTTTCTGTTTTATCAAATTACTAATAAATAAAATAGTTTCCAACCTACCGTTGGCATATAAAGAATTCACAAATCTTTCACAACAAATGATATTGAACATCCATTTCTAGTTGTAAACAACTTTCACTAATAATCTTTATTAATAGTTCCAGTATATAACTTCTCCTTTCTGAATATTATAAGGTGTCAAAAATTTGGCTGTATAATTTATAATGCTTTTGCTCAACCTTAGTATAATGTCGTAAAGATAAAAACTATGACAGCTTGGCAAATGTCAAAATTGTTGAAAACAAATACTTAATTTGTCAAGACGGTAATCTGATTTCTATGTAATATAAATAAAAACTGTAACTTTTTTTCCAAAATGCCGAGTCAGTACGAAGAAGAACGTGTCTGGGATTCAGCAAGTCATACTCAGTATGAAGTAAGTAACTTAAAAAAATTAACCATAGTTCATAGGAATGTTGTATTTATTGATCAGAAATGTTAAACGTATACGAATATCACAAAATATCGATTATTATCAGGAAGAAGCAGGCGATGATATCATTGAAAATCCTGAAGAAGTACTTCAAGAATGTTTGGAAAAATTCAAAACACCAGATTACATTATGGAACCTGGAATATTTGGCCAACTTAAGCGATATTTTCAAGCTGGTGGCAATCCTGAACAAGTCATTGAGCAATTATCAATTAATTATAGTGCGGTTGCACAGATGGCGAATTTGTTGGCAGAATGGTTGATACTTGGTGGTGAGAAACATGTTTATTAAGTTACTAGAAAAACGCTCCAGTAGTACTGGGATTGATGTCTGAGAGTTCTGAATTAAGTTCCTCCAAGAAATAAAGAATCTAAAATTTTCTTACCAACTTAATTATCAGGCTCAAAATCACCAAGGTTGGAAATATATGACCTACTTTTTTCTAAAAATATTTATTAGATACTGGTATCAAAATTATTTTAGAAATTAGTTATGTTATTGTTCTATATATATTTAACAAGAGCAATCATAAAATACATTATCTTAAAAGTTACAGTGATTTAAAAGAGTCTAGTTAGTGATTTTCATTATTTCGGGAAAGATTTTATAAATTTCGTTAAAATAAAGCACTTGTAAATTATATGTTTAAGTTATTTTGGGATAGTATTTAGCAATATTTATTGAATATATATTAGAAACTTGTGGAGATTTGCATACATTTACTAAATTTACTTACTGTAAAGCAATATGTACACTAAGGTTTAAATTTTGGTATCTAAATTTACATTAATAAGAGATTATGGTAAATTTAAAACATACACTATAAGTGTTTATTAGAAGGCAAAAATACACATAATATTTACACATTTATTTTTTCAAGAATAGTTAAATTATGTAGTATTTAACAACTTAAATTGATGTTCTCTAAAATGATCTGGAGTTCCCGAAATGTGGAAGTGTATGAGCTTTTGAAGGTAGTTTATAAATAAATAATGTAATACCAAAGTAGAATTATTATTTTAATCAAGTAGTTATAAAGTTTGTAGCTATGTAACTGATACAATTAACTTAATCATAAACTAAACAAATCAGTTCTCAAACTCAGTCTTTTCAATCAAGTTGTACTTAAATAAAAAGCTTTGGCAGCTGCTCATTAACATATAAACAAAAAATAATTAAACAAAGGGTAACAAACATTTTAGTTTACTAAACTAAAAAATAAAATTATTTTAAAAGTAACGAAACTAGCAAGAGTGCAATTAACGTATATAAATGTTCAAAAGTATTTAACATTTTTCAATGTCAACATTTGACTTAAAGTAATAGACGTTTTTTATTTTTAATGATGAAGGTCTTGGAAAAATCTGTATTTGATTGTAAGTAATGTAAGACATATCTTTCAGGGTCTAACTCAAAAGCTTTAGTGCTGTTGTGCACAGATTTAAAAGTTACCTTAACTTCTTTGTCATCCTCAACACTTGTTTCACTTGTTTCAACATATCTGTCAAAATCATTTCGTTTTTAAGTATGAACTTTGATTAACAAAAATGTTTCTGGAGAAATTAAATTTGGATGCATGTTTTCTTTATTGACCCATAAGATGGTCCAGCTCTGATAATATTGAGGGTTTGTTCATTCTGCTAATGAATAGAAACGATTCTAAATCTTCATCATCTGAGGACGAAGAATCATAGATGGTTTTATAAATGCTTTGTCTATTATTAATATGTCTCATATCTTAAATAATGTACAGGGGCTCAACACCATCAAATAGACGTGAGACCATTTTCTCCACGTTAAATTAGTAGTTTTCATTATACCTGGTATAGCATCTATTTTTCCAGGGATCATGTTTTTCGCATTAGTAACTTCGTCACAGAAACTTCCTTTACTGGAATAGCTGACTCTGCAAACAAAACAACAAAATCAGAAGCAGACTGAACGTATTTCCCTATCAAAACATGTCTATCGGCAGTCCTCTTCAAACCATCGCCTTCACTATCCATAACTGTCTACATTTCTATTGCGAAAATGACATACTCCAGTGTGTATAGTCAACAGATTTTTTACAAAATGAAAGTAGTGTAATTTTCTGAAAAGTCAGTTTGAATCATTATCTCGTTTTCAGTCATATTTTCTTTTAGGTCTTTCTTCTTTTTATTGTAATAGTAAATGCCATATAAATGCTGTTTCAAAGTTTGACTTTCTTTGTTATCTTGAATAACTGTTTCTCTCCTTTTATAATCTTTTCTTCATTAATAGGTTGCCATTGTAAATATGTAACAGAATCTTCACTATCTGCTTGTTTCAATGTAATTTTATTCTTAATGAACTCTTCAGTGTCACGGTAATTTAATTCTTGTAAGCTTTTTAATTTATCCAAATTTTCATGTTTAACACACAAACATTTATTTCGCATTCTCTTAATTTTGGGGCTACTATCCAAAATGATTTGGCTCTCAATAATATAGTGTAAGGAAAGTTAATTCCTGTTTCTTGACAAAACTTTGGTTGTAAATTTTAACTGTGTCTAAAAGAACTCGTTTTTGTTTTCTAATACCACTCTTCTTTACCAAATCGTTTACCAGGACACGTTCTGCTAACAATGTCATTTAAAAAAAAATCCTTTACTTTTTGGCGTACATCTGGTGTCAAAACTACATCGCGAACTTTCACATATGAGATTAAAATGAACGTTAAAATGAACGACATAAACGACTTGGCCCTGTCTAATAATTTATACTTCCTAATAACAGTACCACTAACACATTTTAGAAACCTTGTCCGACATCGTAGACCGCGTCACGTCTTAGACGACCTGCCTGATAAAATTACCGCGAAAATCGCAGCCCTTCCCCGCCCTCTCACTGGCACACGATCATTAACACTGCACATACATTCGTATAATAGAGCAGAACACCGCGTTGCCGGCAAACGCGTGCAGTCCCTGCTAGCGATAACCGGGAGCCCTAGAGCTGCCGGGCTCACTCCGTCCGTCCCCTTTTGCTGAATTTCAAAATTAAAGTCACCCCAACGATGGCCGCCCGAGCCTAGATCGAGCCTAGATCGAGCCTCTAGAGGTGCCCTCGGACGATCGCCGTCGCTCCCACTCAGATGCTAAACGCGCGATCGCGGCCGCGGGATACGCAGGATAATTACGGGCATCGGACCTCTCATCTATGAGAGGCCCCGCCCTCTTTTTTCGGTGGCGCTGCAATTGACGTTGAGTTTGAGTCCAGCAAAAGGTTCGTCCCAAAAATTTTTTGGAAAAACTTCTGGTTCTTTTCGTTAAATGTTCAGCTTTATTATTCAATTGCGTTGACAGGACTTCACCGAACAATAAACGTTTACGAACTTCAGGTGGTACAATAATACCTTTGACTAATCATTCACTTTGGTAGAAGGCGTTAAGACAGGCAAAGATTTATTTTTCTGTTTCTGAAATTTTCTCTGTAATTTTTTCTTTACCAATTGAATTTTACTTCTCATTTGGGTAATCAACTATTCTTTTATAGGCCTTTGCTCGATCTCTGCGTACTATTTTTCTTCCAGCTTTCTTCTTTGCTAAGTTGCTTGGATTTGTTTTATCTTCTGGTGCTAGATTTAATTCATCTTCGGTATACAGAAGGGTATTACTAACTATATTTACTAACATCTTCTTTTCTTTATAATTCTTTCGACGCTTTTTTCCACTGTTTCCTTTGTTAGCGCTTTTCGCGGTCTGTTATATCAGCTACTTTTATTATTTGGTTTTCCGCTTTCTTCTTTAATACTCCCTGTCTTTGGCTCGTTTAATCTCTCTTTCTCTTTCTTTGAATTAGCTTTCTCTCTTTGCCGTAAATAGGCGTTACTATCTTTTTTCAATTGCTTTTTAGGCCTTTTGTTTTTTCTCTCCACTTTATCAGCTTCCATGGTGGCTAAAAATACACTCATTTGCAAAAAAGGGAGGTGTTGTTTTTAATTCTTCTTTAAAAAAACGGAACCAAAATTATTTCAATCATATGTACATGTTACTGGCCGGTTTTTAAAATGCCGTGGTGTTTAAAACAGTATGTTCTAATTTCATCATCATTTCAGCATCAAATTTTCGTTTGATGCTCGTTTTTACAGAAAACCACTTTTTATTCTACATTTTTGGTGCGAAGTTCCAAAAGATAATATTGGTTTTCATAACTTTTAGTAAATTTTTATGAATTTATTTCATATTCTTAATTGTCATAACTTCATTTATTGCTGTTAAGCTGTCTCAATAATGTTAGAGAAAGTGGTAAAAGCTACCAAAATTATTACGCTGCTTAGAGGCTAAGTGTGAGTCGCTCGACGGTTCAAAGGACCTGGCAGCGGTATCAAAACACCGGTTCCATCGAGAGAAGGCCTGGTTCTGGAAGAAAACCATGTACCCAACTACGGAATGATCGGTTTCTTGTGAGTCGCGCATTGAGAAATCGCAAGTCTTCGTATGTGGGCCTTAAGAACAACCACGAAGAAGTAAAAAATGTGTATACCTATTAGTCTATGGACGGTCAGAAGGAGGCTTCCCGCGGCCAATATACGCAGTCATCGCCCGGCACGCGGCCCTAAGTTACTCCGTGAGCACAGAGTTGCCAGGCTTAGGTTTGCCCGAAATTGTGAGTCATGGACTCAAGAAGACTGGAATAGGGTATTGTTCTCCGATAAAGCCAGGATATCTCTGTTCGGTGAAAATCGACGTCGGCGAGTGCTACAAAGACGAGGAGAACGCTTTGCAGAGGCTTGTTTTGAAGAAATCACACCTTATAGTGGGGGCTCTGTTATGTTTTGGGCAGGAATAAATTCAATGGATCGTACAGAGTTAGTCTTCATTGTAAACGGCTCACTGACTGGACATCTACACATAATGGAAGTTCTAAATCCTCATACACAACCCGCATTGGCCGCTTTAGGCGAAGACTCAATTTTTATGGACGATAACGCTCGCGCCCACCGGTCCGGCGATGTGGAAGCGTATGTGCAAGAGGACGACATTCGTCGTTTGGATTGGCCAGCTCGAATTTCCGACCTCAATCCTATAGAGCATGTCTGGGACGTTCTGAAACGACGCGTGAGATCAGTACAACCGGCTCCGCAGAATATCAGAGAGCTGAAGAATGTGATTACCGCGGACTGGAAACGTATTCCGCAAGCAAGTATCCGGGATATCCTCGCTAGCATACCCAGACGAATTCTTGCTGTGATTTCAGCTAGAGGGGCTCACACTCGATACTAAACATTTATCTGCTTTTACTTTATTAAAGAAAAAACAAACAAAAATATTTGTTAACTTTTACTTCACGAGCATATGCACTACTAGCGAGCATACAATACTAGTGAACTTTAGCATTAAAACCCATAAATTTTATCAAAATTTTATGATAATACTGACGAAAACGATTATTTGCTTATTAATTTACAAAATTGTGAAAGTAAAAGTACCTATAATTATTAAACAAACCAATAGTAACATTTGAAATGGTTCATTGCTTAGGTGCCGTTTTTTTGCAATGAGTGTATATTTTACTGTTATAGTTTTGTATTACAAATTAGGATAATTTGATTTAAGCATAAAATCATCATTGCAGAAACACTATCATCATTTCGAGAACATGTTGTCATGCCCGGGAACGTTCACAGAATGACTTTTTTAAATATTTGTGTGTTTTGCGCTGCCGTCAACTATTTTGTAAACAAGATTTTAAAGTTAATACTAAGCAAACAATAAAAGTTTTAATAATTATTTATAGAAAAACTGTTTTCACTGTTGTTACAAACAATTACACATGTCCCCATAATAATGTGCAATTAATGTACGGTTTGTAAATAGGGAATTTAAATGAACTAACCACTTTAATAATAAAACTTGCTAAATACTAGCACATTAGCGCCAATGGTCGCGCTCTAAAATAAAATGTTTCGACTGTTTACAACTGCGTTCACGAAAATGACGTTTTTAATTTCAGGGACAACATTTTCATCAAATTTAGTATGATCAATATTTTTTTATGAATATAATGTATGAATTTAATCAAATTAAAAGAAATAACATTCTTCTTTAATTCTAAAAAAGTGAAAAAATTTTTTCTTACCTAGTCTAAGGACTTTATTTTCAAGCACCAGCTTTTGGGACGCGTTCGCGGAATGATTTTTTGCACAATCATTTTCCTATAAAATATAAACTAACTTATTTTCAAAGCAGATATATAAAGTGTAAATAAACCAAAATAATATATATAATTTCAAATAAAAATGTTTAAGATGAAATAATATTTTTCTGTTTTATTAACTTCCAAGTAATCATCATTCACCATCCATCCACCAGCCATCAAATTCTTACCTTACCTACTATCAAGATGCTTAACTAATTATTAGTGAAATAGGATGGTCAATCTATTAATTTTTAACAATTGTTAGTACAACAGCAAACATATTTAATTTTAGGAGTTAAAGTGACTGAAGTGCAAGCAATGGTAGAAAATCACCTCAAAGATATGATACTGAAAACCTTTGATCCCAAGAAAGCGGATACTATATTTACTGAAGAGGGTGAAGTAAGTAAAATTAATACATACTTTGTTTATGATATATTCTTTCAATATCTTAGGAGTGTCATTCCAAGCATTAGACCAGCCATTGAAAGTCCACTGCTGGGCATAGGCCTCCTCAATAAAAGGGGAATGTTGCCTATAATTGCCGTGCTGGGCAAACGAGTTGGCAATTGCAGAGCGCAGCTTTCGCGAAGGGGATGCTGCTGCTCTTCCCCGCCCTGTACATTTTAGCTGCAATGTTTTGGATGGATATACCGTCGGTTCTGGTACCTTAGTCGCCTCTTATGACACTTGATACAGGTGAAAGTACTATTCTACTCTGCCGGTACTTCACGGCTTATCATTCTAATTATAAACTGTAATTGGTAGTTAAACTTGAACTAGATGTATATTGTTTTAATTAAACAACTAATCACATGAGTTCGATCCCATACTTAGGTTGTGATGCCTTACTATCACACAGACTTTAGATTTGTTTGATGACCTAGTTTATAAAAAAAAACATTTATACTTTGCAGACCCCTGCATGGCTCACAGAAATGATAGAGCATCCAACTTGGAGATCCCTGATATACAGATTAGCTGAAGAATATCCGGATTGCCTTATGTTGAACTTTACAATTAAGGTAGGTAACAAACTTAGAGATATTATTAAAATAATTCTACAACCACTGTTAAGGTTCTATTAGACTAAAGGCCTACTTTGCATCTGTTGGCTCTTCTCTTACAAGCCCTGTAGCCATTGGTAGTTGTATGTATACTGAAAGCTATCGGGTCCAATAAAGCATCCCTACCCAAAACATTAAATATTGTCTTGAACATTTGTGTTTCAGTATCTCAAGGTGATAAAAATATGCATTTAAATATAATCCTAATACCTCGGCAGTCTGATATCTGTAACACAAGAACTACTTATCACAGAGTCAGGTTAATATTTGAGATGTTGTTCGAATGTTTCGAAAAATATAATGGTTTTACACTTTTTTTTGTTTTAGTTAATATCTGATGCTGGATTCCAAGGAGAAATTACGAGTATTTCTACTGCTGCACAACAAATTGAAGTATTCTCTAGAGTACTTAAATCTGCAATTGTTGGATTTCTTCAAAGTTCTGATGATTGGCAAAACAGTGTAAATGAATGTGCGGTAAGAACTTATTGATAATATTAACAACTTACAGTTAAGCATTTCGAATACATTTGTACATGTTCTTACATTTTACATTTGTCTATCACCAAAAACAAAATGGCTCACTCTTTAAAACATATATTATAATTTTTTGTTGTTTACAGAAAATGGTTTGTCATGGTGCTCATACTTATGTCTATAGTCAAGTTATTGTACACATTTTATCACAAGAGCCAAGAGGAGGAGCTATTATGAAGAGGCTAGGTCAAGAAATCACACGTTGTGCACAACAGAGGTGATTCTAGAGTTAATCGTAACTACTACTATTAATAATTTCTTGTGTGTATATTTTAAAAGGTTTTATTATGGACACAGGATATATCAGAAATGTACACTGCAATGTCAAATATGGCTTAACAAAAGCAGCTTTGAATTATCAAAGCACAACTAACAATCATGTTTACCGTAGATATTATTAGTAATGATATTTTATGCATTTAAGGAATATGCACTTCTAAAAACAAATGGTTTAAAATTGTTTACTGACTATTTTGAACTTGATCTAAAATTTTACAACAATAACAATAATAAACGCACACATCTCATACCTAATAATTATTTACTTGTCTCAGTAACATAAAACAAAGAGACACCATTAGAATTTGGTTCGTGAGTGAACTACAATGAAAGTTTAACCTGAAATTGAAAATGTGCTGTGTTGGTCAAGGGATATTATGAGATTTTCAACAGTACTATAAGATAATTTATTTACGCTCTATGTATACTTGTTTTCAAGGAAAATCTATTAGGATTTTTTTACCAAATTTAAAATAATCAGGTATTAGAATTTTTTTTTAACAAAAAAAGAATGAAGTACGGTATATATAATACATAATAAACAACACGACGGCAGCCGGCACGACGTGACGCCGATCACGCTGGCGCTGACGGCGGGCGAGTCGTGGCGCGGCGCACGCACTGCGCTGGCGGCCATGCTGTCGCGCGGCGCGCTCAACCCCGCCGACATCTCCGTGCTATTCCGCGCCTACACGCAGCCCGACCCGCCGCCCGTGCACCTGCTCAGGATACCTCAATTCTTGGGTACTACTTATTTCTTATATCTACATTAGCTTCGCCTGCGACTAGCAATGAGGACACTGTACGCTATGATTCACCCGCTTATTTTAATATTTAAAGTTTAAACGAACATATGTATATCATGTTGTGTACTGCCCGGTCTTTTACTCGAAGACCTCGTCGGCAAAATAGGACTTGTGATATGAGAAAACTTTCCTAGTTGCTTTATATGAGCAAAATTATCGGTCGTTGTTTAATTTATAGTGGTTTAATTGTCTAGATATTATAGTTGTTTAATTTATAGTGGTTTAATTGTCTAGATAATTAACCGATTAAAAAAATATTACTCGATCTTGATATATCCGATGTATCTCGTTTCAGAGTTACTCGTGGACGCGCTGTTCAAACTGGGCAGCAAGCTCAATCCGGAGCATAAATCTAAGTATATGTACCTTCTGGCGTACGCGGCGAGCGTTTGTGAAGGGCAAACGCCAGGGAAGCCCGTTAAAGATGAGCTCAAGGCGACCGTCCAGGCGATCGAGAAAGTTCACGCGGTTTGCAGCAGTTCTGCTAGTTCTAGCGAGCTCATTGCGGAATTGCCGACGTTATACCATTGCATAAGGTTGCGAGCCCATGAATCGTACTTATATGATCAGTTTTATAATTCACTGACCTAAACCAGATGAATGAAATTTACGTTATTTGAATTATGAAATTCCAGATTTCCAGTTGTGGGCATGGGCGTTCTAGTATGGGTAGAATGCGTGGTCACAGAACCATCGTATTTCAAACTTTGTACAGAACATTGCCCCGTGCACTTAGCATTATTGGACGAAGTCGCTTCCTGTCATCATTTACTGCATCATAGATTACTACGTTTGCTTGTTCAGTTATTTGAATCACCACAGGATGAATTGGAGATTTTAGTACAGGTCTTAAATTTCATTTTTTTACCTTTATTGCCCAACCAACTTTAATATTGAATTATCTCATATTACCATTGACCATTTTTTACAGCTGGAGTTGAAAAAGATGCTTCTGGATAGAATGGTCAACTTACTTAGTCGCGGTTGTGTCGTGCCTGTTTTACGCTACATAAAACAATGCTGGCAACGCGGTGATACGGATATATCTCTAATTCGATACTTTATCACAGAGGTGCAAACATATGGTATACTATAGAAATAGTGCATAGAATGATTTGGAAGATTAATTTTGGTTATCAAGTGCAAGTTGTCCCTACTCGGTTCACAGGCAGCAAAAAAAGCTATCAATCCGATCACTACCGAACTTCACAGGATTCTTTACTTCTCTATGTTTTTCTGCAGATTTTCTGAATACAACATCAAAATCGTTCTAGCCGTTTTGGAGTAATAGGGATTCAATGAAATCAAGATGGAATTACCATTATATATTACCATTTATATATTAATTGTTGTTACAAAATTTAGAGACTGTTATAATTAAGAATGCATTGTACGGACAAAAAGGAGACTTTTTAGATGCCATTTAAATAGAATCAATATTGGTATTGTTACATACATCACGCCTTTGTCCCATCAGGGCAGGTAGAAACTAATGATCTCAACTTATATTTCCTTTAGTATTGGCACATTGATTAATATCAGTAACTTATTAACTACAACATAATTATCACTGTAACAGGTGTTGGATGCAATCGCCCCTCCTTACACTCCAGAATTTGTACAGCTGGTACTACCCATGGTGGAGAATGAAGAAATTACTGGTACAATGAGAGCAGAAGGCGAAAACGACCCAGTTTCAGAATTTATAGGTATAGATATCCCCAATTTTTCCTTAACTATAAAATGTCAGATGTTAAGACCTTATTTTAATTACTTTCTCTTTCTTTTCAGTACACTGCAAGGCTCATTATGTAGTAGTGTAAGTAAAAATAATTATGTATAGATATGCTGTGAAATCTTATCGTCATATATTATATTCTGCTATCTTGCTGCCCAAATAAAAAAATAGTTTTTAAATTAATAAGTTTTATTATAATCTGAATTTAAACATTGTACTCTATCTACATACCCCTTGAAGCTTTTCTTTCATAATATCTTTTCAAAGCCTGTTCAAACACTTCCCCAACAGTTCTTTTCTCCCAAATATTTACTTTAATTTTAACATCTATAATATCTCTTTTTTCTTTTTGTGAACTATCATTCATGTTGGAATCAGAATTTTGCAAAACTGTGTTCTGCTTGTCCAAATCAGTCTCTGTTTTACTAATTTTCCCAGCATAGACTTGTGGCGCAGGTTTCTTAAAAACATTTGAATCCTCCTTATCCCCTTTTTGGCCTGCATTTTCTTCATCGCTGGATTCATCAATGGAGAAATCGGAGTCTGCATCTATATTTTCATTTCCAAGTCTGTTCTTCTTGGCCATTCTAATATCATTTAGATTGAGACGATTTATTTCTTCTTCAGAATCTTCAATTTCCCCTTCAGAAAGATTCTTTTTGGCATCTGATGATTTTCGTTTCCTGTAATTTCTTGTTTTAGAAGCATCGGCTTTATCAGTACTATTTGTAGCTTTGCTGTCAGTGTCTGATTTATTTGATGTATTCACACTTTTTGCTTCAGTCTTCTCGGGTTTTTCAGAACCTAGTTTTTGTTCATACAAGTGACGATAAAAACCTCCTGAAACATAAAAATAATATGTTTTATCAATATATATACTAAAAAGATTTTAATTAATCTTTCCAAGAGAGATAGGATTTATAGCTGCAATAATTTTTCATGATAAACTTATAAGAATAGTTAAAACAGGTCTGTTAGATTAGCTAGTATAATATTAATATAATCCAGATAGTAATTAATTATTAATTACTATCTGGATTATATTCAAATAGAATACAATAAATTATCAAAAAGGTGCCTATATATTGAATGAATTTGCGACAGACAATAAAAATCACCACAAAAAGTATGTGCATAATGCTTCTACATTATATCTGTCAGTGTACATGAATTAATTTCTTAAAGTACAGAAAATTTTGAATTTTTATAAATTATGTGCACATTTAAGGTTATTTTTTTTTAAAAGAGAAAACAAAGAACAGTGGATAAAGCTATTCAGAAGATTATATTGTATGTAATTATTTTGTATACCTAAATCCCTCTGTTTAGTAACTTCTCCAATCTTTTCCAAGTACTCCTCACGTTTTTCTTTTTCTTCTTCTAAACTTAATTCTTCTAATTTCTTTTTATAAGCAGATGTGACAAAAACTTCTTTATCAGCAAACTCATCACCCTCCAATTCTCTTTCTTTTTGTATCTGGAAGAAATATATTAAAAACAAAGTTAGATTACTTGTACAGTAGAAACCCGATTATCCTGATGAATTAAAACCAGGGGTATTTCGTATAATCGAAAATCCGGATAACCGATTTCAAAGCAAATCAAATAATATTTAAGTTTTAATATTCTTTATGTAATGGGTTTTACTTAGATAATACGATATATAAAAAACGAGCTATAACGATAGATAATGAGTTACATAATACCTATGTAATTTAAAATTTTGGTTGGAAATAACTTGTTATAGATTTTTGACATAATGAATCACATCTTTTTCTCGCAGCCAAGTCCCTGATGCGCTTCAGTTGTAACAACTGTATGGGATCCGATTCGTCCTGTCTTTCAAACCACTTAAAAGCAATATTTAGAGCTGCAAAAGCTTCTGCGTGAGATGGTACTTGACATACATCCCCAGTTTCAGTCTCTTCTTCATCTTCTCTCTCGTTACTGTTTAAGTCCTCAATGATTTCCTGGGTGAATGATGAATCCAGGGTCTTCACTATCGCAGTTCAGCCACTCCATAATATTCTTTTCATCGCACCCTTCACCAATGCTAAGAATTTTCATTGCTTCGGTTATTTCTTTAACATCGTCGTGCGGTTTAATTAAAGAATCAGATAGTTAATTTTAATAATTTATTCAATGACCTTTTTAATGTTTGCAATTCCACAGAATTCCAGGCTTCTACCAACATATAACAACAATCTTTTAAAATAATTTATTTTAAAAACTTTAACAACGTTTCTATTTTACTCGTCGTAGCTGCTTTCTGTATAAATGTTTTAAAGTTTCAATGACACTTTGGTCCATAGGTTGCAATATCGATGTTACGTTAGGGGGCAAAAACTTAACCGTAAACTTCCCATTTTCTCGATTTAGTGGCGTTGGCACATTATCTAATCTAACAACAATACATCGCCCTCTTTTCCCACGTCCTTTTGAAATTTCTTCACCTCAGGAATAAACGTATCTTCAAGTAAGAAAAATATCTGTGTTCATCCACGCTTTTTGTTGGTTAGCGTAAATTAAGGGTATTTTAACATTTTTGAAACAGCGTGGATTTTTTGATTTACCAATAAATAGCAGTGGCAATCGATGTTCCTTTAGCGTTTGCGCAAACCATAACTGTAACTCTATCCTTACTCACTTTGTGCCCCGGAGCTGCATTTTCACGTCGCGATGCTAATGATCTGCTTGGTAGAGCTTTCCAATTAAGACCTGTTTCGTCCACATTGTATACAAAATCTAAATATTTTTTTTCTTATAGAAATTCTTTTAACTCGTCTACAAAAGAGTCGGCTGATGCAACGTTAGCAGACAGATTTTCTCCTTGAATCTCCAGTTCTCAAATTCCATGTCTGGATTTAAATCTTGCTAACCATCCACAGCTCGCCTTGAAAGAAGTATGACCACCAAGTTTTTAATTGAAATCCAATGCTTTTTCACATAACAGAGGTCCAGATATGGGCTGACCGCGTGCTCTCTTTTGTAAGAACCAAGTAAAAACTGCATTCTCCAGAATTACATTTTGAGATTTTTTCATGACTTTATGCTGCGAACTTCCATCTTCTCGCTATGCATTGCATTTTTTATACTCTCAATTATCTTCATTTTGTCTTTAAGAGACAACACTACTCTTTTATGCTTGGACATTTTAAATTTCCAACACTAAACGTAAACAAAAATAAAAGACAACCTTTCATTTGAACAACTATTCCGCTTAACAAATGAGAGCGGGAGTACACCGTCGGGGGCGGAAATAAACATGTCGTAACATGTGTTGTTGCGCCGTCAAAACATTTTTAATTTAATAATTAGAGCCGAGATGAATGAGTCCGGATAATCGGATGTTCAGAAAAACGGATGTTCGGATAATCGGATGTTCGGATAATCGGATGTTCGGATAATCGGATGTTCGGATAATCGGATGTTCGGATAATTAATGTTCGGATAATCAATGTTCGGATAATCAGGATTCTTCTTTTTTTCATTGATGAAACATGGGGTTTGCAGTACCTACCTGCCTTTCAACTCGCCTTTCATTTTCTATCTTTCTTTTATTCGCTGTTTTTAGTAAATTTTCTATATATCGTGGTTTTTTATCTTCCTTCTGTTTTACTTTATTGTCTTCCTTTTCATTTTTCATAGTATCATAAACTTCATCATATTGGAAAATTGTTGGATCTTCATTGATAGCTTTATTTTGAATGTTTTTAGCCTGAAAATGTAAATCATGATAGACAAAACTGCTTGTTAAAATAAGTTAGATATTAAAAACAAAAAGTGTAATTAAAGTGTAAGGTGGACATTATCCAAAGTTAATACAAATATGTAAAAGAAATTTCAAGCAATCTAAATACTCTAATTTTGACCTGGATTTTAGACTGAAGGCAAAAAAGCCATCAAAAGCAAAAAAAGGAACATATATTTTGTAGGGTCTCGAGTATCTCTATCCTAAGACTAAGAGCATTATCTAAAAAATGAATGTAATATTTATTATGTGTACAAATATGTTTATAATCATAATAATATGTTTATAATAAAAATTACACCAATAAATACATTTCAGTTTTAAAAGTTTTGTTTGGTATGCTTTACCTGTCTATTAATGTTATCACTAGGCCGCAATAATATTGGTTTTTTATTGTTATCATCATCAGACTCTGAATCATCTCCAAATACATTTCTTGAAGCTTGAAAAACTGGAGTATTTGCTTTTGCCTTTTCAGGCAAAACTAAGCCATATCTGCAATACACAAATAATTTTTAAAAAATATCAACAGTCCAACTGTTGCTGTTTGGTCTACATAATCATTGGCTATTTATAAGCCAAAATTCAAGACGTATGTACACAGTAACTGTAAAAAATCAATAGGAAATAATGCCGTCCGATCTAGAACTAGATCAAATGAGAATAAATTATAACCAAAACACTGCCACAACGAACAATGCTTACTTTTTAGTGCTTGACATTTTTAACTATATTCCTTAAAAAGTCCGCTTTCTATGTTAAGTCGCAGACAAATTTATTATAATAAAGGAAACATTAAAACAATAAAAATTACATGTTAATAAATGACAAAATAATATATGTGCGTCAATCTTTCAAAGGACATTTCTCTATGCTTTAGTTTTTTTTTACACCGTACCGATCGCTGGCGTCAATTCCCTTCAGCCCAATAATAACGGAACACATATTTACGAGCAACACTATTTAATTCAATCCTTATATATAAACAGTCCTGAGAAGAAAACACAGGTTGACGCTTTAATAACAACTTTAACCCATTTTAACAGTAAAATGTTTACTATTATAATGGGTTAAAGGTTAAAACATTTGTCGTTCAAATTAGTAGTATTTTGCGCGCCAGGGGTCGTAGGTTGTTTGGCGTCCGTAACACAAGTGCTTTAAGCGACTTACCACGGAGTCAGGTTAGAATTTATAAAAAAAAAATGTCCTTTTATTTTTTTAAATAATTGGCTGTCATTTTCAATAGCTATATGTTTTTAAGCGGTACCTACCTATTTTAACCTATATATATATATATATATAGAAATAATTAAATTTCTGGGAAATAGAATGGGAGTGTAGCAGTTAAAAAACCTAATAAGCGAAAGCCCTAAAATATTACGAACATTTAATGAATTATCATCAAAGCGTTTCCTGTACTACCTTATTGTGGTAAGTATTAATAAGAAACTTGTGATTTTTTAAAAAGGACATTAAGTTTTGTATTTATAAATTTGAAATTATTTCTCTACAAAAATTTAGTATAAATAGTATAGTATTATAATAGTAGTAAATATTCTAAATATACTTTATTCTGTATTTTATCTTTTTAATAACTTATTAATTGAAATAACTTATTACAATTTAATAATAATCATATCAGGTATAGGTAATCAGTACATAAAGTTTTAATTACCTTTAAAGGTTTATCCCATTATGAAAAGTTTTACTGTATATTTTTAGTACTTCACATAAAAAGCAGAAAAGTGGTAAAAGTAACTCTTACCTTTTGCGAAAATTAATTCTTTGGATATTGTCATGTCGTTTTAAGTATTTTATTATTATATCAAACACACTGCCTTAAGGCTGTATATTGAATAAAAAATATCTGTGGTATAATAACAATAAGTAATAAATTCCCATATCTCATACATTGCCCTGATTTTGTGGTCTCTTAAAGCCTTTTTGTTACGGACACCAGACAAGCGAGGAATCACAAATATACTACTAAAATACATATATTCAACACCCAGATACAGAAAATACATAAATATCACCATTTAAAAATGGAAAATAAAATAATGAAAAAGTCTAGTCCTACTACAGCCTTGGCTTTATTCATAAGATTATATTCCAAAAGGAGGAACTTTAAAAAGGTATGTAAATTTAATTAATTATTTAAAAAATAAATTAAAGAATGATATTCTGAACTGTACTGTGCTTGCATTAATCTGTACATCGACTCTTGATTATTATTTACAGAATGTAAGGATGGATGCCATTCAAACATGGACTACACTTAGTAAAGCAGAAAGGGAGTACTTCACAAAAAAATTAAGTGAATGTCGTCATAATCATAAAATGAAACAAGCAAATTTTTTAAAAGCTACTGAACCATTTATGAAGAAGAAATGCATGATTACTTTGTAAGTACATTCATTTTTACAATTTCTATATAAAAAGATAATCCTATATTATAAAGACAGAAAATGAAGTCCATACTATATAAAAGTATAAAAAATATACTAAACTATTACACTATAATAAACTATTAAAGTATAAAAAAATACAAGATGTGATCTAAAAACTAGATGTGATGCTGTGGCTAAGTATGTTTTTTTATAGACAACTATTCTGTACAGATAGTATCTTATGGAACTCATATAATAAGCAGAAATATGTATATTGCGACTGTAAATATATATTACTATAAATAAATTGAGATAAAACATCTCTCAAGTTGGCATAAAATTCACACTGAGCAAAATTTAATAATAATATATACTTGTTTATTAATTATTTTATATATAATATATTTAATTATTAGAATTGGTTTAATAGTATAGGTTCATAGGCAGATAAACATTATCATACCAACTCTTAAAAGTCCACTGTTGGACTGGCCTCCCCGTGAAAGGGGGTTTGTGTGCCCATAATTGCTGCGCTGCGCAAGAGTGTTGGCAATCGCAGAGCGCAGCATTCGCGACGGGGAAGCTGCTGCCCATCCCCGCCCTGTACATTTTAGCTGACTTTTTGCATAGATATACTGCTATCTGTCTTTTCTGGTACCTTAGTCGCCTCTTACGACACCTGGTACAGGGGGATGTACTATTCTACTGTGCCCGTAACTTACAACTCAAGGCAGATAAACAATGTGAACAAATTTTAATATATATTGTTTATTAAAATTGCACTTAAAACACTTCAATATTTAATTCTGGTGAATAACAACCTTGAGTTTGAAAGAGAATTAGAGTTACCTACTAAAGAGATATGAAAAGTGCGCGCCCTAGTGCGCCGCAGAAACTTAAGAGGTGATTGATGTCTTTGCTGGAAGACGCACTATGCAACTGCCATAATCTCTAACCTAATTTGCTTATAGTCCCAGGACTGATGGCAGATACCCTAATTATCAAAAAAAAAATTAAATTATTTAATTTGGTTTAATTAATAAACAGATGTACTTTAATTGTGTCTCATATTAATCATGACAGGCCATCGACGGGCCCAATTTCGCAGATAGTAGTTTGATCCCCACCCAGGACAAATATTTATATGATAATATTTATATTTGTTCTGTATCTGGGTGTTAAATATATGTATTTAAGTAGTACATTTGTGATTCCTCTGTTGTATGATGTTGATGAATATGTTTATGAAATATATGTTGATGTCCTTAACACAAGTGGTTTAAGCTAGATATCACAGAATCAGGTTAATATATGAGATTTTGTGGGAATTTTTTATTTAATGTATTTATTTATGTACTTATGCCAGTACTTAAGATACAGGAAACGGTTGGTTGTTTTATGCGAATTACTATACTGCATTTACTTTTTAGAACTAATTCAGTAATAAAAGAAGGCAAGAGTGACAATAAAGAACAAAATTTTAAAGATACCGAAGATGTTAATATTCCAGTAAGAGAAGAAAACATAGTAGATTATAGAGAAATAAGTATAGACGATATTAGGGACAGCAACAAAGAGAATGTATCACAACATACTATGGACAAGGAACAAGGAATTTATTCTGGAAACCAAGATCAACCAAACGTATCTTCACATTCAAGTGAACAAGACAACAACCTAAATGATGAGGTTTATTATGAACCTAGTCTAACAGAACCTGCAGCTCCCAGTATTAGGTACAGACATTTTATTTACACAATCCATTTTGTAAAGAGGATTTTGTTAATGAAGGGATCAATTAAATACCTATGACATGGTAAAAGTTCATAGATAACAATGGTGCATACTCTGATTAAACAATAATGTATTTTAGAAGAAAAAATTACTTTACATTCCTCCCGTGCAAAGCGCCAATTTCATATGTAAGGACATAAATTTTATCATACTTCTACAGTGTATGTCTCCCTCCCACCCAATGTATGTCGTAAGATGTTTTTTTTTCTTTTTGAACAATTTACTTACCTGCGTTTGAGATTCTCACATAAAAGAATCGACGCGATTAATTTGGAACTAACCCCTGAATTACTAATTACTATATGTAATTTAGGGGTTAGGGAACGACAGAGGCACATTTTTGCCTAAAATTCAGGGAAGTGTTATGAACTGAGTGTGCAGCCACAATTATATTTGTTTTTTTGGATCAACATAATCTTTTTCATAGTGATAAGTAATAGAATATATAGAACTTTCGATCCCCGAGTCCCCAACACAAGCCGCACGGGGCGCGTTACCGCGTTTAAATTTACAAGAACAGAATACTTGATCAATTAAATAAATGCTACTTATGAACTATTCTCATTGGACAGACTAGACTGAATTACCTACAGAGTTCACCTTTAAAGTGACTATCTGTATTATTTACATATTAAAATATATATATTTTTTAAATATTTAATAATCGGACAATCTTTGAAGAGCTTTGAATGTTTCATAGAAAAAGAAGAACTAGTTACTAGGTGCTGATTGAAACCAATAGCTAGTCACTTTCGATTTTCCATAATTAAGTACTTAAACTTGTGTAAAATAACTGAATGTAAACTTAATTGTGCAAATCTTATTTCAGGACCGGGCGTCAGTTATACGATTTAATTCAATCATCTAATAGAGGAATTGATGACAGTTGGCTAACATTGCCTAACACGCAAAAACGTAGATACCAAATGGCTGTTTCATCATTAAAAAATGATTATATTCAAAGATTCAAAACTTACCTAGAAAGTTTGCCACCGCAAGAGTTATTTAACTATTATAACAATTTCTTTTAATAAAAAGTTCCATAGGTATTTTATGTACCTACTTACTATATATGTAGTTCAGTATTATTTATTTATTTATTAATCCATTTCTCTTTATGTTGATGATTATAATGAAAATGATTTATCCTTTAAAGTAGTATTTTATCTTATGACAAACTTGTATTTAACATTTGCTAAATAACTAGTTTGAGAGAAAGATTAAATAGTGTAATAAGAGAGAGAGAGAAGAGATGATGGTTAGGTCATGTAGAAAGGATGGATTAGAATGATTGGTATAAGACGACCGAGGCGAACATATAATAACCAGGTAGAAGAGGTATTAAAGAAGGGCCAGGTCAGAAGCACCATGAATAAACGAGCGTGTATGAATAGAGAGAGGTTTGCCAAGATCGTGGTTAGTAGAGATCCATAGTCTCTGCCTACACCGATGGGCCAGATGGACAGGCATGATATATGTAAATAAATAGATGCCGTGTACCTACATAATCATAGCGGGCACAGTCCACGTGCTTTGATAATGTTACAAATAAAAAGCTACAAAAAATTCGATGGAATCCGAATGATTTTATTAAGAAGTACCCGTATCTGCCTCATTTCATTTGATGATCTTGATATCATTGTAATTTGAAAATTTTAAAAAGTGGACATATTTTTATTTTTCAATGAACCCTAAAGGGTTCAAGTTCGGATTAATCCAAAAAATATTTTTTATGAGAATTAATATAAATAATTATTACGATTAAAGCCTATCTTCTTTACTTATCTGCAATGTGCGCACACATAATATCGTTACTTTCTATTTTCCCGCTGACTTTGGATAATGATAGAGGTTCGACTCATGGCGCCCTTCTCCTCCCTAAGTTTCTACGGCGCACTAGGGCGCGCACTTTTCATACCTCTTTAGTAGGTAACTCTAATTCTCTCTCAAACTCAAGGTTGTTATTCACCAGAATTAAATACTGAAGTGTTTTAAGTGCAATTTTAATAATCATTATACATGAAAAATATGTTTACCTTGTTTATCTGCCCATTAACGCATTTGAACCTATACTATTGATCCGATTCTAATAAAATTTTGTTCAGTGTAAAGTTTATTCAATAAATAATACACACGTTTATCCGGTTACTGCGTATAATTGCGACTAACTTTAAACGGATAACATTTCTTATATATAGGTAGTCAAGGCGCGTCATTGGAGACGCTGATCATTATACGAGTACCATAAGATTCTAATTGTACAGAATAGTTGTACATCTCGTTGTTAGATCACATCTTGTCTACAAGGTTTGGGTATTTTTTTATGGCATGGATTGCATTTTCTGTCTTTATAATAATAGGATATTTATTCTCTTTTTTATGAAAATTATGCATATAACATGTATGTACCTACTTACAAACTAAGTTCTCATTCATATAATCTTTTGTAATAAGCATACTCTACGTAATTTTTAAATTTATTTTTCGGTAAGCCTGATATGCTGCCTAGTATTTTGTCAAAATGTCCTGAAATCTTTCAATGAAATCATTACGAATATTTTCCAATTCTGGCAGTTCACCAGCAAGACATCCATGTTCCATGATGCTGATAAATTGGAAAAATTATTAAATAAATCTCTCGAAATTCTTTTTTATGTAAGAGCAGCTTGGCTACGACAACATTTTTTCTTTTTATTAGGTTATAAAGCCTTAAAGTTGGAAATTCATATGATTAAGTAATGTAAAAAGGTCTGTCAGGTTTGCGATATAACTCTTTGATGTGATGAGGTTTCGCGCAATTCTGTGTCTTTGTTTTCCAAGAACTGAGAACAGAGTCAAACAGATTAGTTAAACGAGTCACACAATTTCCTTCTGAAAGCCAACGCACTTCTGTGTGAAAGATCAATCTGTTGAAATCTTTACCATTATCAGCAAAAAGACTTTTCTCTGTTTTCAGCCATTTCATCAATTCGTCTATGGACAGAACTATTGCTCAAAGTAATTTTCCTAACTATATCTGCCGCCGGGTTATGGTGAACAGTAGTTATAACTTCTTTTATCGCCGGAAAAATTAATGTTTCCCCGGTGGTGTGTGGTTTACCTATTTGAGCATTTAACAGAAAGATATTGTATGAAACTCAAAGTCCGTCATCGTCTTGCTTAGCAACCATCGATACACGATTATGCTTTTTTTACAGGTCTTGAAAATATGCTACATTTTTGTTCTTTTTATCGCGATGTATTTATTATTCAAATGTCTTGAACGCTTCATCACTTTGCTTGAAAATGTTTTTGAACTAATAAGGCACAAAGATTAGGTTTGTCGAATTTTCTATAGTCCTATATTTAATATATTCTTCACTGTATTGCCGTTTCTTTTTTTTATGCTGCCGACATGGCCTTTTTTAAAAAGAGCGCGCTAAATCACAAAGGAATATAACAGAAAACTTACGAGTTTTTATATAGGCCTGTTTTACTTCTTTTCATCATCACCATACCAGCCATTGGAAGTCTATAGCTTGACATAGGCCTAATTGCCGCGCTGGTCAAGCGTGTTTGCAATCGCAGAGCGCAGCTTTCGCGGCGGGGATGCTGCTACCCATCCCCACCCTGTCCATTTGAGCTGCACTGTTTCGGTTGAATATACCACCATCTGTCGGTTCTGGCACCTTCTTACGACACCTAGTGCAGATGAAGGTACTTTTCTACTCTGCCGGTACCTCATGGCAAAAACAGTACTTATACTGGTTTAAGTATATTGCTTAGAACTCCTTAGCTTTGAGGTTCCCAACGATGGCAGCCCGAGCCTAGGTCGAGCCTATAGAGGCGCCCTCGGGCGATCGCCGTCGGTCCCGCTCAATTTCGCGAAAAGGGCATCGGACCTCTCATTTATGAGAGGCCCCGCCCCCGCCTTTTTTCGGTGGCGCTGGAATTGTCGTCTGAGTAGTCCAGCAATAGGTTCATCCAAAAAAAAAAATAGCTTTGAGGTTATATAATTTTAGTAAATGTTTATATTCATGACATTGATCAAGCATGAAAACTTGTTGCTTGGCTGCAGTGCATAAAGTCGATACAAAAAAAGACATTTGCAAAAACTTGTTTCACTTTAATTTAATTAAAGAATGCAAAGGGATTGATTGAAAGAAAGATGGACAATGAGAAGGGGCTATTGGAGGTAGTGGATAAATACTTTGAAAAGGGATTTGGCAGTTGCAGTGAATATTTATCTATTATAGATGAGCGGGATAATTACTTACTGATGACGGGTTTGGGGACTGTAGTGAAGAATATGAACAGGGTCTTGGACGTTTATCCGTGAACAAAATTAGCCACCTCCAGTCAGTCAATAATATGACAACAAAGTCTCCCAAACCCAAAGTTTATCCGATGATGGACGGACGATGTATTCATTATTTTTACAAAAAAAGCATCAATAACCATGAGAAAGAAGTTAGTCTCCCATAAAAAGAAATCCTTAGGGATTCTCTAGAATCAATGACTACTAGGTACAACTATACTTTAAAATTTTGCGTTGAAAGAACTCTTAACTGTTAATTGCCATCAACGTAGTTGTAGTTCTAGTGTATTGAATATTTCTCGGACAAACTATGCGCCCAAATAAAATTCAAGTGTGCAATAGTTACTCAATCACAAAAATAAAAATCAATTATTCTTAAAGGACCCAACAACAAAAATTATGTTTAGTGATGAATTGGGAAAAGATATGGGCAAATGATTGAGCCAATTTTTGGGACGAACTGTAACAAATTAGTGTATGCCAAGCTTGTCGTATCCTGACATACTAAATATCATTTTAAATTATAAATTTCAAGTAAATACCACGCTATTGTTTTCTGTGGGAATTAGAGGAGTGAACAGAACACAGATAATTAATTTTTTAAATGTATATAACATTATTTTTTATACCCTTATGGATGCAATTTGCCACAGGAAGAAAAAACTATCAGGCACAAAATTAATTTTACATTGGACACTGACATTTAGAAGAATGAACATACATTTGAAAGAAGTATATAATTATTTACATAATAAATAATGACTACTATTATTTTAGTAGAAATTTTATAAGACTGATAGCGTCTTCGCTATCTTTATTTATTATGCACATGGCCAAGAGCTTGGCCAGTCAATCTGCTTTTATTGGGCAGTAAAATGACATGACAAGTAATCGCTTTTTGGAATATGTTCCAAATCATTTAAATTAAATAATCTGAGCCTATTGATTTTTTGACATATAAGTGGAGAATCTATTATTTAAACGTTCCCATAGTAGATAACAGTTAATTGGGTATGGAGATTTTAATATTAGTATTTTAGAAAACTGTTACCACAAGTGTTAAGTTAATTAGCTTATATAAAGTATTTAATGTCCGGTATTTGTTTATAGAGCCTACTAGAATCACAGGTACCGGTGCCACCTGTTTAGATTATATTTTATATAGTTTTTTCAAAGATATACTAGAATCAGACCATTTAGGTAATTTAATGCAATTTAAGACTATAAAAAAATATTGTACAGAAGGAAATTACTTTTGTGTCTGTAACTGGAAACCGTTCGGAAAGAATGAGGTACCTATAAGTTAATGCAAGAACTGCCTTTTGTGTCATCACATGCAGTCCCGAATGATATTTATAACTTATTCTTTGTTAAACAATATAACTCCTAAAACGGTCACAATTATAAATGCACCAGTTTTTAGAGCACCACTATCAATAAGCACATAATAGTGTTTCCATATGAACACATGCACACATTTGAAAATGAAAACACCAAGTCGAGAAGGACAATATTTGTTTTAATACTAAATCACTAATGTACATCAGCGTCCTAAAAATAACAAAGAAACAATCTTATAATTATTGCCAAAGGCTTCTCTCATTTAAAGGAATACTATGTATTAATAGTCTGAGATTAGAATACAATTGTTATGCTTTTATTATATGCATTTTTAAGATATTTATTAATTACAAGGAGGAACAGCATTGATACTTATACGAGTTAATAATTTATTTTTATTTGACCGCGATTTTGAAACAGAATTAAAACATGTATTGATATTCGCCTTCAAGTATAGAACTGAAATAATACTGGTATCTCCCGGCAACACCGGAGTTCGACTTAGATCGTAACTAAGGCTTCGCTCCTATAGAGATTCTGCATTGCGTCTGTCCCAGGACCAACAAAGAATGGATAGATTAAAAAATAAACGATTTTGCTACAGATATCTCGTTATACAGGTCAAAAAGATATAAGTATATTTATCATGATGTACAATTTATAGAAATCTGTGAAAATTCTTTGATTAATAATAAACTCTATACAATTTAAACTGAGTTCAGAATTGGTTGAGTTTCTGTAACCTTTTTTTAACTTAGTCCCTGATCTAAGACATCTCAGTTGTCCCAGTTAAAATTTTTAGATTTCAAAATCTTGGCCTACATTACTAATTAAATTAATAAATTGACAGAATTGAGAAGCTATTTTCCACATATAAGGCCTAGTGCCATTCCAGCAAAAAATGATGCCAAAAATACATGAGTCTCTGTAGCTCGATATTGGTCATCACCTGTAAAATTATTATACCACTTTTTAGCTTTAACTTCTTTTTTCTTCAAAAGGTCTTCAGCCTTGTCCAACTTACGATCCACAAATCTTTCTACCTAAAACAAATAAAGGTAATTATGATTGTCGGCGTAACATAAAACAGTTGTATATATTTTCTGAAATGTATTTAGCTTCAGCATGTAGCAGGTTTTGCTAAATCGCGTCGGAGTCGTCATTGTGTTATATAAACCGAAATATTTTTGTGCACGTTGTACTGTAATTAACTGATATCCGGTTTATAAATAAAATCAGGGTAAGTAGCATAAAAAATAAAAAAAAAATCCATTATTTAGGATTAAAGATAAAGTATGCATAAGGTTGAATAATTATGATCTTGAAAACTTTTTCTCAACAATCTGAATCAGAGCACAAATTAAGATTGTGTTGTGTGTAGTTTTTAAAACGTTTATTAACTTTTCACCCAAAACTTTGTGCTAGCAGACTTAGATATGAAACACCACTGTACAAAACCCGTGTTCAAATGTAATCTATGTTCCTACTAGGGTTCAAGCTATACACATCCAAATTAAAATCAAACTTGGTTAAGCTATGAAACTACAACAAACAGACACTTGGATGACTTTTTCTTACATAATGTTACTTGAATACAATTTAACATTTTAATAATGAAATAAACATTTTATCAAAAAAAATAAGATTACATGATCTTAGGGCCTTATCACACGGAAGGAAATATGTCCCAGACGTTTAGGCAGAGCATGCTCGTCTAATAAATCCCTTAGGATCTCTGTATTTTTAATAATCTGAAGCACTGCACAAAATTTCTGCAGCGCAATTTAGATCTAGATCGATTTACTCAAATTTTAAGAGTTCAGTGTACCACTAATATTGGAAACTTTAGTCTTTGTTCCAGTGTATATTAAGTAATTTCATATAGATATGACTCAAAATGTGCACTTGATGCCAATGTACATTTCTCAATTGGTACAAGTCTCATAAATGTGTATCACTTTCAAAAATGAGTATGTCTAAGAACCTAGAGGATATGTTCCCAGACATACATAAATTTAATCTGATTGAAAATTTATTTCAAAATAAAGACCTAGTGGTTTTGACAAAATAATTATGATAGTGATTAAGGCACCCCATACACTTTAGTAGGATTTGGGGTGAAGAACAAATCATGTAGATTGTTAAATTATCAAACAAAAATAGTTTCTTTCCAGCCATTTTGAGCAAATTGTAAGTTTATTGCATTTTAAGAGATACTAAATTGACAAGAGTGAATGTTTTTTTTATGAGAAAGGCACAAATTGCTTAATTCGCATTTTTATCATCATGTGTACATTCTAGGTCAGACATTGGGTATAACCAAAAATGTACCTATGTTTCATCTGGTTAGTACATATACTAATTTTTCAGTTTATGAAGATGCAATGCCAAAAAAGAATCCTCCTGTAAACCCTGCTGAATAATATGAATTATCTTTCACAAATAACAACACCTGGAACAAAATAAAGTTAAGATTTGTATTACATTCTACATAAAATGTTATACTACTTTTCTTGCTTTCATGATATTAAAATGTAATGAAATGAACATATTTTTTATTTTATTGCTTTGTGTCATTAAAATATGATTTTTTAGAATAACCTTCTGTAATCACTATTATTAATACATTTTGAAACTTCAGGTTTTAAAATACAGGTATTTTCTAGAAAATAATTTAAATAAATATATATGATATATAAATACCTACCAGAAACACTGTTCAACCTTAATAGTTATTTACTCATATATATGTTGCAAGAGGTTGATGTGTAATACCAACGAAATTACAAGTCATTACTTAAATAGCATTGGAGCTTCTACTTACTACCTTTAAAATTGGGTTAGATATGGCTCTTAGGAATTACATTGCAAATTGCTTCTTTTGTGGCCTTAACAAACAAACAAAGAAAATTTAATAACAGAATTATAAATAACTTACTTTTTCAAACCAATCTGGTGATTTGCCTGTTGTTTCTTTTTCAATTTTATCACTAATTTTATCCACTTTCTTGTTGATTTTATCCCAATTTATATCAACATAGCCCTTTTGGCTAGCTATATGTAACAGTATCACTCCTCCGCCAATGCCAACAGCAGCAACTTTTCCAATTTTCATTGTTATAAAACCTGTTATCCTAAAATTAAAATAATCATGTATGGTTGGACTTAAAAACAAAGTGTTCCTTTATTAGTTAATATTAAACACATTTACCAATAAATGTATGCTACGTGATTTAAGTTCATGCTTTTATATTGAGTCATTAGTTTCATATATATTTAGATCGACGCATTTCGTGATTATTTTTTTCTAGTTTTCTTCTAGCAGTTAGAAGAGTTCTTATTTTTGGTTTTAAACGAGAGAAAATATTCAAATAAAGAAATTTCATAATATCACTTAAATTATTCCTAATAGGACAATAGCGTAAAAAAAAACTAGCACATACCATCCCGACGCAGTTCCTAAAATTAGCTGTTTCGTAGCAGAAGTCTTTCCAATGTCTGCTATAGCCTTTTCAATGAAGTTTTTGGCATCATCTACGATCTTTTTTGCATCTTCAGAAGCATCATCTGGTTTTGGTCTGGCCATTTTAGACTAGAAATACACAATTTTGTCACAATAGAAAAACTATAAGTACGGGAACGGCAGTACAATAAAAATGACAGCTCTGGCTGAGATAATCATGCAATTTTGATTGCAATGAGTAACCAATGATCCAATCACAATCGACTAATACTGTTTGATGAAGTCATGTAAGGAGAGGGAGGGGAAGTCATTCCTTAGCCATAGTATAGTCAAGTGAAAGACACACAGCCTAGACAAGAGTACTTGTAGTCAATGCTAGACAATATTATAGCAGGGAAATCCTGTAAACACTCAAGGCGAGTTCACTAGAAATATTGAAAAAATCGAATAAATATATCAATAGCCATCTGTGGGTATTAAAAATTAAACTATGTAAATTTCAAACAATTTTCGTTGTAACTTACAATCAAGGTTAGACGCTAGTAGTCAACACTCAGTAATATCATTACTGTCAGAAATATTTGACGCTGTCAATGTCACACGTTAGTAAGGTTGAAAGTCAAAGCAAGAGCTAGTGGTATAGTATGATTATGACACTGCATACTACATCAACTGCATCTTAAATGGAACAGAAGTAGTAGTTGTATCAACATTCTTTTCTTAAATTAAACAATGACCAAATATACTCAGTGAATTTTGTAGTAGTTAAACGCCTGGAAAATTTATTCAAATTAATTTAGTTGACTGTCCTCTTCAGTGCTGATCATCCAGAATGAACATGATAAAACAAACAATGCTAAACAGGCGATTTTTTCATATATCTAGAACATGTTACAAAAATACCTTAGGTTTATGGGTATGTATTATATATTTATTTTTTAATACACCTGTATATTTTCTATATTTTTAAGTACATATATATGTACTTATTTTTCAATAAATTGTTACAAGTATCACCGGTAATTTAGAAAGACCTCAAAAGTTTAAGGAATCCATAAAAATCCTGATTAACCTATTCAACTAACTTGTTATACAATATAACATAAACATTTATTACATTCCATACCAAGATATATATTGTGTTATAAAACTTGAAACTTAGAATGACATATTTGAGGTAATGTTTTGTCTGTTTATGATAAGAAAACCCATTTTAATCATTTTTTGTATATAATTATATATTATTAGTTATTATTACAATTAAAATAACTTAGTATTTTGTTTTCAGAAAGATGATATAACCACTGAGATTAAGTTAAAAATTGAGAAGCATTGGGCAGAATATACTAGATCAATGAATAAAGTGAATGAGAATATTGATACACATTATATTTTGCCAATGTTTCCTTATCCATCTGGTAATTTACACATGGGACATGTGCGAGTGTATTCTATATCTGATACATTATCAAGATTTCACAAACTAGATGGTAAAAATGTCATTCACCCGATTGGTTGGGATGCTTTTGGATTACCTGCAGAAAATGCAGCAATAGAACGCAACATATTACCACAGCAATGGACAGAATCGAATATAAAATCTATGAAGGATCAACTTTTAAAATTAGGTTATAACTTTGACTGGGACAGAGAAATATCTACTTGTGACCCCCAATATTACAAATGGACACAGTTTATATTTTTAAAATTATTTGAGCATGGGTTAGCCTATCAATGTAAGGTGAGTCTACTTCAATATAATGAAAATAAAATTTAATAGCATACAATAACAATGAACTATCTTGCTAACTATCCTGTTTTAAATTATAAACATTCATTTATTATTTAATTTTTATTGTATTATTAAAACAGGAAAAATAAATAACTACAATCACAGATAAATTTTAACATTTTATTTCACTGAAAATTTGAATGCATAGTGCCCTAAGAATGTTCCAACAAATAAAAAGTGATAAATGTTATGCACACTTACCTTAGCTTTTAATAAAAATTAAACAAATGCAGCTGGATTATATGAATATGATATCATTTTACAATCATATCATATTCATAACATACATTACTTAATATTTTTAGGCAAAAGTAAATTGGGACCCTGTTGACCAAACTGTGTTAGCAGATGAACAAGTTGATGAAAATGGCTGTTCATGGAGGTCGGGTGCTAAAGTAGAAACAAAAGTTTTGAAACAGTGGTTTGTAAAAACAACTAAATATGCTAAACAACTCTATGACGGATTAAATAGTGAAAATTTGGAAGACTGGAAAGACATAATTAATTTACAACGACACTGGATTGGTGAATGCAATGGAATAGTTGTTAAATTTGGAATTAAATTTGCCAATGGAGTTAAAGATATAGATGTGTGGACATCAGACCCATACAAATTTATACATGGGCAATTTATAACTATGAAAAAAAGTAATTTACTTTTGCAAGAAATTGGTCAATCAAATAGTAATTTAAAATGTTATAATCCTGTTACAAATAGGGAAATGGATATCTATATAACAGATGACGGAAACTATGCTGATGAAAGGGACATATACATAGCATCTCCAGCTACTAATAAACTGGATTATGAATTGGCTACACACTTAAACATCCCCATAAATTCCTATGAGATCCCTTCCAACATTGATGAGCAAAATAAACAAGCCATTGACATAGCTCTCAGCAAAAATGTAGGAGGCTATTTTGTTAGTTCTAAATTAAAAGATTGGCTGATATCAAGACAAAGGTTTTGGGGTACACCTATACCAATAATTCATTGCAGTAAATGTGGTCCGGTGTCAGTACCTTACGAAGACCTACCAGTTAAACTTCCTCAGTTGGATTCTTTAGGTAAAGGTATCCAAACTCTAGAAGAATTTAAAGGCTGGATGAATTGCAACTGCCCTAAATGCAAATCGAAAGCTAAACGTGAAACTGATACTATGGATACATTTGTAGATTCTTCATGGTACTATTACAGATTTTTAGATCCTCACAATAAGGAAAAACCATTTGACAAAATGAAAACCTTAAACAAAACTCCTGTTAATATATATATTGGGGGGAAAGAACATGCTGTCTTACATTTATACTATGCACGTTTTATTAGCCATTTTCTTCATTCCCTGGGATGGACTGCAACATTAGAACCATTTAGAAAACTTGTTGTTCAAGGAATGGTTATGGGTCAGTCATACAAACTTAAATCCTCCGGAAAATATTTATATCCTGAAACGGTAGAAAAAATTGGAAAAGATTATAGAGAAAAAAGTACAGGTGAACATGTAGTTGTACAGTGGGAGAAAATGAGCAAATCTAAGTATAATGGGGAAAATCCAGAACGACTGTTGTCAACATATGGATGTGACACTACTAGACTGTTAATGCTTGCTGATGTACCCCCTGCTACAAGTCGCAGGTGGTCTGACGCCAGTTAGTATTTTCACTGTATCATATCACTTAAATTATGTTTTTAATTTAAGATCTTTATTTATGAACTTATACTTTATATTTTGACACATTTATTTTTTCTATTCAGCATAGTATATTTACGTAATATTCTTTTATTCACAGCTTTACCAGGAGTTCTGAACTGGCAACATCGTTTATGGTTAACTATAAGAGACTTTATAAAATACAAAAACTCTGAAGAATTGCAAGTATTATCAGAAGAAGACATAAAAGCACATGAAGAAAAAATTTGGGATGCTAGAAATTACTTCATTGCAACTACAACCTACCATTTCAAACATACTCACAAAATTAGTATTGGTATTTCTAGGTTACAAAGCTTGACTAATACATTGAGAGTAAGTGCTATTTAAATTATTATTCACAAATTTATGCAAAGGTATAGAACGTCTTACATTGCCAGCTACCACAACATATAATATTGTATTTAGAATATATTATTTCCGGATTATTTAGCCTTTAGGTAGGTATCCTACTCCGAGGCACCGGCAGAGTAGAATAGTACCTCCCTCTGTACCAGGTGTCGTAAGAAGTGACTAAGGTACCAGAGCCGACAAATGACGGTATATCCATCCGAGACAGTAGCTCAATTGCATATAGTGGGGATGGGGATGCTGCCCGTCCCCAAAAGCTGCGCTCTGCGATTGCCAAAACCCTTGCCCAGCGTGGCAATTAAGGGCCTATTTCCAGCAGTGGACTTCCAATGGTTGCATGCGTACGTTATACTAGTCAGAGGAATGTTATCTGTTATTAATTATTTTTTTAATGATGCTTGATATTTTCAGAACAATATACCACCAGCCGTTATTGCTAAAAGTAAAGAGTTTGAAATAGCCTTAGCGTCGCTTATTATCATGCTATCTCCGATAACACCACATTTTTGTTCAGAATTATGGTCTGGATTCATTTCAGTACCTAATAAAGTTTTATTAGATTCAGACATTAGCATTGATTGGGAGAAAAATGTACTAGACCAAAACTGGCCGACGGTCGATGACAATTATAATCTATCATTTCTTTGCAAGGTTGGTAGTTGTTTTTTTCAATAACTTAACTACTCACTTTTTCCCAAGTGAAGTGCTGCTTATCTATTGTTTGGGGCTTATTTTAGTGATTTTAATATTTATCTATTATTAGTTATTAAATTTTATATATCTCCTTTTTTTATTTCTTTGATTCATGATTATGAAAGGATAATCTGTCTTCAGAAGGATGACTTTTGACGAATATTACATACCAACACCCAATTTTATCTATTCTCAGGTTGATGGTGCCGACAGATGTGATTTAAAAGTTAAAGCAAGTGACCTAAAGATATTATCACATGAAAACGCACTAGATATGGCTTTGCGTGAAAAAACAGTATTTACACGTATTAAATCTGGAATATTAAGATCTAAATATGAACTATATCCTGGGTGTCGTGCAATATTACATATATTTACCAATCGCAGATTGAAAGCTACAAAACAGGATGACACAAAATTAAATGTTGAAAATTGTTAATAATATTTTTTTTTCATTTTGATTCATTACCGTAAATAGCTTTTACAAGTTATCCATAAACTTGGTATAGTTTAAATGAATTATGTTTTAGTAACCTAGAAGTATCCCATAACCATCTACTCCATTCTATCAACATTAACACAGTATAAAATCCGTTCACCCACGTTACAGAAGAATCTTCGCGTTAAAGATGTATAAAAACAATAAATTTTTCTACAAATATGTCGTTCCTACAATGAACTTAAAAGCAGAGACAAAGACATTGATGTTTTAATAATAGATATCCTACTTTTAATAGAAATTTTAAAAATTCTGGCGGCTGAGTCATCCTGTGCCTCCACATAGAATATCATAATCGGCTAAGGAGCAGAAATAAAATTAATCATTGAATTTTTTGTTTGGTTGTATTATTAAACATTTTTATTTATGTCTTGTCTAAAAAAAAATTAAGACAATAAAATTAATTAGATAAAACATGTCGTGTACACTTCTTGGTTGCCGTCTAGTTAATATTATATTTAGTTATGAATATTAGTATGTATCACAGTAATATGTATGTGTAAAACCTATATTTAAATACTATATATAGTTCAAAATTTAAGTAAAGGATGTCAACAATTTAAATAAACTAACATTCTTGCGTATAAATTAGATTTCATTATTCCAAACAAAAAGACTTAATGTTATTTAGATTTATTAGAAATATTTAAGGAACGGAATGATTAAAAAATAAAACTGTAGAAGAGAATTATCTATACCTATATCTATAAATTAATGGTATTAATTAGGTATGAACATTACAGACTCATTCCGATTTAATAGGTTAAATGGCGCATTCGGTTATGTTCCTATGTTATGCGTCATTGGTTTGATCTCCAATCAGTGTTTATACGACGAATGTTTTTGTTTGTTCCGTGTCTGGGTGCTAACGTGTATTATTATTATTCTTTTCGTAGAGCTGTTTACCGCTGTCGAGAACGCGTGCAGCCCTCCCGCCCGATAGCACAACCGCGAAAATCGCAGTCCTTTCTCGCCCTCTCACTGGCACCACAACACGATCACTAACACTCCACATGCACTCGTACAACAGAGCAGTACACCGCGTTCGCCGGCGAACGCGTGAAGTCCCTACACCTACGAGCGATAACCGACAGCCCTAGGGCTGTCGGGCTCAATCTGTCCGTCCTCTTTTGCTTTAATTCATCCATAGTAACGACGGCGGCCGAGCCTAGGTCGAGCCTCTAGAGGCGCCCTCGGACACGCCGTCGGTCCCGCTTAAATCTCGTGAGCCATCGCGGGCCTATCTTTCCGGTGCCGCAATATTTAACAAAAAGTAGATCATCAATAGGTTCCTCCAAAAAAAAAATTGAAACAGAATTATTTTTAGAAACGAAAGAATTAATGTAAAGAGAAGTAAAGTGCAGTGAATTTAAGAGTAATAAAGTGAGGTGGTACTAAGAGACTCAAACCGAATTATAGTCGTGTATTTAAGTGAAGAGCATAAATGATTCCAAGTGAAGTAAATGCGGGTGTATGTGCAATGCATTCTATATAAGATATTAGAAAATAATTTTAAATAATTATCCATGCTACCTTTAGTTGTGTCGTTATTATTGCAAAAAAGCGATATTTGTAGCCTGATGTCGTCATTATTGTTACTGGAGTTGCTTGTTGAGTTATTGTTACTTAGATTTAGAAGTTAGTCATTAACTCGAAATGTGACTCAATATCTCTGTCAATCTTAAGAACGGTTGTCGCATGGTAAACGAAACTGTTAACAAAAATGTAAAGAAATACTGTGCTTAAAATGTAGTCTTAGTGAGACGATTACCGTGTGAATAGTCTATTTTTAATATTGGTTTGAGTCCTGGGAAGAACAAGATCGTTTGGTATAGGATCAATTGAATGTAAAATAGATAGCTAGCTGATAAAAGCTATGCGTAGAACGGGATTTTTCTCTGGTTTGACAGTGGATAGATCTCCTTCTTTGTTTGTCATTTGTCAGTGTCAAACCGCTTAAACATGTACATACACTGGGATTTTATTAGATAAGGGCATTCAGTTTAGTTAATTCAAGCTTTAGTGACCGCTATATTCTCATAACCATTCATATAATCTGTACAGATTATATGTAATAATAAAGAAATCTAGAATAGTCAGAAGCAGTTTCATAGAATAGTCATAATATGGAATAAATAAAAATAATAACTATTTTTTTATAGGTAAATATTGCTTGCTTATTTAGGTATTCTGATATTTTACATACAAAAATAATACTATTGTGTTTATTTCAGTTTTGATGCTGTCATAATTACTTAGTAGTAGTAATTATGACAGCTACTTTAGCATACTTTAAAAATTCAAAGAATTTTGGACTGTTGTTATATGTGTTCTTTAAAAAAGTAATAGAAGCAAAAGAAGACTCAAAAATTATGCTCTACAATTACTGAAAGGCACAAGATGTATCTTTAACTGCCCTTCTTCATATGACACATATCATTCTAATTTTGTTTGTGGCCATTTAATTTAAGATTGCTTTATAGCATTTATTACTAATTTACACAAGATATCCAGTCTATTTACTATTTTTCACTGTAGTGCTACTATTGTAATTAATTGGCAATTGATTAGTAGATTTTGTGTTATTAACTTTTAATGAAACTTATTACTCATTACCTATCTACTTAAGGCTGTTTGGACATTAACAGATAATGATAGTGTTAACTTGGGTAAGCAAAGAACATTAATAAAATCTGGTATCTGAATAAAATGAAGGCCAATAATCATTTCCACTTTTATACTATGAATACATATAAAATGATTATCTACTTATGCAGGTAGCAGGTATGTTTAGATCTGCCAAGTTTAATCTAGATCTGTTAAGCTGTTTCAGTGTTAAAGAGTAACAACCATACATCCATCCATACAAACTGTAGCATTTATTTTTAATAGGATTGAGTTGTTGACTTATTTGTGAATGACTACATGAGATTTTGAAAACGATCATAATGGACATGTTCTTAAGAAAATTGTTAACCTGAAATGTGAACATAGAAGATTGTATTTCATTCCATAATTTGTTTGTTTCAGACATTATTTTTTCAAAGGTTTAAGGTGTATGCATGAATTTCAACAAATATTCTGATTTTGCATTATAGCAGTATCCACATTGGTCATGAAGGCGAAAAAGCGCTACGTCATATTAATTTTTTGCTGCGCAATTTTGCTCTATGGATATTATAGTGGGCATAATTTTAAATCAGAATCCGTTCAACGCAGCAGACGTGATCAATTACCGACATTTGCTTCCTTCGAAGATTTGTCTGAAGCACCATCTCAATTGCAAAGACAGCCACGCACCACAACGAAGCCTTGTCGCATGGAAACATGCTTCGATTTTTCAAAATGTGGCGATGATCCTAAAATTTATGTGTATCCAACTGAAGGGCCTGTAAGTGCTTCATATCGAAAAGTATTATCAGTCATCCGGGAATCACGGTACTCAACAAGAGATCCTTCCGAAGCATGTTTGTTTTTACCAGCGGTAGACACCTTGGATGCAGATCCATTATCTCCAGAACATGTGCCGGATGTAGCATCTCGATTAGTAAGACTTCCGTATTGGAAGAATGGTAGGAATCACTTGATTTTTAATTTGTACGCCGGCACATGGCCGGATTACGCAGAAGGCGCGCTGGGTTTTGAACCTGGTGATGCGATCTTAGCGCGTGCTAGTGCTTCGGAGACCATATTCCGTGATGGTTTTGATGTCTCTTTGCCATTATTCCACAAAGAACACCCTGAACGCGGCGGAGTACCTGCGGCTGCAACTGCGAATCCCTTTCCAGCACCTCGTCGTCATTTATTAGCATTTAAAGGAAAGCGGTATGTGCATGGAATAGGAAGCGAAACAAGGAACTCGTTGTGGCATTTACACGACGGTAATAATTTGATATTAGTAACTACCTGTCGACATGGAAAATCTTGGAAACATTTAAGAGACGAAAGGTGTGACGAAGATAATCGCGAATATGACAAGTGAGTTACAACAATACTTATTTATATATAAAAATTTCGTGTCATGGTGTTTGTCCAGGATGAAGTTCAATTCTATGAATATAATTTTTTTCTTAGATAGTCGTAATATTTTTAATTTACCTTTACTTTAGGTAAGACAAGACATCGTATGTCGGGTTAAATAGTAAAATGTATTAATGTATAATGTGAATTATGTCGGGTGAATATTATATCTAAAATATTATTACAGGTTTGATTATGAACAACTCTTAGCAAACTCAACGTTTTGCCTAGTCGCACGAGGACGTAGGTTAGGTTCGTATCGGTTTCTCGAAGCGCTCGCCGCCGGCTGCGTGCCGGTGCTGCTCAGCAACGGGTGGCGCTTACCGTTCGACGAACGGATCGACTGGCGGCGCGCTGTCATCTGGGCAGACGAGAGATTACTTCTACAGGTCGGTCTATATTGATAAACTCACACCATTGCATTTAATATATAGTAGAAGTATGTATGTTTTTTATTATTTTGATACAGGTGCCGGAGCTTGTCCGCTCAGTTCCTCATGAGCGTATCCTTGCTTTAAGGCAGCAAACACAACTTTTGTGGGAGCAGTACTTTTCATCTATCGAAAAAATAGTTTTTACTACGATCGAGGTAATTGCCATTTTTGTTTAAAATACTACCTACGGCTTACTATCATAATTAACGCTTAGCTCTTATCCAAGTATTAAAAACAGTGTCGATTTTTTGAATAAATAGCTTTTGGTTCTCATTAATGAAAAACCACAATGATAACATTTTTGAATCAGATTATATTAGAACGAATATCAGCGCATAGAAATTCCCGGCAACGGGAAGCTCTCATTTGGAATGCTTCACCGGGAGCTCTTGGAACGTTAGTGTCTTATGGCGACTCCCGTGCCCACTTGCCTCTGGGATGCACAGCGCCGCCGGCGCCGGCCGCGCCCCCTGCGCCCCCGGCGCCCTTGCCCGCACCCTCGGTACCACTCGCCGCGCCTCCGCCGACACCTGGCGACTCATACACCGCGCTGTTGTATGTTCAAGCCACTTCCCCGGCACTTCACAAGTTACTCGCCAATATAGCTAGCAGTGAATTTTGTGAAAAGGTATGATTAGCTTAGTACTTTATAAATAGTAGCGGTCACACACCCTGACGTGATAAAACTTCTTACTACCTTTTTCGCGGATACTTCAAAACTCAACTACTACAGCCTGGCTACCGTTGCTGTGCCCCGGTTTAGCAGAAAATGTAATAATCACCATTTGAACAGGTTGTTTTGGTGTGGGATAGTGAGAGAGCTGCCCCATCCTTAAAATCGCTAACGCGAGTAGCTGGAGACTCGCGTGAACCGCTTCCAGTATTAGTTATTGATGCCACAACACATTACCCAGGGTAAGTGCAAATATATATATTTCATCAATAAACCGATGACATTATATCGTCCGAGTATATCATCCGGTTGTTATATATAGGGAAGGCGTGTCCGCCCGGTGGAAGCCGCTATGGGCTGTACCCACTGCTGCTGTATTTTCCCTGGATGGTGACGCACCGCTTCTCGCTGAAGAATTGGACTTCGCTTTCAGCGTATGGAAACATTTCCCCGAAAGGATAGTCGGATACCCGGCTCGAAGTCACTACTGGGATGAAGCCAAGGTACTATTCTAGTCCATCACGCTCAATATCGTATTATGAAGATATTATCTTTACTGCCATTATTAAAATACTAGTAATATATTGAGTTTTGTAACCGTGCCATACCTAAATGGACAATTAATACAGCTTGAGTTTTAATTATACTTACTGATAACACTCGTTATTTTCAACGTTAACTTTCAGATTACAAATGTATTTATAACATTTATTTGGTTATAAATACAGTGTACTAAGGTTAACGTGGCACATCTAACTCCTGGCGGAATTCATATGAGGACAAGTTTAAAGGAATAGAAACTGAAATACTAGTCTCTGCTAGCTTTTGTGCGCCCGTGGCTTTGTTCGTGAGATACTGTATTTCAACCCCGACAACTTCTTGTTATTACTATAGTTAGTTTATGTCACTAGCTAAGCTGTGCTAAAAGTGTGCCGATTTAATATAAAAAATAAAATCACCCCCACCAATCTCAAGGGAACTTGTTTTCGATATCAAATATAAAAAGTGTATTCGGTAAAAAGTAGCCAGACTATTAATAATTTCTGTATCAAATTTCATTCAGTTCTAATTACCCATACAATCCTTTTTATTAATCAATATATGTTCAATTCTTATGACAGCGTCGTTGCTCTTTTCTTATATAATATAACTCGTATACGTCATCTTTTGGATGATCATGATCCAAAACTCTATTTGTAATATTAAAATATTCATATGACTCATAGCCGGTGATTGGAAGCATTGAACGTTAATCTGCCAGTTTATGTTCGATCATGAATTTTAATCTCCAAACCATCAAATGTTTTTTTAAATGTTTTAATAGATTTTGATATATATAATAAAATGGCTTTATATAGTATAGTTTAAATGTATCGAAACTTTTTCACTGCATCATAACAACGGTATATAGTTTTTGTATAAAAATTCACAAATACTAATAATCTATTTATATAAAAGAAGAAGCTGACTGGGATCAATGCTGGGCCTAAACTATAAAGGTTAGAAACAAGAAATTTTGCACAGGGGTTCCTTTTATAACGTACAGGAGCACTGAGAAAGGTTTCTTGACAATTCAACCCCTAATGGGGTAATACTGGGGTGCAGTTAGTATGAAAATTTGTTATTTTAGTTAATTTACATTTAAGTTATTCGAAATACTCGTATATTCAGCATAAAGGTTCTTTTAAAAGTCATGAAACACGTAAAAATATTGTTTTCTAAAATCGTCCCTTAAAGGGTTAAAATGGGAGTGCCAAGTTAGTAAGTTCTATAATAAATAAACGTTCGGGTGGGAATCGAATCCACAATCCTTTGCACACAAGATGGGTTCAATACCATCCGCGCCATCGGGCCCGTCGGTATATAGTTAGAGTTAGTCAGGCGGTAGTTATGATCGCTAATATGCGTGGTGCGGCAGGGCGCGTGGGGCTACAGCAGCCGCTGGGGCGGCTGGTACTCCATGGTGCTGCCGGGCGCGGCGCTGGTGCACCGCGGCACGCTGGCCCTGTACGCGGCCAGCGCGCCGGCGCTGCGTCACGCCGTGCAGCGCGCGCGCAACTGCGAGGACATCCTGCTCAACTGCCTCGTGGCGCACCTCACGCGCCGCCCGCCCATCAAGCTGGCACAGCGCCGCCGGTACAAGACCGCCCACCACAGATACAAGTGAGTATTATACCTTTTTGTGGAGATTTGGCTTTTCGTGAACGGCATTTTTATCCGAGAGGTACCGGCAGAGTAGAATAGTACGTCTCTATGTACCAGGTGTCGTAAGAAGCGACTAACAGTGTAGCTTAAATGCAGAGGGTGGGGATGGGCAGCAGCATCCCCGTCGCGAAAGCTGTGCGCTCTGCGATTGCCAACACCCTTGCCCAGTGCGGCAATTAAGGGCGAAATTCCCCGTTTCTTGGGGAGGTCTATGTCCAGCACCGGACTTCCAATGGCTTGATGATTAATTATAATTTGTAAATTATTAATGATTCATAAAATTAACATTAATCATAATGAAATATTTGTCGGTAAATGTCCCGCTAAAAAGATCCGTTAAGTCCAGTTTCAGAATCTAGCCGGAACAAATAGATGGACAGACAAAAGTTTTAAAAATGATTTTATTTATAAGTACCGTTTACACTTTCACTGCATTAAGTGAAACGTTGTTCATATGGAATTACAGCTAGACACTCAATTATATTTATGAGTAAATAGCGCCATCAATACAAGAATGTTTATATTTTTGGAATAGTATAGTAGAATATAGGAGAAGTACTAAAGTCAATCGTGACTCGCCGACTCCTTTGGTTGTAACTCGAATATTTTTTTCAATCTGCTAGTTAAAATAGTTTTGTTGTTTCATGTTAATTAAATGTTATATTTACTCTGCATACCTATTTAATATGTCTCGTTATCTTTGCTTATTATTAACAATGACGATCGTTATTTTTCCAAACACGACTATAATATATTTGTTGACACATTTTTAACTTTAAAATAAATAAAAAAACGTGTACCAGTGTGTTAATTGTCCAGTCTAGTTATTCAAATTCAGAATTATTATTGAAATATAATTATATTTTTCTGTATTAAAATAAAGAATTCTACAACTCAAATGACCAATGATCTAATAAAACATAGAAGTCATTTGAACAAACAGCTTATGGAATACCAGGCACCAGGCGGATCGTAAAACGAAGATTATTGCAAAAAAAAGTGATGGTGATAAAGGTGCCCACCATTTAGACATTCCCATTGACACCCAACCAAGTGTCAACATAAAGATTAATATCTTTCCATAATTATTTTGACACCTGAAACTACAAAACCATTACATAAATATTTAAATTTTAGATGAATAAATATAGCACACTTTTTTAATCTGAAACAGGCAAACTGCGATTACATTTTTGATATATGAAAACCATATTATTTATCCATTAAAGTTACGGATTTAACTCTAAAATATATTTAACTCCCAGTCGCAGAACAAATACAAATGTTTATCACATAAATGTTTGTCCTTTTTCAATCGTTAGTGTGTGTTATTTCAAAATATGAGTTACGCTACAAATCTTCTTTCAAAGTTTATATACATAGTCGGTAGATGAAAATCATTTCGATAACATTTTAAGCTCCGCTCCCATTGGTCGCAGCTTGATATTATATAGCTTGGTACGTTAAATGAAACAAACTCTTCAGCTTTATAATATTAATATAGATTATTTAATTACGCTGTTACAATGATGCTGCTTTCGTAATGCCCTTCAGCCGGTGAAGGCATCTATCATGTGGGAGGTGAGAACTATGCGGAGACTATGGGCTCAGATATAACGCAAAACTATATTCAAAACGAACTCGAAAACGTACATCATCATCCCTCTAGTTACGTAGGCAGGCACTAAATTGGATACAGTGACGAAGTTCAAGTATCTGGGCCACTGGGTTACCGTCACTGACTGACGGGGCAAATTAAGCTTACTGCGGGCGTACTGTCAATTCTTTTTGCACATGCTTTTTTATAGGACTGCTAGAGGCAGTGGCGTAGTGTGCCTTGTCGGGGCGCCGTATAAAAATTTTTTTGGAGGCCCTTATATGAAGGTAAAGATTTTTCACAAACGAAAAAAAATATTGTGAGAAGAAATATTTATTTATCACATAATTTACCCATTTTACAAATAAAAATCGAATTTTAAATATTCACTCTCCTTGCCTTTTCTTCGGCAAACTGATTTATTAAATCATTCATGGCTGATGATAATTTTAGTTTTTCTAAAGTTTCTGCCTATATGGACAATAGTGAGATGTTTGACAGCCGTTCTTGTCCCATCGAAGTTCTTAAGTAATTTTTTATTAGTTTTAATTTTGATAAACTTCTTTCTGCCGTTGCGGTTATAACTGGAAGGGTCAAGAATAAAAAGCATGCTGTGATTACCTCGGGAAAACTGGATGCAAGACTATTGAATTTTACTAGCGTTCATTCAATGAGTTCTTTAATGGAATATTTTTTTTAATTTCAGAATTTAAGCATGTTTTTAGAGCCTTTAATTGGTCACAAAGATTAAGTGAGATGTCTTTACTGTATTTAGCAGACAGTTTTCCGGAAGCGTTTAATTATCTTTGCTTGAAGAAGATAGGAGTTTCTCCGGTTGTAATATTTCGAATATACTACTCAGGTTGCAAAGGCTCTGAAATCTTTCTTTAGTTTGATAAATTAATATATCTAAGCAGAAATAGTATACATTGACTTTGAAATAGGATTCCGGGTCGGAAATTCTCTCATCTTGTGATAACTCATCAAAAAAACCCTTCGTTATCTTTCGCCTACCTTTAAATACAGTTGTTACCCCCCACTCTTTTACTAAATCTTTGGATTCATTTAGCAAACTATTAAGTGAATTATGATTTCTTAATAATTTTAGATTTCTATTTAAAATATTACTTAATAAAATACTAGATTTCATTTCATTGTTTTCATTCGTCATTATTTTCATGCTGTAGAGCTTTAGAAACAGGATTAATAATTTCAAATAGTGAAGAAAAAATGTAACGAGCACTGAGAAATCAAAACTCTCTAAAATATTAATTATACTTTTACATTCTTCACGTTCATCTTTTTTATTTGAAATTAAATTTAGTTGGTACAAAGTTTTCATGATTAGTAAAAAAAATTTCTTTACTGCTAATAAAGCGTCGTTCCTAGAAGACCATCTGGTAGGACATACCTTTTTAAGAGTAATCAAATATTTTTCAGATGAGTCGTCACTTAGCATAGCCCAGCGTTTTATACTATTTTCAAAAAAGTATATATTTTTTCTAAATTATCGAAAAAAGTCGATACTTCACGAACATGTCTCGCAGCATCGTTCAAAACCAAGTTTTAAGCGTGCGCAGCACAATGAACATAATTGGCATTTGGAGCATGATCTTTTATTAGGGTCTGTAATCCTCTTTACACACCCGACATAACATTTGCTCCATCGTATCGCTGTCCTCTACATTAAGTCAAATCAATTCCATATTCTTTAGTCAAATTTAAAATGACAGTTTTCAGAACTGCAGCACTGCTATAAATCCTAAAAAGGACTCACAGATTTTTATTTCTTTAGGCACATTATCATCATTTTCTGTAACCGAGATATATCTAAAAACTACAGATAGTTGATCAATCTTTGACAAGTCTTGTGTTGTATCCAAAATTATTGTCAGAAATGGAGCTTTTTTTATTTCTGAGATAATATTATTGCTAACGGTGGTACCAAGCAAACTAATAATTTTGTTTTGAATCGTAGGGCTTAAATAATTTATTTCACCTTTCGGTTTTAGAAGAAGTTCTTTTAAAGTTGCATCATAGTTAGATAGCAGACGTGAAATTGCCATAAAATTGCCAGAATCAGAATCATGCCCCCTCTTTTTTATTTTTTTATTTTTTTTGGGACGAACCTAGTGCTGGACTACTCAGACGTCAATTCCAGCGCCACCGAAAAAGAGGGCGGGGCCTCTCATAGATGAGAGGTCCGATGCCCGTAGTAATCTTGCGTGCCCCGCGGCCGCGACCGCGCGTCAGCGCGGTCGCGCCCGCAATGGCTCGCGAGATTTAAGCGGGACCGACGGCGTGTCCGAGGGCGCCTCTAGAGGCTCGACCTAGGCTCGGCCGCCGTCGTTGGGGTAGAATTTACTATGAATGAATTAGAGCAAAAGAGGACGAACAGATTGAGCCCGACAGCCCTAGGGCTGTCGGTTATCGCTCGTATGGGCAGGGACTTCACGCGTCCGCCGGCGAACGCGGTGTACTGCTCTGTTGTACGAGTGCATGTGGAGTGTCAGTGATCGTGTTGTGCCAGTGAGAGGGCGAGAAAGGACTGCGATTTTCGCGGTTGTATTATCGGGAGGGTCGTCTAAGACGTGACGCGGTCTACGAGATCGGGCGTGTCATGCCCCCTCAAAGGTAGATTACAAGATACTAAAGTAATTATAACATTAATTATAAGATGCGGTACATCTCTCTAGAATGTAATTTTACTATCGATTTCAATTTTCAATAGAGTATCGATGGTATTTCCTTGCAACCAATTATTATAAGAGAGCGAGGCACTAATATGCTGTTGTGACTTTTCATGGTCAAGAATAGTTTGTGTGAAGTTGCTTCTAACCGAAACACCGTTAACCCAAGCAGATGAGTATTTGTTTTGACGATCTGCTAATAACCAACAGAAGTGACAGTACGGTTTGTTTAAAACGTTAGAATAACATAACCGTGGTCTTATAATTTTTATGCCTGCCTGATTGAAATATGAAGAATAATAAGACGAAAAAGGTCGGTTATTTTCTGAAATTTTTGGGAATAGTCCTTGTAGTTTAAATGGACCCAATTTAAAAAATATTTTTCGTTCGCATTTAGTTCAATTGTCACCAAAATTTCCTCTATCTGATGAATCGTTCCTGAAGTAAGGTTGGATGTCGACTGCGTTTTTATAGATCATTGGACAAAGGTGCACACCGTGAACATTTGATGCAATTATTCATTAAATCTCGTACCTGCTAATTATTATCGATTGAATGTTATATGAAATGTATAATAATTTATCGTAAATTCTAATAATGTATTTGATTTTTTAATTGTATCTTTTATTGTATCATGTGGCTTAACGGTGACGTAAATAAACTTTTTTGTTGAATTGAATTGTTAGCTTTATAATATCGTGAAAGCAACTGAAGTATATTTATTTCAGGTCTTCGTGGAGTGATCCCGAACATTTCGTCCAGCGGCAGTCGTGCCTAAACACGTTCGCCACAGCTTGGGGCTACATGCCTCTCATGCGCTCTGTGCTACGCTTAGACCCTATTTTGTTTAGGGACCCCGTGTCGACACTCAGGAAAAAATACAGAAAAATGGAATTAGTAGCTTCGTAAGTAAACATTTAAGCTAAATTTATTTGAATGGTGTAACCGTGTAGTATATTTAAGCACTTCGATTTTGTGTTGAATTAGGGGAATCATTCCATTGTTATTTTAAGTTAAAAAACGTACGTTTGTTAACGGAAACAAATAAGTTATGAATTATTTTCAAACAATGTTTAATTATATTAGATACCTTTAGAAACATGGCCTAATAATTGTATACTTAAGAAAAAATACCTTGTATCGATCAATAAAAAAAAAGAGTATGGGAATGCTCTGTTTTTGTTCAGAAAAAGCCAAATTAGCATTATAGATGTTATCGATAAGTTTAACAAAGATATTTTTATGGAATACTCATCCATTTTCATACGGTTTGTTTTTTTAGAAGTTAGACCTTGTATCTAATGTATGTAATATATAATTAGATATTGTCTTAAAACATTTGTGTTCACAAAAAAATGCCTTATGTAGTTACATCTGAAAAACCGTACATACCGCAGTGTCTTTGTTCGGAAAGCACTTAGCTTACGTAAGCATGATTTCGTGTATGTGGGTAGAAAACATGACTAAAATTCTACTGTGTTTAAACATTTACGAATTTCTGGAATATTAATATTCTTCGTCTAATGTAACCGTAGGCGTCCGATGATTTTTCGCTGCCACGACGCGACGTACACATTGCATTTTGTAATGGATTATTTCCTCCGTTATGTGAGTTGTATTCTAGACGAAGAGGTAATTAGTAAGTAAGAGACTAAGAGGTAGTCACGTTTTCTGATCGAATTAATCTCGTCTAAAACAGGTATTTTCTTAGCTGTTATAGCTTAGCGTGATTATCTACGGATGATTCTAATTATTTTATTGAATTCAATATCCGTACCAAAAACGTCGCCGATCCAATTTAGGGAAACTACAATGCAATATTTGTTTAGCGCTTCAAAGGAAAATATTAAATTGTATATAATCTTTTAAGTTATTATTCATTATTTAAATTAAAATATTAGATAAGTCCCGTTTTGGCCTTGTACTACTAACCAAATAAAACTAGTCATTTTGTCAACTTCGGAATAGCTAATATGCATTTATTATTTGTATATGTTAATTCAATATTTAAATTTTAATAAAGAAAAAATATATTTAAATCAATCTGTTTTAACATTAAATAAAAAAAATACGTTTTAATAAGTCATACAATAACACAACATGTTTTTTATAATTTAGTTAATTCATTGTCAAAATTTATTTTCAATCACTTGTGTCGATTACCTAAGAGGTATTATATTGTCATTATTATAAGGTTGTCAATTGAATTTATAATAATAATTTGATGATTTTGTTCTATCGACCTATCGATCTATAACAATTTTTTATTTATAGTTAAATCTACTTGCTACACATTGGATTCAAATATAGATGAAAGTTGTTTACAGATTTTTACGGGTTAATATGTAACCGTGTTTTACTTAGTTGTATTGTATTCGATGTCGCAATAATCGAAATATCCTCATCCGAAAATATAATACTCTATGTAACTAGTTGCATAAATTTAACGTTTTTATTTATAAGAAACAATAATTGTAAGGCTTCCATGTGGATTGCCGTGTTTGCTTTGTAAAATCATTATTTACTGTATTTTTTTAAGTCAACTAGGTTTGCCTACTGCCAACTCGACACGCTTTTTATTAATGTTTAACTTATAAAGTATCTGCAATTATAGACAATTATGTACTATAAGTATATGTAAATTTAAATAAAAGTACTGAAACCGTTACCGTTATTATTTGGTGGATTCAAATTAACTATTCACACAAATTGGCGTGAGGTACCGGCAGAGTAGAATGGTACCTCCCACTGCACCAGGTGTCCTAAGAGTTAAGGTTTACGATTAAGGTACCAGAACCGAGAGATTGCGGTATATCCATCGGGTATAGTGCAGCTTAAATGCACAGGGCGAGAATGGGCAGCAGCATCACCCGTCGCGAATGCTGCGCTTTGCGATTACCATCACGCTTGCTCAGCGCGGCAATTATGGGGCAAAAAACCAGCAGTGGACTTTCAATGGCTGGTATAATTATGATGATTATTATCTATATGTTTATTTAGGATACTTGCTAATATAACAGGTATTCTTTTAATATTATTTAGATAAAATTTAATTAAATAACATAAAATTGGTGTGCATTGAATAATACTACAAGGGCAGCAAAACAAATTGATTATATGGTATCAAACTACTTTAGTAAAGTACCTTAGTTTGGATAATCAGGGACAGATACTAAATAAACAATCAAGTGCGATTCGGATTTGCCCAATAAGGGTTTCGTACGGTACGTTAGTTTTGTTTTAATATTTCATAACAAAACATTCCCATTCCCTTTCTTCCTTTTTTCCGAACAGAAAATCCTATTGAGGTTTTTCTATTGTTCTATTGTTTGAAGCATGAAACTCTTTAAACTTAATACCTATTTCATATATTTAAACGTGTGTTCACCTTTAAAGCATAAGTATAAATCTATAGGTCTACTTTATGTTTTATAATAAAATAAAAAAAAACTAATTATGTATGTGCCGCTCCTCATTAAATTCTCAGCCTTCACCTGATTTTACAATCAAAATTCATTGCTGTGGTACCTCTTTATCAATCACTTACAATTGCCCATCCATACAAAAAGTTACCAGTGTTAAATATCTTGGAATTATCGTGGATCAGAGATTAAGTTAGTATCCACACCTAGAGCTTATTATAGGAAGGGTAAGGAAGCTCATGTGGATTTACAAATCTCTGAGTTCAAATGAGTATTGAACAAAATGTATATTGCACTAGCCCAATCAGTAGTAACATGCTGCATTTCTATATGGGGTGGTGCAGCTAAACATTATTTCATTGATTTTGAACGGACACAAAGATCCCTGATTAAAGTCATGTACCGTAGGCCCTTTAGATAACCAACCGAAAGCTTATATGAATCATCGAATTTGCTCATTGTTAGAAAACTTTAGATGCTTCAGATGACATTTATCAACCACAAAACACTGCCACTTGACAACACAAAATTTCAGAAGAGACGATGCTATGCTATTGCTCCTCTATACCCCGCTCGTATTGTATTTGCAACTCGACAATTCATAGCTCGAGCCCCCTACGTGTATAACAAAATACTACAAATTCGGCCCATTTACCCCATGCAACTGTTTGAGTGTAGGAGGGTTTTAAGTGGGCCTTAGTTATGACGATGTTGAAGACATCCTGGCTTGAGTCACTAGAAGGTGTTAAGAACCCATAGTTTTACTGACACGATATAAAACAGTAAGTAATACAATGACTCTCTAGGATACGTCCTCACAAAAACACACTATAAGTACACTGCAGCCCTCACACCACTCACACACACACATGACACAAACACACACACTCCCAAGTTAAATATCTCAAGAAAATGTTATCGTTCGGAATGTAAATACCTTATGATAGATTTCATATTTAGCATGTAAATCAAAACAGTTATGTTTACGTAAAAAGAGCGAGGCATTCCCTATACGAGTGTATTTAGAGTACTTTTTGGGAAGCCCCGGCAACTTAAATGTAAAATATTTACTTGCAATAAATCCATTTCTTTTTTCGTTTTATTTACAATTCAAACTTAAAATTTCTTACACACTAGATTTTAGTTAAAGCCTGTATGTAATAAACAAAAAATCAAATGACACCAACAAATAAAAACAAAGCTTACTCTTTGTTATTGTTTGCTTTATGTTTTCTTTACGAAATACAGTTCCGTGCTTACGAAATGACGTCACATGGCAGTCGCTCGTTGAAGTCTAATATACAAGCAGATTAATTGACAAACTTGTTGCTTTCTTATTATTTCGTTAATAACTCACTAGAAATTCTTATTTTAATTAAACTACATTAAATATAGACTATTTGGAGGCCGTAAGAAACCAAATTAAATTCCTTCGAAATTCATAACATTCAGAGAATTTAATAACAACTTCGCTAGAAACGCTATACCTCAATATAAACGGGTAATCCGTTCAACCTACCCATTGAACGGATACCCGTTCACATTAAGAATTTGTTATAAAATAACAAAAGTAGCATTTATCCACTGCTTGTTTCGAAGTCTGTTATTTTAAAATGAAGCTACTCAACGGTAAGACAATCTGACACTGTTATTGAGCTATCAATTCGTTTTTTGTACTTGCCTATCTCACATTTTTCTTTTTTAATTTTAAAAGTGTGTGCCATGTCACGTTAATATCATTTTTTATTATTATTTTTTTATTTGGTACACCTCATATTCCTCATGTTTTAAAATATGTTTTCCATGCAAATGTTGCCTGGAAGAAATCGCTCTATGCGATAAGGCCGCCAATTGTACTTCACTTTGTATAACTATAAATACTATTATCTTAATAATATCTAATATTTAAGTGTACAATAAAGTGTATTATTATTACTGTTTAATTAAGGTACTAGGAATATGAATTACTAATCATAACAGGGTTCGTTCAACTGCATTTAATCGGTAAGAATTGCGTAAGTAGAACGCAAGCTGACATAACTAAGACTTCGCAATGCGCTGCCGGCCTTGGCCCCGATGGAGCCGGCGCCGGTGCGCACGAGCGGGCTCCCGTGTGAAGACCTCCGCCTCGCATTCGCAGTGCAGTCGGCAACTCCGTGCGCTTAACCGGTGCGCTTGCGAAGCGCCTGCGTCTCCCGCCCTTGTGTCTAGCCACATCTAGGTAAACCAACGTATAGATACACCTAACGCAACTTTAAACATTATTTTTTGTTCTTACTTTCTTAAAGAAGTATCTTCAAGTGAACTCCACCTCTAAATACTTGTATTTCCAAAATCAATGTATTAATTAGTAAGTTATGTTAATTGTAATGAGTGATAAGTTGAGTGTTATGAAGGTAATGGTTTTCCAAGATATAATTAATGCATTTACTTCTAAAACAGTGGTCGTGTGTAGGTACAACATTTCCTTGACATCATAAATTACATCACTTTGATGAAACGGGTATAGAGCTAATTTATTACTCAATTTAAGAGCTGGTATGTATAAACTGGTAATTATATATATACTGTCTAAGAGTAAATTGTTCTAGTATGACATAAATTGATGTAGATACGAAATTATATCTCTAAGTATTATAATATGTAAATAATTATAGTCTCTTTTCGGTGTAGAGCATTCACTCATTTTATTTAGTATGCTTGCCCACCTAATGAATAGTTTTCATTGTGGTTATGTTACAAATTGTGTAACAACAAGTTGATGTCGAATCGTACGTTACGTTAAATCAAGTGTCTGTTCCTCAATGTGACGATGTGCCTGTGGCAATAAATCGACACATGAATTAGTCACAATTTGATCACTGCTGTAAAAGGTTTTTGGAGCTACCAATTTAAGCTTCCACACATGCTAAAATTTGCTAGTTTCTTCTCCCTTTGAGGATTTCTGCCACATATGTTGACACGAATTCGATTGTAATGCAAACAATACGAAAAAGTAATCTATTTTCTTTAAACTTCAAACGGTTATATTCCGGTTATATTTTAAACTAATACATATTTGATGCATATATATGTATATATATATATATATATATATATATATAGTTCCAGATAGGTAGAACAGTTTACAGTGACTACTTACTAAGAATACAGTTGGTAAATAATTGTTTTTCATAACAAATTTGGCAATAGACGTGACTCAGGTTTGTCAGTTAATGAACTACCGAAATCGTTATTACGTCATGAATTTGAATTCGTTAATCGTACAACTTTATTTTGAAATATTTACACAATTTTTATGACTTACATGTAAATCATCAGTCAAGGCTTGTGTGACTTGTTGTGACTTGTTACATAGCTAAATTCTAAGGACATTGTAGCATCGTCTTCTTTTAAGTCTTTAACAACTCTAAAATGTATGATAAATTATGGATTTACAAGAGTACCAGAGTAAATCATTAATATATAATAATATTTATATAATATTACTATAATCTATTATTTACAGCAGGTCGGTCTCATTATTATTACTGTTAGAATTATATATATGTAATATTAGGAAAAGTAGTATCATCTATCAAAATTAAATTATGAAAGTTAATTATTCAAATGGGTACTTTCTACCATAAAAAATACGAGTATAACACTATTTTGTTTTATAAATATGCGGTTCATTTATAGTTTCCAAAATAAAATTGAAATTTTATTATCTGTATATCACGTGACCGAAAACGCCGGATGCCATACTTATTTCGTGAGTGACGTCAAATGAGTAGCAACAATCTATTAACCTACAACAACAGAGAAAGTTTGATCTCTTTAATTCGAATTTGTGGCTTGTTATATTTTTGCACATTTAATACGTTATTATTTGCTATGGAGGACGGTCAATAACGGTACTGTTGCCCTAAATAAACACTTTAATACATAGGTTTTATAGGCAACATAACCTGCATCTCTAAGTTAAATAGTATACCAGTATAAAATACTGTTCACAATTAATACTTCAAGCATGACAAAGGTTCATTACGTAAATTTAAGTGATTCTCACCCAGGTGTAGAAGTGAAGATCTCGTCCCGATAGTTCTATCCAAACATTTCTCATATTAATGTCGTTTTGAACTCTGATAAATAACTTTTTTGAGGTCTTTAATGTTATGTTGTTACAATTTGGCCCTGTACGCCAACGATACGTCAAATGAAAGCTCATTATTAAGTTCAGAAAATATAAAGTTTAATGTAGTGCACTTCGCACTTGCGCTTCACTGCAGCCGTACGTTTTACATTTACTAGTTTCTGTTCATATAACGTCATAAATGGCGCCTGTCGTTTTGGCCAGTTTTGGTGCGAATATTTAATGGTTAAATTTTATTTTTTTTTAATAAAAAAAAATTGTATTATATTCTAGATTTGTTTTCTTTTAGTCTTGTCGGTCCTTAATAAAAGAATAGGTAAGAACTTATTTCAATTTTTTGGTTAAATAAAATTAAAAAAATATTACACACTCAAAATTTTGTGTGAGGTACCGGCAGAGTAGAATAGCTTTGTACCAGATATCGTAAGAGAGGACTAAAGTACTAGGCGGTATACCCATCCAAAAAAGTATAGCACAAATACACAGGGCGGGAGTGGTCAGCAGCATTTCTGTCACGAAAGCTGCACTCTGCGATTGTCATCACGCTTGCCCAGTGCGGCAATTATAGGCTAAATTCCCTCTTTCGTGAGAAGGCCAGCAGTCCAGCAGTGGGCTCCCAATGGCGGATATGATCATGATGGCATCCAAAAAAATATTCTACGATAATATACGATACTACGATAATAGATGAGGGATGCGACAGTTTCTATTAATATAGAGAATAAATGCATTAGATTATGTCGTTTCGATTTAGCGTGATTCTTATGCGTAAGTTCATAATACTGGTATTCAGTACAGTACGTAAAAGTGGAGGCCTCGTACTCGGGGAACGGAGGTTTTACAAGGAAAACCAGTTTCTTGGTAGACACAATCTCAAATTACCAATCAGTGTCAAACTAACCTTTTTCTTAACTGTTTACTGTATTTAGTAATAACGGGAGGGGGGGTTTATTATCGTAGTTTATGGTTGGGAGTTGTTAAAAAGTAATATATAAGATATTATTTACATACATACATAACATATAATATTTATGTGCAATTGAATTACCCTTTTATTCGTAACCAAGCAAAATGTAATAACAATTTTCTTTCTTGTTATTTGGTTTGATAATAATCAGGGTCTTACTTATAAGGCCTTGGTTTCAGTGTCATGTTGAATATGAGTGTTTCCAATATATAAACGGTCTTATGGACAAGAATAAATAGACAACTACGTAATCCTTCAGCGTAATAATATACCAAAAAAGTCGGTTTTAATATATCAAAAATCTCTTATATTATTTTGAACTCATACATCACCGGCGTTTGATAATGTTTGCCCCCTAGCTTTTAAGCTTTGTATATGCTTCGCGTCCTTAGATAAACCATACAAGCTTGTGACAAATTTTACAGTACTATATGTAACTTTCCAATTATTCCAATAAGCCATGTCTATAAAGGATATACCAAGTTAGGAGCAATACACTTTACAAATTAATTAAGAACCTCACTATGCTACGCTACGCTGAATAATGCTATTTTTCATAAACGGGAGATGTAGAAGATTCCTGTCTGCTATAACGGATCGAAGGCAAAGCAAACAGCAAGGAAGATAATTGTGCTCTGAACATAGTTAAAGAGTGTAGTGTATAGTGATTAGAATTGATTGATAGATTGATTAGAATGACAGCTGTTATACGAAAATAATTTATATTCTTTAAATGATTATTTGTTTTAATGTTAGTTTGATGTTAATAATAAATTATGTGACCAAATGTCATAAGGCCAACATGAATAACTTATGTGACGCTATTATTTTTTAACCTGTCATTCTTATCAAGATATTTTTAAAAGAGTACAATTACTTAATTGACTAGGTATGCACTGGTCAGGAGCACACAATTGCTTAGCACGTACGTTGTAGCATATGTATACTTTTGTATTTGGATATTTACTTATAAAAGAGACCTTAATTTTTTTTCAGATTATTATTATATTAGCATCGGCAGACACATAATGACGCAGGGTGCAAGAAGGCTGGTATTGGCAGCACTAATGATGGTAACTGTGATAGTGCCACATTTCACCGCACAACCCGTATGTATCCTATTTATGTCCACGTGGGTAAAATATGTGCATAAAATTCAGGCAAAATATTACAAAACCCCTGAAACCTAAGTTAAACTCCCTCTCATTCACTTCCATATAGTAGGTAAGTTAGCAATCCTACATTGGTGACGAACCAGTTCACCACCAAGTGATGTATTCAGTAGTACTTGACTTAAATTTTGAAAACTTTGAGCATCGCTTATCAAACGTGTCATTCAGATTATATCTACGGTTTGTTTTTGGGAGATAATGTACCAGTTACATTTTGCCTATTTAGTCCCATTAAGAACGCTTTACTGCCCGTCGACCTACGCGTGTTTGTTCGTACTATATCTACTTAAAAGATGAAACCCGCAATACGCAAGCTTAGTGTTTGTTTAACCTTATTTAATTTGTGGTACAATATAAAAAAGGCAGGCGTTACACCACCATTGCAGATTAACAAAATGGACTCTATGGGTAGATTTTAAGTATGTACTGCTGTAATTATATCCAATGAAGTAGACTATCAGGGAATAATAATATGTACCTAGGTGATATTAGGAAAACTTTCAGCCCTCTGCCGATAAGTCAATTGAAAAAGATCGCACATACAGACAAGCAGCAGCAAAGTCAGGGAAACAAGTACCATCCACACCTAAATGGGGGTTCTTCGGAACGATATTTCATCTTATTTTAGAGGTGCGTATTCTCCTTTAAATATAACTTGGTTTGAATAACAGATATATATATATATATATATAGTGTATAGCTTCACACGAGTTGGCATCATATTTTATAAATACTGTTTACAATGCGTAGATTTCATACATAAAATTTGCCAAAAACTGAAACAAAAGAGTCATTAAAACATTTTAAGGTAGTAGTAGAAGAAAAATAGATTAAAGTGTTATCATTTCTCCTTTTTTGCCATTTTAATGTTGTTATAATATTGTATTAATTACATATTATTTTCAGCAAATTAATGACACTAAAAGTGCTTACACTCAAATATCAGACCTAGTGAGCAATCAGTTTACTGACGATGTAAGTATTAAAGAGTCTAATATATTTTTTAACTATTTTCCAATTAAATACCCTATTATTACCAAGAAGGATCTTTTATGTTGTAAGTACCTACAAAAAGCAATAGATCAATCAAAACAAAAGGTTGGTCTGTTTACTAAAGGCAACGAGTGATTTGTATACTAAAGGTAACGAAATGCTAAAAGCAGTTTAAAAGAATAAAGTAACTAATAGTAGATAGATTTGACTTCATTTCCAGAAAGAAATCTGGACGGCTTTCACACAGTTTCACTGGAAGATGGTGTGGTAAAATGTTTATAATTTTTTTATCTGTAACTTTTTAAGTTTTATTTTATACGTTGACAGGTAGTAACACCGAAATCGAGCACATCCAACAATGCGACAACTGAAACGCCCAAAATAAGTAGACAAGAGTTTCTGAAGATTCTTGATCGAAATCTAAAAGGCTTAGCACGCTTACGAAATCTAGAATGGAGGGAAGCAAAGAAGGTAAGTCACATAGAGATCCACGTTCCACTTTAAATTTAGCAGTAGCCCTGACTTAACTCATATGAAACTAAGGAGAGTTTCCAGGGACGACCGGGACCTATGAAATTTGCTATAATCGTAATGGCGTGAAAACAAAACTGCATAAAATAACAAATTGTTTATTTTCAGGATTCGTTAGCAAATTTACGGGGATATAAAGAAGAATTATTTAGAGGAAAAAAACCCACAAAAAGAAAATAAAATTGAAACTGTCTGTTAGTTTAATTTTAAATCTTATTTTTAGACTATAAATATGTATAATATAATATTTACATTAAATTCTGATTAATAACGTTGTTTCTTTTCACATTATTAACCTTAAGTATTGAAATTACCCCAAGGTCTCCTCAACGTTCTTAATAGGGATACCGCCAAAGCTACTAAGTAAGGTAAACTTTAGGTGAATGCATTTTTTTTATATTTAAATGTCCAAAATCCATGTGATTTACACGACACCATATTACCATACGATCGATATCTTCTTATTTTTTATATCCTCCAAGGTTTCACAAATTCCAACTTTAGATCATCAGCATACATAAACGGTATAGTATGTAGAAAGCATTTTTTTGTGAATTTGGAATATATAAACTCTGAGCTACTCCAGACGATATATCACAAGAACTATTGAAACCATACATGACAACATAGAAGCTACCGTTAACAATATATGATTCTAACCACGATAGCAGTGGTTCAGCAAAGCTATATGCTTTCAATTTTGAAATAAGTATGCAATACTCGATTAAAAGCCCTACAAAAGTCAATGTATATCACGTTGAAGTCCTTACCTGCATCCAAAGCTTAAATCAAACTTTCAGTAAATAAAGTTAAGTTGGTGCAGGAAAGAAGGGACCCGAAGTTTTTTCCCAGAGTTGATAAAATAGATGGGTCTATAATTATTTATAACATAAACTACCTTTGAAAATATGAATAACTTTTGCCGCTTTCCGCACATCAGAAAAGGTGCCAGTTTGTAGGGATTTTTTTTTAATTAAATAGAATGGTGTTACTAACTCATCATAACATGCTGAGATGAATAGAGAAGGGACTCCATCAGGCTCCACTCTATCATATCATAAGTACGATATCTTATCATTCACCTACCTCAAATGATTTTTACTAACCATTGTGATCTAAAATAATTGAGTAACAGTCGGATAGCATTCAATGACAACATTTGGAGCATATCTATATATAGAAGAACTAAAAAAAATTAAATCTTTTGACAGCAATAGCAAGACAGATTATAATTTTAATTTTGTGTGTAAATTGTGACTAGATGACTTCACGGGGCCGTGGGTGTGGTGGCTATAGTGGCAGAGGGAGCTACACCGGACGTGCAAGTAATTACAGAGGTTCTTACCGTGGAAGCAATCATCGAGGCTCGTACGAGAGTCGCGGCGGTCGTGGTGGCGGCTATAACGAGTCCCGACACTATAATAGTGGTACTAGAGATAGTGGCAGTAGAAAAAGAATGGAAAAATTATAGATATATATAGATGAACTAAAATAAATTAGATCTTTTGACAGCAATAGCGATTCAATAGTAGAAATATTGTGTTGATTTGTTGTCAATCACAACGATCTCAATTGATGCTATAAAGATTTCGCCCTGTAACGATCGGCAAACATACATTTTAGCAAATAATTTGTCTACATAATATTTTCTAACATTTATGCGTTCACTACAGGACAAAAGCCTCCGCCTATGCGCGGTGTCTTAAAAAGTGAAGCCGTGAACGGCGACAAGTATGAACTTACAAATTATTAATAAAACTGTAAACACACAATTTATAATAAAACTGCTCAATTAACGGCTTTTAAAATCATTTCAGAAACTACCGGTGATCAATTATTGGACAAGTTTCTCAAAATTTATTTATGGCATAGAACCTGAATGATCGAACACTTCTCTTAAATAATATCTATCTTAACGATAGCGTCAAATCAAACAATCTAAATTTGTTAAAATTTTCATGACGAAAAATATGAGTTATTGAGTTAAATTTTTGATTGTGAAATTTTGACTGCTTGGTGTATAAATGTTTTTTTAAACTGCTATAATGCTTCTACACTAAGTCAAAATTTGTAAAGTCTATGGTCTGTCTACATATTGCTGTCAGCTCTGTCATCTGTCTAATTTATTTCTGCTGCGATTTTGTCTGAGGTTTGGATGAAGGTGAAATCGTAACATTGCTGTTATAAGATAGTAATCGTTAAGGTACATTTTGATTTAAATTATATTATATTCTACTTAAATATCTCGTCGTTCTCCGTATTTACATTATTAGCTTAAAGTGCTGACATAAAAGTTTACGTATAAGAATGGCGTCTGTTACAATCGATCGCCATTTTGTGTCGCACTGCTGTTGCCGGTATTCTCAACTCGCGAAGTCAAAACGGGTGCCACATGTCGTTTACATTTCTTACCCGTTAACGTAAAGCATGGGATTAAAAATAATATATGTTATGAAATATTTAGTAAAAGTTTAAAAAATACTTATAGATAAATATATATTTTCATAGATCATTTATTACTTTACAGCAAGACAAATTACAATTTTAATTTTGTGTGTGTAAATTGTAACTAGATGACTTCACGGGGCCGTGGTTATGGTGGCTATAGTGGCAGAGGGAGCTACACCGGACGTGGAAGTAATTACAGAGGTTCTTACCGTGGAAGCAATCATCGAGGCTCGTACGAGAGTCGCGGCGGTCGTGGTGGCGGCTACTCATCATACAATAATGAGTCTCGTTACAATAATAGTGGTACTAGATATAGTGGCAGTAGAGAAAGAATGGAAGACTCGTATGCTAAGAAAAATTATAGATCGGTAAGTAAACTACCTTTTGTTATTTTATTAATAAATCTGTAAATATCCTCAATAAATTGACAATCAATATAGATTTAAATAAGCTTTAGTTAGTTTAGTTAAATAAGTTTAATATAATAATTTAAAATAATAATAATAATTAATGTATTGTTAATTGAAAGTATTATATTTATGTAATCGTCTCGATGTACAGATATGTCATTAATTTTTAAATTTTTGTTATAGTTAACCCTTAATACTTTGTTTAGGAAAGTTCAGTTAGTTACTCCAACCGTGACTATGGAGGAAGATCAGGATCACCCGAAAGAAAACGCATGAGGATAGAGGTAAGTGGTGTTAAAAATGATTGTTATTTACATCAACCAACTTCTACAGAACTTGGATTTTGGAGACAGTGATCTTAGAGGTATTAAAATCAGGACACAAACCTTGCTTATGAAAAGAAAGAAATGAGATCATGCAGGGTTTTTAAATCATAGCAGTAGAAAAAAAGAAAGTTTCTTTTTGTAAACTTAGAATGATGTACAAAAAGAGTCCTTCTTGTTAATAAATCCATAAAGAAAGTTACAAAATAATACCCTTTAGGAATTAAGGTTGCCTCTGAAAAGAGATATTGAATTACAAATTAAGAAAACAATAGTGAAAAGCAAGCCACTATAAGAAATTCTGGCATTGATTTTAAGACAATTTCAAATTACCTCAGTGATTATGAGGCTTATTTTCAAATTCCTGACCAAAGGTGCATGTAAATTGAAATATTATATGTGTAGTTGAGTACGATGACTATAAGGAATTTTACCACTGAGCAAAGTATCTAATAATTAGACCAAAAGGGATAATTAAGACACAAGATAAACACATGATATCTTGTGTCTTATTTTACTCGTAGTGGAATGTTATGTGAATAAAGCAATATAGTAATTTAATTGCAATTTATATTTGAGAAAAATATTCTGTTTGAATTGACTACACAGACTTCAGAACTCTATTCTAATAGTGCATTATCTAAAAAACCACTTTGAGCAATTGATATAACATGATGAATATTAGAGAGGAGATAAAATTATTAACTTTTAATGCTATTTGATTTGCAAAATCTGTTGGAAGAAACAAGTAGAGTTATGTACAGGGACCATCAAGCGATAGACGTAGCCATGATGGCGGCGGACATTATGGCGGATCATACAGCGGTAGACAAGAGAGTTACACCAGTGAAAGGAGATCATTTGGTGGTGAAGAGAGAAGGCGCTCACCAAACCGTGAAACTTACCGCAAGCCAAGTGGTATGGGACCGCCACGAGAACCGCTTCGCTCGTCAGTGCGACCGCGCGCAGCTAGGCGCTCCTTCCGAGGCCGCACATTACGGTCACGAGCCACTTTCCGCGGAGCGCCACGCTCGCGCGGTACATTTGCTCCTAGAAGATTCAATGACCGAACGCTTGGATATGCTCGAGCGTTCAGATCTATCAAAAGCAGAAGGTAATTGATATGTATTGAAAATATTTAAGATTAGTTTTTTGATGATTGCAGCAACACTGATCCCAATGCACCAGTACCTTATTCTGAAATCAATATGACACATGATTAACTGGTGTTGATATTGAGTTTATATTGATAGAAAAAGAACCTGTGCAAAGAGCTCCTCTAAATATGAATCGTAAAGCTGAAAAAAATGGTTTGTATATTTCACAGAAGAAAATATGAAGGACATCTATAAATAATTAGATGCAACAAGGTTATAATGTTCTATTCACTTTTGACAAGAAATCGATTGTTGTCAATTATGTAAGACATTTTATTGCCATGCTTTTGGCCATTTACTCTACAGGAATTAAAAAACTATGCAAGAGAAAGCAAAGAAACATGCTACATAATGAATTGTTGCAAGTATTAATGACCAAGATCTGCAATATTAAAAAATAATGTTAACCTCCTGTTTAAATATACATTCATACCAATACTTAAGGTTAAATTAACACTTCTAATGCAAATTCTTTATATCACTTTACTCTTAATAAGATAGATCAAAAGCCACAAGCCAAAGTTTTAGTTTCAATTGAAAGGTATAATAACAAACAATTGTTGTTTTTCTATTACATTTTATTTTCATAAAACAGTTCAATCAAATCTAAAGACGAGGAAGCATCCTCAACTGAAGATGACTGGGATGCTGACGAAAAAGACGAAGAAGAAGAAGAGGAAAAAAAAGAAACTAAATTGAAGTCTCCAGAGGTTTGTATATATACAATTTTAATTTTCTTATTCGGTCACTAACACCCCAAAAAAATGTTCAGGTATTGTGTAAATAAAGCAACAAATGGCTTATCTGTTTTTTCCCGTAGCCGGAACCAGAAGTATCCGACGGGGAACAAGCCGACGGCGGTGAAGACACGGACAAAGAGGCCGATACCGCGTCGGATGCTGCGCCACCTCACACCGCTCGCCCCTACGTCCGCCTGTCGTGCGTGCATTGCAAAGAAAAATGTGCCACGTTCGCCGTAAGCTAGTCATTATAAAAATATTTTTATCGATGTATTAAACCGGCCGAGCAGATCCCGTGTAATATTATTTTGTGGGGAAACTTAATCGCGCCCATGCACGAGAACGCATCGCCGCCCGACCTCGGTCCGTCGACAAGGGACAGATGCGAAACTTTCACGAACAGATCCGAATCGTCTCCATTTCCACAGGGGTACGCCAAGCATCTGGTTTCGAGCAAGCACCGCGCCGCCATGAGTGCGGTGGCGCGGCGCCACAAGGCGCAGCTGCTACGCATGCGCGTGGCCCAGCGCGGCGCACAGCGCGAGCTGGAAGCAGTGGCCGGCGCCGAGCTGGCGCCGCGCACCACCTTCTGCCTGGTGTGCCGCCTCAACCACCGCACCACGCGCCACGCGCACAACCTCACCGACACGCACCGCGCCATGAAGCGCTTCCTGATGCCTTTCTGCCGCATCTGTCGTGTCACTTTCCGCTCGCCAATGATTTACGAACATCACATTTGCTCTCTCGAACATCTCAAGGTACGAGTCGTTCGGCACGATTCTTATTATTCATGTTACGTCCTGATATTTTTAACCTTCGTTGTGAGATAGATATTCGTCGTATAGATTTCAACCGTCTATTTTTAACTCTTGTAGCAGAAGGCGAACCAATCGGCGCGGCGGGCGAGTCCTAAGGCGGAGGCCAGTGGGGACGAGGGTATGAACGTAGACCTGGACAACTTCATGACCCTAGACTCCGTCGGCGACGTGGACGGTGAGGGATCGTCGTCGAACTTCTTCTCTTTAGTGCCGTCTCTTTCGACACCGGACCGTCGTATGCATATATTTTTTTTAATTTCAGAAGTGGAAGACGACGACTCCGGTACCGAAAAGAAGGACGAATCTTCGTCGCCCAAGAAGTCGAAAGTAGAAATAAACATCGGCAGCGAACATATTAAAAAGATGCAGGTAAAATTCGATAACACTCACATAATAATATCTAGAAATTTTGTCGTTCAGAATTTATCTCATGAAAGAGAACGAATTCGAAGATTACGTCAATTTATGTCGTTTATTTTCTTAATAACTATTCTGCGTATCTATACGATTACGGTGAGCGGAAATGAACGTGCGTAGGTGTGGTGGTGCGAGCTGTGCCGCGTGTACCTACCGCGCGGCGAGGCGGGCGGCAGCGAGGAGGCGGAGGCGCTGCGCAAGCACTGCCGGCTGCGCATCCACCTCGGCCGCTACGTGCAGCACCGCGACACGCGCACGCTGCGCAAGCACGCCGAGCGCATCCACCGCCAGCTGCACCAACAGAAAGGTACGGGCGGGACCTGTCGGACCGCCTCTTTGAATCTATTTTTATTTCATTCATAGCTCTACGTGTATGAGGTTGATCAGTGTGTCCGTCGACACGTTGCATTGAGTACTAGAGTGCGCAAAGATGATGTAAACTGGTATTAGGGAATGTTCGCGAAACATGTATATGTATTTAATAAAATTGTGTTGCATTGTACGTAAGAATCCATAACAAGATCCAAAATTAATAGAGTGCTTAATCGTTTCTTATTTAAAAAAGATCAAATCATATGACTTTTACAGACATAACTTATTATTGAAATTTTGATTCTATATAATGTAATGATGATGACTAACATAGTTAATGTTTTGTATTCTATTTTTATAGCGAAACATGAGCTCGTTTTTGTTGTCATTTTATATAAACGATCATTTTTTATCACAATTAAGAGATCTAAGAGGACGAATCAACGATAAACAGCCGAACTATTTATCGTCGATTCGTCCTCTTATGTGTTCGTATCTCTTATGTGAATGCGTTATAACTCCGTGAAGAATATTAATGTTAACCGATTGGCTGCATGTCCAATATCGTAGGCCGAGACACGTACTCTACGATCCGCTCGCTAACATGACTTCTATAAATCCCACCATCGTCGGACGTTTCTTTCGCAGCGATCAGTCTTGATCTGTCCCGATCATAACGAGGTCTTTATTTTTATCAGAGGCTGAAAAAGAAGCCGCAGAAGCGGAAGAAAATGCAGACGACGCGGCGAAACCCGACAAGCCCGATTCGTCTGAGGATCCAAAAAAACTTGATAATGGAGCTGAACCTGTCAATGTGTCCGGTGAGTAGGTTTCTTTGACATTTCATACTAATAAATGAAATACATGTATTTCAGTTATAACTACTTTCAAATCCTGAAAGTTACAAAATTTATAGGAAGACCCCTGATAATAAACCAAGTGGATGAGGATATATAGCTTATCTAATAATGTATGTAAACATCTTATTTCAGGGAGCGAGGATAAATTGTGGGCGGATGTTGATAAAGACATTGGTGAGCTTCTCCGCGAAGTAGACCCTCAAGCCAATGAAGGAAGTGATGATGATGATGATTTAGACAGGTAATTTAATTTACAATTAGTGCATTTGAGAGCGATTTTGTCATATTTAGTTAGTGTATAAAAGATAAGATGACGTTTTTCCTTTTCAGATATGAAAAGTTTCGTAAATGTAACAAAAAAGTAAACGAAGAAGTTGAAGAAAATGATGCAAATGAAGTAGAGGAGGCTGTTGAAAAAAATATTACTGAAGTTAAATCTTCCGCTTAATAATTATTTTGCGATACAGGAAGTGTTGTATTCATCAGGATATGAATTAATTGAATATAACTCATTGTAGACAAATACAATGTAAGATTTTTTTTGTTATGTGAAACTTGTAAACGTGAATAAAATATGTATCTAAAAATGCGATTTATTTTCTTTGGTAAATGACTCAGACACACTATGTTTATTATTTTCTCACATACTTAACACAACTTAACCCTTGCATATAATACTAGCTGTGCCCGCGACTTCGTCCGCGTGGAATAGTTTTTTTGGGTACCATACCTCTTTGCTCCAACTTATATAAACTTTGATATAAATAAACGTCATGTTTATTTATATCAAATGAATAGCTTGAAAAAATAAGTTACAAGTTTCTAGATCTAAACATAGCGATACTTCCATGCAACTTTTTATCTCCATTTTCGACTCCTTATAACCCTTTTTTAGAACTCAAAAATGGGTTAAGATTGTCTGCCAAATTCCATCAAAATCGGTTGAGAGGCTTAAGCGGGAAAGCGTAACAGACAGAGTTACTTTCACATTTATAATATTAGGATGTAGTAGACATGGCGAAATATAAGCCAACAAGAGTTTTCGGACAAGCAAATGGCGCACAGTCCTAATGTGAATTTTTCAAAATGACATTACTGATTTCTATGACTGACACGACTTATTCTATCATAGTTTAAGCAACGTATATACAAAAACGGAACTATATTCGCATAGTATATAATTCGATAAATCAAATAGAAACGTAGTTCATGAATGTACGAAGTGCAATCCTTGCCCCTCTTGCGATAACAGTCGTACTATTTTGCTATGTCCCCTACGATGGCTACTCGAGCCGAAGTCCTTCCTCAGGTGCCCTTGAATGACGGCCGTTGGTCTCGCAAACCGCAACCGCGTTACGACGGGCTTAAAAAATTTGCTAAAACTCCAGGGGTGCTGAAATTGCCGTTTGAATAGTCAAACATCTCCAGAAAATAGGAATTCCTTGTAATAACCGTCATCTTAATTTATTTTAACTAAACGGATCTTTCGGAAATTTGAAGGGAGATAATAGAATCTTTTGAGTTCATAGTCATTTTATGTTCATATAAGTGTATGAGTCATCTAACATATAAATTAGGCCTACCTGATACTAGTCTGTCTAGTTGGAGGAGGCCTTTACCGATTGACCAGATCTTTAGAAAATAAGCAAGCTATAAATACTGGAATAATGTTTTCTTATGTTTGAAATTTTGTGTTTAGTTAATATTGTATTATACACGTCTGCCAGCGTCTTAAAACTAAGTTTAACGCAGGTTCATCGAAAGTGACTGTTTTAGTTCTTTAAACAACGATCTAGTTTATCAGTAACTAAAAAAATCAATTTGGAGCAAAGGCTTTAATTTCGACTAAAATGTTTTATGTCAGTGAGTTTTCTGTTTCTAATTGCATTGCTAAGGGACTGAATTTATTATTTAGTAGCAGTTTATTTAATACTTATTTCGTAGAGCAGTACATTGCGTTTGCCGGCAATAGCGTGCAGTCCCTGCACCCCTCGAGCAATAACCGACCGACAAGGCTTAGTCTTCTTAATAAACAACGAAGTAGGTAACCGTCCCCAACGAGGACCGGCCTTAAAGGCGGTATCGAGTGATAACCGTACGTCCCACTTCAATCCCGAACTTCGCGACTAGCTAGGGAGTATGTTTAGGCTACGGTAAACAAAGGTGTAGGTTTTTTAATGACAGTTCGGCAAATAGACAGACGAGCAGGAGGGACCAGTGGGTTGGCAGTAGGTAGGTTCCGCTGACTCTACACCCCTGAAATGTTTTCTGTGGGTGTCATGAAACACCCGGTGCTTATAGAACCACAGTAAACACCTAAGAAAAAAATGCCATATTTGCTGAAGAGACTAAAGACGATTTAGCAATGGTTCATAGAGACACATGTGGCATAATAATTGTTTTTATTTTAAAGAAATAGATCTACTACTTCTATGTGCTTACCCCGCCAAGGAAATAACCTCATAAAACTGAATATTTAAACTATGCTGTAAAAAATTTTACCACGAACAGAGATGTCATACTTGTACTTAATAAGTATGAGCCGCAAATATAAATAGCGCCTTCTCTGGATTTTAACGTTGATTGACAAGCAGTCAGCTCTAGGTGGAACTTACTTTGAATATGCCAAAGTTCTATTGATTCCTAACAATAAAACTGTATTCTCTTAAATATATAATATAATTGTAATAAAATGTTTCTATTATTTATGTATAATTTATAATTGACATAATTGGCAATTACTAATAAGAATGCTTGCCAAATATTCTGACTTATAATCTAAATTAGCTTGTAAAATAAAAAACATGTTATAGTGGATGTCTATTTATTAGATCACTTCTTAGGCTTTGTCTCCTTGACGGCCGTAGGAGCTTTAGTTACATCATCAGGATTCTCAGCAGCATCCTTCAGTCTCTTTGCCCGGATACCAACCAGCTTAGCGATTGATCGTGCCTGAAATTAAATAAAATTATTATAAAGTTAATAGAACAAACTCATATAATAGATTCCTTGACAATTTAGGAAAATTTATCTCAATATAACCAAAATATCCAACATCCCTGAAAATACAAGAGATTAAGTTTTCTTGTCATTTGACATGTATTAAAGTTAAGTATCCAAAATTTCGGATTTTCATTTACAAAGAAATTTATTACTTACTCCTCTCAGGTATTGGTAAGCTTTAAAGTCCTTTTCTTCTTCCGTGATAGCACGTGCAATGGACTTAGGAGCAGGCTGTTGAACAGGCATTAGTGGACCCCGAAGTTGAGTTGCAAGTTTGCGCTCTTCCTCAGAAGCTTCACCCTTAAGGACCTGTAAATGTAAAAAGGTATTTTTATAGCTTTAGCTTATCAATATATTATCTTGAAAAATATTCATTATCTATTAAAAAGTAAAAGATATACAAAACAATTATTTTTAAAATATAGTAAACATTAAAATATTGAATAAGTAATAATATTGACCACTTTATGAACCACTAGATAGTTATGCATAACAATGGCTACAAGTTTGACCTGGTCACTTGAATTCAAATTTTATGTTTTTTACTAGTATTATAACTATTACATTATATTTGAGCTCTAACCCCAAATAAGAACTGCTAAGCAGCTAATAGGAGATTGTTACAATAGTGTAAATGTTAGGTAGTTGCATGTTACAAAAATATAAACATTGAGCAAACCAAACAAAATTTTTAAGTGATTATGAACTTTGACTAACTGAACCTTGGCTTTACAGTTATAAAATGTTTAAATGAACAAATGCTTTATATCTTTTAAACATATTTACAGCATATGGACCAGTAATTACACAATCAGCATGCTAATTTTCAACATTTTAATAATCATTATCATAACTTTCACAAAGGTTTAAGATATGAAATTAGTGCTGTTTAAACAGTCCTGAATAATTTATTTTAATAAAATGTGTAAATCTTTGTACTATAATACTTATATAATATTATACTTATAATAATTACAGTATAATTAGTTTGATAATACTTTAAAATGGAATTACAAACCTTCTTGCCCTTGGGGAACAAAATGAGTTTAGCACGGTACTCCTTCAGTCTTTGAACATTAGTCTGTAAAGACTCAACAGATTTATTGCGACGGCGTGGATCCACAGCAATGCCAATCGTCCTAGCGAAAGCCGGATTAAGTCCCGCAGCCTAAAACAGAATGTAAAATAATCTAATAAATGGTCAAACAAATACAAAAGAAACAAAGACCAACTTTAACATAATATATATAATTATAATAAGATAATTTCTTGCACCAAAAGCGAAAACATGCAGTAGCACATAGCAAGGAATTGTAATTCTTAACTATGTATTTTAATTCCTTTACAATAACATTCGAGACAAAATAAGAACAAAACTTAATTAAAAAATATACAAGTGCTGATATTAATCGAAAGAACTTACCCTAATTTCTCTCAAAGTAAATCCACGTCCAGCGCGGACTTTAGTGTGATATCGGACAGTTGGACAACGCACCACTGGTCGTAATGGTCCAGCGGCGGGACGAGGAGCAATTTCCTTAGCTTTCTTAATACGGTTTTGTTTTCTGCGGTGTCTTCTAGCTGGTTGGTTGAACCAAGTCTTCAAAAATCTTTGCCAATCCTTGTGGAAATGGCCATTAGGAATCATATTATTACCCTTCCCCATGTTTGAAATTTCACAACCTCCCTAAAAGTATAAACAAAAAACAAATATAATAGTATTTGTTTAGTACACTTAATCTACTACGTATTAAAGTTATAATATTACTTAAATTATCATTTATATTAATGATTATTTTAGATTTCTTAAAAAACTAACCGGTTGGAAACACGATTTATTCTGAAAAGGTAATACCTAGTGTCAATGTCAAATTTATCCTTCTATGAACATAGACAATTATTTAATTTTTCTGTACAAAAAAGCAAACAAACATCTCACATTGGCTAACATTAACACAAACGAATCACATATTTCGCATTTTTAGTTAATTAGCTTAAATGTATTAAAAAGAGAGCTGCAAGCTAATTAACAATAATAACTTTGATATGATAACTCAAAAATATTTAAGATCTCTTCATTAACAGTACCCACGCAATTATTTATAAAATAAATTAATTTTAATTATTTCGTTAATAAACCTTATTTAAGAAACCATTCAAAAAGTTTTACTGAAACGAAAATTTTATTAGTTATTTTTTAAAGTGAACCGATGCAATATTCCGCTAAAACAACGATTAAAAGAAAAATATTTGTAAACACACGCGCGTAATTCCCTTCTGCACCATATAATCGATTCAGTCAATCACAATGCAGTTTGAGTCAGGTCTTCTGTACTGTACTGTACAGTACAGACGACCGTACTCTATATAATGGGTATGGATCCAATGCTGTGCTTGCCGGTACGTGGTCTCCAATTCAGAACTTTAGGGCTCTATCGTTCTGCTTACTAAGTGCCCTAGCTATTGCCACTTCAACTTACTAATTCATCGGGCTATGTTGGTAAATTAGGTTCTGTTACAGATCTCCTTATTTTTGAATAAATCGCGCAAATTGACTTCGAGTGTTGTCCTCTCCATTAGTATATAATTTAATTTACATAATATAACTTCACCCTCTCCATTAATGAAGTAGAAAAAAAACCTAGCCAGTATGCTTTTTACAAACTAGGTACTTCGCCGTAAAGATATACAATTATAACAAACAGACCTTTTTTGATGTTACATACAGCAACCCGCTCTAGCTTTGCACGGGTGCAATTAACTTACCAAGTAATATGGAGCAGTGTGAATTAATTAATAATATAATGATTAATTTTAATATACAATCGTACGGACCGCTATGCCTCCGCTTTTTAAATATCTGGTGTCTTTTAAGATTATAATGAAATGATTAAAGGCAATTTAGGCAACGTGTGTACCTACGTGAAGTATTTAATTAGACCTGGTACTAATACTTTATAGTATGCAATACCTTGATTTAACAAAGTATTTCTTACAAAAGTATGACTATACTTTTTGTATTATGTAAAAGATAAAAATTGGTTTTGTTTTTGATAATTGTTGGATAAATAAATTATATTTAATAATTGTTGGATATATACTCATAGCTAACTTTAGACGTCTCTTCAAATTTATAGATTTAATATTTAAAGGTTTTCAACCGCGACTCCCGTGAGTATCTATTAACTATTAAAAGCTGACTCATGCCGTTGCTCAAAGCGCCTACTTACCGAAGTAGTATATAGTACTGTAGCCTTTGCGGATATTGACTTGTTCGGAAGGTTTGATTTCATCAAGCCTACACTCTTAACGATTCGGAATAGCTAACAAGGTGTTGTCACCTTTTAAAAAAATAACTGCATCGACACGCCTCTGTTCCATTTTTTATGCATTATACTCTTGAAGACAATGGTTTGAAAGAGCTTCTGGAGGGTTATAAGTTTCTGCGTTGTTATTGTTATGAAGCTGATCCATGGCCATTCAAATCTCACTCTGACTGATATCCGGGATATCCTAGGAGAAGTGTAGTGTCAACTTAAATATTAGGTTATTTGCCGAGCTCTCAACGGAATTTTAGATTCGCCCGACCATGTGATTAAAAGTGGGATTGTAAAGATTTTGAGGTTTATTTTATTATGGCAAGTATTATTTTTTATATTATTCGCGTATGGCAAGTAGTTCGGAGAGTTGACTTCATCCGGCGGGACCTTTCAAATTTCATGTTTTTTTACCGATTTTTTAATGGCTTTTACCCAAAAGTCGCCACGTTAGCTAGGCGTGTTGACAATCGCAGAGCATAAATTTGCGACAAGGGTGCTGATTCCATTGCATATAAGCCATCCGTACTAGTGTATATTCATCATTATCGATGTATAAAACGCTATCTAGCAGTGCTGGTAACAGTACACCTTTTCAACGGCATCAACCGCACAGGCCACTTCCCACAAGGGTGGAAAATGGGAGGAGTAATCATGCTGTCCAAGCCCGGGAAGAACATACTCAAGCCCAAGAGATACCGTCCTATCACACTGCTACCTACGGTATCTAAGTTGTATGAGAAGTTGCTACTTCTACACCTGGAACCGCAAATAAGACCGAGGGAGGACCAGTACGGATTTCGGACAGAGCACTCCACCTCGCTGCAACTGACGAGAGTACTGCACCATACGACGGCCTACAACAAAAAGGAATACACCGCCACAGTACTCCTCGACATAGAGAAGGCGTTCGATAAGGTGTGGCACCAGGGTCTGCTTTATAAATTATCAATGTCACAGGCACCCCGTCGAATCACACAAGTGGTAGCATCCTTCCTCGATAAAAGACATTTTCGAGTGAAAGTGGAAAACGTTCTATCAACAGAACGAGCCGCTAAGGCTGGTGTACCACAGGGCAGCTGCATCTCGCCCGCGCTGTACAGCTTTTATACGGACGACATTCCGGTAGGAGAAGGCACACATCTGGCACTATACGCAGATGACGCCGCCTACTACGCATCCTCTATTACTCTTAAACACGCAGCCAAGAAAGTACAGAACACCCTCGACCTACTGCCCGAGTGGCTAAGCAGATGGAGACTGCAGGTGAGCGTAACCAAGACACAGGCTGCAGTCATCGGCCGCCACTCCCTTCTCCCGAAACCACTAATGCTTATGGGGCAAGAAGTCATGTGGTCCCCCAAGGTCAAATACCTAGGGATCACAATAGATAGCCACCTATGCATGAAGTACCACACCGAACACGTGATAAATAAGACCAGGTCGGTCGCACATCTACTCCGCCCGGTATTCGCCTCCAAACTCCCGCTCAGAACGAAGCTGGGAGTTTACAAAATATACGTTCGACCTCACCTCACATATGCAGCCCCAGCCATGGTACGCGGTAACCAGCCGGACCAACAGAGGCCGCCTTCAATCCCAGCAATCCCGCGTTCTACGAACAATCGTCGGAGCACCGCGCATGGTACGAAACGCGACGATACACCGGGACCTGAAAACAGAATACATCGAAGATTTCATTCGCAGATTGTCGAGCGCAATGTTCGCGCGCGCCGACAAAGCCTCCCTGGCGAACGTGCACCTGCGCAACATAGCGCCGCTGTACGCCAGACCACCGGATTCCAAGGCTTACCAGCGAGAACTCAGGGCCGGTGAGGTCGAACATGACTCGGGCACGAGCCCGAGACCGCAACCCCTGAAGGGCATCAATAGATACATCAACTCCCTAATGTGGACAACCCTAACAGGACCTGAATGATTTTAGCCAAGAGCGGTGGGTCCATCAAAAACATCAAAAACCAAAATTTCAATGAAGCCATCGCCAAAAGCCTGTACGTCCAAACTCACGTCAAAACGCCTATGCAGACAACATAAAGAAGCCAATGTAAACAAAACAATACATCAATACAAAAGTGTATTACGTATTACGATACCTAAACTAAGAAAGAAACATTCGCAAGAAATGTTAAGAAAAAAGCGGGTGGAAGCAAAAAAAAAATGTTTTTCACCGCAACCCAATGACCCGCCGATATTAATCGGCGGCGTTTGATACTGCGACAAAGGCGCAGAGCGCCGCAGTCGCCTCCGCGCAGTCTACGGTTGCGCGTCGTCGATCAACTTGGTAATAGTCGCTTCTTACATCTGGCACAAAGAGTTATCTATTACATTATGTCTTGGGGTACAGGAATACCCCATGATAATGCAATCAGAGTATAATAAATAAAAACCTACATAAATTAAAATTATATTAAATCAATAGGTAATTATATCAATTATAAACTATCACTGGAAAAAAAATTCTAAGCGTGAAGTTATGTATGAGTTATTTTATGATACTAATCGCACCTATTCACTGACTGTACATAGAATGCCGAGAGTCTCCTCTGGAAATTACCCCTAGATACGCCAATGCCATTAACACCAATTACTTGGTGTTAGTGGAACCTTTTATTAATTAGAATACTCGTTTTTTTGGAGGTTCCTTTCTAGTGTAGTAAACTTACTTTTAAGACCCGTCTGGTGTCGGCGAACTAGTTTAAGGTAGGGCTAATTTTCATATGTTAGGTGACTCTCATGTAAAGTCATCAGGGTCACCAATATTATTAGTGTAGAAACTAGTACCTACTTCCTATTCCGGACATATTATTGCTTTCATTCATTTTATTGACAACTTCAAAGTGTATAATATAATGCACCTACTTGAATAATGTATATTTTTAGATTAAATTTTAATTTTTCTGCTCCGTCACTGCACTTTACACAATATATTTAAGTTTTTCATAAAGTTTTTGTTACATCGTACCTACTCTGTTGGTTATTAGATTCACTAGACCCACAAATACTTTTTATTTACTAATGCTGTAATACTCACATCACTCATTAATAAATAAAAAGTTGCAATTTATTGCCTAAAACGTAACTTTACATATAAGTTGAATAAAGAACGTGCATGCAGAAATGTGCGTTGAATAGCATTAATGAAATAATTCCGTATTTCTAACTCTTGTACTTGTGATTCTGAAACCACAGTAGCGTGGACCCACCGTCAAAGCGAGAGCAAAGTCAGACCCACCATACAGGTCAATTCATAAACCAAGAACCAATAGCGCACAAGCAACAAGCGAGTAACGCGTGACCTACCCGCTCTGTCATGCCTCATAGCGCACAGCCGCATAATATACCTACAGAGATCACGCTTTTGCAAAAACGAACGAACGAACTAAGAAGTGGAGAACTATGTGTTTAACAGATTGTTTTTATTGTAGAAAGTAATTGATGTAATTTATTATAAATACTGTTTAAAAATATACTAACTTTGATCCGCTAGTCAATATAGTAGAAATTGAAAAAATGTGCCGAGACTAAGTACATTTTGTTACACACATTAAGTTACGTATTGCATGTAGATGTTAGGTAAAAGTACGAGGCCTTAAAATCTTACTATGTAAATACCTACATATATATGATTGAATTGTATTTTTATAGATGTAAAATACCAAAATATTTTCAAGTGCTTAATATGTTCAATAAACTACTTTATATTTTACTCATAAAAAACTGGGCGTCAATCAAACCAATTTAAATTAATTAAAAAAACGTGTTCTGCTTTTATGTTCGCCTACCTACAAGAGCGAGTTATAATGTTTTCAAATAATAAATTAAAAGCAGTGAAGCAAATTGACTTGTTACTTTTGGTTTTTGTCTGTAAGGAATAGTTTAAATATAAAATTACTTATGCAACCAGAAAGGCAAGTAATTTGCCTGCATTAATATTTTGTTCTAATTTTTTTACGACAAAAGCACACATATTTTTTTTAGTCATTTCTAACTTCTACGTCAATATTGCCGCTTTCTTTATTATAGTTTTTTATTACATTATTTTTATAGGATTGTTTATTTTATAAAGAAACCCAAAATATTGAATAAAATATTTATTGCAAATACAATATTCTATCTATCATTACGTTTAACACAGTTTCAAGTAAGTTTTATGAAGTAGGTACTTCGGCATTATTTTATCGGCCTAAGAGCGATTGCGAGTCGAACTTTGAGCACTCGTTGTGGTAGTAATCGTGCTGAATGCATTATATTGTAATTTGGATTAACGACGAATTTCAGTTATTCCTTTTAAACACATATCAAAACTGTATTTACAGTTTTTACTTGTTATGAAGTGTTACTTAGAACTGCGTGCTTGGGTTTTTTTTCCACATAAAAAGAATCATACACAACGATATAGTTTGAACTATATTATTTTTATTACAATGGTAAACCTTATTCGTCATCACATGTAAATTATACAATACTAATACTGTATAAGTGACAGTTAATATAATTGAATATTTAATTATTTGTCACTATTCCTAGATGTTATTTTTTGCATGAGGTATAGGTCGTTGTTTGGAAACCCGAGGACGCCGAATTGTCATTCAAAGTATATATTAGGTATATAAATTTATAATACTAGTAAATTTAATTTAATTATTGCCTGCTATGTAAGAATATAATATTAAGTAATAACAAATAATTTACAAAGGTACTGTACCGTACTGTTGTAGCAGCGAACAGCAAGTTAATCTGTGATCAAATAATCTGATTTATATGCGATAGAAACGTAATAGAATATAATTTGCCTAGTAACACTCCTAATAACAAACAAAAGTTTTAATAGTGAATAAAGGAAATAGAAAATAATAAGCAATAAGTAACACCCCTCACATTACAAAAAAGTCGAAATTCCACTGTGTGTGTCAGGTTTTTAGATATATTCGTGAAAACTTTGTAAGCGTGATGCAGGTTCTGCGACGTGACTGGCGGTGTGAATTGTGTTATTGTGTGTGACGCCAGATTACTTCTTCTTAAGACCGGGGGTCGATTCCGGAAACAGTGCGAGCGCATCTAATCAAGTCTCTTCAACGAGCAATTGAGACTTGAAGAAGTGCGATGTGCAGGCGTGCCACGACGGAGTGGTCGAGCAGGTTGTTGTGGTGTGACCGACTACATAGACTGACGTCGTGTACTGTTGAGGAAGCCAAGGAACAGGACCCGATAGATCTTTCTGTAGTGAAGCTGGAACTGTTGACTGGCTGTTGTGCTGTTAGTTCACCTCGAAGCGATGTTGGAGAATGCTACTGCTGGCCAAAGTCGGTGTCACCACTTTAGCGCGCAAGTTGTATTTTGTTCAATTGGTGAAGCGGGACCTTCCGCGAAGTCTGGTGTTCGACTCCAGGGCCACACCCTGATAATTGTGTGTTGAATTCTTGTATGTATAAGGAACGTCGTGAGAACTGACATTACGCGGTATATTGCGTTATTATGTGCTACACATACATAATTAAGACTTGTGTTGCCTTTTTCTTAAAATGAATTCAATGGGAATTTATAATTAAATGTAAAAATAATAACCACAATGAAGACATACGTTGTTAATCGTCATCACTTTGTAGAAAATACTGACACCACTAACACCAGCATTTTTTTGAAACTATGAACAAAAAAATAAAAACATCCATTAGGCGCTCTTATTGACTCCAGTGACGCCTCTGGCGACTAATGGATTTCTTGGTACCTATTAGAAAAAATCCCGTTTTTGTCCTGACACCAGTGATAGCCAGAATTATAAGAAACTTTGCATTAGCTGTAATATCAAATAATCCACATTAATAGAGAACATTTAAATTAGTAACTGCTTCATTTTTTAATTGTCCCAACAATTGAGATTAATCTAAAAATAGTTAAAAATTCTAGCAGAGGTCCATAAATTTCCTACACATAAATTACAGCTGTCATGCACAGATGACTTGGGCTCATTTAAGTTTAAAGCAAAGCTTAAAAGTTAGGAATATGGAGGCTTTAAAAAATACACAATATACATTTCCAGATACTTCTAGATTGTAGTACATAATTTAATGACAGTATTTAATTTCCTCTTAAATTAGATCGTACTATGATTTGTGAACTTTTAAAAATGAATAGTAGAAATTCTCAAATATTAGTTTTATTATTCTATGACCCAAAGCCTAATAAATATGTTGTCAAAAAGGTATATTGGACTATAGTTTCAGGCAATTTTAATTTACCCACTTTGAACCTGTAACTTTTAAGCCATCATTACTTTTAATTCTACAAAATATTCATATCAAAAGCATTTTTATGTCCATGTTTAGTCAATCTTATAGATTTCATAGTAAAGATAATAATGAAGTGACACTCAAACAGGCTAAATTGGTGACATGCCTTTTAGAAGTTACAGACTTGGGAATCTAAACTTATTCAGAAAATAAAAATGGTTGGCTTAGGAATAGTATTTTCTGCATTTCATGGCAAGCACATGTCTGGAATAAGGACCCAAGATATTTCTCTATGAGACTGACAACTCAATATATGTTTAAGAAATGTAGCGACCTATGCTTAAATTATTTATAAACGTTTTTTCTACACATCTCCATTTAATTTGTAATGAATAAAGAAGGGCCTCCCTCAGGTACACATTAATAGACAGGTAAACAATTATAAGTTGTCAGTTGCAGCTAGTAATTTTTATGGTGGTATTTATTATTCTTAGCTCGTAATGGCTCCACCTATAATCCTATTAAATGGTTTAACATTCAGAAATTGAGACGAGTAAAGGTTAAATTATTTATTTAAAGGATGCATATAGCAATTATTTTACTCCTACTCTAATTTCCTGTCCTTAAGAGAAAGAGACCAACAAGCTTAATAACATGATATCAACCAACCAACCATCTAAACATTTTTGGTAATTACATAAATGACTAACCTCTTCTTTTTAGCTTTTAAAACCATACCCGGAAAAAAAACTATTAAAAAATCAAAGAAAAGTCTAATAAGATGTACTATAGCTATATTTCCCATCAATAAAAACACTTTACAAAGTGATAGAGAAACCACTGGTTAGCATTAATAAAATACATGAAGTTTAAATGCTATTGTAAAACCAAGCCAATTTTGTTTGGAGTCATTATAGGACATCTCCAATTATACAAATAATATTGTAAATTACCATCACCAATGCCAAACTTCAAAGGTTCCAAGAATTCTTTGTTATCCATTAAATCTAAAGCATTGAACACATCAAATCCAGAGTTCTTAGCAGTAATCAGAGCATCAAGCATTAGCTCTGTCCATGGAGTTTTAGTAGAGACATTATAAAAAGAATATGCAGCTTTTAACATTTTATGAACAGGGTGGTAAACAACAGTTGAAGGCAGAGTATAGTAACTCACAAAATCAGTGATTTTGCCCTCAGATTCAACAATAAAACTATCAATTATACCAACTTGAGGAAGAAGCCAATGTTTAAAATCTTCTTCTGTAAAAATGGGAGCCAAATCAAACTTACTCAAATAGTGATTTAACAATGCAACTACTTTTTCACTATCTTCAGGCTCCATTTTACGAAACCCAGGAGTTTTAGGTACATCAGGTAGTTTGAATAGTTTTAGAGTTCTTTGCATAGTCATATTTCTAGATAAATGACTGAACTTAATATCAATTAACTTCTTTGGATTTAGTGATCTATGCCAATACCGGCAAGTTGCAATAGGCTTTGGCAAGACAATTCCTGCAGTATAAACTCCTTGAAAAATACCAGTTAAATTGACTCTACGAGTTATTTCCCTGATTAGGACAGGAGCTACTCGTTTAGCTCTCAATTTTTTATGAACACACAAAAAATTTATCTCAACAACAGTTTGCACATGATCATAAATTCTTAAATCAGCAGGAATAGCTGATATAAAGCCAACTAATCTGCCTGATTTCACAACTCGCACCCCACAGTGCCACTCCATCCTCCAGCCAGGGGGCTGTAGAGCCCACTTTAAAAATTCAGTTTGGTAATCAAAGCGGAACATACAATCATCATCTTCCACATAGTTCTCATTTAGTAGTGTATACAATTCTTTCAATACCAAAGGTTCATTTAAGTTTAATGTATCCCATTGAAATCCATCAGGTAGAGTGTAGGGCTCGGCCCTTATATCTTCGGGCGATTTAGGGGGTTCTATAGGTTCATTAGAAACTACTTTTTCGTCCATTTTAGGTACAGGTTGAGTTGACCAAAATTGATAAGATTTATGTAAAGCCTCTTCGGTAGTTTTAGCCGGTTTTTGCTGTAAATTCAAAACTTCCATTGCCATTTTTAGATCTTTCAATGATATATTCTGGTGAACATCGCCCGAATTAGGCAAGGACACTAAGCCGTCGGCTGGTGCCGGGACACCGTAATCACCATCACCACCGCTGCGTTTTTTCTTATTTTTATTTCTCTTTTTCGCTTGTTTGTCATCGTTTTCTTTATGAAAATCGTTGGTTTGTGGTGGTTTACCGTCCTCCATTATATTCTTTTTGCTATTACTAACACGATGAATTCACAATGAGCAGGTTTTTTTCTTTTTTTACGTTCGAAGTATGACAGATATTTTGATTTTTTAATTCTCTGGTGCGTGACAGAGGACATAGGGTCATGAAAAGACTGCCATGGCTTTGTTGCGAAATAAAATTGTGAAAAAACTAAAGACTTAAAAGCAAATCGTTATATAAAGATTTAGAAGATACAGAAAATCCCTAGAATGGTCTAGGGGGTAATTAATTATAATCAAACATATTATTTGTAAGAGTCAAATATATGTTCTTAATTCATAACGTGAATACTATTGAATTAACAAAGCTCTTGAATTATTATTATGAAATAAAGTTATTAGTGTATATTAATTCCAAACAGTTATATCAAAGCAAATTACGAAGCTAATCATCATTCATATTTTTTAATACCTAGTTAAAAAATAAGAATGATGCACAAACGTACACAAGACTACACACAAAATTTTGCAATTAATATTGCACTTTAATTCACTGATACCTAAAAAGTATGGCGAAAAAAAATATTTCTTGTATTTTTATGTTATAGGTAGGTAATATATTTTTAAATAACGAACGCACATGGATGTAGGTAAGGTACATAACCTTAAATTCCAGTTAACTCATACATTGAAGCAAGTAGGTTGTCCAAATTTTTGTAGGGTTAAACGAAATGAGAAGTAATAAACGGTGTTAATTTGAAAATCGGTGCTTTCTTCGTTAGTCAAAATTATACCTATTTCTGTTTAATATAACAAATATATCTAATGTAATATACGTACTGCTCATTTAGACAAGAAAATATCACATTTAAGCACTAATGCCTTTTACATATTTATGAAATATCATGCATTACCGACTACAGCCAAATTTTTATATACAGGAATTTCGAAAACGATCGTATAGTAGTCAAATTATATTTCCATAACGTAAGTCCAAATATAATAAGTTGAGGCATATCACACAAACAATATAGGCGCTAATTTTATATAATTACGTTTTTGAAAGGACATAATCGGACGAATTATTTTGCTAAGCGAATACACACGCTTTTAATATCTTTATGGCCAAATTGAAATTACCCTTCTGCCAGATTTGAATTAAACTATAAAAAAAGTAAATCAAATATTGTTTTAATAATTTACTACGGAATCATGAGAGGCCATAACGCGTGTACATAATTTGACCCACCTACTTGGACATTTAACACCTTATTTCGAAACAAAGATCTCGAGTGTGGATAACCTACTATATCCACACTGAGTTATTATGTATCTAGTCATACTGTAGTTTTAAAAATCGCTGCTATTATCGTTATTTGTGGTTAACAATTATTTATTCAGTGAATTTAATATTAGTTTGCTTTTTTGACCAGACGAATTTATTTGAACATCGTATTTTAGTTCCCACAGATATTACCTAACAGAACAAAAATTTCTTTGACGGCTTAAATATATACATCAAAATAATTGAGGTATGAAATATTGATATAATACTGATGACCTAGCTAAGATTAAGCGAACATCCCATCATTCTAGATATTGTCTTCCTTAAACTTTCGTTAAGTCTATCTAGGAAAGTTACTCTAAAGGAAATGGGTGTAAATAAAACATCATTGTATAATGAGAATATTCCAAAGAATATAATTAACAAATTAAAAGGGAATATTCAATCAGTTACACGGGTGACCAAGTTTTCAATACATGGTAGAATCCAATGTATACTGTTAAGAAAATAAAAATAGATACTTGCAAGAACATAAGCCAACTCCATTTTCGAAGGAAAGAAAAAAATTAATAATCTAATATTTTAACTTAACCAAACTTTTCTAGTCAATGTAAAAAGTCAAAAGAGTCCAGTGGTTTCTCTTCCAAACATAGAAATGTTTACAGTTTCAAATATTTTTGTTTGTGGAATGCACCCCCAAATACAAATGTTTACATATTTTATGGGAAAGTAGCAGTCCACTTTTTGTTTTTTCAATTTTTATTTGTGTGTTTTTTTATTATCGGGACATTAATGTGGTTATTATAAGATAATAAAAGCATTATTATTATTAAAGAAATCAGCAATATTTATCGCCTGCAATATATATACAGTCAGCATATACCATGGCTAACTGTATTTTACTGAAAAACATTACTCTTTCTTAGTTGCTTGCTGCTTAGCTTGGTGAGCTTGCAAGACTGCAACCGCTTCATCCACTTTAGCTTTCAGAGACTCGCCATGCTCTAACATGTGAAGAAGCTCAGAGTTATCTATCTCCAACAACATCCCAGTTATTTTACCGGCCAATTCTGGGTGCATCCTTTGAATTAAGGGGAACAGACGTTCTCCTAACATCTGCTTTTGCTCTTGTAGAGGTGCAGCAGCCAACATAGTAGATGTAAGAGGTTCTTGGCCCTGAATATGCACTGCTGGTTGAGGAGCAGGAGGATTGCGCATATTGGCAGTATATTTGTATGCTCCTTGACGGCCACTCTGAGTTACTAGTGGTGCTCTTATAGAAGCAGCTGAGGCTACACCTTGCTGACCAGTGATAGGTCTAGCCCCTAAAGACGTGCGCATCGCAGCTTGAGTTGGTCCTCTTGGTGCTGGGCGGAAAGGAGCTTGCATGTTTGGATAACCAGAAGCTGCAGTTTGAGTACTAGGTCTTACTGGAGGTTGTGTAGTCCAACGTGGTGATGGTCTTATTTGAGTCATTTGGGCAGGCCCATAGAAGCGCTGAGCTGGAGGAATAGTTGGTACAAAGTAACCTCCTGCACCACCAGGCTGGAATATTTGACCCATTTGTTGCATACGCATACTGGCCATGCGTTGCATATATTGTGATGTTAGATGAGCTTTGCGGTCTTCTTTACGTTGAGCCAAAGCTACATATAGAGGTTTAGTACCCACTATGCGACCATTCATTTCAGTAACAGCTTTAGTAGCTTCTTCTGGTGAAGAAAAGCATACAAACCCAAAGCCCTTGCTGCGACCATCCTCAAGCATAACCTGCAAGAAACAATAAAAAATTGATAGTGATTTAGATACCCTAGCTGCCCATAAAGTATAAAATTAAAATTATTTTTACAAACCTTAGCAGAGGTTATGGTTCCAAAAGGAGCAAATTCTTTGCGAAGTCTTTCATCATCAATGGTATCATCCAAATTTTTCACATAAAGATTTACACCCTGGTAGCGAGTCAAGCGCTCTGTTTTAAGTTGCTCAAATTTACGCTTGAGTTCTTTTTGACGCTCTGCTTTCTTTTGGGCACGACCAACATACAAAGATTTCCCTTCAACCAACTCCTTGTTATTTAGTTCCATGCATGCCCGCTCAGCTGCATCTGGATCTTCAAATGCAACAAAGCCGAAACCTCTTGAAGAACCATCATCCTTATACATTACTTTATGGCTTGTAATTCTGCCATATTTTTCAAACATTTCCTTCAACATTTCATCTGAAAAATCTTCTCCGAAATTTTTTACGTACACATTAGTGAATAGTTTAGCCTTCTCTCCCAATTCCTTTTCACGTTCTTTACGAGGAATGAATCTGCCGACATAGACTTTCTTACCATTCAAAAGCATACCATTTACCTTCTCTATGGACTTATTAGCAGCTTCTTCTGTTTCAAAATGGACAAATCCATACCCTTTAGAGGCACCAGTTTCATCCTGAGCTACTTTACAGCTTAAAATGTTCCCAAACGCAGAGAAGGTATCATACATAGCCTTGTTATCAATATGTTTGTCAAGATTTTTTATAAATACATTGCCAACTCCTGACTTACGTAGAGATGGATCTCGTTGGGACCACATGATCCTAATCGGTCTTCCTTTGATCATATCAAAGTTCATTGTGTCCAGAGCTCTTTCAGCTGCAACAAATAAGTTAAAATAAAACACGTTTAATTCATACTAAATTGGACAGAAAACCAAGTAATATTCTTTGAAAAATGTTGATTTTGAACACTCAATACATATAATAAAATGTATTAGATAATTTAGCTACAGAACCCATTTGATGCAATCATGTTGTAATGAAACGTAGCAAGTAGATAATCATGACCCAAATCAAATTTACTTACGCTAATACGTAGTAATATCAAGAAAGCTAAGTTTATTTTTATTTCCATAAAATATAAGATTCCAAAATTTTTTTTTTAATTGTTAAAGTTAACCAATAAAATTAAAAATGACCTTGAAAATAAAAAAGCACTTACCATCTGCAGATTGCTGAAAATTTACATATGCGTAGCCTAGGGATCTACGAGTTATCATATCGCGACAAACGCGAATAGAAAGAACCGGACCAGCGGTAGAAAATTTCTCAAACAACATGGCTTCAGTAATGTCGGAGTGCAAGTCTCCGACATACAAAGATGCCATGGGATAATTGGGTGGACCGGGATTCATTTTTAATAATCACTGTTACTGCTTACTATATAGAACATTAAAATCGGTCGTGAGCAAAAAACTTCACTTTCTCTTTATAATGACTATCGCATTCCTTAGACCACGTTGCACGCTTACGTAGGTACACTAACTTAAAATCGAGTGGTTCCCGTTTATTTTAGTTATTTTTCTATTTTTTTGTATTTTTGTGAATTTTATGATTTTTTTTTTATATTTTACAAGAATATTTCACGAAATTATGAGGATTGTGTGACCTTTTATCTGAGGGAACACACAACCTCACGTGAACACACCTTGCTCACCAAAGGAAAGTGTGACTTTTGTACTAGAAAAAAAACGCAAAATGGCGCTGTTGTTGTCATAATGTTATTGAGTGGGGGAAGGCAAAAGGCATACCATATACAGGCTACTGATGTTCGGCTTAAAATTTTACTACTTAAATAAAAACATCCAATATTTAAAACTTAAACAACTTTAATTTCTTATAACTGTTGACAACTTGTGTGCATTAAACCAAATTTAAATGTAGATAGAAACGTAGGTAACAGAAATATAACTCGACTCATTTCACGTTAGCAAGAATAGCGTAAGTACGATCACTAGTTGCTTATACGTTTCATGACCAACAATTTGAGATAAGTAACAATAAAGGACGTAAAAAATAAGAATAAGTCTAATACAATTTTTTTATTATGGTAATCTTGCCTACTAACAATGTAGTGCATTTTCAATTTTGACGTGAATCAAAGCAAATTCTAGTAATCGGTATTTGCTAAATATCTTTTGCCGAAAATAGGTGAACAAATTCGTCTTAGAAATAAAACATCTAAATGCTCTGCGAACAATACCAAATGCATGACGTGTGGCGTCGAATGTTCTATACAACTCCTTTTACGTACAGACTTCGACAGATTAAATAAAATATTGTTATCGATGTATTTTATGCGAAAATAATAGGTTGTATATTATACGCTTAGAAATCCATAAATGGGCCAAATTTTTAAAGAAACTATTCATCATATACGAGCATGTTTCGTATTCAATAACCAGGTACCAAACCACACACGTCCACAGAGCATGCAGTGCAATGGGTTAGGTATAGTGTGCTCGTGTGTATTGCTGTTGCCATAAAGAACAGTGAGATTCAATTCCTTACATGTGGCAACACGTAGCTATCAGGTCGCATCAGATATCGTGATTTTTGGTCGTACTAGTATTTTATGTAGGTGTTACCTGTACGTGTATTATAAATTCACGTATATGTATTGTGATAAAATTTTCTTTCGGTATTTGTATATTGCTATATAAAACATATACATTTATTGTTTTATAATCTAAGTTTTATTGTATACTTTTTAGATAACAGATAGACACTCTTATTTTTTCCTATATACCTATAAGAATAGATATTATATGCCATGGCCAGTTGCAGTTTATTAATTAATTAAATTTTTAATGTATTATTATATTATTTATATTTTTGTTAGTATTAGTGAAAGTATTATAACATTACGGACTATCATTAAATTATGAATTGAACACATAAGAGTCGATATTATAATCAATTATATCTAAGAGCCATCTCGACCACGTTAAAATTTTAACTAATTATTTTTTTAAATTAAACTACACCTATTTTTATACTTAAGGACCATGCGAACGACGTTGAGGACCGATCACCTAAAATATCTTATAGACAGAAGTGATAAATGCTTTAGTCGAGAATTCGCCATTGTTGTCCTTTATTTATTTTCTATATAGGATATATTTGAGAAGGAACGTTCTGCTTCACAGCTAGTTATTGGCAAAGTTAAAAAAAATCTTTAAAATGGTATAGCAATTAGGGAACACGTCAATTAGTTTATTTTCATACATAATTATAAAAATGCCACTGCAAGAGTTGTAAGTATGATTTTAATTGAATGCACTTATTCACAAATGCTTGTCTACGTCATCTGGATAGTTATCAATAATATGACGTGCACTTTCCAAATCTATGTTTTTTAATTATTGTCTTGCAAATCCATTAAAAATTTAAATTTTTTACTACATGTCTCATAGGCTTGGCTCCTTTTATTTAAGTCCATAATAAGCTTATCCAACGCAACATTTAACGTGTCCCTTTTAAACCTTTCTGCGCCGTTTACTAAAAATTCACCTATACCCTACCTAAAAATTTTGGAGTAATGCGCCTCTTGTTTATATCATTGTAGTCTACTCCCACACTAGCACTTAAATCACTAGCACTTATTTTTTTTAGCTTTCTCTTCGTATTCCTTTAGCTTCTGATCTGATTGGTGTCGTAAGTTGTTCACAAAGTCTTTTCATTACATAACTAACTTGTTGCCTTCACAAATGTCTAAACCGGGACTCTGTATTTTTTATTGAATAAATGAAATCTCTCCAAAATTTCTTCCCAATAGATAATCAAAATTGCAGTCTCGAGTTTCGCCATTTTTAAACGGTTTTATTTAGCTCACCCTGTTTGTTTTATTCTTGGGTCAAATTTAGTAATTCAAATTTCACCCTCTTCCTGTCAACCGATTAATCTGAAATTTTGTATACACTTTGGATTTTGGTGACAATACAATTATGTTTATTCATTATCATTATAAATTCAAAATGGCCGCCGCTACAAAATGGCGGATAATTTATGTTTTATTAATCCCATCAATATGGGTATCAAATGAAAGGGCTCAACAAGCAGAATACAATATACTATAAAAAATTGAAATCCAAGATGGCGGCCGCTACAAAATGGCGGATAACGTAGGTTTTATCAATCCCATCAATATGGGTATCAAATGAAAGTGCTCAACAAGTAGAATACAATTTACTATGCAAAATTAAAATCTAAGATGGCCGCCGCTACCAAATGGCTGATAACAATGTTTTATCAATCCAATATCAAATAGAATGCGAAATAAAAACTAAAAACTAGAAAATTAAAATAGGTAAAAAACTTTTTAAGTTAAACGGTTTTATGTTAAACATACATTGCAATGTTTAAGATAAATGTACTAAAAACCAAAAAATAATAAAATAGATACAGTCGTGGGAATTATAAACATATGCATAGACTAGACTAAAATAAAAACCGTGGGGCACGTCAATTGTCTACAATCGTTGATTAAAATGTTTGTTTTGTAATGTTACACTATAATTAGGCAGTTGTTTAACCGACAACGATGGACAAGTGAGCAAGAAAAAAGTAAGTAATTTCCTCACCGTCTGCGGACCAACTGCCTAACGACGAATTAAACGATTCTTCTATAGCACATTAAGTCGATAATTTGTAGACAATTGACGTGCCCCACGGTTTTTATTTTAGTCTAGTCTATGCATATGTTTATAATTCCCACGACTGTATCTATTTTATTATTTTTTGGTTTTTAGTACATTTATCTTAAACATTGTAATGTATGTTTAACATAAAACCGTTTAACTTAAAAAGTTTTTTACCTATTTTTATCATGTATAAATTTCGTGCCTCTTTCCGGAAATCAACATTCTCCACCACTTTCAGTGAAACTTTTGAAAAGTTTCATGATGTCATAACTATTTTTTAACGCTTTAACAGCTTCATAGTAGCAAGATCACCTGGTCTGGCTAAAACTTTATAACGTGAATTTTAATTTTATTTCACGATTCATCAGTTCCCATCTATGGGTCGAACCAAAAAAGAAAACGTATATTTGTTGCAGTACTACACTATATGAAGGCTACACATCTTTCATATACTTTCCCCCGAAAACAGTATCGTAATACATTAGCAAGTTGATAATTGTGAGACATATCTGGTGTAATAATACTTCTTCGTCGTTTTTTATTTGGGTTATAATTTGTTTATCTTAGTTATTTCTTCATATACTGTTTTTGAAAAGTACGATATTATCGCTTTTGGTCGCAGGTCACGTTGTTTAATGTGTTCACGAATGAATGGATCCAACTCTGCCAATAGTTCCATAGCCCCCATAAAATTACCTTAATGTGGAGAACCAAATACTTCCCCGGAAGCTCTAAATACTAAGCCTGCTACGTTATAATGGATAGGTGCATGCTACGTCAAAATGGACAAATTTTCGACCCCCCTATATAAAACACCAGCAGCCCACCCACGGCTTCGCTCGCGTTAAATTCGGGGTAAATTCCACCGCTTATTTTAAGGAAGTAGGGGGTTAGAAAGATATTCGCCTATGTCAATTCGTTAAAATTCAATCTATTGGTCGTGAAAGACGTACGAATAAACGGATAGACATTCAAAAGTTATAATTTTTACACACTCACACACACACTACTCTCCCATACATACTTTATCGTTTTGGCGCGAAGTTATTAGAAAAGAGTAAATCGAATAAAATCTAACATGAAATTATTTTTATGTATTTTTTTGCGAAACTGCGACTTTTTTGAAATAACTTACATTTTTAAATTTGTGATATCTTTCGAATGGAATGGCCAAATTAAATAAAACAAAAAACTATTTAATGGAATTGAAGCAGACTTAATTGTGTAAGTTTTATTTTGATAATAGTCAATCCCAAAGTATAAAAAGTACTTTTGTGGCGGTGTCGATTAAATATATTTTTCGAAATGAAAAAAACACTTATTGTGACTTTATTATAATAGTTAAATGACATACGTTTTTTGTAGACTATATGTACCTACTGCAAAGTTGTAGTTCATTATTTTGTTCTTTAATCAATAATTATTGCAGCGTACTCAATGTAAGATTTTTATTGGGATTTTTTTCACACTTTGGTTTACATTATTGGAGTTTTAGCACGGATCTCTAACTTTTTAAAAAATGTAGATAGCCTATGTCCACCGGAGATAGTGTAGCTCTACGCACAATCATCGGAGCACCGCGCATGGTACGAAACGCGACGATACACCACGACCTGAGAACAGTCAATACATCGAAGATTTCATTCGCAGACTGTCGAGCGCAATGTTCGCGCGCGCCGACAAAGCCTCCCTGGCGAACCTGCACTTGCGCAACATAGCGCCGCTGCACGCCAGACCACCGGACTCCAAGGCCTACCAGCGAGAACTCACGGCCGGTGAGGTCGAACATAACTCGGGCAAGAGCCCGAGACCGCAACCCCGTGAAGGGCAACGATAAACTGTTGTTCACCGCAACCCTATGACCCGCCGATATTAATCGGCGGCGTTTGATACTGCGACAAAGGCGCAGAGCGCCGTAGTCGCCTGCGCGCAGCCTAGGGCTGCGCGTCGACGACCTCATTGTTGATAGTGTAGCTTCCTCACAGTGAAAGAATTTTTCAAATCAGTCAAGTAGTTTCGGAGCCTATTCCTGTCAAACAAACAAACAATAAAATCTTTCCTCTTTCTAATATTGTTATAGACAATTCCCAGTACGTCAATCTCAATACCCAAATCTGTGAAAAAAAAAATACAAGTACAGTCAAGGTCACATCGACCTACCCAATCTGCCTAAAATGTCTAGGTATTGATATTAAAGTCTTTCATGTTTAAGACATTAGTATGCATGGTCACTTCAGAAAATTAACAAAAATAAATAGGTACATTTTTGTTCAGTCAGCGTAAAGAAACAAAATCAACTTACGTACCTAACTTGACGTTTTGGTTAAGCTAGCAAAATCAATATGTATTTTGCAGCGAGTAATAATAATAAATAAATAAATGCTTATATTGCAAGTACCAAAATTATTATTTTAGTCATAGGATTACACCATCCTACCAAATTCCACCTAATTTGGTCCAGTACATACCTAGTTTCAGAGCAAATCAAGCTGTGACACACAGACGGGTGCACGGCAAGAGTCATCCTATTTTCGTTTTTATTTTACTTTAGTACAGAACCCTAAAAATACCATAAATAAAGAAATTTGGTAATGATAAGTAAAAATAATTAATAATGATTTAATATTATTAAGTATATTTACTTACCACTACCAAATAAAAGCAGGAAATCACTTACATAAACAAATTTGAGTTATTTAGATATAGGTAACTTTTAAGTTGTCACTTATTAGCACATATTCATTTAACACTGTTCAAACAATTAACGCAGTCAGTTAGTCCTTTTTGATGACGAGAAGAGAAGTGCAGAAAAAAAACATCACGTCACACGTTATCACGTTAAATCAACCAGAGCGGCGGGAAAGTCCCGCGACGGAGTAGATAAAAATACAGGGAAATGCCCGTTCCGTTCCATAGACGCGCAAATACATTGGTTCATTGATCACAGGATTGCCATTCTCAACTTTAAGAAAATTAATGAAAAACAGCATAAAAACAACCTTTTACTCGTATTTCCCTCCACAACTATATTCATAAAAGTATGCAATTTTTAATCAATAACATATTATGACGTTGTCACGTAAAAATATCGTTCGTTAACCGACTCTTTATACAACTTTTGTTTTTTCAAATTATGGTCTTTTTTTAGCAGGTTCTGGGGCCCCTTGTTACCCCGGGACACTGGGTTGCTGCCCAATAAGCTTATAGGTAGATCCAGCCCTGTAATCCGTCATTAATTTAGTCGGGCTTACAATCAAGCAATAAATAAGCTTTTTATACCGTTGTTGAAATCATTTTCGCAGTTGATGAAAAAAATTTCGAGCGCAGGTTGATGATATTCTAATTCTTCCACAATGTTGAATAAAAGATAGCTATGTTTTTTTTGCCTATTTATTGATCGCATGTACATTTTCATATAATTTCTAATTATATAATTGATGAATTTGATTACAGTTTATATTAGAACATCGCGATAAAATTTCATACATATATAAACATATTTAAAAATATTCCAGTAATGATCCAAAATAAGAAATTTCATCAATCTCCCTAGGAATTCTAAATATTTATAAAAAATTTTATAAGAGTGCATAATTTAACCTTCTGCTAATATTTTTTCTACTCGTTTTTGAACGCAACTTTGATGAAATTGGTGACTGTATTATTAGGTGAAAGAAATAAAAAATATTTTTTACCGTGTATTTAATTAAGCCGTACAATATTACTTCATTAGTTAAAGTAGTGTGTTTAAAATCTCATAAGAAAATATTTGGTAAAATCTATAAACTTCAGAAAAGATAAACGCGTAGAGAAAGTAATCGTTAAATGTTGGGGTATTCTTCGTGTCTTGAAACACTGATTTCTCTTGCTTACGCGTCAATTTATTTTTCAGCACTGTGACAAGTCTAATAACAATATAAGAAACGAGAATTTAGGATGTAGTTCCCAATAACAAGCTTGATCTTCTGGATAGAAAAGAAAATACAAGATCTGTCAGTTACCCGTAACCGGCTGCTTTTATGGTGGGTCGTAAGTTTAATTTTCTTTTCGTAAAAAATTATCCATAATATGTCTGAAGCTCATTAATATTAGTCTTTATGTTCTGTGAGTATCCGGGTAGTAGTATCCGGACATAGACTGCTGTGACTTTCAATTTCTTTTTTATTTTATATTCTTGACTTCGCACATGTACAATTTGTTTGTGTCAATAAAGTATAATCTAAAAAAGTTTAATCTAATTGTTAAAATATAAAAAATAGACATGAATATATGACTGAATATTAGCATTTTACATTGTTTTATATTGTTAACATAGTATTGCGCTAGGGCTATTAAGGTATAAACAATAGAGACACAAGATACCATAAGTAATAAAGTCTAACAATATGATTACATTAGATCTGTCAGGGATATTGATTATGTTTTTTATAATTCAGGGGTATAGATTTTCTATTTGTTCTAAACTTCATATCTTGTCCTAATTGATGCCAGTCCAGTTATTATTTTCCCTTCATAGCATAGCTTTGAGTAGGTGCAGAAAGTTAATTTTATATATGAAATTATGTGATTTAGCTTATTTGAAAACACAAGTACTTCAGAAGTATAAACATACATCACACCTCTGTCCTATCAGGGTAGGCAGAGACTATCGATCTATACTTGCTACAATCTTAGCATACCTCTCTTGATACCCTTACTTAGAATAGTTAATTTTATACACACTCGTTTTAGCTTGGTGCTTCTGACCTGGCTGTTCTTAAATGCATAAGGTATGATTGCTTAGGTCGTCCTATACAAACTCGTCCATTAACTTCTGCTCTATTTGTGAAGTCATTGTACTGTCATCCATTCTTTCTACATGTCCCATCTCAACATTCTTTTAGTCATTGTTGTCACAACATCATCTTTCAAACCACATTGATCTCTTATCACACTTATTTTTAATCTATCTCTCAAACTTACAGCATACATATTATAATATCAGTGCTGGAATCAACACCTCTGTGAACAGCCAGTCGTCACATGTAAGCAAAACATAAAATAGGTCTCCAATTATAAAATTTGTTTTGTTCTAGTCTAATACAATGGCTGATAAGGATCAAGTAATCCAGGCACTTAGGGCAACCCTCATATCTGTCAAAGGTGCATTAACCATTAAGCAGTGCAATAGTGAGTAATAGATCTTAATATTAAAGTTGTAATTTTCCAACTGGTAGCTTGATTAATAAATTCTGTCTCCAAAATCGCCATTGTTAGCTTAAACTTTACTTTGTTAGGAAATTTTGTATTACTGCTTAGAGTTGTGTGTGGGTACACATTGTTTGAATGAACTTTGATAAAGTGGTCAGTTCTCACACATAAGTATCAAAATTTCCTTAAGAATTAAGTTGGGGTCAACAGTTAAAAGCATTATGTATTTATTACAAATGTTTACTTTGGATAATAAATATATATGTTCAATTTGTAAGTTTACCAGATGCATTTGTCGGATAATAGAGTACTACCTAAGAACTCCTTGACATATTAGTCATAAAAAGTCTACTGTTAGACAAAGGTTTCCCTTTGATAGTGGGAATTTTTGCCCATAATTGCTGCTCTGGGCAGGTGTGGTGGCAATCGTAGATTGAAACTTTGCGAGGAGGATGTTGCTACCAAATCTGTTCAATCATGCATTATCTACAATAGCGAAGATTGACAATGTGTCAGATTACAGGGGTATTGAATTAGCCGGATAACTAGGGGTCCACTTCACATTTTAGGAGATTACAGGGAACTTCAAGGAGAATGGATTCCTTTCAAGAAGCTTGGATATCCTACACTAGAAAAGTTATTTCTTGATGTATCCGGTTTTAAAGTTACCCAAGTTAATGGTGAATGGTATGTTGATGCAATTGCCAGCCAAGAAACTCAACATATTGCTTCCATGGTAGCTAGACAAAAATCTAGTAAAAAGACAAATTTGAAGTTGAGCTACCCAGTAAGTACATTGGAATTATATTTATATTACTAATTTTTATAATAATAATAACATTAAAATAATATTATTAAAATATAATATTATTTAAATAATTATTATATAATAATACATGATAATAATTATTATGTAATTATAATTATAATATTTTATATTATTTGAAAAACGTTTTAAATTAAAATTAGAACAGTTTCATAAAAATTGCTTATTCAACTTTTGTATTTATTTATTTGGCTATTTGTTTTTTATTTTTAATCTTAAATGAATAATTTAATGTTAGCTATTAAAAGCAACAAACAATATAGTCCTAAGATCTACAATGCCATCAGTCAGCAATCATTTAATAAAGAAGTTCTGTTTTCAGTTTACTTTAATAAATTTCTTACACACTAGATAAGTTTAAGGGTTTTGCAGGGTATTGGAATATCTACATAAGTCTGGTTGTAAAATTCAGTATTCAAAGTAGACAATTTGAGGATACCCTTTTCTGGTTGTCTGAGTTTATTAAAATCTTGTAGAACTTACCAGTTTAACTTTTTGTGGTATTTTAGGGAATTGCTTATATTTACTTTTTCAGAATCGATTTCCAAAAAAGCAGGGGTCCTATCGTAAACCAGTTTCAACATCTAATTTCTCATCTAATTACAATAACCAGTACTCAAATCAATATTATCGAGCTAAGTCTGGAACTCCATTTAATAATAATAATAACTATAGTAAGGTAAGTTTTACATGTATACATCATTTCTGTGTCTTCTCAAGGTGGGCAGATATGAAACTCTACTTGCTACATTTTTGGCATATCTTTCTTGCTTCTTTACTCTCGTTAGTCCTTACATACACACTTGTATTTTCTTGATACTGTTGTCATGGACGTTCTGTAATACCTTTTCAACTTTTTAAGGTATGGTCATCTTTCCACTCATTTCTTCTTATTACATTTGTACAATCGTTTTACTTTCATTCGACCCACTATACATGTCCAATCAAACCATCTCAACATTTCTTACTCTATTGTCACAATATCATCTTTTATACCACATCAATGTTTTATTCTTCTATATCTCAAACTCTAAGGTAAGTTTTCTGTTTCAATATTGCAAGTCTGTATACATATACTTTTAATAAACCCTTTCTATTCTTAAAAAAATTAATATATTTTGCAATAACTAGATATAGCATATAAGTAAAAAATTAAATCTTTATGGTTCTTAATTTATATGATAATCTAGTAAACTAATAATCAAATATATCAGTGTTACATGTGTATATTGTGCATCCCAATCTACAGCTGGCACCACTTTCTATTGCATTGTTTTTATTATATACTTTTCTATTTTCAAGTATAACAATAAACATAACTACAAAACAAACGAAAATAAAACTGCTCCGCAAACTGCCAAACAATTTACGAGGTCCCCAAGTGATTATACTGATAAATCTGGATCGAATAATAATAAGAGTGGCAATTTAGGTCAAGGAGTACGTGAAGTCAATATTCTTTCTGAAGAGGTTAGTATGTATATAAGTATTATTATCTCCTAGGGGAAAGTTACAATTTAGGCTATCAATTTAAATATATTGTTGTTTGTAGTAAAAAAGAAAGAGGGGGATAATTTAGTGTTAAAAGAACTGCACCTGATTATATACTATTTAAGGTATATATTTTTCTTATAATAATTTTAACTTTTTTTTATTATCTTTTACAAAGATATCAGGACGGAGAATAGTACATATAAATGTAAGTAATTTCGAATAGTATTATAGTACTTTTATTTGTCAACATAGTAAATATTTTAACTGTCAATACTACTCAAGATAATTAAAATTTAATGTAAATATTAATTTAGTAGAACTGGAAGGTCTTGTAGAAACTCACTAATGATTGTATATCGTGCTTGCTGTTGCGGAACATATTTTGCGTAGCATACTCATTTCTAGTTTAAGTTATGCAACTCTCTTACCTTACATAATCTTAATAATTTCTGTAATAGGCATACTTCGTCCGATTTCGTTTGTTTATTTGTGATGAAGTAATTATGCTACCAGATGATTATTCAGGATGCACAGAAAAAATAAAAGTAAATACCGTTAATCGGCATCACTATAAAGTGATTATAGGAAAAAATATCAGGCTTCTAGAATAGCAGCAGGAAAAATGTTTTGTTAATTTAATTTACACCCATAGAATATTATTTATTATTTCTAATATAAAAGTTCAGTAGCATAAAATAAATGTGATACGTACTTGGTTTAAAAAAGTAATTGCTTCATAGTACGTACTTAGTTATATGGTTTATTTATATTTGCAATACATATTGGAGATTTACTTAGTATATTTTGAGGCGCTTAAAAACATATTTTAAATTTGTATTTTTTGCCATGTCAATTCCAAGAAATATTCTGCTATTATATGAAATCATCAAAGTAAGCGTTAACTATCACCTTGTCCAGCTGCATTTTTTTTTTTTTGATTACTTCCGCAGATAACTTATAAGTACTAATTACCTGCTAGTGCCAATTACAATTATAGGACCCATTTTAACTTCGCTCATTGTTTGGCAAACTTAAATGAACTATTAGGTTAATTATATTTAGGAGTCACTGACATAATTCACTAGTTCCTTTAATAGATATTTAGTTAATATTTATGTTTATAAAAATTTCGTGTCACGGTGTTTGACCGGGTTGAACTTCTAAACTACTGAACCGATTTTAATGATTTTTACTTACGGTACAAGTTTGATCCAACTCGATAGAAAGGATAGTTCATATCTCAGTATATAGTCGCGAATTTTTTTTCGTGATAAACACCGTATAGAATTCACCCGCGTAGTTTGAATTTTGCTAAATTCAGTCTTAGGGGGTATCGACGACCTAAAAGGAATTCCAATGCAAAGGTTGAGACTCCCAGCACTTGTAGTTTTTGAGATTTCGTGATGAGTGAGTGTGTGAGTGAGTGACTTTTCGCTTTCATGTAGTATATTAAGATTACCAAGTAATGATAATGCTTAGAATTGGTTAAAATTTTAGAAAAATATTTTTTATAGGTATACTACTACTATATCTAAACTAATAAAAAAGAGGTCTTGATTTTGTGTTCTTTTGTTTGTTGCGGTTTAACTTAAAAAATCTTTCATCATAACACCTTTACCGTGTAACATAATTTATAGTCAACAAAATTGAGATCCCTACAAAAAATAGAGTAAAAAGTAAGCAAGATTTATGTTTTTGTATGTTTATAACCAAATTAACTTTAGATTTTTTGGAGAGATCTCAAAAATTATATCATTAATTGAAATTTATATTATCAGCAAGTAACGTAGGTTATATTTTATCCACGTATTCCAATTAAATTTTTCTCTACGGGAACTGCGCGATGCTAGTATGCTAGTATAAAAAAGTTAACTAATGGAGAAATATATTAAGGAACTTTTAATAAGACTGAAGGGTGTAACTGTAAATTATAGATGATTAATTTAGATTTTAAATGAAGAAAACATGACTCCGGTACATGTCATCATTGATTCTAAAATAAGGCTATTGTATATCATCATCATCATAGCAGCCGTAAAATCCACTGCGGGATATATTGGCTTCCCTAAGAAAGCTCATACTCATAATTGTTGCGCTGTGCAAGCATAGTGACAATCGCAGGGCGATGCTTTGTGACGAGGATGCTGCTGCCATCCTCGGTCTGTTGTGTTTAAACTGTTACCCTGTTTTTCGGTAGATATACCGCTAACTGTCTTACGATCTCTGCTCCAAGGGGATATTCTGCTTTTTCCCTATTCTGCTCTGCTGGTACCTCACGGCTATTGTACATGGTTGGAGAAAATTAGACCAGTCTGGGTGTTCGTCTTATGTGCATTATTTTTGTGTTTTTACAGTTTAAACATTCCATACGTACTGAAACTGACTCTGATTTAAAGCATAGCAGTGGAAAAGTTTCAGCGTCTCAAAGACTTTCGAATTTAAGAGATAGACTCAATACGGTGGATCTTATACCTCTGCAACTACCAGCAGCGAAAAACGAATGCTTGGTTAGTAATTTCTCTTTTTAAAGAATTTGATTGATTTTGATGACATTTTCTAAATTTGTCTATGATAAGAAAGGATTGGATTTGCGACTCTAAGTAATTACGGTATCCAAATCGTGGCAAAATCATTGTTTTTTAAACTGTTCATGTATTTTATAGGAAAACAATGGACCGGTGACACATGTTACACTTGTACATAGCCTAGACCCTCCTCCAGACTCTACATCATCCGTAGTGAAACTGGAGTGGACTTGTAGAAAACTAGGCCTGCCACAACCCGTATTCAAAGTTTGCGAAACAGGACCTAAACGCGGCCCCGTCATTTACGACTGCACCGTAAAAGTAAGTCTGGTTGTAAGGTGCTATAAAATATGATATTTCCATGTGCGTGAATAATCATAATGAAGTGAAATCTATCTAATCTTATGAAGTATCAATAACATAAGCTTATGTTTTTTTTGTAAACTCGGAAATTCGATTGTAAGAAAATGAATGTTATGAATTTTCAAATTAGGTATAAAAATACGAACGGTTAATTCATTTATGAAGTTTTAATTAATGTGCTTCATTCTTGCCTTATTGCAAATCACGTATCAACTAACAAATAAACGAAAATACTCTCACATAGAATGGTACGATGTCACCGACGACAACTGTCGGACTGCAGAACCATGATGCAATAAATCAAAACTAATATCATTAAGAGGCAAATATGATTGCTCGTTTGTTTGTTGCGCTTTCTCGGCCTTAACGGGAAATGATTTTGATGAAATTTGCGCATTAAAACGTTCACATGTTACTTCGGAATCACACGGGTTGCGGGGTAGATGTTATATCGAAAATGTTATAGGTGGGAACTTATGCGACCACGTCCTACCCCGCTTCGTCTCCGTCGGAGGAAGTGGCGCAGGAGGTAGCGGCGGGAAAGCTGCTGGCTGTGATCGAGAGCTCGGAGGCGGGCGGCCTGCCCATCTCCAGCAGTGCGGGGGCCATCGCCAACCTCACGCAGCTGGTCGCCGAGCACGAAGCCGGCCTCTTGGCCTACACTATACCTCACATGTACAGGTCGGCAAGTTACGCTAAACGCGTGCCGTTAATTCCTTATGAATATCTAACGAAATACCGTCGTAAACTGATGAACTTGCATTATATACTTGTTATGTTTTAGTTCAAATAATGAATCGTGATCTTTATATATTTAACATTTTGTGTTACGTAGTTTGTCGGGATGTACTTTTATATTACTTAACTGATCTTAATCAGTTGTTATTTGCTGAGTTACTTGCAGTTTGATCCAACTTGAGAGATAGGATAGTTAATATCTCAATTTAATATAAACATATATAATTAAGTCGGGACGTTAACGTGTATCAGGTTAGCTATTTTTTGAATATTGTTCAGTTTAAATAACACAACATGGTTTTTGTTTTAGGGAACGGTATGAAGAGAATTTACCCAACAATTGGCAGGAACTGGTTGAAAATTGTCCCCATATCGTCAAAGATAGAGTTGTGAATGGACTGATAGTTCTTCTTCCTAATAACAAGGTATGTACGTATTACAGATAAAATATGCTTTTGCATATTCAAATTCCTGCCTGAGGAATTTGAAACTGACTGGTTCAATATTACAACATATTTTGTTAGATCAATATCAAAAGTTTAAATATAGTAGTAATTGTAGTAGTAATAATGAACATATTCGATTATATTTTATTTCGCTATTACACTTGTGGTTTGATTATGTTCATGATGTCACTCTATTTGTTGACTGTTTTATTATAATTTAAACTAATACCCTTATTTATAGATTACAAAAAAAATATTTTAAGTTTAAAGGCATATCTTTAAAAAATTTTTTAATCACGTTACGCACAATGGCGCCGACGGTAGTTAGTGATCCTATCTTTGGCGCAAATTTTTAAATGGTGACTAATTATGGGTTTATTCTAATTCTGTCAGGGTGTTAAATATGTATTTAGGTATTATATTAGTAATTCCTCTTTTATCCGTAACTTGAGTGCTCTGAGCGATTTATCTCGGTATCAGGACAATGTATGATATGTTGTGTGTGAATGTTAATATTGTCTGTTTTTTAAGCCGCCGACTCTGACGCCGAATATATACATATACACGTTATTTCTAATTCGTGTTCTCTGCTAAATAGTTTATGTTTGTCATCAGGAAACAGCGCCGGACTCCCGACAACTTGACGCAAATATTTCAGACGACACTATCGACAGTGATTTACCGCCACTGCAATTTCCCGAAGAAGATTTTTGGAATGTTTATATTACCGTCGCAAATTCCACTCTTGAGATTTGGCTCAGAATCATAGGATCAGAGCATAGTGTAAGTAATTGTCTAAAACACTTCTTGATGCAATACACATATTATAGACTAGTAACACCCTACGGTTTGTTAAGGTTTCACGTGTAGTTCCAGTTCCCGTGAGAATAATAAAGTGTATAAGTAGCCAAGTGACTACTTATAACATCAGCTATCCTTCAATGAAAATCAAAAGACAAAATAAAAAAATATATTCTATTTTCTGTATAAATTGACTTTGATATGCATTTAGTGAAAGCTGTTAATTTGGAATTACAAAAAGATACATCAACCTTAAAATTTGACAGCTTCTAGATTTCTTTATGTAAAATGTGCAAATTATTCACAGGACGCATTTGAGTCCCTTTTGGCTGATATGGCATCTTACTATGAACATTCCGGCACTTCTGTTGAGAAATCCATGATTATTAAGAATGCATGGTATGTATAATTTGTTCTGTATTATCTTAGAGTAGCATTTATTTTAAAGCACTAAGTGCCCAATGTGTTCTTCATCAAGTCCCAAACAGTTCGCGTCATCTTTGCTATCATTATTATCATATCAGCCATCTATTTTATCCACTATGAAACATAGGCCTGCCTACAGGGGGATATATACCCGTAATTACTGCGCCGGGCGGGCGTGATGGCAATTGCAGAGTGCAACTTCGCGACGGGGATAAGCAATAGCATGTATTTAAGATGCACTGTTTTGGATGAATATATTGCCATCTGTCGGTTCCGGTACCTTGTTGTCGTAACTGATTGATTCAACTTGAGAAATTATATCTTAAACTTGAGGATAGTTTATATTTCAATTTTTTCTATATATATTTACAATGTAAGAACTCTTTGACTAGGTACGCAGTAAACCTTGACGACGGAGGCTGGCTGCGGGCTAAGGTGTTAGAACTCGAAGACGAGGTCGCGACTGTTTTCCTTGGAGATCATGGCGACGATGATGTTGTCAGTTTAAATAAGATAAAAATATTAGAGCCTCAATTTAGACGACTCCCTGCTCAGGTATATTTTTGTTTGATATTTTTAATTTATACGGAGCCGATGGCGCCGATTAGTAGTGATCATATCTTGTGCGTCTGGCCCACGTCCAGGCGCACAAGATATGATCACTACCAATTCATGTAATTTTTTTTATGTGTCTGGATTATTTACAACCCAGAGTTATAACAATGTATTAAAATATTTTATTTGTAAATCATCTCAGAGTCCTATGGTAACATAAGTGCTTTAATCGGCTTATCTCGAAGTTAGGTCAATGTATAACATGTGTGAATTTATTTAATATTGTATATCCACTCTAAGTAGAATTCTTGTGTGACTTAATATGCTCCTTCTTCAGGCACGTATATTAGATCTTTTAGAATAGGGCAGTCTTATCGCATTTTGTTAGCATATTAATATACCTAATTTGTCTAGTATATTATTATATCTAAGCGGCACGACCTGACTTCGTCCGGTACATAGCAAATTTTTATTCGAATTAGCCCCTTTCCGTTGCAACTGTGAGCCGCTTACTTATAAAGTAACCTTAATATTTTTTACATTTCCTGACCCCGTTTATCTTGTACTTACGTGGCCCTGATAATTACAAACACAACATAAAAATAAGTATGCTATTCAGTTGTTCTAGAGTTATACGCGTACATACGTTTCGACAATTTATTTTTATTTACTTCTATATATAAAATAAACAAGAATTTGTTCCACATAAAACTGTCATTGTTATCGCGAAGTCACGAGTCGCCAATATGATGTGAGGATATTGTCATGTTACCCGGTAATTTCACTGCTTCCCTCATCTTTTAAGGCCGGCCGCATACATACGTTTTCCGAATTAGTTTTTCGAATGCGTAATTTCGAATTGGAATTCCGTGAGACTAGCGCAAACATTCGTTTTTTTCATTCGGAATGTATCCACGTCAGTACAGATACAGAGAATACGTTCGAGGCGCGTGGTGCGGGTGCGAAACTGAATAGAAATTTTCGAACGTGTGCGCCGGCACAAACAAAATGTAGGCAATCTCTGCGTTCTGCATGACGTCATTAGGTTTTTTCGAGTAGGTTTCTCCGGACGAGCCGGCTTGCACACGAAACGTACGTGCGGAATTTATTCCGTCCGGAACAAAAGCGAACGTGTGCGTCAGTTAATGTATTTATAAACATAAATTATATTTATTATATTATTTCCTATTTATCCTTTTCACTTTCGAGTTCATAATATTAGTAAGGCTTAAATAAGCCAATTATAAGCACATTCGAATTATTAAATAAAAAATAATATCATAAATATTTCCAAGAGGGAAATGCTTAATTAAATACATATCTAATATAATACATAGGTAAATCTTTGTCATATAAATAGGCCCACTCTAAGTCTGCTAGCACCAGGCAGGTTTTAAAATTAGTGGATTATTATGCGACTCTTACAAAGAAACCTGAACCAAGAAAAACTGGTGGTGATTAAGGTTCCATCAATACCTTGCGTTTTCCATTTTCTTGAAGTTAGCTAGCTAATTAGTTCTACTCTAGTAGCTAATTAGTTTCACTTCTAGTTATAGCCTAACCAACCTACCCAAGAGTTTATTCATTAGAATGTTATATATTTTGTTTTTAAATATGGCCGTAGATAATTAAAAATTATACATCCTGATAATGTACCTGTAATATATTGCGTATACAATTACGAAAAAAATAAACGTAGACCATCGTGATCAATTATTTAAGCTTCCGTTCAGATAATTCTTCTAAATATTTTTTGTTCATTGACACATACTAAAACAACCGAGCTCTGTAAAACGTGTACTAGTGTAACTAAATAGCGTTATCTTAGTCAAAATAGTCATTTTTAATTTATTCCAAGACGAACAAATGAGAGTAGTTTTTATTATGGGCTCATTAGTCATACGGACAATTTTACAGAGTGCAATATTAACTCTGTCTGTCGTGTCTGTACGCTTTCCCGCTTAAACCTCTCAACCGATTTTGATGAAATTTGGCTATTTTTTAATTCAAAATAAGGGTTGTAAGGGGTCAAAAGGGGGGATGAAAATTGTATGGAAGTATCGCTATTTTTTTAGATAGAAACTTGAAACTTATTTTTCAGGCCATTGATTCGATATAAATAAGCATGATATGGTACCCAAAAAAACTATTCCACGCAGACGAAGTCGCGGGCACAGCTAGTTACCGGATCAAACACAGCACCAAAGAGTTAGGAGATTTACTTTAATCGCGTGATTTTTTTGGAAAGGAATATTTCAGTCGGTAGTCGCAGTTTATAGTCTCATAGGCCGCCCCCGTGGCAGCTAGAGTCTCTTTTATCACACGTAGATTAGTAACCAATAGGACAGCTCGAGATGTTCGTCAGCGCCGCGGCCAGGGAGCAAGCCTACGGCGAAGCAGGGCAACACTCGCGGAATTCTAGTTATAGCTTCTCTAAAACATCATATCGCTGCAAAAATGCTTTCACCGAAAATAGTTTGACTATAGGAATTACAAAATGAGCGAAATCTAGTCCGGCCGTCGGTGCGTAACGACTTCGCCGCGTGCCCGCAGGCGATCCTGTGCCGGCTAGAAGGCGCCGAGGAGCTAGCTGCAAGCGCGGCCAGCGCGTCGCTGGTGCGCCAGCGCCTGCCCGGCGAGGTGCTGGTGGCGGCGCCCGGGCCGCGCACCGACCCGGCCGACCCCGCCGTGGCGCTGGTACTGTTCGACACCTCCACGCAGCGCGACCTCAACCTCAACAAGGAGATCGTGCACGATTTCTGCATCGCCGGCGCCTTTAACCTCACGCAGGTGCGTCTTCGCTTCTGTCCGATTTAACTTTCTATGTAGGAAAGCACGTTTTTCTAATTGCGACGTTCCGAAACTTCCTGTCCCTCAGAAACCTAGCGAGGTGGAGGTTGGCTGCGTAAGCGAGGAGGGCCGAGTGTGGGTGTCACGCGCGGGAGGCGCGGCCCTAGTGCGCGATGCGCTGGCGCTGCTGACGGCCGGCCCCTACCGCCGCCCGCTGCCGGCCGCGCCGCATGCGCCTGCGCCCAACGCGCATGCTCTCTACATCGTCCGCACGCTCGACGGCGACTGGTCAGTACGTCTATACACTTCCATTACTGTTAACGGTTATCCCGAACCGATGCGTATTACCTCTTCGGGGCGCGCTCCCCATAACATCTATTCTATAAATGCCTCCTTCGGTCGCCTACTCACCGATCAATTACAAACACACACTGTCTAGTTGTAAAGCAGTACACGCCGCTGCAAGCCGATCGCCCACTTAAAAACCTACGATGGTCGCTTAAGCCGAGGTCCATCCCCATTGGTCCCGTTCCGTGAACTTTGTGGGCGTTCTCACGCTTCTCGAGTTAGTCTTGCAGGTCAAGTGGAATTTTCAGTATTTTATTTATCCTAAAAAATCGTCGTGTCCGGCACTATTTGTTCTGAACGCTCCATAGAATTATTATAAGTATGTACTTTAACTTTCTTAACACTGTTACTGAGGCACAAATAACATTTGTTTTATCACATTGTTCACATGAATTTAATTCTAAAAAGTAGGATTAAGATATCATTTATTTATATTTCGTAGGGTTCGTTGCACCATCATAAGCGGTCTGGACGGTGAGGGCACAGTCAGAACACAGTTGGTGGACAGTGGTCTTATTCTCAGAGCACCGTTGTCATCATTGGTACCATTGCAAAACTTTTCCCCAGCTCTTAATGCATATCCATGGCAGGTGAGTGAGTGAGATTGTAGAAACATTGTTTTTTATTATTTATTTGAAGTATACTTACCAATAATAATTAGTAAGTATACTTAAAATATATAATAATAAATAATTATTATTAATTAGTTCGAGTGGTGATAGGTCACGAGATTTGACTCGACTTCCTCTCCCATAACATCTCAGTTAATTAAACGATGCTCTCATTTTCCCATAAACTGTCAGTGGAACTCAGAACGACGAGTGTCATATTCTCAGGCAATACAAGTCCGGCTGGGCGCCGCGGACCGCGCGGCGAGTAGCATGGTGGCGCGGCTGCGTGAGTTGCTGGTGGGCGCGCGCGTGGTGTGCCGCGCGGTGCCGGCGCCCGCCGCGCACGCCGGCCCGCCGCACGTCGAACTGTTCGTGCGGATCGGACCCAAGAACATACTCGCCTCCGTCAACAACGCGATCCTCATGGAGTATGAATACCTGCAACAGTGAGTGTATTCACTTTGAGGCACACTGCACATACTTATTAAATTAAATTTATACAAAATCTCATACATTGACCCGACTCAGAAGTAAGTCACCTAAAGTACTTATGTTACGGACATCACACAACAGAGAAATTAGTAATTAAAAAAACACAATTTTAAAAGGTAGACACGGAACAAAGATAGGAACGCTTCCGTATGTGCCAACGGGCCCGTCATACAAATATATATCTACATACATTAAAAATCGTATTGCTACGTTGAGATCGAAAGTATGCCGATAAAATGAACTAGCTGGTCCAATCCAAAATAATGTAACCCAAATGCACGGCGGCGTTGAGCACCACGCTTGCCCAGCTCGGCAATTATGGGCAAAATCTCCTTTTTTTGTGTGGCCAATGTTCAACACTGAACGCCTAATGATTGATTTGATGATGTTCGTGAATTTAATTTAATACCATCGTTTAATACTATAAATACTCGGTTTTTAAGTTGTATTATTATATAATAATATAATAATACAACTTAAAAACAAATTATAAAGAAAACCAATATTCGATAACATTCGCTTGTTTATGCAGAAAACATTGTAATATTTTTCTTTACTCATTTACAAATCACACTAATATCTATAACTCAATAAAATGTATCTACACAACGCCACAGCAGAAATTTCGGAGTAATATTTTAAGCAAAATAATCCTTAATTGCTTCGCAATGTAGTAAAATACTGCCACCATCTATTTCCGTAAGGCTACACTCTCATCATACAACGTTATTTAGATATATTCTAGTAAAACTGTATCCCGTTGATTGCGTTTCTGTGATATTTTATTAATATTATGTTAGTAGTATTGGACACCGCTATCTGTTAGAATCTTACAGATAAATTATATCTATCATATGTCTCAAGTTGAATCAAACTGCACACAGTTGGCAAAATTTTATTTAAATCGATTTAGTAGTTTAGCATTTCAACCGGGACAAACAACGTTACACGAAATTTATATACCTATATAGAGATGTGTGTTCTGATGGATAAAGGGAAAGGAGAGGTACATACCGTTCAATATTTAACGTGTTAATCCCTTAGAGGGACGACACACTAACGGTTAGTGAAGGTTAAACTAAATGACTAAAATAGAAAGTGATAATATAATAGTTCGTGAAACATTTGGTAGTATAAGTTAGGTACCGAAATTGCGATCATGTGTACGCGCTTACTGCCGTATCAACGTCATGCTCCGATCAGATGTTTAGGTACAAATTCAATGATTCCAAAGGTTACATACATACATTACGCCTGTGTCCCAGTCCCATCGGCGTAGGCAGAGACTATAGATCTCCACTTGTTTACTTTATTGTTGCCACAACATCATCTTTTATCACTTTTATCATCCACATCAATCTCTTATCACACTATTTTTTAATCTATATCTCAAACTCACACCATAAATACTTCGAAGTGCTCTCATTAACACAGCATTTATTATACTCGCGTGCTTCTTCTGCCATACCCAACATTCACTACCATATGTCAGAGTTGGAACCAACACACCTCTATGAACAGCCAGTCGTGCCTTGTTTGACACATTTTTGCTGCCCAGCAGTTCACTCTCCGTTATATATCTTCTTCATATTTCCAATCTCTCGTGAAAACACCTTATCTTTCCTTTTAAAGGAATCGTGTAAAATTGTTAACCATCTCTTGCAACTCGTTCAGCTGACGATTCTAACGGTACTCAATCATCAGCGTAAAGAAGACATTTTATGAATAACCCATTCCTGTTTAATCCACATTTACTGGCTTTCAAATCCGACAGACAGTTGTCTATTGAAATTTTGTATAACCAAGGCGATACTACACATCCCTCTCTGACACCTCTATGGATGTCAAAATGAGATTGGAATGCCTAAATTAAACGGTCACTCACCCCATGTATATGGGGATGGATATAATCTTCCACAACTATTTTCCCACAACCCAAATGCTGTTTCGTACTTTGACGTGCTTGGCCCTTAATAAATGCTTCCCGTTTAACTTCTGTGGCCTATTTGGATTTAAAGTGTTTGGCTTGTATTATAAGCGTAGCGTATTTATAGCGTATTTAAAAATCGCATGTATTTAAAAAGCATGGAATCAACTTTTTGTTTCTCAGCTCAGATCTCCTTACATATATATAGATAGCGTGTTCTTGAGAAATTGAATAGTTTAGAAAAAGAATTTAAGTGATAACCATGTGAGTCATCTCTTAAATGCTTTTTGATCGCACGTTTTGACAGTCATCGCACATTCACCGAGCTGAAAGATTTTTCACACGGATGAGATGACATTAACCATTTTCGATCTCCATTAGCGATAAAACGAACGAGGAGGAAGAAAACGAAACGACCAATCCAATAGAAGCTTTGAACAAGAAAAAGGAGCGCATCTTCCGCAGTCAGTCGTCGGGTGGGGGAGGCGGTGCGGGTGGGGGCGCGGGTGGGGGCGGTGGAGCGAGCGGGGGCACTCTGTCCGAGTGGGGTGGGCCCGCCTCCGCACTGCCGCCCCCGCCACTGCCCGCGCCAGGCAAGTGCTTTGACGTATACATCGCCATGGCGGCCAGCCCATGCAACTTTGTGGTAAGTGAGATAGGACTTATATATCGCATTAACTCTTCGCTCGTGCCTTTTCCGTAAGAACAGTTTTCATCGCAACCATGAAGAATATTTTTTATTCCGAAAAAATCTATGTCACTCCTTGTCAGCTAAACTGTGACTATGATTCTACAGGGAATATTAAGAAAGTCAGATCTTTCCCACGGGAACATGTTTTTGTTATAAAAAAAAAAATTTATACGCACAATTGTATTTAAGTTACATAACATGTTATTCCACATCTTTAGGTACAGCCAAACAGTACTAGGCATACTCTCCAAATGATGATGACGTCCTTACAAACCGAGTGCCCGAAGCTGACTGAAGCGGATGCGCCCACTAACCCAGTCAGCGGAGAACTGTATACTGTGTTTTATGACAAAGACTCATTTTGGTATAGGTAAGTCATTATCAACATCGTGTCAGCCATTGGAGGTTCTCTGTTGGACATAGGCCTCCACAAGAAAGGTGAATTTTTGGCCATAATTGCTGTGCTGGGCAAGCGTCTTCGCAATCGCAAAGCGTAATTTTCACGATAAGGATACTGCTGCCCATTCCCGCACTGTGCATTTGAAATACACTAATTCGGAATGGAAATACCGCCATCTGTCGGTTCTGTCACCTTAGTCGCCTCTTAAGACGCCTCTTGCTTGTACCTCACGGCTAAATAAGTGTTCCAATCGTTTTCATAATTAGTTATCGAGAATCGGAGGGCTTAATACAAAATGCGTGGGTGCTTTGTTACTGCTATTTAAGCTAAGTAAAATTTTTGAAATACGTATTAATAAAATATCATTATCGTGCAAACCACGCTTCTTGCATTATTTTTTTATCATACGATTCGGTAATTGCCTAATATTCAAAGATGACTTTTTATATAACTGAGTCGAGAAACAAGCATATGGTCCGCATAATAGAATGTCATTAGTACGTGGCGTGACATGAAGATATTATAACACATTATCCAGTAATTTCACTGCCTCTTTCACCACCGGAAACAGCAATACATACGCTGCTGTTTGGCGGTTAAATTAGGCAAAATTGTACCAATGCAAACGGCCTTTGTCTGAGTTTACCTCCGGTAAATATTATTTTTAAGTTTTTAATTAATGTTCAACCACTTATTTTTACTTAACTTACTGTTTATCCCCTCGCGGGACACGTACGTTCCCCTTTTTTGCGGAATGAAATCTAGCCTACCGTCTTCCCTGGAATTCTAGCTATCCATTTGTGAAATAATCTGATTTACTCTTTAATAGAAGTGATCAATACTTGTTCTTTTAGATCAAATAAATACTATAACTTATTTGCGACGTAAAAATTAAAAAGGCGAAAGATATAATTACGCTATGACGTCATACTGCTTGTGAACAATTATTTGTTATTTAAGAAATGTTTGCCGTGGTAAAAACCGATAAGTTTTTATTGGAAACCATGACTTTCATTAGTTTAATGTCCGCGTGATAGTGGTTTGTTTAGAAGTTTTATAACGTCAATTCAAGCCACATTCAGAGTTTCATATTAAAAATAAAAAGAAATCCAAATATTTCAGTTTCTTATGTCTGTAGGAAAGAAAGTACTGTAGAAAATTCTAAAAAAATGGCACCGTTCATGTAGAGTGATAGTGGCGGGCGCGGTGTCGGTGGAGATGGTGTCGGTGTACTTCTGCGACTACGGCGACATGGCGCTGTTCCCGAGCGCGGCGCTGCGGCGCGTGCCGGCGGGCGCGCCGCTCGCGCGCTCGCTGCCGCCGCAGGCCATCAAGGCGCGCCTCTACGGTCGGTCTATTTTCTTCTTTATCGACTGCTTCAAACTAGCAAAATTTTACAAGGTTGAACAAATGGCCTGCAACATGGAATGGCGCTGACATCTCAGCACAAAAAGAACACTAGGAATATTTCGACATTTCCGCTAAGGTCTCGGTAGCGACGTAGTGCGTCCCGCGTGATACCTGAAACAAGTTTTTTTTTAGTATATATGAAGCCACATATGTCTATACCCTAGGGAACATGTTTTCGGAATAAAAAGTATGCGACATTTAATATGTTCAGCCGTTTCAGCGTGAAAGAAAAACATACGTCAATACCATCCATCCATCCAACTGTACATAAAAACTTTATACTATTACGTTTATAATACTATTAGTATTAAGTTAGTATTAAAGTATTAATTGATTTTGTTTAAATGGAAATTGGTACGGTATAAGTGTTTCACAATGACAGTTATATATTTTTTTTACAGATGTGCGTCCCCTGCATCAAGACTGGACCGTAGAAGACTGTATTAGATTTCAAGAATTGTGCGTAGAACAGCAGTTCGTGGGTATATGCAAAGACGTCGGGAAGGACCCGCTCTGTCCTAACGACCCGCTGCTGACCCTCGACCTAATCGACACGTCGACAGACGAAGACATATATCTCAATAAACAATTGGTCGCCGAATGTAGAGCACGCCTTGCATCCGCTTCTTAATAATACTCATTTCTAGTTCTTGATTTTTGTTGTTATATAATCACTGTATCCAAAATAAAAAAAAAACAAAAAAAAGCGCCCTGTTTTCCCTGTTATGTTTGTTATTTAAGTAATTGTAAGGTTAAAGGATTTTATATTTTGAACTAAATTTGATTGGTTTTGTATAAAGAGCGTAAGTTATAAACTGGATTGTTGGGAATGTCGTTTATTAAGACCAGGACCGGAATACGTACATATGTAGTATTATTGTAACCGTCCCATAAACTCAGTTCTACGAAGTCATTTATTATGCCGTGGGGTTTATGATGCAGCTTTTAATATAACTTAAAATTAATAGACTATGAAGATACTCTAGCAGTTAGTTAGTCTTATTTGTATCTTATTCAATAATAATTGAAAAAGTCTGATGAAGCTGGCAGTAGTTAAAAGAGAATAAAAAAGGATTTATATCTTTTATCTCGGCTGTCTACAAGTTACTAATATGTCAATATGATATTTTTAACTCTTTATTTTATTAAGAATAATTCAATTTTGTGTAATGTGTAGCATTATCTGTAACCAAAAAATGCTTATCTGGATGATTACAGCCAACTACTCCCATGATTGGCGTCATAGATGATTGTCTCAGAAAATACTTTACATTCCCTTTGCTTAAATCAAGAATAATTTTGCTATAGAAGAACCATATACTTTTCAGTTATACATAAATTGTGCTGTGGCACTATCTACTCTGGTATTATGAGTTGGTTGGTTTATATTATATAAACCTATCGCACTTGCATGAGCCGCATAGAGACTAGACTTGTGACGCGTGAAATACGAGTACATAAAGGTATATACGCGTACACATTTGACCGCTTCTGGTTAAATATAGCTATCTGGACAAATTAATACCATAATGGTAATTTTATTCGAATGGATCTAAATAATCTTTGACGGAAAAAAAACTTTATTACTTTATACCGCATTATAGGAGCATCGCAATTAATTGCGGTAAGAACGTGGTCATATATACTAAAAAAAGTACTATAGAATTTTAATATTAATATGCATACGTAGCAAAGTTACAAATAAGAATTATCACATCACAATTATTCTACACTTCCAGCATACCTGTTTAGATTGTTTGCTTTTATAATCTTTAGAATTACTGCATCTCCAGTATGTTATACAATAGAAGAAAATTCGAAACTGTATGTTATCACGTATTAAAGCACCTTGAAATAAAGGAATAGTATCTCCATCAATAGTTTTATTTAAACCACGTATCAAATTAACAATAATACTATAATAAATTCATACATTAACCTGACTCCGAAATAAATCGCCGAAACCACTTGTGTCATTAGACAACAGGAATCACAAATATAATACATAAATACTTATGAACACCCTGACACAGCAAACAAATATCATATAAATATTTGTCCTGGGTGTGGATTAAGCCCACGGCGTACAAGATAGGATTACTACCACCTGCGCAGTCCAATTCGTTACTTGAAGTAGTTAAATAATTACTCTGGATCACATCTTTAGCTTCTACAAAAAATATCAGGAAAGTGCTAAGGCACTTTATTTTTATATTTAGGCGGTTCTAAAGAAGCATTGAAACTACGTGGAATTCATACGCGTATAGTGCAAGCAGCGTAGTATGAGCTTAGTTTATTACCCTAGTCAAGATAAGATATTAATATTTCCAGGTAGATTGGGCCTATTGGGGGCACTGCATTAAAAATATCACGGAAAGGAACGAACGATATTACAGAATTTTTTATGAATATATTTTACGTTATTTTTTTAAGTAAAAAAAGAGAACAGCTACGCCGTTTATTAATGAAAGAGCCTATGCCCGATTGTTTCCGCGAGAACGGAATCAACGACTATCACTCGATGGCGCCTCTGAATAAGTGGACCAGCAGGTAGTATTACATACTTACATCTATCAAACAAAGCCAACAAATTGTCGATTTCAGGAGTTTTAACAGTCTAAAACAGGGAGTTATAACGTGGTCGTTTGAGGTATACAAGTATCGATGCCTAATTTAAATACAAAATGATAAGAAAAAATAATAAAATCTACAGGTTGTGCGCTAACCAATGTTTATTAGATTATCTGTGCTTTTGTGCACGCTTTTACGCTTTACGTGGAAGTCCTGCATAGAGCAAGAAGTGCTCACTCCCATATAGACCTTCGGCGACAATGAAACTGGCAGCATGCAATCCAAACCATTTGCTTAAAACTGGCTTCTTATGATTGTATGAAAATCGTGTACCTACATATACATATCAATAAAAAAATTTAAGAAAAAAATACAATAGGCATATGAAGGTATTTACGGTACTTGCAATAAAAAATCAGAACTAAACTACGAAACTTAACTAAGGGGCTTTAACTGGCAAATAGCTGATGTTATAAAGAGCAACTTATGCTTTTTATGCTTATTATCTATTAGTCTCACATGAAACAGGAACCAAATGTAGGGCTGCAGTAACAAATAAAATTAACTTAAATATGTATAGTCAATATTTTTATTATCAGTTGTCTTATTTTATTTTTATGAACATGTGAAATAATGGTCATAGGCCATTCCAAAATAATTATTGGAAAACCCCAAACAATTACTTCATGTTGAAGAATCTTATTTTGTATGTTCAAAAATCGCACGCCTAATTGAACTAACCAAATGCAATGAGCCTTATTCAAACATTACACTATAGGCATAAATTCCTTTTAAAATTTTAATCAAGTAAATAGAAATTAGCCAATATAGCAATAGCCAATTTCTTTAAATGCAGCAAAACCAAACACCTACACAAATTAGTTAAAAACAATTTCAGTATTTCAACAAATTCCCTCTTTACTGTTGTATTGTGTTTATTTACATAACTTATCCTCGGCAAATTATCTTCTATACTTATTGTATATAAACAATGTTATTTTCTAAGTTCTTCTGAAGAAATTCCATATTTCTTTTTGAGTGCATCTATTTCTTCCTGTTTCTTATCAATATCAATACCTTTGAATGCTTTATTAGACCTATAATACAAAACTACAAGATATCTATTACAAACATTGAAGCCAGACAAATGGTCACAAGCATTTTTTGCATCAAATATATCCTCATACACTACAAAAGCAGTTCCTCTTGTTTCTGGCGTATTACCCCTGTAACAAGGATAAATATAAGACCACAGTGAAAAACACATAGTAATCATAGCATCAATATTGTAAACCTAAAGGACAGATTACAATTACAATCCTTTTTTTATAGAAATCAATCTGTTTTACTGGCATAAAATATGATAAAATAAAGATTTATTAGTTTTTTAAGGAAATGCTAGGACTAGTAATGTAGTCATACAAACTACTTACACTCGGATTTGTCTGATTGCACCATATTTTCCAAAGATATCATACATTTCTTCAGCTGAGATTTTATATGGCAGGTTTCGAATATATAAAATTCTATTAACTTCAGGAGGCAGTCGAACCTAAAACAAAACATATTTATACATATAAAATTATACGACATCTCCTGCATTGGCTTGACTCTGAGATAAGTAAGACTGAGTTACGGACATCAAATGACAAAGGAATAATAATGATATATTAATGAAATATATAAATAACACATATCTATTTATCATTTAAATATTTGTCCTGGGTGGGGTCCAAAATTTTTTATATATAGCCCAGGCCCTTTTACTTTATAATCAATGCTGAGATTTAGAAAAAAAGGTCAATTGGCAACAAATTTAATATTCAATTACAGTTAACTATATCGATTCACTACAAGGTGTATTATTTGTATTTGTAGTGCTTGTAAAGCCCATGGATTTCTTTTATAATAACAATGCAATGCAATGTGTATATACACAGTCAACATTATTGGTAGTTTCTTCGAATAAGTAAGGTTATAAAAAATACTTACGTTAGCCCGTCTTTGAAGCGCTAGAGCCATGTTTTGATGTGTGAAGTATACTTGATGAGCACAATACGCATTAAATATATGATAACTAAATTATTATTTTCTGAGACCACGCCAAACCCAAGTTGCTTAATAATTAACAATTTTATATGACAATTTGTTTTCTCTATCTTGCTTCTGGCATAGCAGGGTCTATCTATGGTACGTGACGCTCTTTTAGCCAATCACAAAATCAAAAAACCTTATTTTTGTATCATCTGCAGCTATTTAGGCCAATTTTTATAATCGATTTCAACTAGAAATCGTTGTTTTTAATTAAGTCCCAAGTATTTTGTTCGGTATTTTTTTTAAAATAACATTACTATATCAAGCAAATTACGGATATGGTATTCCACATCTGGACATAGACGGAATTATGGATATTGTAAATGTGTCATTGATGTTCTATGAGTAGCGTAATATTAAATTGATCTCGGATGTCTTAAAGAACATCAATTATGTTTTATGCGTTGCTTTCAGCTCAGAATACAAGATTTTTAGAGAATTTTCTTAATTTGTTTTTATTAGTCAAATACGCTTAGAAGATTAAATTTGATTGAAATAAAAATAATGTCAAGATACAGGTTAAAAAATATAATACAATTAAATAAATTAGAGATGTAACTCACAATATAAAGGAGGTTTTCCCAAAGGACTACTGTATGGGGTTTGAAAAAAAAGAGTAAAGGGGTTTTTAAAGGGTCGGCAACACGTGAATGATGCTTCGACACGACAGCTCGACTCTCCAACGCGCCCGACTCCTCAGATCGAAAAAGCCACGCAGTTCCCAGCACCCACCATACAGCGAATTCCTCCCCTTTTATTGAAAAGGCGGTGGAATTGCACCCGAAAAGGTTAGTGGTACTTGTACCACTGATCGGACCGGCGCAGAGTCCGACGGTGAGTGGTTAGGGTTACTTTTGAGCCTTCTATCCCGGTTTCTTGGGTAGACTTGATAGGGAGGTCTACCCAGGAAAAGGAAGAAAGAAAGAAGAGGAAGGAAAGGAGGACAGAAATTTGCGTCAGGAGTGCGCGGCGAGCCGCCACGTACGAAACCTAGAACATTCCGTAACTGTTTTTATCCAAGCACCCTCGGATGGAAACAGTCATAAATGAAGAGAGCAAGACAGCATGTCAGCCGTCCTCGTCGGGGGGCGCGCGGCTGGCGCGGGTTGCGGATAGTCCCGCAATGATTGATCTGCCTCATGGCGGGGCCGATTTTTATTGCCAGGGCGGCCCTCCGCCGGCGCCTTCCACGCCCCCTTCGCCGAGTTTGACTGACTCAAACCCGCCAAGTGGGTATAGGACACCACTCGGCCAGGAAGCACCTACCGACTCTCTTAAGGGACCACTATCGCCGGGAAGCGCCTGGTACCGGGACTGATCCTGGTCCAGAGGATGCAGGCTTCCCGCTACCTGTCGGACGGGCTACTCCGATGGATGGCCACCTACTGCCGCCTTCGGGAATACGGACTGGGCATCTCTAACGAGAAGCTGGAGATCGACGAGGCCCTGTTCGAGATCGCCGCCAACATCCCGCTCTACGTCCCCCCTCTACCCTCTACGCGGAGTGAAGCGCCCCCTAACCGGCGACCCCGGAGAGGACAGGCCAAAGAAGATGGTAGTGAGGTCTAAGCTAACTAAGCTAAGTGACGTCACCCACGGAAGCTGCGCGCCGCTCCCGAAGCGCCAGCGGCAGAGTGGAGACGGAACGCCCACCCATGCCACCACCGACACCGACACCTAATAAATAAGCCACTCAAGACCCGGGACACGGGGAAGCTACGTCTCCCCCCCACCCCCGCGTGCCCAACCCCAGAAGCCCCACCTTCCCCTCAACTGCTCGCGGTGGCCGAGTTTTTGAGCGAGTTTGGAGCCAAACCTCAACCGAAGCCGAAGCCAAGGCGGATGCCAATGTTACCGCAAGCACCAGTGCCAGCACCAACCCCAACCCAAGACGGACGCCTGGACCAAGTGGGCCAGATACCCGCCCCTTGTAGTGGAGAAACTGCCCGATTGGGATCGCCACTTCAGGCGTTGAAGCAGGTTCTGGGACACGCTCCAAATGCCAGACCGTTTGGCAAGGGAGTGCGGTTCACACCAACCGCGGAGGCGGAATACCGGGCGGTAAAGAGATACCTCTCGAACCTAGAGAAGGAGGAGAACCTCCCCTGGTTTAGTTACTCCCTGCCCGCGGAGAAGAGTGCCAATTTCTGTATAAGAGGCCTCCCAGTGGAAACCGACCCAGGTGAGATTGAAGAGGAACTCCGATCCCTGGGCTTCATACCCGAGTTCGTGCGTCAGATACGCGCACGATAAGGCAGGCCGGGCTGCATCTATTTCGCCCAAATGCAGCGCACACCAGACCTCACCCCCGCGATCTACGAAATTACCGAGTGTAGTGTAGTTTGTGCATGCCCGGGGTGAAGATTGTGGCCTGGCGAGGAAAGAAAGGGCCTGCCCAATGCCACAGGTGCCAGCAATTCCGGCACTCCTCCCATGGCTGCCACAGACAGCAAGCGTGTGTGAGATGCGGGGAAGCACATGCCGCCAGTGACTGCCCCCGCCCACGCGAGGAGCCCCCTACATGCGTGAACTGCGGGGGACTGCACCCGGCAAACTCGGTGGGCTGCCCGGTCTTCCAGCAGGAAGCCAGGATAAAAAGGCCCGGCACAACAGCGTTGGCCTGGCGCCCTTCGGTACGCACTGGCAGCGTACCAGCACAACCAACAACACCGCACCTAATGGCTGAGTCCAACGACGGGGTGAAAATCCCCCGTGGGAAACGCAAGGGCATGAGAAAGAGGGGAGCCTCTGCGAAACTAGACCCCACTAAGAAGGCAGTCGCTGCCCCAGCGCCGCAGCAGGAGCCGAAGGCGAAGCCAAAGCCGCGCTCAGCTCAGAGCCGGGTCATGGACACCGGGCGAGCCATCTGCGTCCTACAGGACGTACTCGGGGCCATTAGGTCCGGCGAGAATGCCGTACCAATTAACCTCGGCGGAGTAGCACAGCTGCTGCAAACCAATGGCGCAATATAAGCCGTTAAGGATGATCCACTGGAATGCCAACGGGCACAGATCGAAGATAGGACTGCTGCGGGTTCTACTTCAAGAACAGGACATTGATGTGTGCCTAATTTCTGAGACCCTATTGAAACCCATAGACTCAATCAAGATGCCCAATTACCACCTGTACCGGAAGGATGGGGTGTCAGATCGCAACGTCGCATATCGCGGACTCGCTGTCTTGGTACGTCGTAGGTTGATCCATCAACCCCTACTAGGTGCGAACCCTACCACCGACCCCAAGTCTTTCTACGCCATCGCCCATCCACGCCGGCTATCCCATACGTTTGTTTGCTACTTATTAACCGCCAGGGACTCGCTTTATCATTAGCGAAATGGTCCAATTGATGGCAGACCCCACGCCCACCTTGGTGGCGGGGGACCTAAATAGCAAACACACGGCATGGAACTCTGTGCGCTGTCGCAGAGAGGGCAGGCCGCTGCTCCGAGCTGCGGAGGACCACGGCTTCACCGTGAGTGGTCCGGAGGTACCCACGCACTATCCCAACCACCCTTCATATACACCTGACCTAATCGACATCGCGATCCACAAAGACCTGGACAGTGCGTTGACGCAGGAGACCCTCCTCGAGGACCTCCAATCTGATCACCTCCCGGTGCTGGTGGTCATTGAAAGAAGACCGACCACTGTGAGACCACCGGCTGCTCGCTAAACCATTGACTGGAAGGCGTTCAGTTCTGCCATGCATTCGAATACCCCTACGCTACCAATTACCACCTCTGAGGACATTGAGCTGCTCGCCAATGCACTCACCACCTGCATTCAAGATGCCGCAAAATCATCATCGCGCACCATGCCCAGCAGCAGCAGGCTCCCACCGCTGCCTAAAGGCATCAGGGACTTATTAGCGAAGAAACGACATCTAAGAAAAAGATGGCAGCAGGCACGTTGCCCAACCCTCAAGCGTCAGCTCAACGCCCTCACCGAACAGGTGAGACACGAACTTAGGTCGCATGAAGCAGAAAGCTGGGATCGATACATAGAGAACGCGGGCGAAGATTGGAACAGTGTCCATCGCTTATGTCGCCAGATCTCTAACGTGACAAAGTAGAACACGTTGAAACGGTTATCCGGTATTTTTGAGAGTATCTCGCCGTTCCCATAGCGGCAGATGAAAACCCAGTCGTCTTCACGCCCGGGCAGGTCAGCAGGACCATAAAACAACTGAAACCCAGGAAGGCGCCTGGTCTTGACAACATCACCGGCAACATGCTGCGATACCTACCACCAAAAAGCATCACAGCTCTGACTCTCCTTTTTAACGGCATCAACCACACGGCACAGGCCACTTCCTTCAAAAGTGGAAAATAGGAGGAGTAATTATGCTGCTCAAGCCCGGGAAGAACATACTCAAGCCCGAGAGTTACCGTCCTATCACACTGCTACCTACGGTATCCAAGGTGTATAAGAAGTTGCTACTTCTACACCTGGAACCGCACATAAGATCGAGGGAGGAGCAGTACGGATTTCGGACAGAGCACTCCACCTCGCTGCAACTGACGAGAGTACTGCACCATATGACGACGGCCTACAACAAGAAGGAATACACCGCCAAATTATCGATGTCACAAACACCCCGTCGAATCACAAGAGTGGTAGCTTCCTTCCTCGATAAGAGACATTATCGAGTGAAAGTGGAAAACGTTCTATCAACAGAACGAGCCGCTGAGGCCGGTGTACCTCAGGGTAGCTGCATCTCGCGAGCGCTGTACAGCTTGTATACGGACAATATTCCGGTAGGAGAAGGTATACGCAGATGACGCCGCCTACTACGAACACCCTCGACCTACTGCCTGAGTGGCTAAGCAGATGGAGACTACAGGTGAGCATAACCAAGACACAGGCTGTAGTCATTGGCCGCCACTCCCCTCTCCCGGAACCACTAATGCTAATGGGGCAAGAAGTCACGTGGTCCCACAAGGTCAAATACCTGGGGATCACAATAGACAGCCACCTGTGCATGAAGCACCACACCGAACACGTGATCAAAAAGACCAGGTCGGTCGCGCATCTACTCCGCCCGGTATTCGCCTCCAAACTCCCGCTCAGAACGAAGCTGGGAGTTTACAAAACATACGTTCGACCTCACCTCACATATGCAGCCCCGGCATGGTACGCGCTAACCAGCCGGACCAACAGAGGCCGCCTTCAATCCCAGCAAACCCGCGTTCTACGCACAATCGTCGGAGCACCGCGCATGGTACGAAACGCGACGATACACCGGGACCTGAAAGCAGAATACATCGAAGATTTAATTCGCAGATTGTCGAGCGCAATGTTCGCGCGCGCCGACAAAGCCTCCCTGGCGAATCCGCATCTGCGCAACATAGCGCGCTGCACGCTAGACCACCGGACTCCAAGGCCTACCAGCGAGAACTCACGGCCGGTGAGGTCGAACATGACCCGGGCATAAGCCTGAGACCGCAACCCCCCTGAAGGGCATCGATAAATACATCGACTCCCTGATGTGGACAACCCTAACAGGACCTGGATGACCCTAGCCAAGAGCGATGGGTTTCCCACCGCAACCCAATGACCCGCCGATATTAATCGGCGGCGCGTAAATACTGCGACAAAGGCGCGGAGCGCCGCAGTCGCCTCCGCACAGCCTACGGCTTCGCGTCGACGACCACAACTTGAATGATGCTTCAGTGTTGTAAACGCTGATAGGCTGCGTTCACTGCTTAGATATTATAACCTTCTATTATCATACGGGCCGCTTGCTAATTTGCCATTTTAGTGCACCTGATGTTTACCTCAAATAGAAATTTAAAGAAATTAATGTAATGAGTATATTCTATCAATATATAATAAGTCTATCAATGTATAATAAGTTTAAACTAATACCATGCCGAAAAACTGTTTCTATAATGATATATTCTTATACATATATTATGTTACACAAAAAACATAAATATTACTTAAATCTTAGTTGTACAAAAGGTGACCTTATTGCTGTGTAGCAATCTCTTCCAGGTAACCTTTGGGTGAGTGAGAAACCGAAATATGTATCTCACATTGTATAAAGAAAATAAAAAACAACAAAACAATTTTATTTATTTATTATGCATTTATTAGTAAAAGAAATCATAATTTATAAATTAACCTTTCTATATTTTTGTGCTGCAAATTCTTATATTTGGTCATCACATTGCAAGTCTTCAAAAGCAAAATCACTATTTCTAGACAGAAGTGATAAATGGTTTAGTTCAGAGTTCGCCATTGCTGCCCTATATTTATTTTCTATATAGGACATCTTTGAAAAGGATCGTTCTGCTTCACAGCTAGTTATTGGTAAAGTTAAAAAATCTTTAAAATGGTATAGCAATTAGGGAACACGTCAATTAGTTTATTTTCGTACATGATCATAAAAATGTCACTGCAAGAGTTGTAAGAGTCTGGTTTAGATTGAAGTATGATTTTAATTGAATGCACTCATTCAAAATGCTCGTCTACGTCATCTGGATAGTAATCAATAATATGACGTGCACTTTAGCTTCTAATCTGATTGGTGTCGTCAGTTTAATGAAGGCTACACATCTTTCATAAACTTTCCCCCGAAAACAGTATCGTAATACAATAGCAAGTTGATCATTTTGAGACAGATCTGGTGTAGAATCCATCAAAGTTAAATAATACTTTGTCTTCGTTTATTATTTGAGTTATAATTTGTTTAAGTAGCTGTTGGCCCATAATCTCAAATGATTCTTCATATACTGTTCACGAATGATTGGATCAAACTCTGCCAATAGTTCCATAGCCCCCGATAAAATTACCATTATATGGAGAACCAAATACTTCCTCGGAACCACTAAATGCCCCTTATACTTAAAAATGTTACCAGTGCAATTACCCATTTTAGAACATTGTGATAATATTCTTTTTCTTTTCTTAATTACTCCTGAAGCTAAAGTCTAAAACAGACTTATTTTCTTTACGTGTTAACCACACTAACATTTATTTCTAATGTTCATCAGAATTTTCGTGAGTTTCTAAACAAGTTTCTATGTGTTTCCAATGAGAAAATCCGGTCGTGTTTTGAGACGTGATAAAATAGATAGATTCAAATAGATTCTCTTCAGATTCAATCCCTCCCTTGTCGCTTGTTGATGAATTTTCAGCGATTGCATCCTTGTTTTTATGTATTGATTAGAAAAAAGTCCCATTATTTGCACATTTATTTTTTCCTTTTAACGATCTAGCTGCAATTTGTGTTTCTCAGCTCCACTTTTATACTTTCGACTAGACATTATTGTAAATTAAGACCTTTGATTTTTTTTAAGTATTGGCGTATAGAATAGGGTCACTGCCAAATGCAACGCACGACTACCCTAATAGGTAAATTTAGAGATTAAAATTGAAATATTAAGTTTTGCTATGTTTGTTAATTAAAGTTAATCTTCCAATAAATTTAATTTTAAGTAGTACAATTTTTTTGTGGTTACAATGGAAAAGTCGAACTTTTGTCCTTTTTGCTACGTCAAAAAGGACAAAAGTTCGACCCCCCGTGATAAAACACAACTCCCAGTACCGCAAACCCAAATCTGTGAAAAAAATTAAAAGGACAGTCAACGTCATATCGACCAACCCAATCTGCTTAAAATGTCTAGGTATTGATATTGAAGTCTTTCATGTTTAAGACATTAGGATGCATGGTCACTTCAGAAAATTAACAAAAATAAATAGGTACATTTTTGTTCAGTCAGCGTAAAGGAAATAAAATCAACTAACGTACCTAACTTGACGTTTTGGTTAAGCTAGCAAAATCAATATATATTTTGCTATCAAATAATAGGAATAAATAAATAAATGCTTATATTGCAAGTACCAAAATTACACTAGTCATAGGATTACACCATCCTACCAAATTTCACCTAATTTGGTCCAGCACATACCTAGTTTTGGAGCAAATTGGCTGTGACACACAGACGGGTGCACGGCAAGAATCATCCTCTATTCGGATATAACAGAACCCTAAAAATACCATAAAAAAGAAAGATATGATTTCATATTATTAATTATTTTTCCTTAGCATTACCAAATAAAAGCAGGAAATCACTGACATAAACAAATTTTACTTATTAGACATAGGTAACTTTTAAGTTGTCACTTATTACACACACACACTCATTAAACACAGTTCAAATAATTAACGCAGTTAGTTTGTCCTTCTTGATGATAAGAAGAGAAGTGCAAAAAAAAATCACGTCAGGCGTTACGTCAACCAGCGCGGCGGGAAAGTCCCGCGTTAGAGTAAATAAAAATACAGGGAAATCCCCGTTCCCTTCCATAGACGCGCACATACATTGGTTCATTGATATCAAGGTTGTCATTCTTAACTTTAAAAAAAATAATGAAAAACAGCATTAAATCAACCTTTTACACGTATTTCCCCCCTCAACTACATTGATATAAGTATGAAATTTTAAATCAATGTTTTCTTATGACGTTGTCACGTAAAAATATCGTCCGTAAACCGACTTTACAGACAGCAATTTTTTTTTTCAAATTATGGCTTACTTTTAAGCGGGATCTGGAGGCCCCTTGTAACCCCGGGGCTCTGGGTTGCAGCCCAATCAGCCCATAGGTAGATCCGGCCCTGAGTGACATGCATAATGTTAATAATATAATATATAAATATAAGCTCGCAGTGCCTAAAACTCGTTCCATAAAATAAATAACTCATGCAATTGTGTGAGATTTTACAATAAAATGCCTAGCAGAACCTAATAGTCTTGCCTTTGAATAAATTCAAGAAATATGTAAAAATAAGCTTATCTTCAAAGCTTACCATTGCATTAAAGATTATGTCAACGACATAACTACTTAGGATTAAACTGCTTTAACCACTAGCTTTAAGATAATGGTTTGTTAGCGCTGACGCCGGTAGGGATTCTATTTGCGCCAGCTGCTACATAGGTGGTGTTGGTAGAACTTACATCGCCACTTATTTTTCTTACAGGTTCCATTCGGGTGGGTCGGGTGATAAACCTGCAGTAAACTTAATTTTAAGGCATGTCACCTGGCGCCGGCAAACTAGTTTAAGGTGGGCCTAATGAAATTATCTACATGTTAGTTGACTATTATGATCCCTTAGGTCAACAGGGTCGTCCAACTTTTCGGAAATATTAATATTATTATTATTACTTATTTTATTATTATTATATTGACGATTCAAAAGCGTTTGTAATGGGGATACGTGAATAAAGTATTTATATTTGACTATGAAAAAAAATTCCATGGTTGTCAAAAATAGGTCCACCTGAATTATTTTGAACTGTATAAAATTGATAGCATAAATTAACAAAATTGTATGCGAATAAATCTATTTCATAATGCTGAGCAAGTATGTCCCCGATAGCACGTAGAGCCCGTGGGCGAATACCTACTCTAGAATAGGTAGATTCATAGAATACATAAGCCTTTATATGGCTTTTTTGAAAATTCTCTTTTACGATTTGACTCCGAATACAGTAGCTTTGAGTGGTAAAGTATTTGTTGTACGTCACCACTGGTGATAATCGGGTTGAATTTTCCTATGTATCCTCAGTGGTGACAACGCCGGTGATGACAAGTTGGCGGACATCGCCTAATTTTGATCCAGAACCAAGCAATGACCAAGAGACGCGATATATATTCAACACGGATGAAGTCGCGGTTGAGAAATCAGTCAACTACTGTATCTGATCAGAGGGTATTTCAATTATTGATAACAAAAAACCTAGTTGGGTGAAAACTATTTGTAATTACTCATTTTTTATGTGACATATATTTAAAAAAAGCACTTCAACGGCTTTTAAGCGCTGTATTTGAATTTTTATCGTAGGTCGATGTTAGATTGCCTAATTACGGCAATCGTTCTTAAGGGGAGCAAATATGTTATGTAAAACTTTCTAAAAACGAAATAGGCAGCGTTAAATTAATAGTGAACGCAAATATATATTTATGTGACAAGTACAAAACAACAGTTATAAATATCGAATTTATTAAGATTTTACCGATGAATTTCATCGGCGATTGAAGATCTATATGTACGTTCCCTGTGTAATAAGATGGCACATACACATAGAAGAAGTAATAATGCTACAGAAACTCCGCACATAGCAAATACTCCCCCTCGCAGTCTGGTATCGCCTGTAAAAGAAAAGTTAATTTAAACGATTTTTTATTATTTAATATCCATAAATAAAGTAAACGAGATTTGTTAATCGATATTAATGGCTAAGGTAATAATAAAAATGTCGAAAATACTCGTTAGTTTTGAATAGTCGCTTGTTAAAACTTTAAATTGTCATATAGGTACTTAAGTCGCCCGTCTTGCGCTGTCAAAATAAATGTTTATGGTGTGGTTTCACTATTGGCCATCCGATTATAGGATTTTGCTACCTGCTAGGTAATACATGTCATCATTTTATATACCGTGTAAACATTATTTGGAGAATTAGACCCATCCATACTATTACTCTTTTACTATCAATATTATAAATGGGAAAGTGTGTGTATATCCGTTTGATTGTCCGCCTTTCCTGATAAAACGGAGCGACGAATTGACATGATTTTTTGTCTCTTTCTATCCCCCACTTCCCTAAAACAGGGAGTGGAAGTTTGTTTCGCGCATTTCGCAATTTTCATAGTAGAAAGTTAAAAATTGGTTTTGGTGTTTGTGAATAAAAAAAATAGCGTGCATCTTTTTGTTAATCTGCCCACAACTTCTTAAAAAAGGGCGGTGACATTTTATATGGGACTTTTCTCCTCAACTCAATTCCTCGGAAGAAATCTATAAGACAAAAATTCTGAGAAATTTAAATAACGACTACACAGTCATTATGACAATGAAAATATTATTTTTCTTCACAAAAATATAAGTGATTTTTAGAAAAATAGTGACATAAGTACATAATATTACTACTAGCAATAAGTTTAAGCTCTCAGTGCTTTTTGCTGGGCTCCAAAAAAAAGTAATTCGTTAAGATTTTATACCAGTAGTACTACTACTACGTAGTACTAGTACCAGCAGAATAACATATATACCCTAAAATAAATACAAGAGAGTGTAAAAGATAAACTTATTGCTAAGGCTTATTACTTACTGGCTTGAAAGATAATTATATTAATGATGAAACTGCTTAGAGCCAAATTGAATTGCTCTAACATCTACTATTAAGACAACGGTTTGTTAGCGCCGACGCCTTCTGTGTTCTAAATCAGGAAAGGAGAACCATGTTATCCTGAATTTAGAGCGAAGCCACGGGCAAAAGCTAGTACTTACTGTTACTAACAGTGCCATAAAAGCATCTTAAATACCTTCATCAAAGGCTAGTTGTTCTGTATGTCCAGTTGTAGCAAAAAAAATATTCAGCTGTGGTAAATACTGAAGCCAGAACGTTGCGTCTTTTGTAAGCGATTGTATGCGCTGAGATGCCAAATTTTCGTCACAAATAGGGTGTACATAAGCATCACCAATTTTATATCTGTGCCAGGTTTCCTCGTTTTCCGGCGACCTACAGGACAGTGGTATAGAATATTTACATGGGTTCTAAGAGAAGGATAAAATAATTTCTTAATACCATTATTAGTAAAATTAAATAAAAGTTACCCATATTTGACGAAATTGACAATGTACTGACGAAATGTTAAGGATATCCGTTTCTGATCTTGTGAACTTGGCCGACGAGCTACTTGTAGCATCAATGCATCTCCAAGTAATGCTATTAAATCTGTTCCATGTACAGCACCTGAGCATAATATTTTTACATAGATGAAATAAAGAAGAATAATATGATATGTAATAACAATAATAAAGCTAGAATATCTGTAGTCATAGTTTGTCTTGGTAAGAGATTGAACATGTTAAAAAAAAACCTGTAAACTTAAGCTGACCGCCATAGAGATTAATAGTTTCAGGTGTAATAAAAACTAATAATAAAACAATAACAAAAATAAAGCTTATACATCTGCAGTTATAGTTTTTCTTGGAAAGAGATTGAATGTGTTAAAAAATACCTGTAAAATTAAGCTGACCGCCATAGAGATTGACAGTTCCAGGTTGTAGGTAACGATAGACATAAAGGCGAGAAATACGGCGTGCTAATCTGGCTGCTAAAAGTGCACTGCTCACACCCCACTTAGCGGAAGACTCCATGCGAGCCAGTCCTTCCGCTGCTTCAATGGAACCTTTTTGAGATTCCTTTAAAAATTTTGCTCCCCAAAATTCCCAACGAACAACTTGGGATAACTAAAAATATAATTAATTATATGCCAAACTTAATCTTAATCATTTAATATCATTTATATGGCAGAAGAACGTTTGCCGTATATATAAGTCGCAGTCAAATTTTATAATCTGCCGTATCAACTATAGCTAGCTGTTATTACAAACTGGGCCGTTTCAAAGTGCGGCGATTCAATGATTAACCGGATTGTTCGTCGCAGTTCTAACCTAAACTATGGTTAGTTAAGAGGTGGTCCTCTTCGTTGAACCTACAAATATTATTTTGTGAAATAATGTTTTGAAGAATGTTTTGGCATTGTGATTAATTCTGTGACATGTATCACTTTGTAGAAATTGAATACATTATAAATAATGGTTGGATAGTCTCGCTTTATTATAATATAGCTAGCGGTGTTACATGACGTATAGCGCCGAATACATTCCAGCGGTTGTTTACTCAGCCGCATCCAATCCAGCTGCCATTGCCGGCAGAGTAGAATAGTACATCCCACTGTACCAGGTGTCGTAAGAAGTGACTAGGTACATACAGATGGCGGTATATCCACCTGAACCAGTGTAGCTCAAATGCGACAGGACTCGGATGGGCAGCAGCATTCTTGTCACGAAGCGACGCTCTTTGATTCGCACCACGAGTGCCTAGCGCGGCAATTATGGGAAAATTCGCCCTTCCTTGAGTATAGGGCATTGAGCGTTTTACGGCTGCTATATTGACGATGATTCAATCCGGCTAATCGTTGAACAGCCGCATTACAAAACGGTCCTGTTTTTGATAAAAGCTAGATGTGATATAATACCGCGGATTATACCATCCGACAACGACATTTTATGTATAAAGATTTTTTTGATTATACAATGCTGATTTTCTATTTAAATAATTAGGCTATTTTCTATTTTAGTTTTATTTCAAAACTATTGTTTATATTAAGAACAATTAGAGTAATTAGAGGTGACATGAGAATGACAAGAGTGAAGCTCTTGTCATTCTTTCTTCTGTCATTCTCTTGTCTTCAGTCACAAGTAATAAAAAATCGCTAAGATAATTGATGATAGCTTTCAAACAAAATCTAAATACTAGCTAAAATGACCATATAAATATTGGGCGTAAAATGTGATTGTGCCTATTAGTGTGTCGCAAGTTTTATTTAACAGCAAGTTTAATTTTAGTTTAGTACAGTATACTGACCATCGAAACAGCATCATTTTCATATACTGAAAACATTCGTAATAACCGAGGTATTTTTTGAGTATTGATATCTTCTGTGATGTTCGATGAACTCTGTTTAAGTAGGTGTGAATAGAAATCATCTGTAATTTTTAATTAAAAAACAAACGTTTCAATAATATTCATGTGATATTTTTCTTGTTTTTTTATATAGTATTATTAAGTTAGTTACTCGGGCGGCGTGAAAAATTCGATCGCTAATCGTAATCTAAAGTCACCCACGATACGCAATTATGATGAATATTAGAGAAGCAACAAAATAAAATTTTAAAATAATTCCTAAAAAAAATATGCTTAATTTATCTGGCCCCCAAACTAGATAGAAATGATTTCACCAGAGCTTTACTAACTCTTTGCAAGGAATATATGTATTATATCTTATATAGTTAAGTATATTATAACACCATAACATCGAAATAACATTCTATTGTAGTAACCCTTCCAACCAGAAAACAGAAACAGGGCTGTGTTAATTGGTTAATTGGCGGCAGAAGCAATTGTCTACCTGGGGCTGAAATCGGGAAATGAAATCGCTTACTGCTAATGTTTACGTCTTCTAAGTCCGTAGTGCCAAAAATAATGTCAAGTTGTAATGCTTTCGATGGTCGTGGAGTTGCAGAAAGCGCTGTAGCTAATGACATAGGGAAGTACTGCTCAGACAATGGCAAAAAATCATCTGGTATTGGCTGCAACATAATACTCCAACTATTGTCCTGAAACCGTTTTTTTCTAAATTTATTTCAAATTATTATAAATTACATTATTATTGTTTGCTCTATCAAAAAATATTACGAGAAAGCCCGGGGGAACGCTAAGCGGAAACGCGTTTCGAAATAGTCACTCCGTAACTTTATTGAATTAAAAAACTACAAAAAATATTATTTTTTTATAATGACCACTTCTTATTGTTTGGACATGCCTTGTTTAAATTTTGGTAGAATTGACTTCGAACATTGGTATTATTTTACAAGATTACAATATTGTGACTCCTAGAAGTGCCGTTGTTTTTGTAAAGTAGAATATATATTTTATTATGCCAGCGAACAAACAAAAGGTTTTTCACCACCGCTCATTAACGAGCGATCCTATGTTAAATTGCCCGTGCGTGCTCTGCTGGGTTTGCACAATAGAGTTGCTGCAATGGAGTGAGCTTGTCGGGTTTTACTCGAGGGCGCCTCTGAGGGCGGATCACAAGTGGGCGGGCACGATTGGCTGCCGTTGGAAATTTACTTTGTTATTTGGAAAATAGAAGAGCTGAGTAAACCCTGCCGTACTAATGCGGTCGGTTCTCGCACGTGGGACAAGGACTGCTCGCGTTCGCGCGGTGCACTGCTCAACGAAAATAATGTGTGTTGAAGTTTGTGATTTTGGAGTGCCAGTCGTCGTCCAAAATATGTCGCGGTCTGCGATGGTGCAAATGTCTTTCCGTGCAATATATTTGGCAACTCGAAAAATAAGCGGGTTGGCATGATTTATGTAATGCCCGTCGAAGTAACGACGAGACAATTTTTTCATGTACTCGTGTACCGTAGAAATTTCTAAATCGCTGTTTAAATAATGGGTCCGGTAGCTTTTAAGAAATTTATTTTTACTATCAGTAATTATTTTAATTTAGACAGGGCCGCGCAGTCGAAAACGACACTCGCGTACCATACCATACTAACCATAGCAATGAGACCACCAGGTACCATTACGGACGACCTTCGTAAGAATTCAACCTCTAGTATTAGAAGTTATATAATAATAAGTTATAATTACTAATTACCGTGTACATGGACATAATGTCAGTCAACGGCACATCCCGCATACATTCTAAAATTTCCTGATCAATTTTACCATTACATCCGAGGGCGATCGCCATTTTTCGAGATATTAATTCTACTTCCGTAGAATTCACCGATTTTCTTTCATCCACAGCCTTCCAAATATCTCGAGGCGACATTAAAATTGCCCTTTGGAATAAACCTGTAAACAATGAATATTAAATTATATAATTAATACCTTTGATTACATACATAGTTGTTATTTACGCACAAAAATAAAATGTTTTAACCTGAACTACGAGGTGATAGAATATGATGGATCACACTATCAGCGCCAGCAGAATGACCAATTAACGTAATAGCTGAAGGATCTCCACCGAAAGCAGGTATATTGTCCCGTATCCATAACAAGGCTAGATACTGATCCAGTATCGCGAAGTTTCCTCGAGCCGATACGGTGCGCAACGTAAAGAATCCCAATAAATGTAAACGGTAGGCAACAGTAACGACCACAAGACCTTCCGCGGCCAGTTCTTGACAGGGTAAAGCGACTCCCCCGCGTCCCCATGACTCACTGTAGAATATCACAGCTACCGGCATAGTCTTCCCATCCACCCGCTACCTGAAACATAAATAGTTATAGAATCTTCTTACATAATTAACTTTTTTAGATATCAATATATTGCAACCACATTATAGAAAGGGAAATTAACCCGTGATGTCCATATGTTAAGATAAAGACAATCTTCGCTGTAGTTATCACTGTTATTTTGTTCACTTGCTTGAGGACATCTAGGTGGCATTCGATGTGCATAAAATGTTCGTCTCCAGCCTGGATGCCGTTCGGGTGCCTAAAATTAAAACAGTTTAATATTTATAAAACGAAAATAATATGTTTATAGTACAAGTTTCAATTGCGTAGTTAGTTTTTATATTTTACCGTCGAGCCCGCCTGGATAATATTGATGATATAATAATATATATAGAACAAATTTATGAATAACCTGCACTAGCGTGACACATTTGTCATAATAGCGACCACGTCGTCGAGGGCCTTATCTCACAAAGGTGAACTCATAGGTGGATGATAATTTTTCTCCCGAACTCCTGCGCACTATCGGATTTTTGTATATGTGGAGTGTTGTTATTGTTGATCGAAGGTGAAGTACTCATCCTTATCAATTCTGCTAGGATTTGATCTGTTATCTAGTATACTTTATAATAATAAATTCCCACAACATCTCATACATTGACCTGACTCCGTGGTAAGTCGTTTTGTGTACACTTGTATTACGAACGCCAGGCAACAGAGAAACACAAATATACTACTTAAATACATATAATTAACACCCAGACACAGAACCAACAAATATCATCATATCAATATTTGCTCTGGGTGGGAATCGATCCACGATCCCTGGCGCACAAGATAGAATCACTACCATCTGCGCCATTGGGCTCGTACTTTAAGTAATAACTACCTGCCACTTACCGAAAACCTGTATCTACCCACAGGTGGTGTTGCATACGGTACTCCCAGAAATATTTCTACGGGACTTAGCGAATTTTCCGTATATACTTTTATCTGAAATACAATAATAAAGAAAAATAAAGGTATGCATATCCTATGTTTATGCAATATAATGATAATTGTTTTAAAGATACTTTTGAAGAGTTGCCGCAACCAAATCGATGTCGAACATTTAAAACATAAAAACATTAAATAAACCGCGTTTTAAATTCGTTAAACCTTAACTAAACCTTGGAAGGCTTATTTTTATGAAAATCAGGTTTTTAACTTTTTATCATTCCGTAATCAAGTAGCGGACATTCATAATATAAATTGAAAGCGCGTGAAAGAGTTGCGTTTTTTAAACATACATTACGATAATGATGATTGACTATGTGAATGATAAAATACATATATATATAAAATGTGCAAAATACTTAAAAAATGTTATAAATACTAATAAATGATTCCAATTACTTACCCCTACAATACGACCTTGAGGTAAATTGGCAACTGGCTCTTGCGTCAATACACAAGATATAATAAAACTCCACCAAATAGTTTTATTCACCAATGACCAGATTGCAAAAATTGACTGCTGCCAAATAGTCATTGTACCTACCACCTATTTACATATAACGCGTGCGAGGTCGTATCCAGAACTAGCGTGTGACAATACTGATGTTTTACCCTAATGTTTGTTGGTTGGTCATCACATTCGACACAATAAAAATTAGATTTACAATGATTACGCTCTAGCCCATGACGACGCCACCGTAACCAGTGTGGGCACCATTGTTCTAAATGTATCAACAGGTAGATGAACGCACATGGTCTTTGTGGCAATTTCGAAATGTTGAACAAGTGTGGTTTAGTTGTTTTGGGATTGATTAGTAGCCGCAATGTGTACTTGTGAGGAAAAGAAATAAGCTCACATAGATCAAGCATTTTTTTACCAAACAATACACTGTACAAAACAAAAAATACAAATTTTATTAAAATAATATAAAAATGACGTAACCCTGGATTATACTTTGACACTACTATAAGCGATGTCCAATTTTTTCAGCAACATTTTGTAATAATAATGCATAGGTTGATTGTTGGCAAAACCAATAGTGGCTAGCATAAGACCATATCCAAAAAGTATGGAGAAAAGTTTATGTCTTGAAAACCACATGCGAAAACCCCCAACTGAAAGAAAAATATTGCTGTACCTACAAAATTTCCTTAATTGGTCAGGCCCTAATAATTGAGCATAAATAACTCCAACTAAAATCAAATAGTTAGTTAAGACCTATATTGGTTTAAAAGCGATAGCTAGGGAAAGTATCGGTATATCGCTGAACATTATTTTCGAACACACAATATTTACTTATAAGAGAGAATAAAAAAACTATAAATACCATTCTGTCCATTCGATATTGTCGTTGGAAATCGCATGGAGGTCGATTGTTTCGCATACACCAGTAGGTATCTAAGCCTGACCAAATCGTAGTTAGTTACTATGTATTGAGAACAATTCTGTTCTTCTGCCGCAATTTCCGATAAAATTTTGAACTGCTCATCTCCGTTTAATGCGTCACCTAAAATGAGAATACACAAAAATATTTTAAAAGTCCGCAAAGTTAAAAAGTAAAAAGTCGAATGCAATAGATAACTTTATACGCCTCTTAATTTGTAACTGGACTAATATCAGTTGCCACACACATTCTTGTGGTCTCCATGTAAGAATTTGACTTGTCATAGGGAAACTATGTAAAAATAACTATAATGAAAATAAATAACACTTTTGAGTAGGTGCGGGAATCGAACCGTGCCTTGCATATATTCTTCATAACCACTGCACCAAACAGGTAGTCTAGTAGATTAATAGTAATGTAACCTTTACTGGAAACAGGCTTTTGATAGTTAATTCCGTCCGGGACATCAATCACTTCACACAACGCTATGCACGAAAGATGCCCACCAATGCAACTGGCCCCCCATCCAAATCCACCATGACTATAAGGAATATTTTTGTCGAGGTCCTTGGATAGGTAGATTCCATTACCTACCAAAGCATTCTGTAAAAGATGCGATGTATATAAGGTGCGATTGGCATTAAGTAGATTTACAAATTAGAGTAAGTCTATGAACGAACTGACATTATTATTTATACTAATTATACACTCATTTGCAAAAAAACGTGTACCTCAGAAATGAACCATTTCAAATGTTACAATTGGTTTGTTTGATAATTATAGGTAGTTTTACTTTCTCAATTTTGTAAATTAATAAGCAAATAATCGTTTTCGTCAGTATTATGATAAAATTTTAATAAAATTAATGGCTTTTAATGCTAAAGTTCACTAGTAGTGTACCTATGCTCGCTAGCAGTGTTGGACAAGATTTAATTGCAAAAACAACCACAATAACTAACAATTAATCAATTGTAATTGTGAAAAAATATAATTAAAAATTATTTAATTGTTAAATGCATTAGTAACAATTAACAATTATTTAATTGTTAACTGTATTAGCAACAATTAACAATTAATTAATTGTTAACATATTTTCTAGTCTTATTTAAATTGTTAGGCTATATATATATTATATACTCTGAAAATATACTTATCTCACTTACAGCTTAATTTTCCTAAATCTTTACTAATTTCATTATGATACAGAAAGTAATTGTTAGTTTTAATTGTTTTATAAAACAACTAAAAAAGTTAATTGCAATTATTTTAATTGTGAGTTGCAATTATCACACGTTAATCAAATTAATTTAATTGTAAGGTGCAATTAAAAGTTCAATTGGTTCGATTAATTAAATTGTAATTAATTTAATTGCAATTACTTTTTTATTCAACCAACAAGGTAATTGACAAATTAATTGATTAATGCCCAACACTGCTCGCTAGTAGTGCATATGCTCGTGATATAAAAATTAACAAAGATTTTTGTTTGTTTTTTCTTTAATAATGTTAAAGCAGATAAATGTTTAGCTTCGAGTGTGTCCCCCTCTAGCTGAAATCACAGCTTGAATACTTGCTTGATACTTGCTTGCAGAATACGTTCCCACTGCTTCAGCTCTCTGATGGTCTGCGGAGCCGGTTGTACTGATCTCACGCGTCGTTTCAGAACGTCCCAGACATGCTCTATAGGATTGAGGTCGGGATTTCGAGCAGGCCAATCCAAACGATGAATGCCGACCTCTTGCACATACGCTTCCACATCGCCAGACAGGTAGGCGCGAGCGTTGTCGTCCATAAAAATTGAGCCTAAAGCGGCTAATGCGGGTTGTGCATGAGGGATTAAAACTTCCGTTATGTATCGATGTCCAGTCAGTGAGCCGTTTTCAATTAAGACTGACTCTGTACGATCCATTGAATTTATTCCTGCCCAAAACATAACAGAGCCCCCACCATAAGGTGTGATTTCTTCAAAACAAGCCGCTGCAAAGCGTTCTCCTCGTCTTAGCACATACCGACGTCGATCTTCACCGAACAGAATCTTCTTGAGTCCATAACTCACAATTTCGAGCAAACCTAAGCCTGGTAACTCTGTGCTCACGGAGTAAGTTAGGGCCGCGGGCCGGGTGATGACTGCGTATATTGGCCGCGAGAAGCCTTCTCCTTCATCCGTAGACTAATATACACTTTTTTTACTCCTTCGAGGTTGTCCTTAAGGGCCACATATAAGACGTGCGATTTCTCAATGCGCGACTTACAAGAAAACGATCATCCCGTGGTTGGGTACATGGTTTTCTTCCAGAACCAGGTTCTTCTCTCGACGGAACCGGTGTCTTGATACTGCTGCCAGGTCCTTTGAGCGACTCACACTTCGCCTCTGAGCCACGAAGCATTGGCTGCAACCCTCTTCGAGCAGCGCAATAATTTTGGTAGCTATTACCACTTTCTCTAACATTATTGAGGCAGCTAAACAGCAATAAATGAAGCTTTGACAATTAAAAATATGAAACAAATTCATTAAAATTGAATAAAAGCTAAGAAAACCGATATTGTCTTTTGGAACTTCGCACCAAAAATGTAGGATAAAAAGTGGTTTTCTGTAAAAACAAGCATCAAACGAAAATTTGAATTTAGAACGTACTGTGAACGTGTAAAAACCACGGCATTTTTAAAACCGGCCAGTAACATGTACAAATGATTGAAATCATTTTGGTACCGTATTTTTTTAAAGAAGAATTTAAATTAAAACCTTCCGTTTTTTTTTATTGCAAAAGTTCGCAAATGAGTGTATGACAAGGTTCTAGAGTAGGTCTTATAAGGCTGGCAGAACACGAATTTTTACCTAAAATGAACTTATCTACTTACTTTATTAAAATGTTGCTGAAATCCGAAATTAAGGATGGAATAAAAGTTTTCTAAACGGTTTCCATGGTACGCATAAAAAGTTCTGTGATTTTTTGCTAGATCTCTCCATTTAGCTTCTGCTGTAGATTTATTCGAACCTGATATTTGAAAAATATGCTGCGGCTTCGACGACGACATAGTTTTAGAACATATTATGGAATCGTACTGAAAAATTTTAAAAATACTCATAATAATTAATTACTCTGTAAGGTTAACTGAATATACCTATTTTATTATTATATACAAAAAATATCTTTTAATAGGTTCATTAGACACTTTAATTTCTTTTTCTAATAATCATGTCGAGTGTAATTCAGGGTGGATTAAAGGATTAAACTCTCCGATTAACGACTCCTAGTCGGGTTGTCGCAGTTAAAAAAACCGCATCCAGTGGTATAACGGCCATTAAAGTAGTTTAGTACAATATTTGGGTTTATTTTAACTAATTTGAATGCTTTTAAACATTGTGTATTCTTTACGATTTGAAAGACCAATGCAAAAATAGTAAATGTAATTTTTCTAAACATGCTGACTGAAAAGAATACCTACTAGTTTACAGATAGTTTCATTTAGAAACTTTGAAGTATAGGGAGTATAAGACAGATCGAGTAGACCTTGTACATACACAAGTACATGATCCAGGCCGACCATCCTTGCTAGCGAGTGCTCCGCAGTATTCCGCTATCCGTGCGTTAACCGTTTTCTTTTTCTTTTTTCTTAACAGGTCAACAAACAAGCAAGCGTCCGCGTAGACTTATAATATCACAAGAATGTTACTAGCGCGACGCCAACTTTTTAACTTAAATATTCGACCCATTTACTTTACTACTTCTCACACCGGAACACAGCTATTTAGCGGTAGAAAGAGGTAAAAGAGATGTACCAATGCAGACGACATTTGTATAAGGTTTACTTTATGTACCTAAACGTAAATCTACCGAGCACATTTAAGAAAAAAAACATACCAATTCTTGGGGGATTGCTTTCACAGTGGGCTCTTTCAGTCGCACAAGAACATAAAATAAAAGATTAATAATGTCACTTATGTTCGTGAGGTCCTCCAAATTGTCTAAATACTGCAAAACTAAATCCAAAGCTGGGACATCTGTTATTACACTGAGCTGAAATAAAATACTCTGTTAAGGTATATTATGCAAAAATGTATATGTACATATGAACAATATTCGAATATGACCGTTGTACCAATATTATTTAATGTAAAAGCCTTGGAAGGAAAAGGATGGATCATCTTCCCTGTAAAGGAATTGAGAACCATTTCACAAAAGCTTCTTGATGAGGTGGCCTTGACTAGAATGCTTTTTTGTGATAGATATATTTCTTAAACAATCTAATTTAATAATACATAAAGAAATTTTAAAACGTACTAGTTCGTCCATATCCTTCAAACCTTTTTTCATGAAGGCAGGTGGAAATGGTCTAAGACAACTTTCATATCGAAAACTGAAAGCAGCTGCTACAAATAAACTCCATTTTATATCCGCAGCTTTGAAATCTTTTTCCAGGACAAGTCTAAAATAATAATTACAAATGAATTGCTTAGTCATTTGAACCATCGTTTTAAAGCATACCTGACTCATTGGCCTTATTCATGTACCTACATATTTAATTCAATGAAGTTAAGAATAATAATTACCTACATTCGTTTTCGAGTTGTGAGTCAATCGGTGTAAGCATTACTAAGTAGGTTTTTGTGGCCAGTTGAGCCTATAATACAGCGTACAATAAAACTTCACAGAGTACAATAATTTACTGCACTTATATTTTTTATCTGTCCGCAAAAAAATCACAAACGTGATTTTTAAGTACTGGGTAGACAAATATTGAACTGCCTCACCCTTTCATTTCAGTTTTTCGCGCTGTAGTAAAAGCGACTTTGGCTACACACCGAATATATTTTTAAGTAGCCATCAATAAACGAACATAATAAATCAGCTCTAATGTATCATTATGATTTCACTGTCTAAGTCGATAAATCTATGTACCTCAAGTGGACTGCTTTTTTTTCTAAGGTTTCTTGCTTTGCTTGGTTTTGATCTGACACTGTATCAGATGGTGGCACAGCAATGTTACTACTGGCACCTATTTCAGAGAGAACTTCCGATCCACCGTCCATTATGTGTTTACTAAGGATTTACTCCAGCTTTTGGTAAAGGTTGATATATTTATAAAGAAGTTTAAAAGATTGTTAGCCTTGTTAAATTTACGGACATTGTTTAATTTTATGAAATAAGTCAATAGAAAGTTAAATGTCAGATTTTTATTTATTTTAAAACAAATGAATATTTGTTTTCGGTTGAAATAAATAATCTAGTCAGAAGAGGATTCGATTAATATTGTTATTAATGGTTATTCATTAAATCACTAAACAATCATTTTACTACAATTTACAAAAACGATTATATTAATGAAATCCTGTTTATAGGTGAAATTTGACATTGGAATACATGGGTTTCAACAAAAGTAAATTAAAAATTATATAATTATATTACTTAGTTTAACATACATAGATTAATAGAAATGCATAAAAATAATCAAAAAGTTAAACAAAACATAGTTTCATCATCATTGGCTATATTAATACATCATCATCATTTAATCATCAGCCGTAGAATGTTCACTGTTGGAGATAGGGGGTTGGGGAGGCCAAATCATTTCCAGTAAGACTGGTTTTATGCGGCCTGCGTCTAGCGCGATTCTGCATCCTTTAGCCAGATCGTCTGTTCACCTTGTGGGTTGGCGCTGCGCTTGCTGATACCATTGAAGAACCTTACGGCTCCATCGGCCGACTGAACTGCGTAATAAGTGTCCTGCCCACTGCCACATCAACTTACTAATCCGCCCGGGGTATGTCGGGTAACATTAGTGCTTCTACGGATCTTCTCATTCCAACTCAAACTCAAAATATTCTTTAATTATCTAGGCCCACACACGCTCACAAGAACTTTGGAATCGTCAAAAAATAAACAATAATTTTTCAGAAATATGAAGAACTACATTCCATTATAATCATAATACTGTTGACCTTGATGACCCCGCGGGATCAATAGAGTTATCTAACGTATGTAAATTAGGCCTACCTCAAACTGGTCTACCAGCACCAGCCACTAGGAAGGAACCTGCAAGCAAAACTGGTGGTGAAAAAAATAGATTGTAAAGTCGGTTTACTGTTGAACGTGACAACGTCATAAGAAAATACTGATGGAATGGTTGCATTTTTTAAAAGAACGTTTTAAATTTATTTATTAAAATGTATTATTGTATAGCAGCTGTCCGCGCGGGCGTATCGCTAACTAGAGTACGAAAGAGACAGATGTCGAACGCTGGCGAGCGCGGGGCCGATTGTGCCTCTTTGTCGCTCGTCCCGCGCTCTCGCTTGCACTTCAAGCCTTAAATGGAACGCCCCAGAGCAAGGTAACGCCGCATGAGTCATGTTTTTTTGTGCGTGCAGCCGACACCATCGAATTATAAGACTTTGTCACGTCAAAAGGTTCCGTCAACACTAAATAGTGTTGTTGTAGTGTTAATGGAACCGCTACTGGCGTCGGCGCTAACAAACCATTGTCTCAAAGTTAGGTTAGAGCAATTTAATCCGTTCAGTTTTATCATTAATATAATCTTTAACATTATAATATACTTAAGAAATAAGCGTACTCTTTACGTAATTTCTAAATTTGTTAATCGGTAAGCCTGATATGCTGCCTGGTATTTTATTGGTAAGATAGAAGAAGACGTAGGCTAATTAAAATACAAATCCTGTGATATCTAAAAGACAGTTTACTAGTTGCGAGCGTAATCTAATCTTAGTATTAAGTGACTACGTTATAGAATTTGCTTTATTTTCAGTGCCATTGGAGGAATGGACGAGGTCGTTTATTAATACGACCCTAAGCTCTATCGGACTGGGACCGACGGCTACCACTCGACGGCGCCTCTGAGGTTGAATCTCGGCTCGAGTGCGACTGTTAATCGTTGTGGGTAATAGATGAGAACTGAGTAAGTCAGGCCGCACTAGTGCGCTCGGAATTTTAGTCGAGGGCCAGAACACAGCACACGTTCGCCGGCGAACGCTATACTAATCTACGAAAATAATGTGCAGTGTTGTGATTGAGGAATGCCAGTCTATGCCTTCCTCAGACAGAGGGTCTAGGCCTATTGAAGGAAGTTCTGCTATCTGGTGGGACAGTTGCCAAGGATATGCCAATAAAACATTTTAACATAGACAACGATATTATAAAAAAAACATTTTACATTCCTTATATATTTTGTTATTAATTTATTGTATGATCTTTTAAAGTTGGGTAGACTAATGTAAAAGTTTTAAATTAACAATACAAAATGTGAAATATTCACCCTATTTTTTATGAAGTTTCAACTTTTGGTAAGACCACAATAAGTGCATATTTTCAATTATATTACTCGCGTGAAGCTGTAGAAGCATACTAACATTGCACTCCCTTTTATAAGGGATAAAAGGGGTGTGCGATGGATGATTTTAAATAAAATATTTTACACGTATTTCATTACTTTCAATCAAGTACACACAGCAACTAATAAACCTACCCAAATCTGTCAAACCATCGCAATTAGTTGATCTGTTGCCCGCCATACCTTTTTTACTGGATTTCATTCGAATAACTTCAAAAACAGCAGAGTTTCATAATACCTTTCCACTCTCCCTCTTTAGGAAGTGAATTTTCAAAAGTCCTTTCTTAGTGCTTCTCTACGATATAGACAAGAAATCCAACTCCAATTTTTTTAGTTTCTAAACTTTACAGTTTAGGCCTTCCGTTGATATGTCAGTTAGTCAGTCAATCATAGATTTGCAAAGTAGAAAAGAAAACTCTTCAAAACTAAACATTGAATTTTTATAACAATATCCATTCTCATACTCTTTCATGAAAAATAAAAGGCTCAAAATTATTACTGTACTGTACTGTACTGTAGTACTGTATTTCTAAGAATTAGGCAGAGACATCTAGCGGATGCATGGCAAAGCAAGGCTTAACACCAGAGTTTCTTTTTTCGGATTGGCAACACAAAAGAACAGGCAGTCATGGAGTCGTGACATAGTAATGGTAACTTTAGTAAATGAAAAATGGCGTTTATGTTGTGCTGAAGAGCTATAAACATACCTTCAGTGTAGTGTTTTACGAATGTGAATTTCTTAAGACAACCATTTTTTTGTTGTAGAATTAGATAGTGATACTACAAAGAGGACTAATGAGTTTGTTGACCGATGTCTACCGTGGCTCCCAATATCCCCGGTTGGTTATAATTTTTAATGAACACCTGATCAGTTTTATGATTTACTTTTCTCATAGTAATTTGTCTAGTTTTGGTTATTATATCAAGGTTCTAGTCGTAACATAGTTACTTCTTAAATTCTAACTTAATAACTTTCTCTATATTATCGACTAATTTCGACCTATTTTCAATTTTGACGTAGCTCAGTGTGACGCGTTGTTAACGACGCAAACCATGGTCGTGAAGTAGCTAAATTCTCTTTATTTTGTTATGGTAGTGAACATGGACGGTTACTAGCAGACCAAATATAATTTTGTGTTTTTGCAGCACCTTTGATGAAATAGTTTTTATTTATTATTTTCTCTTCTATTGTATGATCAACCAGTAATAATTGCATAATTGCATTCCTAGAATTTTCTTACTCATACTAAAGGTCACATATTTCAAGCACTACTTGCCTTTTATTGATAAAATAATAGAAAAAACAGATTTTGTAAACATGTGAAAAATACATATTATTTGTTCATTATTGTAAATGATGACTATGATTATTAGGGTTGGTTTTGGGAAGGGCTTTAAAATATTATTTTTATAGGGGCTGACCCAGCAAAGGATATACAAAAGCGCCGTGCTGGCAGTGTTGGGTGAGTTGTAGATACATAACTGCATGTGTTACATTTAAATGAATTGTTATATTAGAACAATAAGGAAATGATATATCAGCATTAAATTACTTTATAGTTATGCGTGGCAAACTGTACACAAATACTTGTTTCATCAAAGGTGCATGCTACTGCAGGTTTTTCTTATTTTGGAATATTTTACTGTATCTTAAATGTGGTTGAAATAATTTTAATGAACTAAATGTAGACAAGCAAATAAGTCTGACTGATGACAAGATTAAACAAAATCTATATTTTAAATCTAAATCTATTCTAAATTCATTAAGTATTTGTTAAAAATACTACACTACTTTTTCTGCACCATCTTCATTTTTATTGATTTATGTTTTAAGATTGTATTAAGGTAGTTACATTTTATTATTCTTTTTGGATCCAATATTTACACCATCTTCATACTTTGTTCAATAAACTTATGCTATGCTTCTTCAATAAATAAATTCATAAATATTTTCCTTTTCTAATTGTACTTATTCATACACTCTACTGGTGGTATTCAAAGATGTCTATAACACAAGCCAGGCTTATTCCTAGCTTATATCTTCTTAATAGATACAATTTGACTTATACTTCTGATGTACATTAAAAATATGCATTTGTCAGCACCTATTTCTTCTGTAAAATTGAATGATTTCTATGTATCTTCCGAATTTATTGCATTGTGAGAAAAGTATTGTTTTTTTATTCTTTATATTTAAAATGAATTACCAAATCTAAGTTGACTCCCTTTGAGTATAATAGATCAGACGTCTATGTCGGATCTGTGACATAAATAATGCCATGGAATATAAATAAACTTCCACAATAAATTCATCTCTATAGTCATTATTTAAATCCAAGTAATTTTTCATTTAATAACAAATATATTAAGTTATGGAGATGTAAAATACTTACAGATTAAAAATAGAATGGATAAATTATCCATTAGGTTAAACATTCTTATGAAATAGCATTAAGTACGGGTTTTAAATAAGATGGTTATTTTTTTACGAATCTCGATCTTGTTGAGCTCATACAAACATTGTCTTGACAATTACCAACATACATGCAGCTCTTATTTTCAAACTGAATAAAGGTGCTGGTTATTTAAAAACCCCTAATTAACTGTAGTAAAAATTATGTTTTGATTTGATAGTACTAAAAATGAAAATATTTTCCTTAATCCCTCATTTTAGCCCTTTGTAAAGAGATAGTTACAAAATCAAGTTTCTTTAAATAATGTTAATTATCTAATAATTTAGTAATCATGCTATTAAAATTATAGAAGTTTCTTAAAATTTTGCCACTTCCCTTTACCCATTTATAGAATGAATATTGCAAAAACCACCTTAGTGATCATTTACATTTTTAAGGACTCTTAGCCTCCTAGCACTAGTAGTTTCTGTGATTTCGTGATTAGGGAGTGACCATTTGAACGAATATGTTTCAAATTAAAAAATATTTTTTTCATTGTCATTTTAATAATTATATATAGTTATGGCCTGTCGAAAGCTGTGAAGTTTGATAAATAAATAAATAAAAAAATACATTCGCTGCTTACCTACACGATATTACTACTATGATGACTACCAATGATGAAACCATAGAATTGTGTATGTATAATTCATATAAATTAATTTGCTCATTTGTTTTAACATTGCATTAGATCCGATGAAGACGACGCAAGTGGCGGAAAATATACAAGGATGGAGGAGGACAATATTCAAGACAAGGAGAGATTTGCTAGGTAAATCAATGTCTTTTTTTGTTTTAAATCATTATTTACATCATTATGTACATTAGCCATACTACATTATATTATTAAATTTGTTAACCCTACTCACTTCGCTTCCATCCATTCATCCGTCCATTGGTAAAAAGTAGTTATAGTGTAGTTTTTGGGTTTACCCTCAGACAGACAAAAGATTTAATATTTAATTGAATATAATAGTAAGCAAATAAAAAAAAACTTACTTTAATAAAAAAAAATTGAGGCTTAAAGGATCTTAAAAGGCGTGAAGGCAATTTAAACCTTTAAACATATTTCATGTTCTCTTATTACTAAAATTATCTATTGTATGTGTGAGGAAGTATTAAACTTTAATATTTAAGTTACCAATACTTTTTTCGGTTGTGTGCAAGTAAAGTGCATTCCAGATTTTCTCAAAGTAAGACTACATTATCAATACCATACCGATTTGGAAACTATATACTTGGGTAACCTTTTAATAAGTTTTCTTAACAATCTTCTTATTAAAAAATGGGATTACCGGCCATTGAATATAAAGCATATGAAGTTAGCAAACCAGCATACGGTCCACTTGATGATAAACGTAAATGCAGCTTTAGAGGCTAGTGTCATCACAAGGATATCACCAGCGTGTCGCCAACCCTGTGAACTGAATATACTATGTTACATTTAGCCAGTAATTTCACTGTCTCTCACACGTATCATACCGGAACACAGCAATACAAATACTGCTATTTGGCGGTAGAAATTAGTGAGAGTAAGATTCCAATGCAGACGACCTTTGCGAGAGGTCTACCTTATGTAAACATATTTCAAACAATCAAACTAGCGCCCACTCGCCACTTCCTCAGCGCTCATAATAAGTTTCAGATAGTGTTTTGTTAGCATTATTTAATTTCAGAAAATTTACATTAAAGATTACATAATCACGATTTTAGATATCCTGAGTTTTTGACGTAAAATAAGTTCCAACCCTATCAATATTAAAAAGTCAAAGGGAATACGCGTTCATTCCTTATTCTGGTATGATATGCTTTGGCAAGTTTTATCAAAATTTATATTGTTTCGTTCGTAACAATGAGACACTTAAACCATTCATCAAGCATTATAATTAATTAAACACAATTTTGCACGACTTTGCGCTTATCTGGGAGCACGGCAGTGCCCCCGCCAAGTCGAGCGCAAAGCAAACACTGCCATACCATCCTTTACTGGAACCATTTCACCGCATTTTCAGGTCCCTATTTGAGAACTTCTGGATAAAACCAGAACGCACAATCTTTCATCATCCAGTAAGCTATGATAACATACATAAAATCCAAAATTTCTAGTCTGGGGACTTAAAGTTCCGAAGTTAAGCGAAAGCAAAGTTTTGCATTTATGACTCACACTCACTCACCTACCATTCATTTAACCTAAAAACATTCTGTAAAAAAACGATTCGATAGACCTGCTTGCTCATCTTTAAAAAGTACATAATGAAATCTAGACAAAATCTTGGCAAGTCCAAGGTTCCTTACTGCAATTTCCTCATTATTATAGTAAGTGTTGTGTAACTTGGCCGTTGTAGGGTACTCAAGGGTACAAAACCAGTATTAAGCCTTAATTCACTTGTTATACAATCAACGTTGTCAACGACCGATTGGTAATAATACTGTCGATACTCGACGTCGACTGTACGATAATATTGTCACGGAGCACCTGGTTCTGTGCCCTTCAACGGCCAAGTCACACAACACTAACTATAATAATACATGTTTTTGGTGGGATACTTGTGTATCCTCTTATCATGTTAAAGCTAGAATTTCAGAATGTGTAAGGTTTGTGTCACTCTCCTTTCATTCTTGGGAACTTTTTCTTAATTCTCAAATAATATATAAAGATGTACAAAAAATACAATAAAATATTAGAAGGCAAAGTAAAGAAGTATGATCTCGTAGTTTGATCATATGCAAAAGAAAAAACAAATATAAATCTTTTTAAGGTCATTGAAACCGAAAAAAAAGTGTATCCTTTATTTAAATGATTTATCAACTACTTGCAAATCACGTAACTTTTTTTGGTCTAACGATAGATTTAATGAAGGAACAGAACAAATTTTATAAATATCTCGTAGATATGCATGCATATAACTATACAAAATGTTAAATGAACGACGTTAAGTGCTGGTTTTAATAATTCCTCATTCCCACAGTGACAATAACTATTTATTGTTAACTTACCGTGTGATGATTGGAAACGTGTCTTATCACGCGACACGCCGCCTTCACTTTGGTTTAAAATGTTTGATATTGGGTGTTAAATATGCTCAAAATTTGCTTTCTCGGTGTCAGATTTTTATAGAATCATAATCTGATATAGACAAAACATAAAAGGAGGTAATCGCCGTTTGTTTCTTATGTATATTATATTATATAGAACAAAATATGTTGTACTAGCTTTTCGCCCGCGACAATGTCCGCGAGGTATGTCCCTTCCTGACGGATAAACTATGCAAAAAGTGCCGATATCGTAAAAATAAATAAAAAGAAAAATCTATGACAAGGGACCTTTTCGATATACAAAATGGCCTATGTATTACTTCAGGCCATCAAAAATATCTTTGCCCTTATTCAATCCAGACCTTTTCAGCCGCTCCGCCTTAAAAGAATAACAAACATACATAAATACCAACAAATTTTCGGATTTATAATATTAGGAAGTATTAGAAACACATTTGCTTCTGACCAAATTCAAACCTAAACACTACACATTTTGTTTTACAGTCGCGAAAATCATTGTGAAATTGAGCGCCGCCGAAGAAACAAGATGACGGCGTATATAACGGAACTGTCCGATATGGTTCCTACATGTTCTGCGCTGGCGCGCAAACCCGACAAACTTACCATACTGCGTATGGCAGTTGCTCATATGAAAGCATTGAGAGGTATATTTAATTTTGATAGATTTTATTTTTCAATTTGCATACTAACAATGTTATAATTCAGCCACTAATTTAGTTTTCGGATTGTACGTTGTCTTATGTTTTATCTAAAATTATATAAATATTTGACATAACGTACATAAAAACGTGCTACATTATATATATATATTATATAATATATTATGTTTGCACACATTTCTATTTGTGCGTAGTCAATGGTCATACATATTTTAATTTACAAATATACTGATACAAAATATTTTCAGGAACTGGAAATACCTCTACTGATGGAACATACAAACCATCATTTTTGACTGATCAGGAATTAAAACACCTTATCCTAGAAGCTGCAGATGGGTTTTTATTCGTAGTAAGTTGCGACACGGGCCGTATTATTTACGTTAGTGACAGTATAGCGCCGGTTCTCAATTATTCACAGGTATGTTATATTCGGAATACTTCAACTACATATAAGAATGAATATAGTACAATCTATAAGGGCTTTTCATTATTTTAGGGAGATTGGTACTCTTCATGTTTATATGACCAAGTGCATCCAGATGACGTCGAAAAAGTCCGGGAACAATTAAGCACCCAGGAGCCACAAAACACGGGCCGGATACTGGACCTCAAAACTGGCACTGTTAAAAAGGAAGGTCACCAATGTAAGTTGATAATTTTACTGTAACAGTAATCTTAGTTGTCAAAAAGCAGTGGTTAGTCGCCGTTCCACTGAGAACAATATAGTAAACCAACCTAGGTCACTCCGCGTAGCATCCCCATCACCTATCCCAAAAATTATATATATATATATGTAACGTATATTTCAAGTCCTATTACTTACCTTTTGTGATCTTGACATCTATCTTCGAATAGTAATTGCTGTAATTTCAGGAACTTTTGTGTGCTATAACAAAATATTTCACGCTGGCGGATACAGAAAAAAAATTGCGTATTTTTTTTATCGTGCCGTAGATACGTTGCATTTTTACGACGTTATATATTTTCAAATGCTTTTAGAATTAGTACCACTTACTGTTTTCTATTTTAAATCTATAGAACATGGGAATTAGTCTTTTAATATAACCTTTTTTGTAAACCAGAACTTCCAATTTCTACCACCACGGTCGTTAGTGCACCTAGCACGCCATCTGTTTTAGCTGATTTTAGCGACCAAAAAGTAAATAAAGGTAAAATTGCAGCGTCTATGCGTCAAGTGATGGGGTCCCGGCGCGGGTTCATCTGCCGCATGCGCGTGGGCGGCACCGCGGAAGGCGCGCACCTGGGCAGGCTGCGCGCACGCAACTCGCTGGGGCCTTCGCATGACGGACACAATTACGCTGTCGTACATTGCACTGGATATATAAAAAACTGGCCCCCTACAGGTATAATATGAAAAGTAAAAAAAGAATGTACATACCAAGTATACTATAAGTATATTTTTATATACATACACTATATTTTTTTCTATAAAACAAATCGACCCCCCATACATGCTAAGCATGTTCAAGTATTTAATCACGTCATAAAAAATGTGCACTTAAATAGTTCGTGTACACGTAGCATATATATTTGGGACATTAGATCTGTTTCCAGGTATGCAGATGGATCGTCCGGTAGAAGATGAACTTCACGCGTCACATTGTTGTCTTGTGGCTATTGGACGTTTACAGGTATACATGATTTGGATAATACGTACACATCATTAAGAATGTATTAGAGCTAGATTATAAATGAGATTTATGTTTAGGTTACTTCAACGCCGAACACTTCCGAGGGCAGTTTGTGTAGCAGCGGTGTGGAGTTCGTGTCTCGTCACTCAGTAGACGGCCGGTTTACGTTTGCCGACCAGCGTGCCACGCAGGTGGTGGGTTACGCCCCTGCCGACTTGCTGGGTAAACTCTGTTACGAATTCTATCATCCAGAGGACCAACAACATATGAGGGATAACTTCGACCAAGGTACTTTTGAATATTATTCAAAACAAACTGGTTTACACTTTCCCAAACTTAACGAATTTAATTTTTATTTCAGTTTTAAAATTGAAGGGGCAGATCATATCGCTAATGTACAGATTTCGCGCGAAAAGCAGAGAATTTATTTGGTTAAGGACATCCGCTTTTGCCTTTTTGAATCCATACACGGATGATGTAGAATATATTGTCTGTACAAATACATTGGCTAAGTGAGTAAAAATAAGTTGCGTTTATACTTTTTCATAAAAGTGATCTCTAGTTTTGTTAATTCAACGGCGACTGTGCTAATTTAAATGTTTTTTTAGTCGGTCTTTAGGAAGTTCAGCGGGTGAGCCGGCGGCCGAAGAAAATTACGATTACCACTTGCGTCACCGCGACGTGTACCAAGCTGCTCCGCCGGCCATCCATCAACAACACCACGCCCCTCCTGGTTAGTAGTGCTAGTTATTTCATCTAATATTAATTATTATTAATCTATAATATAATCTCTCAAAACTACTATATAACACAACTCAGAACTACAATACGTACGTATATGCTTAATATCTTCTATACTGATAAAATTCTTCTTTGAAATTATTCTTGAGGTCTTCTTGAATAGAAAAAAATCCTGTGGTGAAAAATTTAAATCAATTTTCCGTAACTGAATCAATTTTTGGAGACACTATGTGGTTCGTGTAATCATTTCATTGTAGAAATATGTATGGAAGTACGACGCCGCGATTGCCGATGTCTGGTTTCCTAACGGCCCGGCCGGTATTTGCGTGTAAGAGACAATCCATACATTCTTACAAACGTTTATAACATTTTAGGAGCATATTGGAATAGCAGGATTTATATTGTCTAAAGAAGAAGTGCCTACTTAGTTTCATATTATGTTTTTTCGTAAACAGGCGCGGGCAGCGGCGTGAGTGCGCGATCACCGGGCGAAGCGGGCGTGGCGGCGCCACCGTACGCGCCGCATTACGCGCCTGAGTACTCGCCGCACCGGCCCGCCAACACGCCCCCGCACACCACGTGGACCACCCTGCGGCCCGTGAGTCTACTACACCCTTCGAATAACGAAACAAGATTTTGTTTTGATTTTTTTTAAACGATGAATTTATGGCATGATCGACGCTTACCCTGGACAGCAAGCCACAATGGAGACCTCATACAGTTGATCTCGCTAATAGACTAGGTTCTGCAGCTTTTTTAATGTACAAAATTCGTCAATTAACAGACGAAGATACAGCTTCCTAGTTTATTTTAGTTATTTTCAGTGTTGTCTTATGGTTATTACTATGGGGTAGCGTGGCTGAAGTAAATTTAATATTTGTGCTTCAAAAAAGGGCTATACGTGCGACGCATAAAATGACTCAAAAAGAGTCACTGAAAGAAAAATTTCAAGAAATTAATGTAATGACTGTACACATATAGTCATTATATTAATTTCTTGACATTATGTATATGAAAACATTATGTATGCCTATAAAAACATAGGCATGTTTAAGAAAAACTGTGACATACATAATGTTAATACATAATGTCAGAAATAAATATAAGCTCACAGAGCCTACCACAAGCGGTTCCATAAAATAAATAATAAATTAAAGGGCTACTGCATAAGATTTTACAATAAAATAACAGGCAGCATATTAGGTTTACCGATTAATAATTCTATTAGACGTAAAGAATAAGGTTACATATTTCTAAAGTATATTATAGTGTATGACTATATTAATGATAAAACTGTCTGGGATTTAATTGCTCTAACCTAGCTTTATGACAACGGTTTCTTAGCGCTGACGCCCGTAGAGATTCCATTAACACCAACATTGATGGAACCTTTATTACCACCAGTTTTTCTTGTTGGTTACTTTCTCGTGGCTTGTGAACGAAACTGCATTAAACTTATTTTTAAGACCCGTCTGGTGCCGGCTGACTAGTATAAGGTAGGCCTAATTTAAATGTTTGATGTCCTATAGGATCCCGTTGGTGATGGGTCCATGGATCATCAGTATTATGAATATAAATAGTTTATTATATTTAGTATTCCATATTTTAGAATTAAAATTGTTCTATTTGTTATATCTGACGATTCGAAAGTGTCAGTGTCAGTTGTAATGGGCCTACTTCATTAAAGAATATTTTGATTGGTTTTCATTTGATTTAGGTACAGATGGAGTCATTGACTTTTTCTGCAGATTTAAATGGCATGGCCATTATTTGTCTAATCAACTGGAAAAAAAATATTTAGAGGGTAATATAATTAGAACTTTCGAATCATAGATTTTTTGTACTTAACGAGCACAACTAAGTAGGGAATAATAGCAAAGCGGTATTAGCTCTAAAGATTTCCCAATAATGAGAACACATCGTCGCTGTAGCGCTTCCGTTGCTTGCACGTATACATAACACCATTCGTTTTCAGAGTGGAGGCGGCACAGGCGGTGAAACGTATGCGTACAGTGGAGAGACAGGCGCGGGGGCCGGCGCGGGCGGGCCGCCGCCCGATAACAGCCCGGCGCGCTCGCCGCCCGCGCCCGCCTACCTGCCGCCTGCGCACTACCACCACAACCACCCGCCGCACCCCGCGCACCCCGCGCACCCGCCGCACGGTGTGTATCAACGTGCACGTACGCGAGTATCCACTGCTGAACACACACTTTGTAGATCAATGTGCAGCAACGCGTGCAGGCCCTGACTCTCGAGTGAATATCGACCGCACTGCGTGTGTTCTCGGTTTTGTATTTACTCTTGTGGCTGATGTCTATATCTGTTCATCATTGTGATAATATATATAAACAGTTGTGTAAACGCAGAAAGTTCGGTGATGACGGACCGTTTTATATGTTAGCAGGTATGTGGTCGTGGCAGGGCGGGGCTGCGGGCGCGGGCGGTGCGCCTGCGCCCGAGGGCGGCCACGCGCCCCACGAGCTGTCGGACATGTTGCAAATCCTGGACCAGGGCGGAGCTACCACTTTCGAGGACCTAAACATAAACATGTTCAACTCGAACTTTGAATAATTATAGTTCTAAAAAGTAACATATTGACGTTTTTGACGCGGAATATACTAGAGTTCAGCGGGACGCTATCGTTGCCCACTCGTTGAGTGAATTCCTCGATTCATCGCTGTTGCTCGGTTACCTGTACGAAATGAAAACGGAACGTACGTAATATTTAGGCTATAAAAGGAGTGCGAAAACTTTCATTTGGTACGTGGGCGTGGATTTTAGTTTGCACGCGAATGTGAAGAGTTTCCATCGACTCAGCCAATTGTGAAATGTTCTCATAATATCCACGAAACTAATTTTAATTAGTTTTATTTTCTTTAAAATTTTGTTCTTTCTGTACGACTATACAACATTTTATGTGTAGTCTGTAATTTTGTTAAGCAGCTAAAATTTATGTATTCCAATTTTAATATTAAAGGTTTTTGAGTATCATATCTCACATATATAGTGAAATTAATTTTAACATTGAAAAAACAATCAACAATGTTCTATAACTGTTTCGTACCTCAAATGCTTCCATACATCATTTTATTTTTATTCAGTATTAGATAAGTAATTTTTTAGTATTATAGGCAATATTAGTTTATAATTTTTTGTTGATGTAAAGTATTTCATTTTCCAATACTTGTCTGACTGGGAAGGTGGTAACTTTTCAGATTTCCCTTTTTTGCTTCTGATAGTCTATATCTAATACTATCAAGTGTATATGGGTGGTTATCTGAAATTTGGTTAACTCCTGACCTAATTTTGAAAGTAGTGCTTTCAGAAAAAAAACGGTACAGTTTATATTCTATGCTATGTGTATAACATCTATATTACTGCATCTGAAAGGGCCAGTTACTTTACCTGTTATTTTAAGAGAAATTTATGATTTTGTAAAATCAGTGTTCTAGGGACTGATGCTAAACACGGTCATTATTTCAAATCACACTTATTGCAAATCAGCTGTAACAACAAATTATTATTGACACAAATTGTTTTAATAACAAATTGAATTAAATTAAATTTTAAATTGAAGTTTTCTTGTGTAACACAAGCACAGGTGTCAGTCGAGGCACAAAAATCCAAAGTAGATGCAATTTGCAGAACTAACTCTTATTTAGAAACTTTTTGTGCAAATTTTTCAAGTTTTTCAATTTTTAATCCATCAAATATATTTTTTGTTTTTTATTTTGTTGCGAGTGATGCATTCTTTTTTTCTTACCGCGCAACGACTATTACTGTCATCCTTATAAAACTTTCGTATAATTTCTTCAACTCTTTTTATCTTGCTTAGTTTCATATTTGGACGATTAAATCCCATCTTTTTATATGTAATAGCTTTGTTTCCAAGTCTCCATATCTTATATTAATGTGCCAGCGGACTGGACAAAGACTCGTTTTTAAACAGGTTTTATTAGGCTTTTTTTATCAATTCTACTTTTTGATTAGGGTCGTTGGCCATTTCTAAAATTTTACTTTTTGGTGTAAGTGCTTCCTTGTTTTTTGTCATTCTATGTTTCAATCTTCTGTTTCTTTGTTGTGCGCTAGCAAGTTTTTTCTTAAAATTATCCATGAGTAAGTCCTTCCTCTTCAGTATACTATTTCTTTTCTTCCGTTAAACTATACTTCTCGTTCTTGCTTCAGCTTCTCTGTCTTTATTTATTACAGGAACCTCAGGAATAATTTCGTCTTCTGATGATGGCAGCGTATTTTGATCTAAGTATTTATCAGAATTCTTATGAATCTTTTGTTTTTTTCTATAATCTGATGAATAGGCTAGGCTTCCCAGCTTTTTCTTGCCATTCATCTGCCAGCAATACAGGGTCATTTTTATTTTTTCCGATCGCTTCGATGCCGCTATAGACTTTTTTTTTGCAATTTCTGGGATTCAATTTCTTCGTTTAAATGAATTTAAATGGAGTTTAATCAAATTATTCTTATATAATTATAAAAACACTGAAATTAATAACAAATTCGGGAGGTCTTACGTGGCTAGGGACTGGAGTAAAAAGTAGCAATTTTTGGAAATAAATAATATTATGATGTATCCCAACATGAATGAGCGTATTAAATGGACTTAAAAGCATCGCTTAGTAGTTTTTAATATTGGATAAAATTATTTAAAATATGTGAAAATTTAAACTAACACCAAGTTAACCAAATTTCAAATAATCACCCATGTATATATTATTTTTACCAAAAAAAAAATTATTCATGAATTTATATTGTGTATAATAAGTAACTGATTTAAAATTGATATATTGTACTACTTATCTAACAAAAAGCCATAACTACTACCATGTAAAACCAATTAGCTTACTGCTAGTTCTATAAATTCAAGTCAGATGGTAGAAACAACATTCTTGAAAACTTTGTATTTATAATACACTGGTTTGATGGCAGTTTTTTCTTATTGATTCATAAACTATTGATAATTATATTTATATAACACTTTCTGACACTGACAATATATAGAAAAATAATCTTAAATAACACAGATTTTGTTAGGACAGGCTTCTGAAAAGTTAAATCCATACAAGATCTTTTCCCTCATGTTAGAAAGTGATTGATTAAATGGTACCTTGTTTTTATATTCTTGAAAACTGATATTATTATTATTAATTAGTTTAATTTAGTTATAAAGAGATATTCATATTTTTATGTAATGCATTTACGAGTAATTCATTTTTTTTATTTTAAATAAGTTTATAGGAATCAGAATTTTGTAAAATGAATTTTTCATTAAACAAAGTACACGATATTTGCAGTTTTTTTGTACTTAAGATTCTTAGTAAGTTATGTTTCCTTACTCGTTAACCTAATCATGAAATTATTGTTTAAAAATTTGATTACACAAAATAGATTTACAGTATAGCCTGCTTGCTCACGTCCGACATCGTAGACCGCGTCACGTCTTAGAGCGTTTTTACATCATCCGATCCGATATCGTGTCGGACGCAGATAGCCGACATCCGATAACCGACACCATGTATTATTTTCACATATTTCCGATAAAATCGTTCCGATACGGTTTGCTCGATAGCTTAGTGCAGGCAGGTGGTCATCATGGCAAACTATATTAGAAAACTTATTTGCTGTAACTATTATATTTGAGACGCAAAAAAGTTCTGTCCACAAACAGTATTGGGTACTACCCATTGTGGAAGCTAGATATTCAGAGCGAGCATTTTATACTCTTAAGCAAGCTACAAAATGCACCTCGAAAGTTTTTTAATTACTTTTGTATGGGTGAATCCACATTCAATTATTTGCTAATTCATCTTACAAATAAATTTATTAAATAAATAAAACTTACAAATCGGAATATTCATCGAAAAATTGTTGAAAGTTATGGGATTTTGTAACAGATTCACAGGAGTTGCTTGTAGTCGATGTATAGTACTATACATACTCATACACATACTTCTCGCCAATTATTGTCTCGGAGTATTCTATTTTTTTTATTCCTTGTGAGTTTTATCCCACAAGCATGATTTATTTATACCAGTTCAATTAATGTAATTATATCGTATTTAAATGATGGCGACGCCATGATGACATCTGAACTAGTTAACAAATTCAAAATGCATCGGCCTCTACGCACACTGTGACAATTTCGATATACGTATAGCACACATACAAACATTATCGCCCGACGGCTCACGGGCGTCCGATGGTGCCGCCAGTATATCGGTGTCTGCCCTGATATCCGATATCGGGCCGGACAATATGAAAGACATGTACATATTTCATACATTTTACTTACACCAATATCGGATCGGATAATGTGAAAACGCTCTTAGACGATCCGCCCGACAGAATTACCGCGAAAATCGCAGCGCTTTCCCTCCCTCTCACTGGCACAACAAAATCATTGACACTGCACATGCATTATAACAGAGAGTAAACCGCTATCGCCGGCGAATGCGTGCAGTCCCTGTCCCTACGAGCGATAACCGACAGCCCTAGAGCTGCCGGGCACACTGTCCGTCCTCTTTTGCTTAATTTTCGTAATTAAATTCACCCCCAACGATGGCCGCCCGAGCCTAGGTCAAGCCTCTAGAGACGCTCTCAGGCGATCGCCGTCGGTCCCGCTCAGATCCCGCGAGCTTTGCGGGCGCGACCGCGCTAACACGCGGTCGCAGCCGCGGGGTACGCAGGATAATTACGGGCATCGGACATCTCATCTATGAGTAGTCCAGTAATAGGTTCGTCCGAAAAAAAGGCCTACCTTTTATTCTAAAATTGTAAAATTATTATTTTTATGCTAAAGGCGGGATCTGACAATACTACAGAGCATAAAATATGGTTATTTTTTAAACACATATGGTATGTCAAAAATACAGTAAAGTGACATTGACAGTGTCTGTCAAGCAATACGTTTACTGATGTGATGTGTATTTTGCAAGATTTTTTTCATTATAATTAAATAACCGTAGTAAAAAAATACACATATTTATACTTACTTTAAGTTCCGTTTCATCATGGCTAGGGTTGGAAAAACGGCCCAGGAGTTCATACAAAGTTCATTTTCACCTATTATTGCGGTTCTATGCAGCCCTAAAGTTGATGGTATCGTAACTAAAAATAATGTTTCTTTTACGGAACTGCTACAACCTTTTTCCAACATAGAATGGGATGGTAATTATTATTTACATTAGTAAAATAAATCTTTTGTTGATTGTAAAAAATATTAATCTTCAACACATTTTCACACTTAGGTCAATTTCGTGATCCAGGTGGAAATGTATGTACTATAAAAACATGGAAGCTTGTAATTAGAGAGGTCTCTTGGAAACCTTTACAACCAACAGAAGCAAGGAGACAGTTGAATAATGCTGTGCTACATAATTACAATGATAAAACTGTCTCCCTTGATATAGGTAATTCTTTGTTTAGTAATATATATAGTGTTAAATAAAATGTTATGTTATTCCTTTCTTTTTTAGAATGTTTCTTGAATGTCTGAATATTTGTTTAGTATTAATTTATCTAATTTTAAGTTTTAAGTTTAAATGATATATGTATAAAAACAATGTTCTTGCAGATGGCAGAAAATTTGATATCCCTCATTCTACTCCATGGTTTGATGCTTGGAGGGAAACATATCTTGAAGTGCAATTCCCCTCTGATCATGAATTTACTAAGCACTTTTTATCATGCCTAATAGTTGGTACAACACATGATGAAAACATAATAGAAAGCTTTAATTCATTGAACCAGCAGTATGCTCAATTACAAAATGTAACACCACCTAAATTACCAAAATGGTTTAACAATGGAGTCCTTAAAACATATTTATTACTACATGATGTATCTGTAACATCAAAGGAGATGTATGTATTATTATTTTTTTATATTATTATATAATATAGTACTTTAATAAAATATATACATACAAATTACATTTTCATATAATTACACACTTTTCTTTTAGAGCTGATTCCATGTTTGAGACTGTAAAGCAGTCGTTTGGAGCAAGCAACTGCTTTATGTTATCCATAAATTCAAAGAACAACATGGACACAACTTTACCAAATGATTTCTGGGCACAGTACATAAAGAGATCAGAAACAAATGTAAGTTAAGAGGATATTCAATTTGCTGCATACTTTTTACAGTCAGCACTTATTACTTTCATGTATATATTTTTAACAATTTACTCAATTTAGTTTTAAATTTTGAGACTCACTTCATTACCTATACTGATTTAAGCCTAGCACAGCATCAGCATCAAATAACAGTTGCTAATCTACTGACATTAGGTTCATGTTGTTGAATAAAACAAGTCACATTTTTTAATAATAAGAAAGATGTACCTAAATAGTTACAAATGTATATCTATTTTTGTTTTTCTTTGCGTGTTTTGTTTTGCTATAAATTAGTGTAAATTTAGAAAATTTGAATGTGCTTTGATAAACATATTGATTGTACTTTAATAAATGTATAAGTTGCAAATAAATAAAAAAGAAAGCAATATAATGGACATTGTTTAGTCAGTAACAAAGTGAAAGAAGTTAAATAAAGCTACTGAGGTTCATTATTTTGCTGCTCCACAGAACTCAATGCCTTCATACTTGTGTAAAGGAAGTGACCACATGGACAAGCTACATGTCATATTGCTCAGATTTAACTTTAGACTCTTAATATTTGGATTAGTATAGGAAATTCTTGAGTGACTTATCAATATATATATATATTTTTTTTTAAGTAAAATTTAATTCTGTATTTTCATGCCTGTGTGCCATCAGGGTAGGCAGAGACCATAAATCTCTATTTGGTACGATCTTGGCATTCCCTTTCTCGGTTTATTTATTTTTCATTTCCCTTACTCGCATTAGCCCTTTCATACAAGCTTGTTTATTGTTATTTCTGACCCGGACCTTTTTTTAATACCTCTTCTACCTAGTTAAGATATGTTTGCTTAAGTATTTAAAGTAAAAGCAACTGCAAATTATGTCGTACTATAGAATAGGAATTTTGTTTTAATAACTCAATGAAAAATCTTGACATTAGATTCAAATACATTTAATGTAAACATATGTTGAAAAATCATCATCATATCAGATAGTAGACCTACACTATCTGATATGATGATGCACTACTGGACATAAGCCTTCCCAAGCGATTTCTAAATGGACCAGTTGCATGTGGCCTACATCCAGCCCACGTCCACATTCCTGAGCCTTACAGTTTCATCGACCGTCGGTTTTGTGTGCTATGTGCCTTGCTCACTGACACTTCAACTTGCTAATTGGCTGGGCTACGTCGATTACATTTGTTCTTTTATGTATCTCCTCATTCTTGATTCGATCCCGTAGAGAGACGTCGAGACTCCATAGGTCGTTGGTCTACTTTGACTTCTTCGTTACTACTGGTCTACGTTGGCTCATAAGACCTATAGTGCCTATAGACAATGTTTAATGATGTTACGTTATGGGAACACAATGGTGCAAGGGCTTTTGATTTGACATAAACTGTATTGGATTCGGCGATTGGCCTTTTCCTTAAAATTGGAATTGCCTAGCTTGACATGAACCTATAACTTATGAGTACCTACTCAACTGTCGTTGATGGTGTCATATGTGTTAAAAACTCACTTTATTGTTAAAAGAACAGATATGTTAATGAATGATGAAAATGCAAATGAAAATAATTGTTGCTGTTTTACTGATACTGACGTAAAAGGGGTAGTGTTGCGCCAAACACAACTAAGATACTGGCATGAGTACAACGTGGGTATTAGATATTATTTTGGATATTCCGTGTTCACCCACCTGAAAACCACCTGTTTAAAAACTCGATTGAGATCTTTGACAATCGTACTCATACCTTTCATTAACATAATTGCTAAGATTACAGTATTTATTGATAAATTATCCGCATTTACTACTATTCGTCTAACGAATAATTTTGTAAATACAAACTCGACAAAAATAACAATCTAACTTACGTAGTTAGGAAAAAAACTTATAACTTAACTTTTTTTTATATATATATATATATATTATAAACCATGTTAGTCGCTGAATATTGACGTCGATAATAGCTACCTGATGATGTAATAATATTTATAATCCGTTTTTATAATTTTTCAGTTTTGTCATCGTAAGAAACGAGCAATAAAATCTTTCCTCTTTATAATATTAGTTTAGATGAATTTAAAATAACGTCAGTAATTTAGAGGTGGTTTTATGTATTATTATACTTCCACTTTCAAATAGATAGCTGGATTTAAATTACAAATCATAACTGTAATTTTTATTATTATTTTTATTAATTAGAATATATTTTTACAGAGTGAAATGACGTCATCATCAACAAATATGCCAAGTAGCCCATTAGAGTCGCAGTCACCACTTACTCAGTCGGCAGTAATCACAGGAATGCCAAGTATGTAGTTAGGTCTAAGTTACTACTTACAAGTAAGTCTTTAAAAAATCTATTTACAAGATTACTGTCTGTGATAAATGAGCTGTCAAATAAGAAACTGATTCCCATATGTAAATAGTTTATTTTTTAATAATATATTTTTTTAGATGAAGATAATTTATTACCAGCATCAAGCCAAGAAACACCACATCCCTTAACAGCATCCGAAAATGATGTGTATGATAATGCAAATAGCTTGCAGGTACTTTTAAAAATTTTAATAATATTTTTTATTTTTATTTATTTATATTATTTCTCCATATTGACTTGGTACTAACAGTAGCAAACTATATGATATCAATACATATGCTAACTCCAAAATTCTACTACAACTATATGACACCTACCAATAATCTTTATTAAGAAGTTAAAATGATGAAAACATCTCAAATGTATAAATATAATACCTGCATAGGTACTACACAAACGTCAACTACACAAACATTGATTTATATCAGCCATGAACAAACTACAGATAAATAGGTAATATGTACGATATAATGATAGATTTATTATCTATAGCAATCTCCTTATAGATATGAAGGAATTGAAATCTCTTGCAACTTTTAAAAATTATGTTCTTTTCCACAGGCGTTGCAAGTAACATTTGCCTTCTTGAATAAACTTTGTATGGACATATTTTAAGTTTAACCTATATTTATTTCTATTTATTTATGTTGCCCTACCGCTTGTCAGTAAATTTTTTTTCATGTAGGTGAATGAATTTCCTAAGAGAAAGAAATTTTAAAATGTTAAATTATAAATTTATTAAAGAAAATTAATTGAACACAAATGTCAATAAAAAAAAAAAGTTAAAATATGTTAAAGACGCAAAATGGAAAACAAACAATTTAGTAAATCAAATTAAAGATCATCAAAATTTTAAAAATAAGTGTAATAAAAATTATATTTAAACTAGCAGCCCGCCCCGACGGATACACAAATCTGTTAAACTTTTAATCTTTTACTTAAGTCTTTTATTATAAAAATAATTTATTATCCATATGGAGCAGTCGTTCTGGAGTTATGCGCGTACATAAATTTCGACGAATGATCATTATATTATTTAAATATTAGTTACTATAACTATTTCAGACCCATTCCTTTTCGGGAAGCTCCGAAAGCATGAATGTAGCTGGAAAAGGATCTGAATGTATGTCGGAAGTCCATGGCGCAGCACTGAATTCAAATGATGTTGATGCTATAAAGAAATTCCTTCATGATTATGCTTCGAAAGCTTTACTACCGTACTTAGAAAAACAAATCTGTCAGTTGTCAGAGGTGGTAAGTGAAGATGTTTCTTTGAATTATTTTTACACATGTGTTATTTTTTCTGAAAGTACTGGCAAAACCGAGAGATACCGGCAGAGTAAAATAGTACCTCCCTCTGTACTAGGTATCGTATGAGGCGACGATACCAGAACCGACAGATGGCGGTATATCCATCCGAAACGGTGTAGTTCGAATGCATAGGGTGGCGATGGGCAGCAGCATTCCCGTCACGAAAGCTGTGCTCTGCGATTGCCAGCACGCTTGCCCAACGCGGCAATTATGGGTAAATTTCTCCCTTTCTTGGGAAGGCCTATGTCCAGCGGTGGCCTCCCAATGGCTGTAATGATGATGATTATTTAAAGACTAATAATTCTAATTTCATGTCAAATTTAGATTACTAGCAATTCCTGTGGTCACCCGCGTTAATTGGAATAACAAACCTAGTGTAATTCATGCTCCGTTCTAATTGGCTTTGGCGTGATGTTATATATAGTCTTTCTCGATATGTAGGCAATCGAATGCTGAAAACATTTTTAAAATCCGACCATTAGTACCTGCCAATCACACGTTCAACCAAACTAAGCACTTCGTCTACTTTATTGTTTGTTTTCTACAATTGCAGGTGGCAAACAGAAAAGGTGTAAGTAGATCTCTATTATCAGCAACCAAGCGATGGTTTGGTACGGGTAAAACTGGGAACACTACCGGTAACAACGCTGTCATGTAAGAAATATTTTATATTAAAAATAATAATAATGGTACTCTGTATTTTACACAAAAAATTACATATTAGAAAGAATAAAAAGTGTCAAGTTTTAATACAATAGGCGACCTTATCGCTCAGGGCGATCTTTGGACGGATATATAAGAAGATAATTTGATAGGGCAGTTGGATGTGTATTACTAATTTATTTACAAGAAGAAAATAAAATAGATTAAATAATAATACTAAACATGTCTATGTAACAATAAATACATAAATCCAACTTAAATTAAAAATAAACACATATATTGAAACGTTACAGCTACAGGAAATGCTCCCTCACCATTCGCCCAAATGCGAAAACAGACCGTGCACGCCTGATATTCTATATTACTTAATTTATACCCCTGTCAAAATCTAGTTCATGATAATATCAAGCGTAAGACTGCTCTGACTGCTCGTTTAACCATCACAATATTTTCTGATTATATGAGTTTACACTACACAGCAATCATCGCATCGCAGGGAAAAATAATATCAAACATTTTATTACATTTTGTATAACTAACAGCTACTTGTTATCTTTGTACAAAGTTCAATTTTTTTCGGTTTTAGGGACGATAAAATATTTCGAGGGTGTTGCTTTGAGAGATCATTTGACTGCTCGTTTAACACTCACTATATTTTCAAGTTACATGAGATTATACGAGTATGATGCAGACTATATAGTAAATTTAGATATATTTTTTGTAGGAGTTATTTTGCCTGTAATAGTGGCGTGACTGGAGACACTATTCTAGCCAGCCGGTATCCCACAGGTAAAAAATAAGAAATTCTTAAAAAAACTGCTTTTGAAAGTTCTTTTTTTACTATTGGAATATTTATTGTAATATGTTTTATTATTATTAGCCGTGAGGTACCGGTAGAGTAGAATAGTACAAAACTAGTATTAGATATCTTAAAAGGCGTCTTAGTACCAGAACAGACAGCTGACGATATATACATCCGAATCAGTGTAGTTTAAATGATAGGGCGGAGATGAGCAGCAGCATTCCCATCGGTAAAGTAGCGCTCAGCGAATTATGGACAAAATTTCCCCCTCTCTTGGAACCCGTATCTAACAGTGGATTTCCTATGGCTGATATGGTGATGATGATTTGTTACTATAATAAATCTTTGCTATTTTTTTTTTGTTGCTACTATACTGCAGATATACAAACGACTGTTCGGAACTTCAATTGCGCCGATTGGGTGATCTCTGGTTCCTGTGTGGACAGTGGCAGCGTGCGTTCGACGCTTACCATACCGCAAAACGAGAATTCTATGCAGACAGTGCTTGGCTCTGTTATGCTGGGGCTTTAGAGATGGCTGCTATTAGTGCGTTTATGGCAGGTGAAGCCAATCGTAAAACTCATGGGTATATGGAAGAAAGTATTGTCACATATCTCAATACATGCAGGTTTGTGTTCATATCTTACTATGCCTACTTTAAGTGATAAAATTTGTAGGACTATTCTAGCCATGAACATGACGTAGAACCTCATACAAAGGTCGCCTTCATTGAAACCATACTCTCACCTATTTCTACCGCCAAATAGCAGTGTCCGTGTTGCTGTATTCCGGTAGATAGGGTGAGAGAGGCAGCGAAGTTGCTGGTCAACGTTACATAATATCTTCTTAATATTAATATTTTCATAACTTGTTCATCGATCTAGCCTAATAACAAAAAGAAGCCAGTCAATTCAAGACTGGCTTGTTGATGATACCGAATGTATCATCAACAAGCCAGTCTTTTAATTTTACGCCAATTGTTTTTTATTTAATTTCAGGATGGTGCAATATGCCGTAAGAGCTACACTACTATCGGTTCTGTGCCTAAACGGCTCTGGTCTTCACGGTGAAGCAGCGAAACAACTCATCCGAATGACGTCAGAAGACAGCGACCTGCGTAGCGCAATGCTGCTAGAGCAAGCAGCTTTATGCTTCTTATCTGGGCCCGGGTCAAAGGCCATGTGCAGGAAGTACGCATTCCACATGGTGTTAGCTGGACATCGATTTTCAAAAGCTGGACAAAAGAAACATGCATATAGATGTTACAAGCAGGCCTATCAGGTATTTATACTGTAAACTTCATGTGTTTTTGGACCAGGTCGACAAACAAGAGTGCGTTCCGTGTTAGTAACCATTACTGCTGCCTATAGACGATCGTAATACACGTATCACAAGGATGTCACATTACCCAGTAATTTCAGTGCCTCTTTCACCCTTCAAACCGGAACACAGCAATGTGAACCCTGCCATTTGGCGGTAGAAATGGGTGAGCGTGATACTAATTCCTACCTCCCTACCTTGCTGTACAACAGAAAACTCTAGCTTCTCTTATTTGATATGTCAATGTTTACGCGAATCTTTTAACCAATGACAGCATTTTCGAATTGTCCATAAAATAAAAACAGAGTACCGGCACAATATAATAGTACCTCCCCTTGTAAATAGGTGTACCGACACCTGTGTCCAGCTGTGGACGTTCAACAGATGATTTGATAATAATTATGAAAAATAATTATAATATTTTCAAGTACTTCATCATTACAGCCATTGGATGTCCACTGCTGGACATAGGCCTCCCCAAGAAAGATAGAATTTACCTATAATTGCCGCGCTGGGCAAACGTGTTGGTAATCGCAGAACGCAGCTTTCGCTACGGGGATGCTGCTGCCCATCTCCACCCTATGCATTTAAGCTACACTGTCAAGGATGGATATATAGTCACCTCTTACGGCATCTGGTACAGAGGGAGGTACTATTCTTCCGGCACCTCACGGCAAAGTAGAAGCACTTAAATCTGTATTTATATACACGTTAATTGTTACCTACTTATAACTCATCCATTATTAAGAGAACCGATTTGAATAAAAATATATATATATATTTCAAATTTTTTTTTGTATAGAAATCGATAATGGATCATGGACTGTATCATCCCTTAAAAGCATTAAACAAATAAAACCATAACGTTGTATAGGTACTTATGTCTACATAGACGACCCCGATGAACCGAGGGATCATAAGACGGGCCCGATAGCGCAGATGGTAGTGATCGTATCTTTTGCGCCAAGGGTCGTGGATTCGATTCTCACCGAGCAATAATTTATATGATTGTTCTGTGTCTGGGTGTTAAATATATGTATTAAAGTAGTATATTTGTGAATCCTCTGTTGTCTAACGTCCGTGACACAAGTGCTTTAAGCGAATTACGGCGGAGTCAGGTCAATGTATGAGATGTTATGGGAATTTATTTATTATTATTATAAGAGTCACTTAACAGATAGATAATTTAGGCCTACTATAAAACTAGGGGTGATAAGGGTGTCATTATTACCTAGTGGTCGTCGTCAATAACCGTCCATTATGCTCTCTATGGTAAATTCTAATAGTCTCAAAAGGCACGAGAACCAGAGGGCATTGTCGGGTTTATAGAGAACAATTGATTCAGTCCTAATCGAATTAGGCCAACAAATAAAATAAAAATAAATAAAAAAGTTTTGGCCGTTAGGGCTCTATTAATTGAAGGTGAAGGCTAGTTTTTCTACTTCGTACCCTATATACTCTTTACTGCTAAAAATTAGTTAGACCACAGGTCTCACGGTCTCAATTGTATTAACTCTCAAGGTCGAGACAACCTCAGTTATTTGTTGAATCATTTTTCACCTAGAGATCGGTATATGATGTCGTCATAATTGGCTGGCCAGGTATACCAGGACAGTGGCTGGCGGCTGTCGACGGACCATGTACAGTTCGCGTTGGGCCGGCTGGCGGGCGCGCTGCGGCTGGCGGCGGACGCCGTGCGCTGGCTCGCCGCGCCGCTCGCGCCCGCCGGCCACCAGCCGCCGCACCAGCAGGACGCCTTTCTGCGCGAGTACATCCTGGCGCATCAGGTCCCACTGCCTTTTTCTGGATAATGCAAACTTTAAACGGGCCCGACAGCTTCTATCTTGTGCCGAACGTCGTGTGTTCGATTACTACACGGAAAAAACTAAGTTTGATTTTTCGCTTAAGTCGTGCGTATTGATAGCACATTGATTGACCTTATTTACAAAGACGAGGAAAATCTATTTTTACCTCGGAATGCAAGAAATTATTATTCATTACCATAATTTGCTCTTAATATTATCTAAATAATGCAATGAATTGCCTAAATAAAAATAGGCATTTGTTATCCGGTATTCAGCAGGTTAGGTGTTAGTTATTTGGTATTTAGATTGCGGGATAGCTACCAGATGTCCGTATCACATTTAATACGAAAGTCGCTAAAAAGTAGCTTTTTCACCGATCTTTTTGCGACAGCAATGGATCGAGAGTTGCGAAGAGGTGCGGGGCCGACTGCCCGAGTTACCGCTACCGCTGCTCCAGCGCGCGGCAACGAGCGTGCTGTGCGTGGGGCCCGCGCCGCTCTCATCGCCCGGCCGCACGCCCGCCACGTCCATTACATTCCACGACGCTGATGACGCGGTATGATATCTTTGCTCTGAATTACTTTGCACTATTTTAAAAGTAAGCGAGTTCTACGACGAATAAAAGTGAGCAAGATGTATCATGGGTTATATTTTGTTATAATAACAGCTGACAATAGACAAATCGACGATCAACGATTAAGATGGGCCCGATAACGTATTAGACGGGGGGCTCGTTGTCGGTTGTCTTCCTATCTCGTTTGCCAAGGATCGTGGGTTCGATCCCCACCAGACCAAATATAATTTATAATATCATAAATATTTGTATGTATACCCAAAAATTTCTTCCGAGAACCAGGGTCTGGGTGATCGTTTGGTTATTTCCTGACTTGTTTTTACAAAGCCATATTAAGTGTATATTATAGACTAATCTATCGAAAGTATATAAATAGGGAAACTATATTCTTCCTTTGCAACATTTTAATAAAAAGAATGAAAATGCCTTTCTCTTCTATTAAACCGGAACACAGCAATGCGAACACTGCTATTTGGCAGTAGGAATAGGTGGAAGTAAGATACCAATGTAGGTGACTATTGTACGATATATATTATTGCAGGAAGCGCAACAGAGTGATCGTTACTGGCACAAACTGGAAGAAATGCTACTGCAGGTAGCGCAAGGCATGGTACCAATGATATTTAAACCTACTATTGACTTTTACACGGAGACTACTGATAGTAACCCTATTGTACCCCAGGGAGGTTAGTTTCTCTATTAAATAAATATTTATTTTTGATTTAAAATTGTATTTGGAGTTCTTTGAATGAAATATATATTTTTTTATTTTAGAACCCATCCAAATTTCAATCACTCTAAAGAATCCTTTGAAGATAACATTGGTGTTAAAAGACGTGGAATTGCTATGGCACTTTGTACCGACGCTGGACGACAATCAAAGACTAGAACAGGAAGCTCTGAATAACGAACCAATGGTCGCCGCCGGAAATATCATGGAGAGCACTGTTATAGTCGGACAGAGAATAAAGTCCGTCATTTTAGAAGGCGAATGTAACAAAGTATTACCGTTCTTAATCACTCCATTACGTGTTGGTGAACTAAATATTACTGGTTTGGCTTATAAGTAAGTAATAAAATATCATGCTATATTTTTTATGTCCAAAGTGTTACCTATTAACAAAATATTTAATTACAGGTTAATAAATGGCGGTGAAAGTGGCAACGAAAATGGTACAATGATATCTGGAAAAATAAATCTTTCTACACCTCAAAGTACACATGACAAACGTCTGCAAATAAGAGTTATTCCAGAATCCCCATGCCTACAAGTAAGATACACATATTTTTATCAACCTTTCATACTTTGCTATATACATAGATTACCCAACAAGACCAAATAGGACATGATTTTGATTTATATACTATACAAATATTATAAATATCACCATTATCATAGTACTCGTAGGATCGCCCGACGTATTTTGCTCTTAATTGCCACGCTGGGCAGGCTTAGTGGCACATGCTTCCCGACAAGGATGCTGCTACCCAGGGTAAGGACCCTTCTGCATTAGAGCTTCGCCAGTTAGGATGCATTTACCTACATCTGTCAGTTCGCTACTTTCCTTTCAAGACACTTGATACGTAGAGAGCTTGTGTTCTACTTTGCCGGTAGCCCACGGCTACCTAAATATATTATACTAGCTGACCCGATGTGATCAGATGTTGCTCTGTCTTAGCTTTGTTTGTGTGTCCTTTTTGTATGTTTGCAATTTGTACATTTACTAAAATAAAAACAAAACGGATTGATAAATTAGTTTTGAAAGATAATTGTTGCGCCTCTTCTGTCAAACGACTGTCAGTCGCAATGCTCCCCGCAACATTGCTGAGTCCGTAATATAAAACAAAGTAGTAGTGAATAATGAACAAAGTAGTAGTCAATAATGAACGCAGTAGTAGTCAATAATGAACAAAGTAGTAGTCAATAATGAACAAAGTAGTAGTCAATAATGAACAAAGTATTAGTCAATAATGAACAAAGTAGTAGGCAATAATGAACAAAGTAGTAGTCAATAATGAACACAGTAGTAGTAATAATGAACAAAGTAGTAGTCAATAACGAACAAAGTAGTAGTCAATAATGAACGAAGTAGTAGTCAATAATGAACATAGTAGTAGTCAATAATGCAACACGAAAAATGCATTCCATTCCCGCCTGATCGCATTACTTCTACAGATGCCCCACCCAGTCTTCAAACTTCACACAGATTCATAGAGCAGGACACAGCCTTTCGAGCGATAACCGACTGCACTAGTGCAGCCAGGATCCCTGTCAAGTCCTCTTTTGCGAAGAACCAAATGACTCTTCCAAAAGACGGCCACTTAAGTAGAAGTCCGGCCTTTGAGATCTCCAGGGAAAGCCGTCGGTCCCACACCGATTCCGCGGAGAGCGCGTTTACAGACAGAAAAAGTCAGACAGTCGTCTGGTATCGCTGAAATTGACGTCTAAGTAATTAAGCATTAGGTTGTTCCATAAAAAATAAACACAAAATTCCACAGATGACATTCACGGAGACTAGCTGCGAAGCAATAAGTAACGAGCTAAGGACGGTGGAAATGGAGCTACGGAACGTGGGCCCGGTGGACATGCGCAACGTGCACGTGGCGGTGTCGCACCCGGACTGCGTGACGCTGATCACCGAACGCGACGACCTCTTCAAGGAACTTTATGATGAGAAGTACCGCGAGCTACCTCCGTGCACAGGTAGGACTCGGATCGTGCGTCTGTGTAAAATGAGACGTCACTTAAATTTATAAAAAAGATTTTTTCGGAACGAAGTTCCTTATCGCGCGTTGCGAAATGGGGCTAGACAGAGATCATTAAGACCAAAAGTTGTAACGACATCGTTGCTACAGTTGTAAGCCGTGCGGCGCGCGCGTTTCTCTGTCTGTCTCTCTCTGTCATAGAAAGCAAACCTGTTATTATCGTTTCGTCTTTCTATTTCGCATTGAACAGTGTGGTGGCGCCACGATTATTTTTGTTGAGTGAGTACAGGTTTTTTGTACATAATAAATAATAATAACAATAATAAATTCTCGAAAGGAACTTCTTTCTATCCGGGTGTCCCTTAACACATTTTTGTAGATCTATTCAAATACCCGCCTCCACCGTATCAGTAGAAACTTACTTTAAAGTTTTGGTAACCACTGGCTTCTATGAGATTATTATACTTCTTTTGTAAATACTAAACTTTTCATTACCAGTAGTTCTACCTACTACCATGGATGTTTATAACGACGAATCATAAAATGTATTTTAAAATGTAGATTTACTCTGATATCTTGAATAGGTCGAACCTATGGAGGACGACTCGGACCGTCGTTCTTTTCCGTCAACTATATTTATTATCTATACATTTCTGCTCGCTTTGAAGGATAGTAGTGACATTATTGAGTGAATGTTTAATCATATCCTCGGGTTACAATACCACGCCTGAGTGATATCTCATCGAAGACCCGAGCGTATTCTCGTCGGCTGACTCGATATGTGCCTGCCGTGCAGACGAGCGCGCAGCTCGCGCGGCGACGTGGCGCGCGGCGGCGGGCCGGCACGCGCGCCGCGCCGCCGCGCACG